>CM062809.1:478960798-479560798 GCA_031772625.1 Pinus tabuliformis | reverse complement strand
TTGAGTTTTTCTGATGTGAACAGAGTTTTTACTCTGCACCTCACTATCCACACCAGAGAAAATTTTAAGAACCCCCCCTAAATTTATAAATATAATAAATGGGTGAATCTCCATGGTATATAGGAAAAATGGAAGGCGATTTTATCAATAATATAATATGTATATATAATTTTTTGGCGAATCTCTCACCAAGCATGGCGAATATAAAACTTTGTAAAGTCCTAGTGAATCTTAGCATAGGCTACATGTTGGTTTAATTCTCCCCATTTAAATAGGCTACATTCCAGGTGAATACCATGGGTCAATACCATGTGCCATTTTGGTGAATACCATGTGCCATTTTTATTTTTATTAATTCTAATATTAGGGTTAATAATGGCTTTTTGCATGGTATTAATAACAATCTAGTCCATGGTATTTGTCCCATAGTATTTTGGCCATAGGTTTCACCTAAATATAACCCATTTTTTGAGTGTTCGTAAATATAAGGTGACTTATGGAGTAAATATAAGAAAATGTTTTATTTGTTTACCATACCTCTCGTTTATTTATATTTTTATTAATTTACCATACCTCTTTTACAAATATGGTATTTGGCCCATAGGATTCACTTAAATAAAACCTCTTTCTTGAGCCTTCATAAATAGAACGAGGGTTATGGACTAAATATAAAAAGAGGTTTAATTTATTTACGATACGTCTAGTTTATTTATATTTTTATTTATTTACCATACCTTTTGAGTAAGTATAAAAAGACGTTTTATTTATTTACCATACCTCAACTTTACTTATATTTTTATTTGTTTACACCCTTACATGTATATAAGGTGACTTATGGAGAAAATATAAAAAATGTTTTATTTATTTACCATACCTCTCATTTATTTATATTTTTATTAATTTACCATACCTCTTTTATAAATATGGTATTTGGCCCATAGAATTCACTTAAATAAAACCTATTCTTGAAAATAGGCGAATGGATTCACTTAAATAAAACCTATTCATGAAAATGGGCGAATGGAAGGTTGTAAGTCCTAATTTCAAGGGCTAAATTTACCTTTTTTACCCTCTCTCTTAAAATAAGGTAGGCTGTTTGAGGTGATTTGTAAAAATGTACTATGATACAAAATATTCGCCCATTAAAAATTTAAAACCCCTTAATTTCCCCAAAGGGCGAACATTCGCCCCTAAAATTATCCTTGATCCACACCCAGATTTTGGTATATATTTGCTACACTGCTACACGGGATAAAGCACCTTTCCATTGTAAACCTTTCACACTTTAATAAATGAAAGTTTCATTTTCTTTCCTTAAAAAAACCAGTCAACCCATGATCCACGAGTCCCTAAATTCTGATGAGTTTCCTGACCTAAGCATCTTACTTTCCTTCATCCCAAAAAATTCAGGTGAGCTTTGAACATTTTATTACGAGTTATAAATGTCCAGCAGAGTGTATAGATGTTGTTCAGATGTAAACCAGACACCTATGTTCTGCCAGTCCCTGAATTCTCACGAGTCTCCTGACCTAAGATATCTTACGTTCCTTCATCCCAAAATTTTTGGTGAGCTTTGAACATTTTCTTTTGAGTTATAAATGTCCCGCATATTGTATAAGGGCAGTTGGATGTAAAAAGAGGTTAAGCAATTCCTCTAATATTTTCATTACAGTGCTGCATTCCTCGACCTCACCATAATTTCAAATGTTTACCGTGATCAATAATTATGTCAGACGACGCAACTTAAGATATTTGAGAATTGATGCGAAGTATGTTTGGAAGATAAGCTTTAACTACAAACACCAGTCCTTATCACCTCTTCACTAGAGAACCGTACAACTTGTCATATACCCTGGTAAAGCATAATACAATTTAGCTGGTAACTTATAAAATTATATCGAAAGAAGGATTATTAGTGGTTGGTTTACACTGTTCGCTTATTTTCCGGTCTGCCACTAGCAATAAAGCTGGAATTCATTCTGAAGATCTCTAGTGCAGCAAAAATAGCACTTATATAGCCAGAACGGTTGGAATCTAGCCAGCTGGCTCTTTTCCTTTTCTGCAATCTCATTTGCATTTTTGAATGCCCAGCTTATAAAATTAGGCTGTGTCGCAATCCAGTTGTTAATAAGTGGAAATTTTCCTTTCTATTGGTGTCCACGACATTTTTTACATGTCTCAAAATGATATTCATTAAATCGAGAAATATTCATGTTGGAGTCATGATTGCCGTTACACCAAAACCCGCATGTGTTAGTAAATAGACACATCGCTAGTGTTAAGCACATGCCACGAAACACACGGGAGCGTTGGATCAATATCGCAATTAACGGGGAGTGCAACAATCTCCCCCCTCAACGAGGAGTGTTTCGAACTTGAGACCTTTGGCTCTGATACCACTTGTTGTTCTGCATGCTCCTAAATTTGCTGTTCATTTTCTTGTATTGGTGGTATGTTTTTCTGTTGCTCTTCAAACCTGTCAATAACCTTCTTGACCTCCAACTCACCTACAGTCCTCTTGAACATTTCTGACTCGTTAAATATAACATCCCTGCTTTTAATAATTTTATGTTTCACTGGATCCCATAGACGATAACCAAAATCTTCATCCGCATATCCCAACAAAATGCATTTCATAGATTTATCATCTAGCTTAGTTCTATTTTCTTTGGGAATATGTATGAATGCTTCACATCCAAAGATTTTCAAGTGAGAATAATTCAAATTCTTACCAGTCCAAACTTCTTCAGGGATACCGCCATTCAACACTGTAGTTGGAGATCTATTTATGAGGTAGCAAGCGGTCCTCATTGCTTCAGCACAAAAATTCTTCTCCAAACCGGAATTGGACAACATACTTCGCACCTTTCCCATAATGGTGTGATTCATCCTTTCTGCGACACCATTCTGTTGAGGAGTACCAAGCACAGTCTTCTCATGCTTTATGCCAAACCTGTTACAATATTCCTTAAATGCATTTGAGTAATATTCTCCACCATTATCTATTCTTAAACACTTCAGCAATTTGTTAGTCTCTCTTTCAACAGCAACATGGAATTTTTGAAATATTCCAAACACTTCACTTTTATTTTTCATAGGATATGCCCAAACCTTTCTGGATGCATAATCTATAAATGTTACAAAATATGATGCTCCTCCTAATGATTTGATGTTAATAGGCCCAAACACATCTGAGTGTACCAATTCTAACACATTTTTCTTTCTGTCATGGCCACCTCTAAGGAATGAAACCCTTCTTTGTCTACCATATATATAATGCTCACAAAGATCAAGATTGTAGGATTTCAAACCTGGCAATAAATTTTGACCAAAAAGGATTTTTAAGCCCTTCTTGCTCATGTGACCCAAACGCTTATGCCACAGATCTGCTGAATTTCCTTCTTTTGTGACAGCAGCCAAATCTGATTTTCCTATCAGTGTCTTCAATGTGTATAATGTTCCTGTCTTGGGTCCTTTGGCCACGACCAATGCACCTTTGCTAATTTTCCAGCCTCCTTTTCCAAAACTTGTCAAATAGCCTTCATCATCTAGTCGTCCCATAGAAATTAAACTCATGTGCATTTCTGGTACATGCCTGACCTGTTTCAACAATATATCTTGTCCATCTTTCATTTTGATCTAGACATCTCCCACTCCAACAATACTGCAAAAATAATTATTCCTCAAATACACTCTACCATAATCACCAGAATTATATGAAACAAAACTATCTTTGCATGGCATTACATGATGAGATGCCCCGGAATTAAAGATCCAATCAAAAATACTGCTAGAACTATTCACCCATACCATACCAAACAATAAAGGACATTAACCTCGTGAGACCAATCAAACTCTGTCGCCAAAATGATATCCATTAAATCGAGAAATATTCACCCATACCAAACGATAAAGGACATTACTCTGAAGACCCTCGTGAAGCCAATTAAACTCTGTCGCGGGTTGCCTTTCATCCATAAAAGCCATAAGATCTTATTTTTTTTTGCCACAAGATTTTATTTTTAGTTTATTTGGTTCTAGAAAGAAATATTTTTCATTAAAATGAAAATAGGTGAAAAAAACAGATATCAAGACATACAGATAAGCCAAATAACTCCTTAGGCAGGGAGTACTCGATGGGCAGCCAATCATTAAAATGTGGGCCAGTAAACTTTAGCAAAATTCTAAAATAAAACAAAGGTGCAGGGGCCGCACACAACTCTGGAAGAAACTCTGGTCTTACCCGCAAAAAAAACTCTGACAGGGCTCATAACACGCCAATGGATACCAAACACACCACCCCGATGGGCCATTAAACGACGTCAGCATATCCTGAACAGACCCCGGAAAATACCACCCTGAAACCATGCACCGCTGAATGTAACCCTCTAACCGCACCAACTGTGGTAGTGAAGAGCCACAGAAACCACGCGAGAGTATTCACAAACCAGGGACAAGGGCGGCTATTGTTCTAACCGCCCCCACCCGCGCGCCATTTTGTTAAAGTCCATCAAAAAAGGACCGACTCCCAATGCATCGAGACAGCGGAAACAAATCCGCAACATCCGAGGAAAGCCAAGTAAGTAGCTCCAAAGCAGCAAGCCCGCAGAAACTACAAACACCAAGAGCGGTAGCAGAAAAGGAGAGCGAAGCCAGAAAGAAAGTGCACCAAGGCAAAGCAATGGCACAGCCAGAGGCGACCGCAGCAGCCAAACGACGGCAACAAACCCCCCTGAAGACAGGGAAGCGGAGGTATGGACAAGGCCGCAGGGGAGCGGTAGCAAAAGAGGGCAACCACAGCTAGGGTTCCAGCCGCCGGGCACTCTCCTCCTCCTCCAGCCCCAAAGACCTTACCTCTAAACGCAGTTGCCCGGGATGAAGGTTGAGGTAGGTCATATATATATATATACTCATACGATATCGCTATATTTAATCAAGCGAGCATAAGAAAATACAGACTATCAAAAAGCACAAAAATTAATGGCTGGGTATATACATTGTCAAATCTCGATGAGCAGAGATCTAAAGGTACTGCCTTAAGCCACAGTACATAATAAGCTGAAGCTCAGTGTAGAATGTTTTGCCAAAGTTTAATTGAGTTTGACTAAAAATCATATGCAAACTTGTGGTGGCCTAGAATCTATTGTAAAACCCCGCTTATCATTAATGCACCTGAAAATATTTCATATTCGTCTCGACTAGGCCATACCCGTTTGAGATTTTTCTTATGATTTTTCCAACTTAATTCCTTGGAAATATAAAACATGTAATCTTTTGCATCACATTTTTTGCCCTTTTGACACACCTGTTACATTGAGCTCCTATTGTCATTGATTTCTCGATCTCATTGAGCTTTTACATTGTTCGCCGAACACTGCAGACTTGTACTTGATTCCTGGTATATTCAAGCCTGAAAATATGAGATCACGACGCAGAAAATGATGCGCCAGGCGAGTACGAGAAAGCGAAAATGGACACGAGAGGAGGTGGTGGGGCTGGTGTGGCCGTGTGGGTGATAACTGATAAGCAGGGTGATGTTGATGGTGCCGCTGTTCCTTACAGGCAATGTGCTCTGAGACCTGAAGACTGAGCCCCCGAAGATATTTATATTATGGTAATCTCAACCTCCATTGCCCTAAAGTAGAAATGAAAATCTGATAGAGTCTTCATCGAGCAGTTGAATATCATGACCTTGGTTTTCCCAAGATTGACTGTCAAGGCTAAAGATTGTAGAAACTCGAAAGATCTCTGCATAAGATTCATCACAACCCTTTACCTCAATTACCTGATAATAATTGAGTTTGTATAAACCCTAGCATGCCTGCATACTCTTACATAAGGAAACAATAGTGATGATGTCCGAACATGGCACTGTGAAAGCTCCCGATGATGTCATACATAGGAGAGGTGGTGATACCGTAAATACCATTCTTCTCTGCAAATGATGTTCTCTAGGGCAGAAGTGTTATAACCATAAATACCATGCTGCTCATCGATATTTCATTATGGATATAATCAAAAAGCTTATGGATATAATTAAAAGCGAAGACCAATCAGGGTCAGGCCATTCCATCGATGCCTCAAGTAGACTCTCACTCTACAGACGGCGATTCCACTGAGTTTTCCTTCGTACCCTGTCATCCTTCACATGTTAACTTGTTTTGATCCAAACTGTTTTGATGAGAGCTTGAGTGGGAATTGCTCGGAAAGCTTCTAGAATGGCTTTCAGAATTGTCACTAGCGTATCATTGTGGCACAGGACTCACCATATACGCTGCCACAAATGGAGCGTTCCTTCCCAACATGTCATCCTTTTTTCACATTTTACTTTGCATTTTCAAATAGTTTAGTTCCTGATATCTAAGTCCTATATATGGTTGGATTTACCATTGCACCAAAATGGATGGAAAAGAGTAAATTTTCAAACTTCTATTATTATTTTGACTGGGGTTAGTTTCATGTTTTTGGAGTAAAACATAGTACCATAAATGTTATTATCACTATTTCATAACTAGCACAATCACATTTAATGTGGTCGATAAACTGAAAATGGTTATATCAACCACATTTATAATTATATATATATATATATATATATATATATATATATATAATTTTAAGCACCAATTATTTATAACTATTAATAACTATATAAATAATAACAACTATATTCTTATATATTTATTATATGATTATTATAATAATAATATTAGTAATATTAATTAATAATAATAATAAATCATTATATTATTATAATAATATAATAATCTAATTATTATAATTATAATAATAATATAATAGTTATTATATTAATAATAATAATTATTATTATTATATTATATTATATTACATTACATTATCATTATAATAATATATTATAATTATTATTATATTATTATAATAATAATATATTATCTTATGGTGACGATGAACCACACTTGCTGGTTCGAAACGCCTAGACAAATGAATTTTGATAACCTGTCTAAAAATAATTAGAATTGTGATAACGGAATTATTAAGTGTATTTTTTAAAAGACCAACTATTTATGATTATTAATAACTATATAAATAATAGCAATGATATTCTTATATATTTATATATTTATGATTATTATATTAATATAATAATAATAATATTAGTAATATTAATTAATAATAATAATAACGATAATAAGATTATAATAATAATATATTATCTTATCGTGATGATGAACCATACTTGCCGGTTCGAAATGCGTCGACAAATGAATTTTGATGTGATTATGTGTCTCAAAAATTTGATATGGATAATAGAAGCCTCAATTCAATTCAATTAATAATAATAATAATAATAACGATTATATTGTATTATTATTATAATAATATTATTATATTATTATCACGTAAGGAATTAATACTAAAACCCTAAAGGATTATGAACCCCGAGGAATAAT
This sequence comes from Pinus tabuliformis, assembly GCA_031772625.1. Lineage (NCBI taxonomy): Eukaryota > Viridiplantae > Streptophyta > Pinopsida > Pinales > Pinaceae > Pinus > Pinus tabuliformis. The sequence continues at coordinate 479,553,365 of CM062809.1, read as the reverse complement.
ATTAAACAAAAGTGACTAATATTATAAATCCAAGGTATACAAATACTAAGATAAATATTAAAAATACTAAAATAAACATGGTTGAATTAATAAAGCCTAAGAATTAATATTTTAAAATGGAATAACTAACCAAAGGAATTATTGGTATTATAAACCCGAGGAACTAATACACCCAACTATTTAATTTGAGTCTATGGTTTAGGGAACCCTTGCTTGATCCCTTGATTGAAAAGCTTGTGAATGTGGGGGATGAGGACGGGACCTCCAATGAATTAGTGAAGCCAAGGGATAAATATTAAAAACCCAAGGGATCAAGAAGTGCAGGGGATCGATATTACAAACACAAGAGATTAATAAATCTCACCATGATTGATATTATAAACCCAAGTTAATAATAAACCAAAGGGATTAATACTAAAACCCCAAGGGATTATGAACCCAAGGCAATAATATTAAACCCAAGAGACTAATATTATAACCCAACATTGGTAAACCCTAATATAAATATTAGAAACATTAAAATAAACATGGTTTATTTTCATGGTGAGACAATCCTTGTCACAATGCGACATTGAACTATGGTTGATCATGGTTGGCTATGATTGACAATGGTTGACCATGATTCATATTATAAACCTAAGGGAATAATAAACCCAAGGGATTAATATTATAAACCCAAAGGAATAATAAACCCAATGGATTAATACTAAAACCCCAGGGGATTATGAACCCAATGGAATAATATTAAACCAAGGGACTAATATTATAAACCCAAGGGATTAATAAACGAAAGGGATTATTAATATTATAAACCCAAGGAACAATAAACCCGAGGGATTAATACTAAAACCCCAAGGGATTCTGAACCTAAGGGAATAATATTAAACCCAAGGGTTTAATATTATAAACCCAAGGTATATTAACCTTAAGTGGAGACAATTTTTTCCATAATGTGAGATCAGACCATGATTGACCATAACTGAACATGGTTGGTTATGGTTGACCGTGATTGATATTATAAACCCAGGTTAATAATAAACCCAAGGGATTGATATTATGAACCCAAGAGAAACATAAACCCAAGGGATTAATATTAAAACCCAAGGGACTAATATTAAAAACCCAACATTGCTAAACCAAAATATAAATATTACAAACACTAAAATAAACATGGTTTATTTTCATGGTGAGACAATCCTTGTCACAATGCGACATTCAACCATGGTTGACCATGGTTGGCTATGATTCACAATGGTTGACCATCATTGATATTATAAACCTAATGGAATAATAAACCCAAGGGATTGATATTATAAACCCAAAGGAATAATAAACCCAAGGGATTAATACTAAAACCCCAAGGGATTATGAATCCAAGGGAATAATATTAAACCCAAGGGCCTAATATTTTAAACCCAACATTGGTAAACCCAAATATAAATACTACAAACACTAAAATAAACATGGTTTATTTTCATGGTGAGACAATACTTGTCACAATGCAACATTCAACATGGTTAACAATGGTTAGTTATGATTGACGATGGTTGGCCATCATTGATATTATAAACCTAAGGGAATAATAAACTCAAGGGATTAATATTATAACCCCAAGGGATTAATATTATAACCCCAAGGGATTATGAACCCAAGATAATAATATTAAACCCAAGGGACTAATATTACAAACACAACATTGGTAAACCCAAATATAAATATTACAAATACTAAAATAGACATGGTTTATTTTCATGGTGAGACAATCCTTCTCACAATGCAACATTCAACCATGGTTGACCATCGTTGGCTATGATTGACAATGATTGACCATGTTTGGCTATGATTGACAATGGTTGACCATGATTGATATTATAAACCTAAGGGAATAATAAACTCAAGTGATTGATATCAAAAACCCAAAGGAATAATAAACCCAAGGGATTAATACTAAAACCCCAAGGGATTATGAACCCTAGGGAACAATATTAAACCCAAGGGACTAATATTATAAACCCAATCTATATAAACCCTAAAATAAATATTAAAAACACTAAAATAAACATGATTGACCATTGTTGATTTTCACATTGAAACAATCCTTATCACAATTCCATGTTGGACCATGGTTGAGATCATAATAAACCATGGTTGACTCGGGAATAATAAACCCAAGTGTTTGAGATTATAAACAAAAAAGAACAATAAGCCCAAGGGATTAATACTAAAACTCCAAGGGATTATGAACCTAAGGGAATAATATTAAACAAAAGGGAGTAATATTATAAACCCAAGGTATACAAACCCTAAGATAAATATTAAAAATACTAAAATAAACATGGTTGAATTAATAAATCCTAAGAATTAATATTTTAAACTCAAGGGATTAATAAACCAAAGGGATTATTAATATTATAAACCTAAGGAACTAATAAACCCAACCGTTTAATATTAAAAACCCAATGAATTAGTGAACCCAAGGGATAAATATTAAAAACTTAAGGGATCAAGAAGCATAAGGGATCAATATTACAAACACAAGAGATTCATAAAGCTGACCATGATTGATATTATAAACCCAAGGGATTAATACTAAAACCTTAAGGGATTATGAACCCAAGGGAATAATATTAAACCCAAGAGACTAATATTATAAACCCAACATTGGTAAACCCTAATATAGATATTAGAAACACTAAAATAAACATGGTTTATTTTCATGGTGAGACATTCCTTGTCACAATGTGACATTCAACCATGGTTGACCATGGTTGGCTATGATTGATATTGTAAACCTAAGGGAATAATAAACCCAAGGAATTGATAGTATAAATCCAAAGGAATAATAAACCCAAGGGATTAATGCTAAAACACCAAGGGATTATGAACCCAAGGGAATAATATTAAGCCCAAGGGACTAATATTATAAACCCAACATATATAAACCCAAGGGACATATCTTACAAATCAAAGGTATATAAACCCCAAGGGATTAATAAACCCTAGGGATTGTTAATATTATAAACCCAAACAAATTACTAAATCTCGTCTAAAAGCATCGATAAGCATTAATAAACCTTATGAATAATATTACACCCTAGGAATACGAACCTGTAGATTAATAAACCGAAGAGATTGATATTATAAACCCATGATAATAATACACCCAAGGGAACTATTTAAGTAGGGAAAATGCTTTTCTAGTAAACTAAGTGCATGAACTAGTAACTTTACAGATACACTATGGATCTAAGCTAGCGTATCACTCCTGAAAAAGTTCATTGAGGACGAAAATCCGGACGGCGATTCGAACTGATAACCTGCCGCTTCATGGCTCCCACGACGTCGATGCTCTCTGTACTGCATGTGGGTCGCAGAAGGCCCACAGCTCTTGTGATGGCCTCGACCTTGGTCTCCTCCATTTCCATTACCGCAGGGGAAGAAAATGAACCAGCTGCGCAATCTTCCTGGCAGAACGGGAAAGAAAAGATGGCAGAGAAATTGGGAGAGCGTGATTTCATGGTGGAGCACTGCAATGGATTCCGTCTTTCATCAGATCCCCAGCTACGTTTGATTAACTTGGAGCGCCAGAAGGGAAAAACAGATCTGTTAGGGTTGGATTCCCTAACAGATTCAGAGCAAAGGGCGATGATAAGCGAAGGGGACTTTGACGGTGATGGGGCTCTGAATGAACACGATTTCTGCGTTCTAATGAACAGACCCAACCCTTCTTTCATGGCTGAAGCAGAGAAATGGCTTAACAATGTTGTGTGTCGGCACGAAGGGGATCTGCTCCCTCCCGCTGTGAATAGATATAAACACCCCAGATCTGGGTTGGATCTATCCAATCCGGACAACAATCAGAGGAAATGGCAAGATCCAAGAGCTATGGAAATCTGGCTTGCGAAAAGTCATCGGGACTTTGACGCGCCAAACCCTAGCCACTCGATCCACTGCGCGTTCAAGAAGCAATGTACGGTAGTGGTGATGGGTCTTGCACAGGCACTCATCACCGATCTGACTCCCCAGATCTCAGAAGGGGCTATAAGGCACGAGGACAGCTTGAATACAAAACAGTGGAGAACAACTCCCACAGTCTTGGTGGCGGCAACTTCACCAAATCCACGCTTTCAAATCATTATAAAGCCCCCCTCTGGGAAATCAACCCTAATATGGGTACAAGCTTCAGACAGTGTCTCAAATTTGAAGAAATACATTGCTAATCACATTGGCCTCCTGGAAGGATATTAACATCTGCTCTCTGAGGGAATATTGTTACAAGATCACAGAACAATTGACGACTACAACATCAAGCCAGGATCTAATATTATTCTCAACATGAGGCTATGCGGAGGTGCAGCAGCCAGTGGCCCACGAAAACAAACAGAAGGGCGTTGTGGATCTAAAGCAAAACACAGCCCAGAACCACACCAGCAGCATAGAAGCGAAGGGGAAAATCTTCTTCTGCAGCTCCACACTAGGCCGGATCAGATCCCAGCCCATATATCGTGGAGCAACTGAACTATACACCTGAACTAACACTAGATATAGCAGAAGTAGAGGAGGTACGTAACATTTACGAAAGACAAGCCCTCATCTGTCACTTCAACGGTTTCTGGCCAAAACCCATGGACCTTTTTCACTGGATTTTCACAAAATGGTCTCTAAATTGTGATGTCATGCTCTATTCCAAAGGCTTTTTTATAGTCAAACTTCCTTTAGAAGAGGTCAGAGCCCTAGTAATGCAGGAGGGATCGTGGTTTTGGGGATCTTCAGGACTCTTCATTACACCTTGGACCCCAGAGTTCGATGCAAACTCCTACATCGTTACCAGGATGCCAGTATGGGTACGACTACATAACCTCCCTGCACATTTTTGGGACCAAAAGACACTCGCTTACGTCAGAAACTCCTTCGGCAGATATATTAAAATGGATACTCAGCGAGTGGAAGATGGAATCTACACTTTCGCACGTATCTGTGTGGAAGTTGATCTCAGCAAAGGATTACCGGACCGCATAGTACTGAAGCATAAAGATCGTAGCTAGATGCAAACAATAGATTATGAAAATACAGCATTCCGATGCAGAATATGTCGGCAGACAGGGCACCTACAAAATGCCTGCCCAAAATTCAAAAAAGACAGCCAAAGAAGGAGGAAGTCCGGGAAAAAAAAAGGGTGGACATTCCCCCCACCAGACCCTGAGGAAGAGGAAGAAGGTGAGGAGGAATTGCCCATCCCAAACGAGAACAACCAAGCAGAACTGCAGGAACAATCTCCACAAGTGCCCATGGAATCGCAACCGGAAAAGGCTTTTGACACAATGGAACTCACTGGAACCAAAAGGCAGCACAAATCGGACACCTCGGACTCTAACAAGGAAAACCCTCGACCCGGTGAGGATAACCCACTCCAACTCGTTCCCATACACCCAGCCCATGGCGAGTGGCGCAAGGTAGAGAAGAAAAAGGGGAGGAAAACTTGATCCCCCCCTCTCTGGCACCTCAGTGATCCAGGCATGGTTTTTTTTATCAGTTCTTTTTTCGTTGTACTTGACGATTGTGTCAACCATTTTTTTGTCAGGCTCATAGCCTTGTCTTTGCAGTGCTTCGGCATCTACAAAATGTAATTTTCAAAATCAATGGGAATTACGACTTTTTCCAAGGGAAAAAAAAATACACCCAAGGGATTAATACTAAAAAATAAAGGGATTATAAACCCAAGGGAATAATATTACACCCAACGGATTAATATTATAAACCCAAGGTATATAAAACCTAAGATAAATATTGCAAACCCTAGAATTATCATGGCTGACCATGGTTGATTTTCATATTGAAACAATCTTTGTCACAATGCGACGTTGAACCATGGTTGACAATGGTTAACAATATTTGATTTTCATATTGAGACAAACTCTTTCATAATGTGACATTGGAACATGGTTGACCATGATTATAAACCCAAGGGATTTATATTAAATTGTAGGAGTAGTATTATAAACCCTATGAATAATATTTTGCACTGAGACAATCTTTGTGAGAATGCAACATTGGACCATGGTTGACCATGGTTGATTTTCATATTGAGACAATATTTGTCACAATGTGACATTGCACCATGGTTGACCATGAATGATTTTCATATGGAGACAATCTTTGCCACAATGCGACATTGGACCATGTTTGATTTTCATATTGAGAAAAACTTTGTCACAGTGTGATGTTCGACCATGGATGACCATGATTATAAACCAAGGGGATTTATATTAGACCCAAGGATTAATATTATAAATCATATGAATAACATTACACCTTAGGAATAACAACCCTTAGATTAATAAACCCAAGGGATTGATATTATAAACCTAAGGGAATAATAAACCAAAAGGTTTAATACTAGAAACCAAAAAGATTATAAACACAAGGGAATAATGTTAAACCCAAGGGATAAATATTATAAACCCAAGGTATATAAACCCCAAGGGATTAATAAATCCTAGGGATTGTTAATATTATAAACCCAACCACATTAGTAAATATGGTTGAAAAACATCGATAAGTGTTAATGATATAAACCCAATGAATAAATTGTTGACAATGATTGTCACATTGTTTGTCACATTGCGATGATGCTTGTCCCACTGTGACGTTGGATAGATTTTCATACCATTCCAACATCACAATATTAAACCTAAGGGATTATTGATTATTAAACCTGAGGGATTATTGATATTTTAAAACCAATGGGATTAATAAACCCAAGGGACTAATAATATTATGAACAACATCACAATGTGACATTAAATAACTTGTAGTGTAGTGTGTCATTTTGACAGTGATTCCTACAATGTTTGTCACATTGTGATGATGCTTGTCACATTGTGACGTTCAATAGATTTTTGTACCATTCCGATGTCACAATATTAAACACAAGGGATTATAAATTCTTAAACCTAAGATATTATTGATATTTTAAAGCCAAGAGATTAATAAACCCATGGGATGAGTAATATTATAAACTTAGGGGATTAATAAACACAAAAGATTGATATCATAAACCCAAAGGATAACGAACCCATGGGAATAATATTAAACCAAGGATTTATATTATAAACCCAAGGGATTGTAAACCACAGGGTTAATATTATAAACCCAAGGGATTAAAAACCCTAGGATTAATATTATAAACCTTATGATAATAAACATTAATATTATAAACTTTAAACCCAATGGATTAATATTATGAACCCAAAGCATAATGAAACCATGGGAATATTATTAAACCATAATATTTATATCATAAACCTAAGGGATTATAAACCCTAGGATTAATATTATAAACCCAAGGGATTAGAAACCCTAAAAATAATATTATAAACCATACCATTATAAACCTTAATATTATAGACCCTAAAACCAATATTATAAAACATAATAAACACTAATCCCTTAATCCAATATAATAAATGAGAATATTAAACTATAATTTATTCAATGTTGCAATGCGACATTGAATAAATTGCTAACAATGATTGCCACATTGTGACAATGCTTATCACACTGCGACATTGGATAGATTTCCATACCATTCCAACATCACAATATTAAACCTAAAGGATTATTGATTATTAAACCTAAGGGATTATTTATATTTTAAACCCGAGGGATTAATAAACCCAAGAAATTAATATTATAAACCCAAGGGATAATGAAGCCATGAGAATAATATAAAACCCTATGATTTACATTATAAACCCGGGGATTATAATTCCTAGGATAAATATTATAAATTCAATGGATTAAAAACCCTAGGAATAATATTATAAACCTTAAGATTATAAACCCTAAATGCAATATTATAAATGAGAATATTAAACCCTAATTTATTCAACATCGCAATGCAACATTGAATAAATTACAATTTAATGTATAATTGTGACAATGATTGTGAGAGTGCTTGTCTTATTGCAATGATGCATGTCACTATGCTTGACTTATTGCGACGATGTTTGTGAGACTATGACATTGGATAAATTTTCGTACCATTCCAACATGAGAATATTAAACCTAACATATTAGTAAACACAAGGGACTAATAATATTATAAATTCAAGGGATTAATAAACCTAAGGGATTAGTATTATAAACTGAAAGGATAATGAACCCGTTGTTTCACTATGGCTAACCATAGTTGACTATATTTGTCCATATTCACCATGTCTAAACATCACAAACTATGTTTTAAGTATGGTTGACAATTATATGTCTATGGTTGACAATTGTGTGATTATGGTTGATCTATGGTTGACAATTGTGTGATTATGGTTGATCTTGATTGACCATGGTTGACCTACATTTTCCATGGCTAAACACAATTACCCATTGTTTCACACCATACTTTTCTATCATAGATTATGATTATGAATTTTGACAATGGTTTACCACATTCAATCATAAAATACATTATTGACCATATTTAGTCATTCTAATATTTAATATTATTATCATTAACCTTAACAACTTTATTATTATTATTTTTTATAATAATTAGCATAAATTTTAATGGTTAAACTTTATTATAAACATCAATAAACCTTTAATAATAATAATAATAATAATAATAATAATAATAAATATTATTACATGACTATAAAAAAACTATAATTATTATTAATTACAATATTAATATTAATATATTTTTAATATTTAATATTAATACAATATACTAATATTACTATTTAATATAATAATATAGTAAATATTTATTAATATTAACTTTAATAAATATTATTATTATTATTATTATTATTATTATTAAATTTAATAGTAATTATTATATATTAATATTAATCATAAGATTTAATTAGTATTAGTATTAATAATATTTAATTAATATTAATAGTCACATTAATATTAATAGTTATTAATATTAACTTTAATAACCATGTTAAAATTTATTATTAATCTTAATAAATCTCCTTATTATTATTATTAAATTTAATAAGTATTATTAATATATGACTATGAATGATTATGTCTTATAATTGTTTAGTTAACGTCTCCAAGAACTTAACACATAAAATATTAGTAGATTTAAACCTAATTTCATGATAATGGATATTTACATTTTTTTAATTTCATGAGCAATTTGGATGAAAGAAAGGACTTCATTTATGTTCATATGTTTAGCATGTAATTCATGCCTTCACCACCTTGGAAATCTGTATTTCACAACTAGTGGTCACTCACTGGAGTCCATGCTACTCATCTCAACCGGGTAGTCAAGAAGACAATCAAATTTTGCTCCATAAAATTGCAGGAACGAACTGGCACGTTCACTGATTTCATGTAGTGGTATCTTATTTCTCTGTTGCATTCATGGCTAATGCCCTGAGAGCTGGTGACCATTTCCTTGTTTCTATTTTATCACGGCTAATTGACTCGTTATTCAAAATAATTTTTGTTTAAGGATATGTTGGCATTATGATACAGGTGTTGTCCTTGATGGGAACTCACTCAGATGAAAGTTCATAGTGTAGCAGGTCAACAACAAAAGATTATAGATTAGACTCTAAAGAATGAAGAAAGAGAGGTATACGCTGGTTCACTTTGTCCAAGGCGCATACTCCCACTGCATGTGCAATGTCTGGTCTAGTACAGACCATTGCATACATCAGGCTACCGACTGCACTTGCATATGGAACACAGGGCATGTCCTCTTCCTCTTCTTGTGTCTTGGGACACTGTTCAGTAGATAACATCACACCTACAGGAATAGGATCCTTCACCGGTTTACTATCTTGCATATTAAACTTCTGCAATATTGTCTCGACATACTTCCTTTGGTTTAACCAGAGCTTCCTCTTTGCCTGATCTCTTTTAATTTCCATGCCCAAAATATAGTTTGCAACACCAAGATCTTTCATGTCGAATTTGGAGGACAATTGGGTCTTCAAATCTTGGATAACCTCTTTGTCATTTCCAACCAACAACATATCATCCACATACAATACCATATAAATAACACAGTCACCAATTAATTTAAAATACACACAGTGATCTGCTTTTCTTCTGGTGAAGCCAAGTCTCCGTATAAATGTATCAAATTTCTAATACCACATCCTTGGTGACTATTTTAACCCATATAGAGACTTATTTAACTTACATACCAGTTCTTTCTTACCCTTCTCCGCAAATCCTTAAGATTGCTTCATGTAGATCTCCTCTTCTAGATCCCCGTGAAGAAATGTTGTCTTCACATCCGTCTGTTCTACCTCAAAATCAAAAGTAGCAGCAATAGATAAAAGTAATCTAATAGAAGTTACCTTGACAACAGGAGAAAAAATATCACCAAAATCAATTCTCGGCACCTGGGAATAACCTTTTGCTACCAACCAAGCTTTGTATTTCTCCACTTTTCCTTGTGCATTTGTCTTCTTTTTGAACACCCATTTGTTGCCAATGGGTTTCCTTCTAGCCGGCAACTCCACTAGATCCCAAGCCTCATTTTTGTTCAAAGATGCCATTTCGTCAACCATGGCCTCTTTCTAGAGTTTTCCATCCTTTGAATCCACTGCTTCCTTCACAGTTCTGGGATCATCATCAGTAACAGACAAAGCAAAATTTGAACAGAAAGTAGATGGACTATACCTTTATGGATACCTTCTTTTTCGAATTGATCTTCTCACAGCCGAAGTTTGTGGCTCTTCATCTTTTGATTCCTCCTTTGCTGTAAAGTCTGATTCTTCCTCCTTTAGCTCAAACTCTATCTTCTCAGGTTCCTTTGGTTGGACTTCATGTTTAATAACATCTTTCACCTCTCTGAACACCACATCTCGACTGTACATAACCTTCCTTGTTACTTGGTTCCAAAGCTTCTAACCCTTTAAACCATCCTTATACCCAATAAAGATGCACTTTTCAGATTTACTATCCAACTTTGTTCTTTTTTCCTTTGGAACATGTACATATGCATCACATCCAAATACCCTCAGATGTGAAAGAGAGGGTTTCTTACCAGTCCATACCTCTTGTGGAGTCTTATCCTCCAACGCTGATGAAGGTGACCTGTTGACCAGGTAACATGCAATATCCACCACCTCTGCCCAGAATTCCTGTCCTAATCCGGCACCGCTGAGCATGCTTCTTGCCCTTTCCATCAACGTCTTGTTAATTCTTTCTACAACTCCATTTTGTCGAGGTGTATATGGAGTAGTCTTCTGCCATGCTATACCACACTTCTTGTAGAATTCTTCAAATTCCTTACTGCAAAACTCTCAACCATTATCTGTCCTCGGCACCTTTATCTTCTTCTCTGTCTGGTTTTCCACTAGAGCCTTAAATTCTTTAAACCTATCAAAGACTTTAGATTTCTTCTTAAGAAAATATATCCATGTATTCCTTGAGAAGTCATCTATAAATGATACACAGTACACAGACTTACCCAGTGATAGAACCTTCACAAGTCTAAACACATCACTGTGCACAAGCTCTAGTGTATGTTTCGCCCTCTGACCACTAGATGGGAAACTCACCTGATTCTACTTCCCGTATACACAATTTTCACAGAAATCAAAATCCAGAGAACTATTACTCATACCTTCTACCATACCTTTACCATGAAGTATTCAAAGGCCCTTCTCTCCAATATGTCCAAGCCTTTGATGCCACAGCATGGTCTTTTCTCTAGAGACCACTATATTTTCTGCTCCACTTTCAGGAACCACGAAATTGTTGCACCCATCAACAATAGTGCTACCTTGCAGCTTGTACAGAGTTCCAATCCCAACTCCCTGAACCATATTGCAGGTATCCTTCTCGAACACTGTTTTTACACTTGCATCAGTGAGCTTACTAACAGAAATCAGATTTTTAGCTAATGCAGGAATGTGCAGAACACCCGGAAGTGTTCTAACCCTTCCACCTTTTAGCTTCAACTTTACTTTTCCACGACCAATGATTCTAGCCTTCCTGTCATCCCCCAAGAAGAAATCACCACCATCATATTTCTTATACTCATAGAACCACTCTCTATGGGGAGTGAAGTGAAAGGATGCACCTAAGTCAATCAACCATGCCTCATGATCTACATGTGTGCTTGAAGAAGCCATGTACACATCCCCACCTTCATCTGAGGTGGTTTTCGCCTCTACAAAAGGAGCCTCATCAGATCCATTTCCTTTGTCAGGAGCTTTAGATTTACAGTCCCTTTTGAAGTGGCCTTCCTTTCCGCATTTCTAGCACACCACCTTTACAGGTTTTCCTGGAGATTTAGATCTCCCTCTAGATTTAGATCTCCCACTCGATGACTTATTTTTGTTTATGTTCTACGACTGTCCTCGTACAGACAAGGCATCACCATTTTGGTTCTCCATATTTTTCTATCTCATCTCTTCCGTCAGCAAGGCTGAGACTATTTCATCAAATTGCAAGGTAGTTGCATTGCTACCTATTGCAATAACCAGACTATCCCACGAATTTGGTGGAGAACACAATAAACTGATGCACTTATCTTCATCTGAAATTTTAATATCAACAGATGCTAACTGACTTACCACAGTATTAAATGCATTCAGATGCTCTGTCACCGAGTCTCCATCTTTCATCCTCAGGTTATATAGCTTTTTATGAAAGAACAGTTTATTCACCAGAGACTTAGATTGGTACAAAGTCCCTAACTTGTCCCCTCAAACCCCCTGTTAACTACGTGGAAAGAATATAACACAACCCAACATGCAGCAAGTCAACAACAAAGGATTACAGATCAAACTCCTAGGAATGAAGAAAGAGAGGTATACGCTGGTTCACTTTGTCCAAGGCGCATATACACACGGTTTAATAGAAGAAAAGTAGCGTATAACGTATACATGAACTTTTACAGGAGGAAAAGCACGTACATGTTGGAAAACCAAGTTTTTGGTCCAAGGTAATTGGTCCGAGGCATTTGGTCCAAGGTATTGACCCTAGCTATTGGGTCCAAGGTATTGGTCCTAAGCGGTTTTGGTCCAAGGTATTGAGAAAGGACTAAGAGTATATAAGGAGGAGAAGATCATTAGGCCAGGGAGTGTAAGCAATGAGATTCTAAGGAATACTTCTATTTGAAGTATATATTATGTTGTAGGGTTATGTTTGGGACTGGATCTGAAATATTCATGTGCACCTTGAGTTCAACATTGGATCAAGAATCATGAGACTTGAAATGAATTATTCTTGACTGATCTGATATTGGTTGAGACTAAATCTGATTTTTTGCACCTGTTCTATTTGTTATCTATCATGATCTGGGTTTGTCTGAAGTCTGGAATTGCAGCAAAGTTCTGAGTCAAAATGTGCAGATCTATATGCAGGTTCGTCTCGGCTAAAGGGCATGTACACGTAGGTTTGACTCTTTCAAGTAGCATATACAAATAGAAAAGCCTCTTTTAAGATCTGACTGATTTATCTGATCAAATTCTGTTGTTTTACTGATGTCTGTCAATGAATTCTTCTTAGATCTGAACGTAGAACTGTTGTATAAGGAAATTGAATCTGATTGATTGATTAATTGAGAAGGAAGGGTGATCCTTGTTGCTATCTATTTTGAAATCTGTCATATGACAGTAGATCTTCAAAATGTCACTGATTGGTACAGTCTGTGGTTCAGAAGTTTATGATTCAGTATCTTTAGAGATATACGTAGGTTGGGTTAAAGGAAGTAGCGTATACACGTAGGTTGGGTTCAACCAAGTAGCGTATACACTCTAATGCATGATTTTTTAGGTTACAACTGGTTCTGGATGATGATGCAGGGTTCTAGGTTCAGCATAGTGTTCTGGTGTCAGTGATCTAATTGTTCAGATTAACTGAATATTGGTTGATGTAGTTTAAGTTTAAAAGCTTTGATGGGTCCAGTGTGAAAATTTGATGAAACGTGGCCTTCAGCTTGTGGTGTTGTGATCCAGGAGTATCTAGTCTGAAAATTCATGAAACGTGGTCCCTGGTGGAAGAGTGGAGTTTTCTGTAGGTTGGCACCTACGTACTAGTAAACATATTGGCTAGTAAAAGAGATAGGGGGTTGTAGCTCCCTTCCAATAGAAGCTAGAAAACAAGAGAAGGTTGTAACCTTCTGCAGGTAGAAACCTGCGTACTGGTATGAGTCTGCACTAGTACAAGATTGTAAATAGATTTTCTTATTATTAAAAGAAGACAGAGACGACAACAGTAGGTGGTTTTTACTCACATTGGGTTTCCACCTTAAATCTTGGTGTTCATATGTGTTGCTTATGTGTGATGCTTTATTCTGCTTTTACTGCACTGTCTAATAAATCTCTGATATATTGGTTTAAGCTCAACACACGATAAACTGTCTAAATCACAAGTTCTCTACATATACGTTGGTTTTTTTAAGCACAATCGCATGTACACGCTAGTTCACTTCACTGAAGTAGCATATATAAATCTGTTTCGGAAATAAAATTATTAATCTGATAATACTGATTCACCCCCCTCTTAGTATTATTTCCAACAGGATAAATATAGGGTTTCTTGATAAAGGCCGCCATTCAATCTCAACTTTGTAATCAAACTTCGAAGGGGACTCAAACTATGGTCTCTCACTTTAGATGTCTGTCATTTTAGATGTGGACTAATTAAAAGACAATCATGCTTGGAGTGGAAGCGTATCTCTAAGCCAGTTCACTTCCACAGCCAAAAGAAAGTGATCAGATCATCTACATTACAAAAATATTCTAAGTTAAGGGGTCAGACATGAAAACAGTTGATTAGACATAGAATTTATTAATGAAATGTTTTAGCTCTCATATATTTCATATAAACTTATACATAGTATTTCCTTCTTTCCCAGTAAAATTTCGGTGTTTGATATCAAGGGACAATTCTTCCCACATCAGAGAGACCCACAATAAATATATTCACTAAAATAATAATAATAATAATCAAGAAAAGGGTGTATGTAAAAAACCATTAATATTTTATTTATTTATGAAAAAATGAAACAAATCGGTGGAATCACAAGTGTATGGATAATCGATATCTCCCAAAACAGTACGATAAAAAAACCTATCTCCAACTCCTTCAGCACAATCAACATCCATCAAAATAGTGTCATCAGAAAACCAATCTCTAGCTCCTTCAGCGATGGCCTACAAGTAAAAGGAAACATAAATAACTATTTTCATTGAAATACCAATCTCTAATTACTGTTGCTATTATTTACAAGAAAACAACACTGCAATCAAAAAATAAATCTCCGGCTCCTCCTGTCAACATTTTGAATTGAATAAACAATGAATTGATAAATCATGGATGATTGAAAACCCAATAATTTCAACCCTCATGGCTAACAATATTGGGATAAAAAAAACCAATATGGAAGAGCATGGTGAAAGTATATGTTGATATTGCAAATTCCAAGCCGAAGAGGTGTACGAGGGAAAAATTAGGGCTTTGTAACTCACAACATACCGGTTATACCAACTAACCTTGCATGTTGGAAAGAAACAGTCGCAGCCCCATCCTACTTGACAAAGAATCGAAACCACTCAAAATTAAAAGAAATGACTGCAATATGTTATATTATAAACTAAATTATGAACTATGGAGGAGGTTACATTTTAAACTAAATTAATCATCATAAAATTTCAATTTTATTTTTATGACATAAATTACATTTTACCTGAATCTTGCACATATGTCTAGATGATATTCTCGCTCACATGTGATTTGTCTCCTTTTCATCCTATGAATTGAAACCGACTTCTCATCATGTGACAGAAAGAGAATATGAACATGGGGCCATTACACAATCACATTTATGACAAAGGCACATAAGTAGAATATTAACACGTAGTAGCATAACTAGTATGATAGGGCACAAAAACATGTCCTCCAAGTTTCAACATTCATACGTTTCAGAATGCAAATAGACATCAATTTCAATGGGCACTATTTTTTAATTTAATTTTTTCTAATCCCACATACATGGAGATAAATAAGAGGCACAATAATTTTTTAATGATCATTTGGTAAAAAATTAATTTAAGTAGGGTTTAAACACTTGATTTAGATATGCAAGGAGGTTATCACTTTCAATTTCATTCATTGATCAAGTGGCTACGACGAGAATATATTGGCATATTTCAACTCACACCTTTAGATAAAAAAGATGAATTAACAAAATGATTAAAATGCCCAATTCCAATAGGAGGGATGCCTATCGAAGTTATAAATATCATTTTGTTAATAGTTGTTTAACTGAGTGGTTAGTTTCACGTTCTCTAGGGCAGAAGTGTTACAATAAATGCTTGGCACACTGGACACTAAAACCATACCTCTTTCTCACTGTTTTTCTGATAAGTTTTCAGCTTAATTCAAATATAAATACAGAGTAAATTAAGAATATTGGTAATCATTATGGTACATATTAATATATAGTTTTCTGACTCTTGGTTTTGACTTTAAAGAAATGACTCAGACATCAATTACTATTTAATTTTTTCCACAACAACCCTAAAGGATTATGTGTCCAATATTCCCCCTTTAATAAGGGTTGTATAACAATATCTCTAATTTGACTACATATTGGAAAATACCTATAAAAATCACTTTATTTAACCCCCTACTAATAGAACCCAATACACTTTCCCAATTTTTTCAATAATTATTTTTATACCCCTTTATATTTTTTCATTAACTTTGAGTTCAATTTTTTATATCTGCTAATATCAAAACCCTATACCCACTATTATATGCTCAATATATCATGTCATTTTTTCCTCAATATATATCCCCCAATATGAATGCACGTGCTATGGTATTTCTCCCCTAGTGAAGCCCCCATGGGTGTATATGAGTCCAATAAGAGAGCTAAAATACAAAAGTATAGGACAACCAATAGTTGAATGTGCTCTTTAAAATGGTGGTTTAAGGAATACCACAAACTAAATAAGGTAGAAGAACCTAAAGTTTCTATCGGTAGTAATTTCAAGGTGGCCACCAACTCTGGAACTAGGCTTGAAGCAGTTCTTGGAACAATTACAGATCTGGCTAAAAGTTGAAGTCTTTTATGAAATGGAAGTGCTCCCTGATGATGGTTTGAAGATAACCACAAACTAATGTAGCAAAAACCAAAGTCTTTTGTCGATGGTGGTTTAAGGTAGGCCGTCAACCAAAAACATGCTCATAGAACATGAATTGTCTTTGGCTACAACTTTGAGTATGGCTTTGGTTGACTCTAGCTCTAAGGCTGTCGTAGTTGGTTCTAGTTTAGGCTATGGCTCATGCCTACTTGATATTTCTTTGAACCTGGTAATTGATCATCAATTCCCCCCTTATAATATAGAAGGTGAGAAGATGAATATACCTCCATTGCAATATGAAACTTGATTGGTTTGGAATAGTTTTGAACATGAGGGGACACATCCTTGTCATATATCCAGTATCGATTATGTTCTAATTGTTGATAAGTATTTTCCCAAGGTTTGATGATGGGTTTTGGAAGTGCAGATTGAACCACTACATCTTCATGCAATTTTGATCCTGAAATGGTCTCGTTGATCTACTCAATTTATGGTTATTGATGAGGGTCAACGTAAAACTAAAAAAAGAGAATTGTTCTAAACAAGAACTAGTTCAGAATAATGGTTATTTTGTTGTAATTGATCTTTATTGAAGCTAAGATTTGAGTTGTAGAAACTCAAATCTTATCTTTTGTATTTTGTAAACAGGTTCTAACATTAGTAAGAGTGTCATTGTCAATTGTGACCATATTGTCAATAGAAAAAAGCATTCGAGTATTAATTTTAATGCATTATTATCCAAGCCATTTTAAACCTCAATAGATTTCTAGCAACACAATTCATCAGCAATAGTCCAAAATTAATACAAAAATTAATATACAACATGTGTAAAACAATATCTAGTGCATTCAAATAATAACTCACAGATTAAGTGGACCAACAATGAGGAAAAATCCAAGAAAGTGAAGTCAACCACCCACATGGAAATAATTTAGAGTGAGTTGGGATAAAGTATTGAACAACCCAAAAAAAAATCTTTATCACTCTATATTGATACTTCTCAATATGCCAAAGCAAATAAGCCCTCAATGGCCTTCAATGTCCAATTTACTTCAAATATTCAAGAGCCCCACAAGTTATAACTCCTCCCCTGAACTGCAATTCAAAAAACCTAAGTAAGGTCCATTTAATTCAAATATTCAAGACCCCCACAAGTTATAACTCCTCCACTGAACTGCAATGCACAAAACTTAATTAAGGTCCACCTACATGAGAGATTGTGGGCTCGAGAGATTGAAAAGGCAATTTATTTGATGATAGAGCTCCATGAAAGTTCATTAAGAAATTATTAGCATTGTATTTTTTCGAAACCTTCCCCTCTGTGTTGCAGTGAGAAAAGAACTATTCTCTATATAAGAATAAGAGTCCACATCTTTCTAGAGATCATACTAATGACTGAAGAAAATGGTAATTACAATAACATAATTTTACTTGTATCTTCTTAATTCAAATTACTAAAACACTATTTCATTATTTTCATACCACCGTAGTAAACAAACCATTTTGGCAAATCAAGACCTAAAATAAACTCACAAGCTCTATTGCAGGTGAAGTTATGACAGATAAAGTGTTATAGAGGTTATAATAGAAAAAGTGTTTAGCACAAGAGACCATTGTGGAGCTCGTCCCTTCAAGGAAATTTCCAATCTTTACCGTAGGGAAAATTCTCGCATGTAAAGACCATTCGGGGAGATTGATCCTTCAATGAAAGCACTAGGCTCTGCTGCAGGTGAACTTGTCAAATGCAAAGGGTCCAGGCTTACAAGAAGCTGTTTGCGGACAATGCCAAGCTCCATTCCAAGCAGAGTTATCACATGCAAAGTTGTTGTTGTTTGCAGACTAAGGAAACTGAAGATTGAAGAAGTGTAAGTGGCACCTCAAGTCGGGTGACAAGTTGCTTCTCACATACGAAAGTACAGGTTTGGTGTAAATCTTAAAGGATTTCTTTTTAAAAATTAAAAAAGGGAAGTTGTTCAATTTTAAGGGCTAAAAGCACAAATTTCTTATTTTCCAGGGTCAATACATATTTTTCTAGCAGAGGAAGAACCACCAAAGAAGACGATAATTTTGCCAAGATTTTTTGATTTGCAGACTCAATCTCCTCCTTTGATCATTGAAAACAGTAGAGATGAGTTCACCTCTTATTTTTGTTGTTCTTATAGTTAATTTTAGTTTTGAATCTTTGCTAATTCTGGGTATGAATTTAATATGGAACATTGTGACGGTGATTATTATTATTATCCAATTAAAGCAAATTGCAAGGCTTTGATTAAGTTTTAATTTAAAGGATAACGAAGTGTCGATTTAAATTAATTTTATAGTTTGGCTGATTGTGGATTTAAATTTAGTTTAAAGTTTCAGAAACTGGATTTTGCTTCATGTTTGTTGTGGATTTTCAATGGAAACTGTTGAAATTAGTGGAGAATATGTATTATTGGAGAGAGTATGTTCATTAGTTGTGCACGTGTCCTAGTTTAGGAACTAGTTCCTACTTTATAGGTGTTATTTTTAACTCTCCTATTATTATGTAAACTTATATATTCTTGATGATTAATGATCAATCTGTAGAGTGTTCTGCATGAGTCAATCTCCAGGTGTAGCTTTCTCACCTGAGCTCTGCCAAGTTTCAATATATATTTGTTTTTTTCCATTTTTAACATGGTATCAGAGCCGGTGAGCTTGGTGGCTAGGTAATTGAGTGCCCTTGGTCATGGAGAGGAGCTGAAGTGTTGAGTTGTGGTGGTTGGCAAGAGGTTGTTTTGTTTCTACATTCAAACCTAGATCAGCGCATATATTATTTCAACTTTCGTGCTGGTCAAAGGTGGTCAAAGAAGGGGGCAACACAGTTTTTACCCTCGGATACACGCGGATAAGCCATTTCTTACATGAATTGTCTTTAGCGCATGATATCAGCATGGTTTTCCACACCCGATGTCGCATTGGTTGACCCTTGAATATTTCTGGTGGCAGATAGCCCTTAGTAGGTCAACGTGATGGTGCAGCAGGAGTTGTTGACTACGTGTGGCACATATCATCATTCAGAGAATAGAGATGGCATGAATCGATATATGCTCCACCGTGGGCGGTAGCTGGTGATCGAAAAAGCAATGGTGAGTTGGGTTAAGCTACTTCTAGGAGGAACAACTCCTGTGTATTGGTGTGATCACATTGATTTGATGGCTGCCTCCGTACACCAAGGAAGATCAAGACGTGATTTGAGGCCTACATGTACCTTGTGTTGATGTATTGTGGTGGTTGTTGTGGTGATATTATGATTCGGTTTAGGGATTATCTGTGGAAGTTAGTTCATTTGGGAGGATTCAATGAATCGAAGATCGTTGGTGTGGTTACTGAAAAAGATCGTTGGTGTGGCTGAAAGAATATCGCTGGACTGGCTTGCCATCGTGGAGATCGTGAGTGCCAATGTGGTATCGTGGTATCCCCAGATTGACGAAGCAGTGGCAGATCGGGGCCATTGATTATTTTGGATACCTAACCGCTCCTTGACAGACCTTTACTGGAGTGTGGATCTGCATGGTGTATCTGTCATGGGTTGCGCAATGGAAGTGTTGTGTGGCACGTTGTTGATTGAGGTAGGCAACCATTGATTGGAGGAGCTAGCTGGAGTAAGTGTTATGTGGATTTAATGCGTTGTAGTGGCATCCTTGGTCGAACTCCATAGATTGCTGGTTGGTGTCATGAATGGTAAGTCCTATCCGAAGACAAGGTGTTACAGTTTTTTTTTTGGTGTAGTGGTGGTTCTTGCATGGTTTTTTTCATCGGTGGATTAGTCGTAGAGATAGTTGCGATTTGGATCGGTGCGAATTTTGTGCCTTGAGGCTGAAATCGCCTAAATCAGCAACGCCCTTCCATTTTTTTCGATTTCATAGGTAATCAATGCCTTATTATTATCTTTTAACATTTGAGATCGTCGTAGTGTAAGATCGTTGGTGGTTTTTCTTTTGAAAGACTGCAAGTTGTAATAGAAGAATTGAATATCACTCTTCTGGATCTGGAGATAGATCTATTGCTAATAGATCTGGTAATTGAATTCACTCTTTGATCAATTATTAGAGGTTGATTTTTTTTTAAGGAAGATCCATATATCGACCTGTCACGATGAATAATCAGATGGAAGAGATGCACTTGAATGAGAGCAATAAGCTTAATGGGTCCAATTATTAAAACTGGAAATTCAAATTGCAGACTCTGCTTGAGGGGCAAAGTGCATGGGTGATTGAAAATGGGGATGAATTGAAGCCGACTATAGCAGGAGGCAGAACAACTGGAGCAATTCAAGATTGGGAGAAGAGGGAGAAAAAAGTGAAAGTGTTGTTAAAATTGTCAGTGAAAGACTGCATTATCCCTGGTATCAGAGAATGTAAATCAACAAATGATATTTGGACAATTCTCAAGGATTTGTATGAGATAAATAATATAAATCGCTTATTTTTCCTGAAGATCAAGATCCTCTCCATCAAAACGAAGGAGAGTGAATCAGTCATTGCATTCATCTCTCGGATCAAGGAGCTGAGAAAGAAGTTGGCCGATATAGGGGAGACAATATCAAACACTGATCTTGTCACAGTTACCACGAATGGTATGAATGATGATTATCATATGTTTATTATAGGCCTGAATGAAAGGGAGAAAGCCCCCAATTTCAATGAATTGACAAGGACCTTGATAAAAGAGGAAGAGAGGTGGATTGTATGTTTTAATCTCGTACAAAATTACCTGCATACGAATTCTAAGAACATAAAATAAACAATGCGAGATCATAACACATAAAACACATATACACAGATATTTTCCCATGGATCCCAAAACAAGGACTACCAGCTTGATTTTTCATATGTTCCTTTCAATGTTACAATACATATTTATACATGCCGAAGCATCCAATACCATAGACCGAAAACCATCGCGTCCAAAACCATGTGTGAAAAACCATGCACAAAACCATAGGTAGGTCCGCCCAACCTAATATAGGGTCCAAAAAATATTTTCCACAAGGCGCTACCTCGAACCCCGTAGAGGGGGGCTACCCGTTCCCCTCAAACCTCCCTGTTGCGCAATCGGCACAACAAAGGGGGGGCTCTGTCCCCCCTCTAACCTCCTGGTTAACTACGTGGGCTAGTTGTGGAAATAATATAACACAACCCAACATTCTCCCACTTGTTGTTTTCTTTCCAAAGGGGGCCACAGGAGAGCTTAGTCATTTATCCATCCCTGCAACGCTCATTTTTCTCTACACCAAGAGAACTTCTCAAAGCTCACAGATTTTGTCAATGCATCTGCAGTATTCTTCAAAGTGTCCACCTTTACCAGCAACACCTTTTTGTCTTCTATCATATCCCTCACAAAGTGATACTGAACATCAATGTGTTTTGTCTTTGAATGGTAAGCCGAGTTCTTTGCCAAGAAGATTGCACTTTGGCTGTCACAGTCTATCCTTATAGCTCCTTGCACTAACCCCATACTTGAACACAATCTCTGCAACCAAACTGCTTCCTTGCTTGCATGAGTGGCTGCCATGTATTCTGCTTTTGTAGTTGATAGTGCCACTATAGATTGTTTCTTACTTATCCAACTTACTGCACCTACAAAAAGGTTAAACACATACCCACTTGTAGATATTCTCTGATCCAGATCTCCAGCCCAGTCTAGATCAAAAAAGCCACGAATATTCAAAACTCTGTCCAATCCGGGTCTTCCTTGGTAGCACAAACCATAATCACTAGTGCCATGCAAATACTTGGAAACCCTCTTCATTGTTGTCCAATGCTCCTTCCTCTTCTTGTGTCTTGGGACACTGTTCGGCAGATAACTTTACACCTACAGGAATAGGAACCTTCACCGGTTTACTATCATGCATATTAAACCTCTGCAGTATTGTCTCGACATACGTCCTCTGGTTTAACTAGAGCTTCCTCTTTGCCTGATCTCTTTTAATTTCCATGCCCAAAATATAGTTTGCAGCACCAATATATTTCATGTCGAATTTAGAGGACAAATGGGTCTTCAAATCCTGGATAATTTCTTTGTCATTTCCAACCAGCAACATATCATCCACATACAATACCAAATAAATAACATGGTCGCCAATTAATTTAAAATACACACAGTGATCTTCTTTGCTTCTGGTGAAGCCAAGTCCCCATATAAATGTATCAAATTTCTGATACCACATCCTTGGTGATTGTTTTAACCCATATAGAGACTTCTTTAACTTTCATACCAGTTATTTCTTACCCTTCACTGCAAAACCTTCAGGTTGCTTCATGTAAATCTCCTCTTCCAGATCCTCGTGAAGAAATGATGTCTTCACATCCATCTGTTCTACCTCAAAATCAAAAGTAGAAGTAACAGATAAAAGTAATATAATAGAAGCTACCTTGGCAACGGGAGAAAAAGTATCACCAAAATCAATTCCCGGCACTTGGGAATAAGTTTTTGCTACCAACCAAACTATGTATTTCTCCACGTTTCCTTCTGCATTTTTCTTCTTCTTGAACACCCATTTTCTACCAATGGGTTTCCTTCCAATCGGCAACTCCACTAGATCCCAAGCCTCATTTTTGTGCAAAGATGCCATTTCATCAACCATGGACTCTTTCTAGAGTTTTCCATCCTCTGAATCTACTACTTCCTTCACAGTTCTGGGATCATCATCAGTAATAAATAAAGCAAAATTTGAACAGAAAGTAGATGGACTATACCTTTCTGGTTTCCTTCTTTATCGAACTGATCTTCTCACACCCGAAGTTTGTGGCTCTTCATCTTCTGATTCCTCCTCTACTGTAGCATCTTATTCTTCCTCCTTTAGCTAAAACTCTATCTTCTCAGGTTCCTTTGATGGTATTTCATGTTTAATAACGTCTTTCACCTCTCTGAACACCTCCTCTCGGTTGTACACAACCTTCCTTGTTACTAGGTTCCAAAGATTATAACCCTTTAAACCATCATTATACCCAATAAAGATGCACTTCTCAGTTTTACTATCCAACTTGGTTCTCTTCTCCTTTGGAACATGTACATATGCATCACATCCAAATACCCTCAGATGTGAAAGAGAGGGTTTCTTACCAGTTCATAACTCTTGTGGATTCTTATCCTCCAACGTTGATGAAGGTGATCTGTTGACTAGGCAACATGCTGTCTCCACCGCCTCTACCCAGAATTCTTGTCCTAACCCGACACCACTGAGCATGTTTCTTTCCCTTTCAATCAACGTCTTGTTCATTCTTTCTACAACTCCATTTTGCTCAGGTGTGTATGGAGTAGTCTTCTTCTGTGCTATACCACACTTCTTACAGAATTATTCAAATTCCTTCTTGCGAAACTCTCCACCGTTATATGTCCTTAGCACCTTTATCTTCTTCTCTGTATGGTTTTCCACCAGAGCCTTAAATTATTTAAACCTGTCAAAGACTTCAGATTTCTTCTTGAGGAAATATATCCATGTATTCCTTGAGAAGTCATATATAAATGATACATATTACACAAACTTACCCAGTGATGGAACCTTCAAAGGTCCAAACACATCATTGTGCACAAGCTCTAATATCTGTTTCGCCCTCTTACCACCAGAGGGGAAACTTACCCGATTCTGCTACCCATATACACAATTTTCACAGAAATCAAAATCCAGAGAGCTATTACTCATACCTTCTACCATACCTTTACCATGAAGTATTCGAAGGCCCTTCTCTCCAATATGTCCAAGCCTTTGATGCCACAGCATGGTCTTCTCTCCAGAGACCACTAGATTTTGTACTCCACTTTCAAGAACCATAGAACTGTTGCACCCATCAACAATAGTGCTGCCTTGCAGCTTGTACAGAGTTCCAACTCGAACTCCCTGCATCAATACCAGTGCTCCTCAAACCATCTTGCAGGTATCCTTCTCGAACACTGTTTTTACACCTGCATCATCCAACTTGCTTACATAAATCAGATTTCTGGCCAATGCAGGAATATGAAGAACACCCAAAAGTGTTATAACCCTTCCACCTTGCAAATTCAACTTTACTTTTCCACGACCAATGATTCTAGCCTTCCTATCATCCACTAAGAAGACATCACCACCATCATATTTCTCATACTCGCGGAATAACTCTCTATGGGGGGTGAAGTGAAAGGATGCACCTGAGTTAATCAACCATGCCTTGTGATCTACATGTGTACTTGAAGAAGCCAAGTACACATCCCCACCTTCATCTGAGGTGGTTTTCGCCTCTGTAGAAGGAGCATCATCAGATCCCTTTCCTTTGTTAGGAGCTTTAGATTTATAGTCCCTTTTGTAGTGCCCTTCTTTTCTGCATTTCCAGCAAACCACCTTTACAGGTTTTCCTAGAGATTTAGATCTCCCTCTAGATTTAGATCTCCCACTCGATGACTTACTTTTGTTTCTGTTTTGGGACCATCCTCGTACAGACAAGGAATCACCATTCTGGCTCTCCATATTTTTCTGTCTCATCTCCTCTGTTAGCAAGGATGAGACTATTTCATCAAACTACAAGGCAATTGCATTGCTACCTATTGCAATAACCAGACTATCCCACGAATCTGGTAGAGAACACAACAAACTGATGCACTTATCTTCATCTGAAATTTCAATATCAACAGACAATAACTGACTTACCACAATATTAAATGCATTCAGATGCTTTGTCACTGAGTCTCCATCTTTCATCCTCATCTTATATAGTTTTTTCCACGGGAACAGTTTACTCACTAAAGACTTAGATTGGTACAAAGTCCTTAACTTGTCCCACAAAGCCTTCGTTGTAGCTTCTCCTGATACATTCAGCAATACTAAATCTGAGACACACAATCATATTGTTCTCTTTGCCTTTCGATCCAACTTCTTCCATTCTTTATTGAACAGTGTCGTTGGTTTAGCACCCGGATCTACTGCGATCCACTAATATTTATCCACCAACAGATCCTCCATCTTGAGTTTCCACAACTCAAAAATCTAACCATTAAATTTCTCAATCTCTATCTTTCCACTGCTCGCCATCTTCTTTCACCACTAGAATCGATCTCGCAGATCTCCCACTAAACAGGGTCTACCACAGGCCAAAGCGAAACCCCTCAGCAACAAAGGCGTCCCCTTGAAGCCAAAACAACTCTGATACAAAATGTAGGTTTTAACCCCGTATAGAAACTACCTGCATACGAATTCTAAGAACAGAAAATAAACAATGCGAGAGCATAACACATAAAACACATATACACACAGATTTCCCCTGGATCCTAAAACCTGGACTACCAGCTTGATTTTTCATTATGTTCCTTTCAAAGTTACAATACATATTTATACATGTTGAAGCATCTAATACCATGGACTGAAAACCATCGCATCCAAAACCATGCAACGAAAACCATCACGTCCAAAACCATGTGCGAAAAACCATGCACAAAACCATAGGTAGGTCCGCCCAACCTAATATAGGGTCCAAAAAAAAAATTTCCCCAGGTCACTGCCCCAACCTCGTAGAGGGGGGCTACCTGTCCCCCTCAAACCCTCCAGATAGGGGGGGTTGCCGCCCCCCCACTACGCAATCAGTGCAATGAAGGGGGGGATTTTACCCTCCCCTAACCCCCCGGTTAACTACGTGGGCTAGTCATGGAAAGAATATAACACAACCCAACATGGATGATTCTGAAACCCCATAATTAAGATCTAGCATTAATGGTGAAGAAAAGTCCTTTCAGAAGAAAATCAAGTGCCGGACAAAAAGGAGGAGGTACGACACAAAGAAAGCCACCTCAAGGTATGTCTTCAACCAAAAATTATTCAGAGATCAAGTGTTTTTACTATGGTAAATATGGCCACATTGCTAGGAATTGCCATAAGAATAAGCTTGATGAAACTCAACATAAATATAAGAAGCAATGGAGGGCACTTTGCTGATGAAGATCATAATCAGAATCTTAGATTTTTTGTATTTGATTCTACTTTCTCTACTAAGAATGATGAAGCATAAATTTGGTTTGTGGATTCAGGAGCTTCCACTCACATGATAGGTAACTGACATTGGTTTGAAAATTTTAAAGAAACCAGCAGTGCTGCTAATATCTACCTTGGTGATGATAGAGGGTACCAGATTAAGGGGTATGGAAATATTCTTGTGGTATTACCTTATGGTAATATTAGGCATATTCAAAATGTGATGCATGTTCCAAGAATTAAAAAGAATTTATCTTTGTCTCTATGATAAGAGATCAGAGTCTTCAAGTAGAATTTTTTAAGTCTTATTGTGTTATTAAAGATCTACTGGATCATATGAAGCCAATTGCATCAGGTATTCGAGTTGGAGGTCTATACAAGTTGAATGTAAGAAGTGCACCACACCAAGCCTTGACTTCAAAAATTATGACTGCAGAGAATTTGTGGCATCAAAGATTTGGTCATATCAATTTTCATGACCTACTGCTACTTCAGAAATGAGGTATGGTCAATGGTATCCCTGTTTTAAAAAATGTTCATGTTGATTGTGAAGGATGTTCTCTTGGGAAGATGCACAGGGATGATTTTCCCTCAAGTTTAGATAGAAAGAAGAGATATATACTAGATCTTGTGCACACTAATATATGTGGATTGATGCAGACAAGGTCATTAGGAGGTGCCTATTATTTTTTGTTAGTTGTTAATGATTGCACAAGATTTACCTACGTATATTTTCTCAAAAAGAAAAGTCATACTTTTGAATATTTTAAAGAGTTCAGAAGCATGTTTGAAAAAACATACTAGGAAGTTCATCAAAATTCTCCACTCAAATCAAGGGGGAGAATACAAGCAGGGTGGCTTCATCAAATACTACAAATACCGTGGGATAGTTCAACAGTTCACAGTACCCCACACACCTCAACAAAACGGGGTTGCAGAGATGAAGAACAGAACCCTGGTGGAGTGTGCACGTAACATGTTAAAAGGTAAGAACCCGTCTAATGGTTTTTGGGCAAAAGTAATAAATACTGCAATGTATTTAAAGAATAGGAGTCCAACAAAAATTCTTGATCTTAAGACTCCATTCGAAGCTTTGTTAGGTTTTAAGCTTGTAGTTAATCATTTAAGAGTTTTTGGCTTGAAATCTTTTGCTTGTATTCCAAAAGAGGATAGGAAGAAACTGGATTCGAAGGCCATTAAATGCATTTTTGTAGGCTACTGTACAGAGTTTAAAGCATATAAATTGTTTAATCCCTCTATTCACAAAGTGTTTGCGAGTAGAGATGTAGTATTCCATGAGCAGGTTGATGAGGGAAATTTTGATAAAGGCCATTAAGAGTGGAACATGCCTTTGTTGGTGGAAGATAGAAGTGATGAAACAAGGGACAACCATGAGCGACAGAAACAAAAGGAAGAATCAGCTGATATAGATGCAGTCAGCATTCCAATTCCATTGAGGAATGATCAAAACCGATTTGAGGCCAGTCCAATACCAAGAAGATCAGGTAGGCAGATTCGATTACCAGCTAGGTATAAAGACTATGCCCTCATGAAAAATATCTTGAATGTTGTTGAGCCCTTAAACTATAAAGAAGCTAGTCAATTTTATGAATGGAGGGCTGCCATGAGAGATGAATATGAGTCAATAATTAGGAACAAAACTTGGGATCTAGTTGAACTACCTAAAAGTAAACAACCCATTGGTTGCAAATGGTTATACAAGCCTAAGTTTAAAGCAGATGGTAGTATAAAAAAAAAAAAAACTAGGTTGGTGGCAAAGGGGTACTTGCAGAAAGAAGGTATAGACTATAAGGAAACCTTTGCTCCTGTAGATAAGTTAAACACAATTAGAATGTTAATTTCTTTAGCTACAAAACATCATTGGATGATACATCATCTAGATGTGAAATTTTCTTTCTTAAATAATGAATTAAAATAAGAAGTGCACTTAATGCAACCTGAAGGGTTTGCTAAACAAGGGTAGGAACATTTATTCTGGAGATTGAGAAAAGCATTGTATGGATTGAAACAGACACCCAGGTCATGGTATGAAAAATCGACTCATTTTTCTTACAACATAGTTATAATAGGAGCAAGAACGACCCAAATCTGTATATTGTGTTTGATGAAAATGGGCAAATTGTTTTGATTTCTTTATATGTAGATGATCTTATTATTACAGGAAATGTTGATGAACTCATTAAAGAAATCAAAGTGTATATGTCACAGGTTTTTGAGATGAAAGACCTTAGAGAGTTACATTATTGTTTAGGTCTTGAAGTATGGAGAGACTCTGGCTAGACCTTTCTGTCTCAAGGAAAGTATGTCAGGGGTCTATTGAAATTTTTTAGAATGGATCAGTGCAAAGCTAGCTTAGTTCCTTTACAACATAATATCAAACTTCAGCATAATGATAGTTCTAAGGAGGCATATGCAGCACTATATAGACAGCTGGTTGGTAATCTGATTTACTTGACTACAACTAGGCCTGACTTAGCTTTTATAGTTAGTGTATTGAGCCAATTCAAGTCAAAGCCTCTTGAAAATCATTGGGTGGCATCTTAAGGTATCTTCAAGGAACATTAGACTTTGGTGTTAAATATACTAATTCTTGTGATGTTAGATTGACAGGTTTTTCAGATTCAAATTGGGTCGAAAATATGGATGACAGAAGACCCATAATAGGTTACGCTTTCAGCATTGGGTCTGGGGTCATCACATGGAGCAGTTGTATGTTTTAACCCCATATAGAAATTAACTGCATACGATTTCCAAAAACAGAAAATAAACAATAGCGAGAGCATAACACATAAAACAAATATACACAGAGATTTTCCCCTGCATCCCAAAACCAGGACTACCAGATTGATTTTTCATTATGTTTCTTTCAATGTTACAATACATATATATACATTCCGAAGCATCCAATACCATGGACTAAAAACCATCATGCCCAAAACCATGTGCGAAAACCATGCACAATACCATAGGTAGGTCTGCCCATCTAATATAGGGTTCAAAAAAAATTTCCCCGGGGCGCTACCCCAGACCCCGTAGAGGGGGGCTAACGAACCCCCTGTGACCCCCCCACTGCGCAGTCGGCGCAACGAAGGGAGAGGCTCCGCCTCCCCTCTAACCTCCTGGTTAACTAGGGGGTCTAGTCGTGGAAAGAATATAACACAACCTAACATTCTCCCACTTGTTGTTTTCTTTCCACAGGGGGCCACAGGAGAGCTTAGTCATTTATCTAGCCCTGCAACACCCATTGTTTCTATACACCAAGAGAACTTCTCAGAGCTCATAGATTTTGTCAATGCGTCTGTAGTATTCTCCAAAGTGTCCACCTTTACCAACAACACCTTTTTGTCTTCTATCATATCCCTCACAAAGTGATACTGAACATTAATGTGCTTTGTCTTTGAATGGTAAGCAGGGTTCTTTGCCAAGAAAATTGCACTTTGGCTGTCACAGTCTAATCTTATAACTCCATGTACTAACCCCATACTTGAACATAATCTCTGCAACCAAACTGCTTCCTTGATTGCATGAGTAGATGCCATGTATTATGCCTCTATAGTTGATAGTGCCACTACATAATATTTCTTACTCATCCAACTGATTGCACCTCCAAATATGTTAAACACATACCCACTTGTAGATCTTCTTTGATCGAGATCTCCAGCCCAGCCTGCATCAACAAAGCCACAAATATCCAAAACTCTGTCCAATCCTGGTCTTCCTTGGTAGCACAAACCATAATCACTAGTGTCACGCAAATACCTAAAAACTCGCTTCACTGCTATCCAATGTTCCTTCCCTGGTTTTGACATAAACCTGCTCAATAATCCCACTGCATGTGCAATATCTGGTCTAGTACAGACCATCGCATACATCATGCTACCGACTGCACTTGCATATGGAACATGGGACATGTCCTCTTCCTCTTCTTGTGTCTTGGGACACTGTTCAACAGATAACTTTACACCTACAAGAATAGGAACCTTCACTGACTTACTATCCTACATATTAAACCTCTACAGTATTGTCTTGGCATACTTCCTCTGGTTTAACTAGAGCTTCCTCTTTTCTCGATCTCTTTTAATTTCCATGCCCAAAATATAGTTTGCAGCACCAATATCTTTCATGTCAAATTTGGAGGACAATTGGGTCTTCAAATCCTGGATAATTTCTTTGTCATTTCCAACCAGCAACATATCATCCACATACAAGACCAGATAAATAACACGGTCACCAATTATTTAAAATACAAACAATGATCTACTTTGCTTTTGGTAAAGCCAAGTCCCCGTATAAATGTATCAAATTTTTGATACCACATCCTTGGTAACTGTTTTAACCCATACAGAGACTTTTTTAACTTGCCTACCAATTCCTTCTTACCCTTCAGCACAAAGCCTTCAAGTTGCTTCATGTAGATCTCCTCTTCCTGATCCCTGTGAAGAAATGTTGTCCTCACATCCATTTGTTCTACCTCAAAATCAAAAGAAGCAGCAACAGATAAAAGTAATCTAATAGAAGCTACCTTGGCAACAGGAGAAAAAACATCACCAAAATCAATTCCCAACACCTGTGAATAACCTTTTGCTACCAAACGAGTTTTGTATTTCTCCACCTTTCCTTCTACATTTGTCTTCTTCTTGAACACCCATTTGCTGCGAATGGGTTTTCTTCCAGCCGGTAACTCCACTAGATCCCAAGCCTCATTTTTGTGCAAAGATGTCATTTCATCAACCATGGCCTCTTTCCATAGTTTGCCATTCTCTGAATCTACTACTTCCTTCACAGTTCTAGGATCATCATCAGTAATAGATAAAACAAAATTTGAACAGAAAGCAGATAGACTATATCTTTCTAGATGCCTTCTTTCTCGAACTGATCTTCTCACAACCGGAGTTTCTGGCTCTTCATCTTCTAATTCCTCTTCTGCTGTAGAGTCTGATTCTTCCTCCTTTAGCTCAAACTCTATCTTCTCAGGTTCCTTTGATGGGACTTCATGTTTAATAACATCTTTCACCTCTCTGAACACCACATCTCGGCTATACACAACCTTCCTTGTTATTGGGTTCCAAAGCTTATAACCATTTAAACCATCCTTATACCCAATAAAGATGCACTTTTCAGATTTACTATCCAGCTTTGTTCTTTTCTCCTATGGAACATGTACATATGCATCACATCTAAATACTGTCATATGTGAAAGAGAGGGTTTCTTACTAGTCCATACCTCTTGTTGAGTCTTATCCTCCAACGTTGATGAAGGTGATCTGTTGACTTGGTAACATGCTATCTCCAACACCTCTTCCCAAAATTCCTGTCCTAACCCAACACCACTGAGCATGCTTCTTGCCCTTTCCATCAACGTCTTGTCATTCTTTCAGCAACTCAATTTTGCTAAGGTGTGTATGGAGTAGTCTTCTTCCATGCTATACCACACTTCTTACAGAATTCTTCAAATTTCGTCTTGCAAAACTCTCCACTGTTATCTATCCTCAGCACCTTTATCTTTCTGTCTGTTTTTCCTCCAGAGCCTTAAATTATTTAAACCTGTCAAAGACTTCAAATTTCTTCTTGAGGAAATATATCCATGTAATCCTTGAGAAGTCATCTATAAATGATACATAGTACACAGACTTACCCAGTGATGGAAACTTCACAGGTCCAAACACATCACTATGCACAAGCTCTAATATATGTTTCGCCCTCTTACCATCAGAGGGGAAACTCACCCAATTCTGCTTCCCATATACACAATTTTCACAGAAATCAAAATCCGGAGAGTTATTATTCATACCTTCTACCATACCTTTACCATGAAGTATTCAAAGGCCCTTCTCTCCAATATGTCCAAGCCTTTGATGCCATATCATGGTATTTTCTCCAGAGACCACTAGATTTTCTACTCCACTTTTAGGAACCACAGAACTGTTGCATCCATCAATAACAGTGCTACCTTGCAGCTTGTATAGAGTTCCAATCCCAACTCCCCACATCAATACGAGTGCTCCCTGAACCATCTTGCATGTATCTTTCTCGAACACTATTTTTACAACTGCATCATCGAGCTTACTTGCAGAAATCATATTTCTAGCTAATGAAGGAATATGAAGAACACTCGAAAGTGTTCTAAACTTTCCACCTTGCAACTTCAACTTGACTTTTCTGTGACCAACGATTCTAGCCTTTCTGTCATCCCCCAAGAAGACATCACCACCATTATATTTCTCATACTCACAGAACCACTCTCTATGGGGAGTGAAGTGAAAGGATGCACCTGAATCAATCAACCATGCCTCATGATCTGCATGTGTACTTGAAGAAGCCAAGTACACATCCCCACCTTCATCTGAGGTGGCTTTTTCCTTTGTAGAAGGAGCATCATGAGATCCGCTTCCTTTTTCAGGAGCTTTATATTTATAGTCCCTTTTGTAGTGTGCTTCCTTTCTACATTTCCAGCACACCTTTACAAGTTTTCCTGGAGATTTAGATCTCCCTCTAGATTCAGATCTCCCACTCAATGACTTATTTTTGTTTATGTTCTGGGACCATCCTCGTACAAACAAGGAGTTGTTGGCATTATGACACAGTTTTGGCACTATGAAACAGGTGTTGTCCTTGATGGAAACTCACTCAGATGACAGATCATAGTTCAGGCTCTTAGAATGAAGTAAAAAGAGATATACGCAGGTTTCCCTTGACTAAGCTGTGTATACATGCGGGTTCGCCGACCAAAAGGTGCATATGCGTATACACACTCTTTCATGCAAGAAAAGGCGCGTACATGTTGGAGAATTTGGTTTTGGTCCATGGTATTTGGACCATGGTATTTTGACCCATGGTATTGGTCCAAGGTATCTTGTCCGAAGTGTTGACCCCAGGTATTTGGTCCAAGGTATTGATTCTAAGTGGTTTTGGACCATGGTATTGAGTAAGGCCTAAGACTATAAAAGGAGGAGGAGATCATTAGGCAAAGGTACTCAAGTATTGAATATCTAATGAAGAGAAAGATCTAAAATACTGGTCATTGGGGTATGGTGCACAGCTGGATCTGAATCAAGGAGGAACCTGAGTGCTTGAAGAAGGATAAGTTCTATTGATGGGTTAAGATCTTAAGGCTTGAAGAGAAGTATCTTTGTGTGGTTTTGATCTTTTATCTGAATAATTTGCGCATGTCGTAATATGTAAATCTGATGATCTTGGTATAAATGATGTCTGAATAGTTGAAAAGGTTGAATCATCTTTTACAAATCTATACGCAGGTTCAGTATAGCAAAGGCGTGTATACACACTGGTTCGACATTTCAAATCTGCGTATACGCAGGTCCGCCTTGAGAAGACTGTGTATGCATGCAGGTTTGACACATTGAAGTAGCATACTCCTCATAAAATATGTTTTAGCTACTTCTGTTTATTGTTGCAGTGTTCTGGGTTCTAGATTGAGTTCTGGTTACTGTTACTGTATTCTAGTTACAGCGTTCAGAAAAGTGATTTTTTGATTCAGTTTTGGTTGGTACAAAGGAGATTGGTTGATGCAGATATATTTGATGTTTGATTGATGTTATTGATGGATCTAGTCTAAAAATTTATGAAACGTGATCCCTGGAAGAAAAGAGAAAGGTTGTAGCCTTCTGTAGGTCAGCACCTACGTACTAGTAAACACATCAGCTAGTACAAGAGCTGAGGGGGTTGTAGCTCCCTTCTAGGAAAAGCGGGAGAACGAGAGAAGGTTATAGCCTTCTGCAGGTAGAAGCCTGCGTACTGGTATAAGGCTGCACCAGTACAAAATTTGTAGAAAGAAGTTTCTTATTAAAGAAAGATAGAGTTGATTGCAGGAGGTGGTTTTCACCCACATTGGGTTTCCACCTTATATATTGTGTTCATATGTGTGATTACATGTTTTGTTTACTGCATCTGATTACTAGTTATATATTGTTCTGATACACAAATTAAAAATCAACTAACTAAATTATAAGTTTGCAAGGTATACGCTGGTTGCTCTAAACACAATTGCGTATACACGCAAGTTTCATTAATAGAAGTAGCGTATATAAATTTGTGTATGGAAATGAAATATTGTTAAATTTGTAATACTGATTCACCCCCCCCCTCTCAGTGTTATTTCCAACAATTGGTATCAGAGCAGGTCCTTCTGAAGAAGCTCGATCGCTTGAAGGAAGACTATCATCATGGGCAACTACGAAAGAGAGGGATCCATTAGACCACCAATTTTTGATGGGAGCAACTTCGTCTATTGGAAGGTAAGAACCACAGACTATCTTCAATCTCTTGGAACAGATGTTTGGGAAATCGTGGAAGGAGGATATACATTTCCATCAGAAATTCCTATAGATACGATAGGTAAAAAGCAGTATGAAACAAATGCCAAGGCTGTCAATACACTATTGGGGAGTCTATCACAATCAGAATTTGTCAAGGTTATGCAGTTCAAAACCCCCAAAGAAATATGGGACAAGATCGTCCTAAGCTATGAAGGAGACAATCAAGTAAAACGTGCAAAACTACAAACTCTTAGCTTCAATATGAAACTCTCAAAATGCACAATGATGAAAGTATAGCTCATTACTTCCTACATATAGATGAGATTGTTAATCGCATGAAAAACTTGGGTGAAGAGATAAAATAAGTTACTTTAGTTGAAAAGGTTTTAAGATCCTTGTCTTCTAAGTTTGAATCAAAGGTTTCTGCCATAGAAGAAAAGCGGGATCTTCAGAATATGACTATGACACAGTTGCACAGAATCCTAATTGTTGTTGAAATGAGAAAAGGAGGTCCATCAGATATGAGAGAAGCAACATTCAAGGCTTCAGGAAGAGAAGATCTCAATGAATCGGGACACATTTTAGAAGGAGAAGAAGAAGCAAACTTTGTCAAAAAACTTCAATGAGGTTCTGGAACATTCATAGGTAAACTACCTTTCAAATGCTTTGCTTGTGGAAGAGCCGGTCATTATGCAACCAAATGTCCTCATAAAGATAAGCTTGATAAAGTTAAGGAACCGGCAAAATGGAATAGAAAATAGAATGTAAGTATGAAGAGCTACTATACGAATGAAGATAGAGATGATTTATCAAATAGTGATGAATATGAATATGGTAATGATTATAGACTTTTGATGGCTTTTGAAGATGATGATTTCTTGGATGCTTTAGATGAAGATGGTCTCTATGAAGAAATCTCTAAACTTAAAGTCTGTTTAGAAGAAAAGAGTATGATTATAGATACTTTGACATTCCAACTTGCTGAAAGGGAAAAACACAATGAATAGTTAGAATGTGAAATTGTGGGGCTAAGTAAAGAAATTGAGAAAACAAAAGCTCTCAATCTTAGATTTGCGAAAGGATCAGAAACTTTAGATGAAATTATAAAAGTGCAGTGTTCTCCTCTAATAAAGACAGGTCTTGGATATATTGAAGAAGCATCTCAAGCACAGAATCCATCAACCTACAAAAGCTATCTTGATGCAGCAAGGAGAAGTGAAAAGGTTGACAATCGTCAGCAAAGACATAAAGCAGATCACCAGGTAAATCGGGTTCAATCTACTTCAACAATGAACAAAAGATATAACCAACCACAGGTTAATCAATCTCAATTTTCTCCAAGAATGAATGCCAATGGAAACTACAATCATCGGGTCAGTAGATTCGATAATCGCATGAATTTCTTTAATGGCCAATGTTTTTCATGTCATAAAGTTGGACACAAATATTCTCAATGTGTTTCTTACAAGACCATCATGACTAGAGAAGCATGAAATCAAAGGGATGTGACCGAGATCATGAAAAGGACCTACAATAACTTTTCTGCTCTTGAAAATGAAATAGAATGCTCTATCTATAACAACTTTGGTCATGAAGATTCTGAACGTAGGAGTAAATTTTGGCAAACATCTCAGAAGGAGAAAGCTTCATTGGGTCCCAAAACATGGAGAAAGGAAGAGTCACAAACAGAAAGATGTGTTATAGCCTTGTATGCAGAAGGACAAGAAAATTAGTGGTACATCGACAGTGGATGCTCGAAACACATGACAGGTGATAAAGAAAAACTTCAGTCATATAATGCCTTAGAAAGGGAAAAGAAGGTCTCATTTGGTAATGACACTCCTGCAGTCATAAAAGGTAAAGGCTTCGTTCTCTTAAAAGAAAAAGTTAAAGCTAGGCATGTTATGTATGTAGATGGTCTAAAGCATAATCTATTGAGTGTCAGTCAAATGTGTGATCAAGGAAATGAGGTAGTATTTCAATCAAGTGGATGTGTTGTTCGTGAGCTTGATACAGGAGAAACAGTGATCAAAGGTGTAAGAACTCCAAACAACTTGTACATACTCAAGGGGGGACAACAACAGTGTTACCTAAGCAAAAACGATGAACATTGGTTATGGCACAGAAGATTGGGGCATCTAAGTTTCTCTCAAATCAGAAAAGCATGCAGATACCAGGCTGTTCGTGATCTTCCTGGTATCAGAATTCCAGATAATACAATATGCAAATCATGTCAATTTGGTAAGCAAACCAAAGCACATTTCCTTGAGAAGGAAGGATCAGCTAGTAAGCCTCTTGAAGTTATTCACACTGATTTGTGTGGTCCATCTAGGAAAAAGTCACCTCATGGAGAAGAATACTTTATATTGTTCATTGATGACTTTTCTAGAATATGTTGGATAGGACTTCTAAAGCATAACGACAAAGCTTTCAAAAAGTTCAAAGCCTTCAAAGCCTTGGTTGAAAATGAATCAGAACGGAAAATCAAATGCCTCCGGTCTGATCGAGGAGGGGAATTTACCTCAGATGAATTCTTCGACTTCTATGAAGAACATGGAATAAGAAGGGAATTCTCTACCGCAAGAACTCCCCAGCAAAATGGAGCGGTAGAAAGGATGAATAGAACTGTTCAACAAATGGCTCGTGCTATGCTAGATGAGTCTGGAACTCCTACAACCTTCTAGGGTGAAGCTGCATTTGTTGTCGTCACTATTCTCAACAAACAAACGTCCAGGTAAACAACACTCAAACTCCACATGAACTTTGGTATGGTAAGACTCCTACTGTAAAATACTTCAAAGTTTTTTCAAGCAAATGTTACATCAAAAGGACTGATGAAAAACTTGGCAAGTTTGAACCTAGAGCAGATGAAGGCATTCTCATTGGTTATTCTTCCCGAAGTAAAGGATATAAGTGTTATATTAAAAGACTTGGGAAAATTATTGAAAGTATTGATGTTGTGTTTGATGAAGCAGGCAAAAATCCAAAGCAGGTAAAAACCGAAGATTATGAAGAAGATGAGGACTATCCTTCCACATCAAATCAGACCAATTCTAAAGAAGAAACCAATGAGGCACCAGAAGAACAGATAAGGGTAGAAGAAAAGACTCCATCCAGGTGTGTTCAGAAGAATCATCCAGAGACTCAAATTTTTGGGCAGAAGGAGGTAGGTGTGCAAACAAGAAGAACTATTACAGAAGCTTCAAGATATCTAGTATTGCTTTCCTTCATCGAACCACAAAATGTAAACGAAGCATGCAAAGATGAATGTTGGGTCAAGGCCATGAATGAAGAACTTGAGCAAATTGAAAAGAATAATACTTGGGAATTGGTTCCTAGACCTAATGATAAGAATGTCATAGGAACCAAATGGATATTCAAAAACAAGCTAAATGAAAATGGAGAAGTTATTAGAAACAAGGCCAGACTTGTTTGTAAAGGGTATGCTCAACAAGAAGGTATAGACTTTGAAGAAACTTTTGCACCTGTTGCTAGACTTGAAGCCATAAGAATGTTCCTTGCTCTTTCTAGCTTTCAGAAATTCAAAGTTTATCAAATGGATGTGAAATCTGCCTTTCTTAATGGAGACCTAGAAGAAGAATTATATATTGAGCAACCAGATGGATTCATCCTTGGAAATGATCCAAAACTTGTTTGCAGACTCAAAAAGGCTCTCTAGGGTCTAAAACAAGCTCCAAGGGCCTGCTATTATTGTATTGACAAATACCTTCATCAACAAGGTTTTTCAAAAGGATCAGGTGATAGCAATCTATATATAAAATTGACAATGATAAATTGCTAATACTTGTTGTGTATGTTGATGATATCAGTTTGGTAGCAATGAAGAAGCCATGAGTCAAAACTTTGCTTTGGTAATGTCGAAAGAATTTGAGATGTCCCTACTTGGTGAGCTCACATATTTTCTTGGCTTACAAGTTCAACAAAATAAAGATGGTATTTTTCTATCACAAACCAAGTACCTCAAGCAGATCTTGAAGAAATATGGCATGGAAGATTCTAAACCAGTATGTACCCCTATGGTAACAGGATGTAGCCTCAGCGCAAATGATGAATCAGCAACAGTACATCAACCAACCTACAGATCCATGATTGGTAGTCTGCTCTATCTAACAGGTACCCGACCAGACATCATGCATGCAGTGGGAATAGTTGGAAGATTCCAAGCAAATCCAAAGGAAGCACACCTTTAGGCAGTCAAAAGGATTTTCAAATATCTTCAAGGGACACAAAACTTTGGTTTATGGTATCCTAGAGATACAGATGTTACAGTTCATGCATATACAGATGCATATTGGGCAGGAAGGGTGGATGACAGAAAAAGAACTAGTGGTGGTGCATTCTTTATGGGTTCCAGATTAGTGTCTTGGTTCAACAAGAAACAAAGTTCAATTGCATTATCTACAACTGAAGCAGAATACGTGGCTGCTACATCTTGTTGCACACAACTTCTTTGGATGATGCAAACATTGCAAGACATTCAAAGCACATGTACTCCACCCATATCCATTTTATGTGATAATACAAGTGCAATCAGTATTTCAAAGAATCTAGTCATGCATTCCAAGACCAAGCACATACCTATCAAATATCATTTTCTCCGGGAACAAGTGCTTGAACAAAGGTCAAATTGGAATATGTTCCCTCCAAGGAACAGGTTGCTGATATATTCACCAAACCGCTGCCCAGAGAGACATTTGAATATCTCATACAGAAGCTGGGAGTAGTTGATGCATCATCTTGCTGTTGAAACCTATCTGGTTCAGAGAAAATTGGTTGTACACGAGTTTCATGAAGCATATCTGCATACATACGCAGGTTGTTGTGGATACAGTCGCGTATATGTTGGTGTGAAGAAAAACAGTGGGCCAGACTCAGGAGGAAAAGAGTCTGATATGGGTCTGACAGTGATCATATAGCACAAGTTCAGGGGGATCATATACTTCTAATAATGCATTGTTGGCATTATCTTGGTACAATTTCATAGTTGTTTCTGATTCAAGTGGAACAAGTGCAGAGGGAGATCATGGTTGCTGGCCTGGATGGTGATTGACATATGCTGTTGATGATAGTTACTGATGACTATCATAGTCTTGTTTTAGATATTTTGTCTCTATGTCATGTATATCTTTTATTATTCAAGGTCATGTAACGATCTATTTTGTTTTCCCACTATTCCTGGGATGGATGATGTGATGTTCTTGTTTTATCTTGTATAAACTTTTGGTGTATCCCCACTTGGTTGAGTGGATGAGTCAATCTTGGTATATCCCCACTTGGTTGGGAGATGGATGTATGTATGAGTCTTT
The DNA here is from genome assembly GCA_031772625.1 of Pinus tabuliformis. Taxonomy (NCBI): domain Eukaryota; kingdom Viridiplantae; phylum Streptophyta; class Pinopsida; order Pinales; family Pinaceae; genus Pinus; species Pinus tabuliformis. The sequence goes on along the minus strand of CM062809.1, from coordinate 479,512,705 downwards.
GGTGATAGGAAGGTCATTTATGATGTATAGAGCCATGTTCTTCTTGTAGAACATATTTTTGCAGACCTTGCTTACAGTCAGGGGGAGCATGAATAGCACACTTCAACATATCAGAGAATTCAGCATGTACTCAGGGGGAGCATAACCCTTTGCCCTTGATGACAAAGGGGGAGAATGACTTGGGGTTGCCATCAAGTCCAAAGGGGGATATTTTTGGCATTATGACATAGTTTTGGCGCTATGACACAGGTGTTGTCCTTGATGGCAACTCATTCAGATGACAAATCATAGTTTAGGCTCTCAGAATGAAGGAAAAAGAGATATACGTAGGTTCCCCTTGACCAAGCTGTGTATACACGAGGGTTCGCCAACCAAAAGGAGTGTATGCATATACATGCACTTTCACGCAAGAAAATGCATGTACATGTTGGAGAATTTGGTTTTGGTCCGTGGTATTTGGACCATGGTATTGGTCCAAGGTATCTTGTCCGAAGTGTTGACCCCAGGTATTTGGTCCAAGGTATTGATTCTAAGTGGTTTTGGACCATGGTATTGAGTAAGGCCTAAGACTATAAAAGGAGGAGGAGATCATTAGGCAAAGGCATTCAAATATTGAATATCTAATGAAGAGCAAGATCTAAAATACTGGTCATTGGGTTATGGTGCATAGCTGGATCTGAATCAAGGAGGAACTTGAGCGCTTGAAGAAGGATAAATTCTATTGATGGGTCAAGATCTTAAGGCTTGAAGAGAAGTATCTTTATGTGGTTTTGATCTTTCATCTGAATAATTGGCACATGTCGTAATATGTAAATTTGATGATCTGAGTATAAATGATGTCTAAATAGTTGAAAAGGTTGAATCATCTTTTACAGATCTATATGCAGGTTCAGTATAGCAAAGGTGTGTATACACGCTGGTTCAGCATTTCAAATATGCGTATACGCAGGTCCGCCTTGAGAAGAGTGCATATGCACGCAGGTTTGACACATTGAAGTAGTGTACTCCTCATAAAATATGTTTTAGATATTTCTATTTAATGTTGCAGTGTTCTGGGTTCTGGATTGAGTTCTAGTTACTGTTACTGTATTCTGGTTACAACATTTAGAAAAGTGATTGTTTGATTCAGTTTTGGTTGGTACAAAGGAGATTGGTTGATGCAGATATATTTGATGTTTGATTGATGTTATTGATGGATCCAATCTGAAAATTTATGAAACGTGGTCCCTGGAAGAAAAGAGAAGGTTGTAGCCTTCTGTAGGTCAGTACCTACGTACTAGTAAACACATCAGCTAGTACAAGAGCTAAGGGGGTTGTAGCCCCCTTCAGGAAAAGCTAGAGAACGAGAGAAGGTTGTAGCCTTCTGCGGGTAGAAGCCTGTGTAATGGTATAAGGCTGCACCAGTACAAAATTTGTAAAAAGAAGTTTCTTATTAAAGAAAGATAAAGACGATTGCAGCAGGTGGTTTTCACCCACATTGGGTTTCCACCTTATATAATTTTTTCATATGTGTGATTGCCTGTTCTGTTTACTTCATTTGATTACTAGTTATATGGTTCTGATACATAGATTAAAGATAAACTAACTAAATTATAAGTTTGCAAGGTATACGCTGGTTGCTCTAAACACAGTTGCATATACACACAAGTTTCATTAACAGAAGTAGCGTATATAAATCTGTGTATGGAAATGAAATATTGTTAAATTACTAATATTGGTTCACCCCCCCCCCCCCCCTCTCAGTATTATTTCCAACAGCAGTCACCATTCTGGCTCTCCATATTTTTCTGTCTCATCTCCTCCGTCAGCAAGGATGAGACTATTTCATCAAATTGCAATGCAGTTGCATTGCTACCTATTGCAATAACCAGACTATCCCACGAATCTGGTAGAGAACACAACAAACTGATGCACTTATCTTCATCTGAAATTTTAATATCAATAAATAATAACTAACTTACCAGAGTATTAAATGCATTCAGATGCTCTGTCACTGAGTTTCCATCTTTCATCCTCAGTTTATACAACTTTTTCCGTAGGAACAATTTATTCACCAAGGACTTAGATTGGTACAAAGTCCCTAACTTGTCCCATAAAGCCTTCGTCATAGCTTCCCCTGATAGATTCAGCAATACTGAATCTGAGACACATAATCGTATTGTGCTCTTTGCCTTCTGATCCAACTTCTTCCGTTATTCATCGAACACTCCCATTGGTTTAGTACCCGGATCTAGCGCAATCCACTGATCTTTATCCACCAACAAATCCTCCATCTTGAGTTTCCATAACTCAAAACTCTGACCATTAAATTTCTTGATCTTTATCCTTCCACTGCTCGCCATATTCTTTCACCACCAAAATCGATCTTGTAGATCTCCCACTCAGCAAGGTGTACCACAAGCCCGAGAGAAACTCCTCAGCAATAAAGGCTCCCCCTTGAAGCCAAAACAACTCTAATACCAAGTGTACATTTTAACCCCGTACAGAAATTAACTGCATACGAATTCTAAAAACAAAAAATACGCAATAGCGAGAGCATATCACATAAAACAAATATACTTAGAGATTTTACCCTGGATCCCAAAACTGGGACTACCAGATTGATTTTTCATTATGTTTCTTTCAATGTTACAATACATATATATACATGCTGAAACATCCAATACCATGGACCGAAAACCATCATGCCCAAAACCATGTGCGAAAACCATGCACAAAACCATAGATAGGTTCGTGCACCTAATATAGGGTTCAAATTTTTTTCCCCTGGGTGCTACCCTGGACCCTGTAGAGGGGGCCTAACTGCCCCCCTCAAACCTGACATATAGTGGGGGCTTCTGCCCCCCCTGTGACCCCCCCCCGTTGCGCAGTCAGTGCAACGAAGGGGGGCCCCGTCCCCCCTCTAACCCCCTCGTTAACTAGGGAGGCTAGTTGTGGAAAGAATATAACACAACCCAACAACAATAAGAAGCTGAATAATGTATCTTTGTCTTTGGCAGAAGCAGGGTATCAAGCAATGTGTGTAGCAACGTGTGAGGAAGTTTGGTTGAGGAGACTTCTCCATGATGCATGAGAAAAAAAAAAGATCCTACAATTATCAGATGTGACAATCAAAGCTCAATCAAACTTGCAAACAATCCTATGTTTCACAAAAACACAAAGCATTTTGATACGTAGTTTCACTTTGTTAGAGAGAAGGTTTAGTCAAAATAAATTTATATTGAGTACTGTAATACCTATGATAATGCAACAAATTTTTTTACCAAGCCCCTTGGAAGAAATAAATTTTAATTATTTAGGGAGATGTTAGGAGTATTAGTGAACCCTTTCTTCATTAAGGGGGAGTGTTGAAATTAATGGAGAATATGTATTATTGGAGAGAGTCTGTTCATTAGTTGTGTGTGTGTGTGTCCTAGTTTAGGAATTAGTTCCTACTTTATAGGCGTTAGTTCTAACTCTCCTATTCTTATGTAAAATTATATATTCTTGATGATTAATGATTAATGTGTAGAGCGTTCTACGTGAGGTAGTCTCAAGGTGTAACTTACTCACCTAAGAGCTGCTAAGTTTCAGAATATATTTATTTTCTTCCATTTTTAATAGAAAAACTTGCATTTAAATTTAGATTTTCATTGTATTTTTTAGTCTTTTCAACAATGTATTTGAATTGAATCATTTGTGGTGTTTTAGTTTTCAAATGATACCGTACATAAAGTTTCTTCCTTTAAATTTGTGTACATTTGTCATTTTCACGCCTTTAGAGATGTATAGGCTCGTGTTCAGCTTCATGTTGGAATTATTTATGGGAGGAACTTGATTTCACATGTCAAACAACTTCATGTTGGAATTATTTATGGGAGGATCTTGATTTCACATGTCGAACGATATGCACTGTCTCTTGTTTGAAGCTTTTGTTTCTGCGTTTTTTATATTTTATGTTTACTATGTTTGTGTTGTTTGTTTGTTTATTTTGTTTTGTTTACTATATACATTGTGTATTTTGTTGTTGAACCATCCTGTACATACGTTTTCTGGCCCTTTCGCATGTTAAAATTAAATACATAATCCAAACTATTAAGTTTTAAAAACTACAAAGCCTTGTAAAATTTTTAATGTAGGGTTGAATATTATTTTGAAACACATATGCTAATTTATGGGAAAAATAAAGCATTCTTAGAGGGAGATTAATTTAGATAAACAAAATGACACTCACAAATTTACATAGAAAATAAAATGAAAGACATGGAAAATGAAAAACCAACGAGCAGAAAGGATTTGAAATTCCAGGCCTAATCACACCAATGCAATTCTACAACCCCAAAGCGGGGCCCTTATCAAATGCCATGACCATCTTTCTTCCTTTCAATTATCTTGGGTTTGTTGGCAAGTTACAACCATATGCAGAGATGATAAAGGAGAGATGTGACAGTTCCATGTGGCCCTGAAACACTGGGCTTTCAAAAACCACCACACCATCCACAGGGCTCTCTATGTGTCACCGTTGTTCTTGGCGTCACTGAGCACTATGTTATTCACATCTATGGATCGATTCTCTTCCAGCAAATTGGTCTCGTTCTCTTGTGGAAGTTGTAGATTGAAGGCGACTTGTCCCTCAAGTATTGTAGTTGCATGTGGGAAGCTTTAGTGGGCTGAACTCCTCCTTTGTATTGATACAATTTCAGCTTAATGCAAAAAAAATTGAAATCGCTATGAGTATTTTCATTGGATCTCATGAAGTTTACCACATTTACATGAATATGTATGATTGACTTTTAGTTCTATTAATCTTTCAATTACATGCATCAAGCTCAACTTTACGATGAAGTATTTCAGAGTGATTATTTTCATATCCTAATTTGTCTCATTGTTCATCACCCCATTGATTGAATAACACAAAGCCTTAAGTCATTTTTACAAATTTATTGACAAAACTATAAAATGTATGTCTAAACTGGCGTTAGAATCTATTATTTGGGTTGATGGCCACATAGCTAAAATAGTCAACATGTGTGTTGTATAGAGTTACTTTATCCATTATCTATGAAGATGGCATTCTTGTTCATCTACTCTTTCATTTTAAAGATTTCTTTAATAATAAATAAATAAATAAACTTTAATTTAAATGGTTAAGAGCATGTGTTTCCTCTTAAGATGTCACATGTTCAAAACGGGAGGGGGTAGAGTATGTATGCCTTTGTAGACTTAACACTCAAATCATTGCGCGGAGGTGGGTCCCTTGTCCCACAAACAAGGGGGTCTCATACACCAATGTGGTGTCTGGCTTAACCATAACCCTAAAAATTGGATAATAATAATAATAATATATAATATAATTTAAATATAAACATTTTATTTTATTTAAATATATATAATATATAATAAAATCGTTATATTAAAAAACTCAATCCTCTTATTTCAAATAAATTTGTATGTCGCATTTTTAGAGTAAGCTCAAGTTACCTTAAATTAGAAACCCCTTTGGTAAATAATATTCGACAATAAGCTTGCATACAAATCGTGAAAGCGTAAGAAATTAAAATCAAAATAATAGAGTAAACATGTTCAATAATTATATTATTTATGTAGTTTTATTATTTATGTGTTGATATAGAATTTGATAATAGAAAGAGTGACTAAAAACATACAAAAAATATGTTATTTCATACTCGCTTATGTATGTGTACACACACTTTTACATCACACATTACTCTATATAATAGAGCTTCTCAAATCTAACTTATTCTTAATTTAGGATGAGAGGTTAAGAGAATTTCTCAACCAACACCAACAGTTCATAAATCAACTTTACAAATATAGGATGTAAGTATTAACCCAAGTTTCCCTCTTAATGCTTACATTACATAAATTTATTGAAACCACCAATAGACAACAAAATATACTATCACTCTTTAAATGGTTTACAACTTCTAGATCAACATGGACTCCATCAAGTTGCCTCATAGACCTTGTAAACGTGTAGTTGGCAAGTTGGATTCCCGAGTTCAACTCTCGAACTCCTGGATCACGGATCTCCTAAAGTCAAATACTAAACAACATCCCAAGATATCGCATAACCTCATTAAAGAGCTCTCTCACATCTTCAACGATGAGGGATCCTTCGCTAGATCCACAATTGCCATACTATCTCGACAACCATTAATGTTGAGCCTTTTCACTGAACTATAGTTGTTCTAAAAGAGTTTGAGAGGTTCAATTTCTTCATTGAACTCATTATCATTTGAATTCAATGAATATTCATTTATGGCTATGTTTATTGATTCTTTTAACTTCCCTTTTAGTAGATTGTTCGTTGGGTTTCTACAATTCCATGCAGTATGCCCAATTTTCCTACAATAGTAGCATTCAAGTTCACTTTTATTTCTCATCCTTGCCTTTGAAAATAATGCATTTTCTATTTGAGAATTTCCTTATGTATCCTCTGGTTTTAGCCTCTTTTCCTCTGCCAAAAGTGTTGCAATTGTCTCATCTAATGTGTGTGAAGACATTTGACTTAAGGTGAAGACGACATTGCTAAAATTTGAAGGAAAACTATTTAATAATATGTCTTTTACATCTTTGTCTTCCACCTTAGCTCCCACTTCAGATAATTGTCTTAAAAGGGACATTAACGTATTTACATGACTGGATATAGATGTCTCCTCATTCATTTTAAGTCTAAATAATTACAACTTTATTGAAAATTATGTATTTGCAAATTTTGAACTAAACCGTTAAATCAAGTGTTCCTATATTTCTTTAGATGATCTAGTGAGATCAATATGGTGCAACTGTGAATTTGAAAGAGCAAGTCCGATAATGGGCTTATCTTTGCTTGGCATTTGTAGGTGCCACTTATGTGCCCTTCACTATGCCCCATAAATTTTCATTCATTAATTGTATCTATACTTTTACTTTCCATGAATGAAAATTTAGCCCACTAAACTTTTCTAGCCCAATAAGCTAGCAAAGAATGTTCTTTAAACTTTAACAGTGATGTACCTTTATACAATTATCAATGCCCCTTTGTAATTTAAAAAATTATTAACTATTTTTTGAAGATATCACGCCTTGCCACGCAACCGACACCTCCTCTAACAACAAATGCATCACTTAGCTAGCATAAACAATCTTGAGCTAAGTCTTAAGTATTATTTATTTTTTAATAAATAAATTAAGAACAAGTTAACACTATTAGATCTAACTTAAGCCAAGTATTATGTTTCATATGTTGTTTATTTTGTATAATTATTTGTGTTGATTATTATTGTTATATGAATGAGTGAATTGGACTTAATCTCTATATGTTTATGTTATTATGCATTGTATGGCTTGTTGTTAGATTTTCATTTGGAGTTGCCTACCGAGGTGGCAAAGTTACCCTAACGACCTAAAGTTACGAGAATCCGAGATTTTTTTCTTTAAAAATTTGATAGTAGGGGTGTCTGAATCATGTTTTTTAAGGTGGAAATGGATTAGCACCATCAAAAAACCCGAGACACCCAAAATCTTGAAGCTTGACAGTTGTAACCTCGATTTACAAAAAAAATTGTTGGGTTTGTCAAAATCGTACCAAAATTTCCATGGATTACCGAGAAAATTTGAAGTCTCATTAGACTATAGCTTTTCATATTTTCATCACATGTACGACATTATTATTACACTGTAAATTTATGTATATAATTAATAGGAAGTTTCACACGGATAATAAATAATTGTGAAGCGAGTTTGTACACCAAAATTTATTTTAGATTAGATTAATTACATAATAAATACATCAATCATTGCTTGAAGATAGAAATTCCTCTCTTAACCACATAATCACTTAGTTTAGCAAATCTCTCAACCAAACACTAATCTAGGAACTATTTTAGTTGGACTAAATATCTCAGATCTAATGAATTAACAAATACATTTAATGATGAGGAACATCAATCAATATGCACAAGACAAGTAGGAGTTAAATCTCCAAGTCACCCCCTTAACGAGTACTTGTATTTGATCTTCATGTCTGCAAAGTCTTCATTAGCCTTTTTTTACACATCTTCGAAATTGCATAGAGCTAACTCGGTCAAGTTGTCTCATAACCCTCATAAAGGTGTATTCGACAAACTAGATTCCCGAGTTCCACTCTCGAACTCCCGAACCACAGATCTTCTAAAGTCAATTATTGAACAACATCCCAAGCTGTCGCATAACCTCATGAGGATACCACTCCCACGTCTTCAACAAATGAGGGATCTTTCCCTAGATCCACAACTGCCAAACTATCTAGACAACCATCCATATTGAGGTTTGAACCATTCGATCTCTTAAAAAGTTGTTTGAGGTACAAGCAATCACATATTTGCAATAAATGAACAACTAGTCATTCAATAGAGAAGCACCCATCTACCAAGATACATGGGTACCAACCACCCATCTACCAAAATACATAGGTACCAACCATTGTACTTACCAATTATCTAGAGAAGTCATCTACATACAGAATATATTTAGAATCAATTTTACAAAATGACATTCATCTCATTTTAGAAATTCTTCATTATAAAAAAATTACTCATCAAACAAAATAAATGATAACTATATATATCACCACACATAGCTCCTCTAACAGCCTTCAATCATATTGAACGGTACACTAATTTCTCCTCTAACAACCTTCAATCATATTGAATGGTACACTAATTTCTTGAGGAAGCTGGCCACCTTGAGTTGCACTTATAATTTGTCTAAGTCAATTGCATCATTAGCAGCATTAGAGAAGGCTTTATATATAGCCGGACTACATTTAAGTCAATTGCATCAATAGCATCATTAGAGAAGGCTTTATATATAGCCGAACTACATTGAAAAGTCATCATCTATCCTTAGAACTCTATGAACTTGCTGGAGTAGTTGTTGATGTATCACAACATGAATCATGCCATCACAATTACGATATGGTTGAAGTCAGCATGGCATAGCTATGAGATAAATTTTCTGCGCAGTGGGCCCTTAGTGCTCGGAGAATCCAATCAATTGTCACCGACATGTATGGTGGCACAAAATGCCAGTGCTACCAGCAGACCCAATCACGGTCTCGTGAACCCATCATGATTGTAGAAGAAACCCAGATTCGCTCACATTGCTAGCATTACGCTTCATCATAGCACACTGTATTTCCTAGTGTGTAATTATTGTTCTTCGAGGTCCCATAGTTTGTCGTCTTCACAATCCCCTTCAAATTCGATCGTATCTCCTCTGCCACTATGATAGGGATAGACCGCCCACAATACCAAATTTACACAGTGGATCACGTTGACTGATCGGTTCATGTTTCTCCCTTCCGCATCAATACTACGCAGGTCATGTAAGTAATGGCTGCCATGGTGCCACGCTTCGACATGTTGTCGCCCCTCCAAAGTGATTCACCTTTGTTTACATCCGCACTTGTTGTGGGAAAAATACTATCCCTTTCCGCCCGGTAAGCACGTTTTCATTTGTTCCACTCTACGTTGCATTGGATGACTGCGGACGCAGAGGTACTTACATTTGACTGCGGAGAAAATCTCCTGCACTGTTCCAAGTTTTGCTAAATTTGTCAACCTTGTCCCAAATTTAATCTTTCCTTTTTAATGAAGACTTGCAAAGAACGAATACAAAATCCCCCTTGGACACTTATGCATCAAGTTGGCAAGAACAGGGTCGGATCTGCACCTTGAAACCAGCGTAACATGCACTGAAATGAAAGGCCATACATAATACAACGTTGTTTAGTACAATGCTTCGATCAAAGCTCTAGAACAAATGCTACACTCATGTTTAAACTGGTGCCTTCTCCTATCAAAATTCCATGACCTCAACAAATTTCTCTCACTGATCTTGCAGCTTTGGTCACGAAGTGAGCGACGACAATGAAAGGCAAAAATGCATGGGCAGATCTCTCACGCAAACAGAGAATCACACACAAATTTCAAAAGAAAAATTTATACTAATCTAAATTGTGTACTAAAAAAAAGGGACAGATTGCTGTTAAGGATATATATTCTAGATTTCTCGTAGATACATTTGAAGGAAAGTTGCATTGGTTTCAAAAAATATGATATTGTGACATACTCTTAAGCTGAAATGCTTCAATTGGCTGGTTCTCTACAACAAAGTGCTCACTTGGGACATATTAATGCATAGAGGGCATTTGTTCACTATGTTGGGCTGACATGGAGGACTCTCTTCATCTATTTATAAAATGTCCATTTGCATGTGCTATTTGGGATGGAATAATGTCACTACTCAACATCAAAGGTAGGTGGCGACAGGGATCGATCAAGGGAGTTCTATCTTCATGGTTCAACACACATAAACAACACTCCAAGTTACCATTCTATATTTTCTGGGGGATATGGAGATGCAGAAACAAAAAGCTCTTTGAGCAGCAAGAACCAGACATCAGGACAACTATTATTAAGACTACTGCATACTTTGGGGAGATTGGACCAAGTATTAGGAAAGTCCACAGAGGTATTCCCAAGTATATTGACATTTGGAGTGAAATGCCAGTGGGATTCTTTGATGGGGCGTGCATACAATCGAAATGTGGATGCAGAGCATATATAGTAGTGGAACCGGGTAAGTTTTATCACTTTTGGTGGGAAGGAAGAAGTGGTACAAAAAGTCAGGCATAAATCATAGCATTATGGGTGACACTTTTATGTGCAACATGGTTGGGTATTGAGTCCATAAAGATATTCGGGGACTCAAAACATGTCATTGAGTGGGTATAAGGATTCACTCAATTCAATCCAATCAACATGTCTGCATGGATGAGGCGTATCCGGAACCTGGAGCAGGACCTTCAACATATTACATATGGGCATGTGTATCGGGAACAGAATGGGGTTGCAGACATGTTATCAAAAAGGGGCATTGCAGCAGAAACATGTTTGATTTACTTTCATGCTTTCCAGCAAGGTGCAGTAATTAATGAAGGAACTATTGAGATCCTGTAAGAGGGACAGAGTCACAACAGAATTAGAAGTTCACTAACATATTTTCAAAGTAGTATGGTAGGGGACACTGGGGATATGATAGGTTAGTAGGAATACCCTCTTAAGTTTTTATTTAATGTAAAGTGACCAAAAAGTGAAAGGTATTTTGTGAAGGATGTATAAGAGAAACAAGCCATTGTAATCACTTTTATTTTAATGAAAGATGATGTTTTTTTCAATTGATAAAAAAAAAAGAAAAAAAAAAAAGAGTAACTAACATATCTAGCCTAATCCTAGTTTCTCCCTTAACGTAGTTACCCACGGAGCCACCGGCTCTGATACTAATTTGTGAAATCAATTTGCATATCAAAACTTATTTTATATTAGATTAATTACACAATAAATACATTGATCATTACTTGAAGATAGAAATTCTAGCTTAACCACACAATCATTTAATTGAGCAATCTCTCAACCAAACACTAATCTAAGAACTATTTCAGTCAGATTAAATATCTCAAATCTAACAAATTAACAAACACATTTAATGATGAGAAACATCCCTTAGCATACACAAGACAAATAAGAATTAAATCTCTAAGTTAAAATTGTATATATCATTAAACTATAATCAATACAATCTCTAAATTAAAATCATATATATCATTAAAATATAATCGATGCATAATTGATGTATGTATATGGCAGAAAAATAGTAGAACCATGTCCATGAATGACTCGCAAATTTATTCATTTTCCAGTGGGTTTATTTATTGGATAGATTCATGGTGGAAGCAAGTTAAAAAAAAAAAAGAATCTAATATAGTAGAGAGGTGGAAAAATTAAGTCACTCAATACTCTAGAAAATTGGTAATGGATATATTATAAGTTAGGTTTAGTTTAGTGGGTAAAGGATATATTACAAGTTATGTTTAGTTTAGTGGATCACCAGTAGAATTGGAATTTGATATCTCTATTTTTTATTTTTTATTTTGCTTGTTAAGACTAACCTACGCACCCACGGGGATTTGAATCGGTGACCTATCACAAGGAGTGCCTTAACAACGCATCCATTCACCGTCAATCCAAAGCCCCGTGGGCAAATTTGATATCTCTATTACTTGTCAAATGAAAATTTGATAAAAGTCAAATGTAAGTTAAATGTTTTTGTTACTTTTTATGTTAATTTTTAGTGTTAATTTTTTTATATTAAATTAAGTGTCAGTTGTTGTTTTTATAAATTTTTATTGGCAATTTTTTTATTTGAAAATAAGTGTTAGGAATCCAATAAAATTAAAATTTTATTAAAAATGAAAAATAGTTGTGTTCCATTTTATTGTTAACTTGATAAAATTTTCATTTGTTAGTTACAACTCTGTTGTCAAGAACAAGTGCACATAGCTTCAACTCTATTGTTCAGGAAAAGCGCACATTACAACATATCTTCTTACTAGCTTCAATTCTATGCCAACTAATATGTACACGGTATGAGGCATGAAAATAAGCTCTTGTCCAGATCAAGTGGACATTACAAGATATACCCTCAGTCCACTAATATGGAGGCGGGATGATGCAACTCAAACCTCATTTGTGTGGGCTATCTCTGAGCCTCATGAATATAATTATATATATATATATATATATATATATATATTGATTAGGAGTATGTTTAAAGTTTTTTTGGAATTTGGTGATATAATTTTTTATAAAATTATTTCTATTTTATGTTTTAAATGTATTTTAATAAAATAAATAAAAAATCTAAAAAATCTAAAACACAGAAGAATAGATTTAGATGGCAGTTTATACAGAGTGAGTGGATTTAATAGTTAAGAGCTTATCTTTCTTTTTAAAATGTTATAGGTTCAAAACTAGAAAGGTAATATGTATGTTTTTATAGATTGAGCAGTTAAGAAAGCGGATTCGCTAAAAGGAGGGGCCACGTGTCCGAATCCCGCGAATTGGACACGATTCATTGGGGATTCGAATCCCAGAAGGGGACATGTCATGTCCTAATGGGCACGTACGAATCTTGTACGTGCCCCGTTAGGACACAACGTGTCCCAAATTTGGGATTCGAATCCCCAAAAAATGAAACCCGTGGGCATAAAAAGGCGTTGTTCTTTCAGTGTTTTACCATTTCTCTCTTTCAGTTTTGCATACATTGCGCTGTGGGCAAGGAGCTAAGGGTTTGGAGCAAGGAGTTAAGGGTGTGGAGCATTCGGCAAGGAGATTCAAGCACCAGGTAAGTGCATTTCATCTCTATTTTTTTGCATTTCTATTACAACAGTTTGTATATGATTTTTTTTTTTTTACAAATTTGTGCATGTTTTGTTTTTTTTTTTTACAGTATTCATGGCTCAATCAAGGGCAGCAGTTAGGGGGCAAAGGAAGGGGAAGAATGTCACCATTGGAGATGCCCCTCCTCCCCCAATATCATCAAAGTCTGCTGCAAGTAATGTTGAGGGAAAAGGAGGACCTAAAGACAGCATTGAGAAATATCCATTGTGGAAATATTGCACAAGAGAAGATGGGACAAGCACCAAGGGAAAGGGAGGAGGCAATGTGCAATGGAGATGCAACTTTCACCACATTTCTTTCAAAATCACATATTACCGTGTGAAAGGCCATTTGTTGGCTTTACCAGGTTGTGGAATTGGAGTTTGTAAAATTGTTCCTTTACAAAATAGGAAAAAAAAATGGAAAAGGAGTTCATTGTCGGTATGGAAAATGTGGCTGCAAAATCAAGAAAAACCAAGAATGAAGACCCCCTTCCATTTTTGAGGAAAGGCACCACCAAATTTCCTTTTGAGAGTTCTATTGGGGGACAAGCAGCAAAAAGAAGAGAAATTACACTTGGTCCAATGGACAAGATTTTTCAAAAAGAGAAATGGGAAGAGCTTGATCTCACCATTGCCTTCTTTTTCTATCAAAACTTCATATCATTTAATGTTGCACACTCACCTCTATTTATTGAGATGTGTCGAGCTCTAACTCATGGGTCTCCATCATGGTATGTGCCTCCTGGTTCAGAGAAGCTTAGAACCACATTGTTGACGAAGGCAAAAAAAGAGGTGAAAAAAATGCTTGAGCCTATTGTAGCATCATGGCCAACATCTGGGGTTAGCATTTTTTCTGATGGATGGCCAGATCCAGCATGACACCCAATCATCAACTTCATGGTGTCTTCCTTGAATGGTCCAGTTTTCTTGAAAGCAATGGATACACTTGGATAATACAAGGATGCACAATTTATGGGTGAGTTATTTATTGAAGTTATTGAAGATATAGGTGTTGATTCTTGTATGCAAATCATTACAGATAATGCACCTGTTTGCAAGGCTGCTGGCATGATTGTGGAAGCTAAATATCCACAAGTGTTTTGGACACCTTGCATTGTCCATTCATTGAACTTTGCACTGAAATCCATTACTTCTAATGTGCTTTGGATTGGTAACATTATTGAGGATGCACAAGATATCCATAACTTTGTGCAAAATCATACAAATGCCATCACTATCAACAAGGAGTACAACAATCTATCATTGTTGAAGATTGTTGATACACGGTTTGCCTCTTCATTCATGATGTTGAAGAGGTTGAGGGAGGTCAAGACCATTCTTGGGGTCATGGTTATTTATGAGTTTTGGTCTTTTTGGAGAAAGACAGATCAAGTAGCCTCTAAAAGAGTGAAGGACATAGTGCTAGATGATGCTTGGTGGGAGAGGGTAGATCTAATTATTTAGATCATGAACCCTATCATTTCTTTGCTTCGATTTGCAGATACAAACAAACCCATCCTAGGAGAGGTTTATGAGGGATGGGATTCCATGATTGAGTCTATGAGGGGCATTATTCTACAGAGTGAGTGCCTCGAGTATGAGACATCACCAGAGGCCTTCTATGGTACTATACAGGATATTCTGGTTAGCAGATAGGACATGAATTGCACACTTTTACATTGTTTGGCTCACTCATTGAACCCAAAATACTACAGCCATGAGTGACTGAATGGTGGACCTTCCCACAGATTCCCTCCTCACATGGATGGTGAAATCTCACAGGGGAGGAAAGATGCATTTAGGCAGGTTTTCCAGGATAGAGCATCCCTTGATGAGGTGAAGGATGCCTTTGCAGAGTTTTCCACTAGCACTAGTCAATTTGCAGGATATGATGTGATTAGAGATGGGGGCTAAGAAGCCCTATTCTTGGTGGGAAAATCATGGAGCAATAAGCCCTCCTCTTCAGCAGTTAGCCATGAGGCTCCTCTCTCAGGTGACTTCATCCTCTTGTTGCAAGAGGAATTGGAGCACATATGGGAATTTGTATAGTGTGAAGAAGCACAGGCTTGAGCAGTCAAGGGCAGAGACAATGGTGTATGTGTACACCAACCTTCGTCTTATTTACAGGCAGAGGGAAGAGTGGTTGAGGGGAAAGACAAAGATGTGGGATGTCTTTTCTAATGATATGAGTCTGGACAACAGTGTTGAGTTGCCATTGGCCAACATGGATCTCAATGATCCAGTGCTAGAGCCTGTTAGATTTGATGACGATGATATTTTTGAGGGGTCATCCTCCACACCAACAGATGCAGAAGCGACTATGGATATAGGGGAGGAGGACGATGCAGAGGAGCGCAATGGTGACCATGATGATGAGGACATTGATGCTGATTCTAATGATGCCTATAAGGATTGTTGACTCATGAGTCATGGGCGCCGGCTACCTATTACCTTGAGGCTTGTATACCTGTAGTTGTTTTATATTTTCTATTTCTATTTGCCATTGCGACATTGCCATTGCACTACCTATGTAACACATTTTGATTTGATGACTTAATGAGAAAACTACAATTGTCAGTGTCTTTATCTTACTATCTTGTAACTGTAAGTTGTCTTTCATTTATGAATCATGATTTATCATTTTATGTGACATGTTGATGTATTTGAATTTGGTATGTACTATGCATGTTAATTGCTATAATGTTACTATTACTAACTTACTTTGTAAACAATAAAACTAACATCTAGATGATTTATGTTTGAAATCAATGAATTTGTATCATTAATGAGAATTTGTGTAAGAAATATCTAGTTTTTAATATATATATAATGAATCTTACGTGTTCTGTTTCGGGGTCAATGTGTCCGAATTTGACTCTCTAATCCCCGTGTCAAAATCCAGAATCCCAGTATCAGGTGACTTAGTCTAGTAGTGAAATCGCAAACCTTAAAACAAAAAAATCTCATACATTAATTTAATATCTAACTTAACCATGAACTTAAAAATAAAATAATAATAATTAGGTTAAAATTCAAGTTCAACGCTATGTCAAGTGGAGCGAGGATAAAAACATAAGAAAACCAGGCAATAGACCGCGTCGTACTTTGTGCAATTCTCACTGCATTGTTTAAATGTATTTAATACTTGGTCAGTTGAACGTCTCTGGCACATCATTATATACCACCTAAAAGCTGACGGGTTTGATTTTCAGAAAGCGTAAAACACGGGAAAAACCGTCCTGCACGCAAATTTCAGGGCTGGCCAGTACGAGAATTTATGACGAAATTGGCGGATTTTCAGTTAACTTGATGGGAAGCGAAGCTTTACAATCGTTTTTCGGCCTCATTGTAAAGCAAGCGGGACGAGTTTGCATTATTGCATATCATTCCCACAGGTTTAATGCAGTGAATCTGCATGTGCTCGCTTGGCTTGCCATAATGGTATAATATGGCCCTACACAGAAGGAAACAAATTTATGGCAATGGGCGACAGAGTTTGATTGGAATGTGACCAATCTGCCACTCTGAGCTGAATTGTTCTCTGTAAGGGGTATGACAGTAGACAGAAGTTGTACGTGCAGAATTAATTGAAGGGCGACGAAGGCAGGCTGGACTTTGTAGGCAGTCTGAAGATTATTATGAGGAAGGGACATGTGGTGTTCAGGGGACTTGTGAGAATTGGAGGACTGGCCAGTGGCAGGGTAATGGGGTATCTGTGATTGAAAACAATGCAGTTGTCTATAACGCGATTTTTTGAAAGCTTTTCCGGTAGGTTTTTCTGGTCGAAATCCGGCAGGAATTTATTGGAATCGCAAGTTTGATAGCTAGTTTCTGCACAATGAAAGCCTCGGAGGGTTTTCCAGGGTGCTGAATCCAAATATGCAGTTAAAAAACCATTTTAACTGCAACAAATCAAGATTTAGCCTCAATTTCTTCCACCGGATTCCGTCACCGGAATCTCCAAAAAGTCGAATTATAGACCACTCGGAAAACAATCCTCACGGAATCCAAGCTGTTGGTTTTCTATCGTTTGCTGATTGATGCACCGTCGAAAAGAAAAATATGACTTTCACGAGAAACTATGAGGTTGGTCAATGGTGTCAGAAGGCGTGATGGTTACTGGGAAGCACTAATGTTGAACTCTGCACAATCTCTGGCCATTGGATTCCAAATACTAAGACAGCGCTGGCCTTGCATGCATGGTTGGATCCTGTTACTTGAATAGGCAAAGTGATTTGGATCAGTTTTTGGTTTTTATTTCAAAAGAAAAACATACACTTATTTGATACTCGTGGATATTTCGTAGGACAGTGATTTTGGATGGACTATTTGGTTATTTGGTTTTGCGATTGTATGCTTATTTTATTTTGGGTGTGTTTTTGCAATTTAGGAAAGCAAGTATCTTTAAGTGAGATTGTAATGTATTGTAATTAAAAATTTATTTTTAAATATATAAATAGATATATATTTTTTAATTTTAAAGTATATAGATTATGTAAATTTTAATTAGATTTTAAATATGATTAAAAAAAAAAAAAAACGGAAAACATAAAAGAGTTAGATTATCATTTTGGTTTTAAAAAAAAATTGAATGAAAGATATATTTTTTTGGTTGTTTAACTATTCTAAGTTTTATAATTTTTTGGTCAAAATTTAGCTAAATAATTTTTGTCTCCTTTAGATTGAGGGCCCCAAAAACCCCAGGACATTAAAAGTTCACGAATCAAACTTGTGATTTCAACAAATTCTTATCCGATCTTCGTCAAATTTGAGGATAAAACCCCCCAAACATATAGTAGTTAGACTAACTCATTTTTTTGAAAGACTGATTTCTTGTTATTTAAAATGCTTTTCTAAATGTATAAATGGATCAAGTGCCCGAAAACTTTTGGGCATTTGAATTCTACAAATTACACATTGCATACTTACAATTCTAAGAAATACCCACTAGGTTTTGTTGGAAATTGACAACTAATTATGTAAATTTGGGTCAAATGTATTAGTTATTAACAAGTTAGTTTTATACCGAAACATCGGTTATGTAACTGAGGAGGCTCATATAAAACTGATGAATGCCCGAACTATTGTAAGGAGAATCATTTATTGATTGAATAGAGATTCCAATCCCTTGCCCCGTGGATGTTTCCTTGACACTCTGTCAGGGTTTTACCACGTAAATCCTGAGTTATTACTTGTGTTGTTATATTCAGTTTCCAATTTGTTTCTTGTTTTATTCACTGCTCAAACCTACAAATGGTATCAGAGCGAGGTTAGTTGAGTTGAAGGTCTTGGAGAAATCGGAGTTGTGAGTGCTGCGTGTTAAAAGACCAGAACCTCTTCTTTGCATATAAAAGGTTCACTCTGCTTTCTGCGTGGAATATTTCCAAAGGCTGAGGAGGAGGAGCGTGGAAGCGTGGAACGAGGAGGTGTCTGGAACGATATGCAAGGAATCTGCGTGGACTAGAGCAATCTGCGTTGGACCAGAGTGTGTGAAGACTAGAGCCATCTGTGTGGACCAGAGCAATCTGCATTGGACCAGAGCGTGTGAAGACCAAAGCCATCTGCGTGTGAAGACCAAAGCCATCTGCTCTCTGCATGGACCAAAGCCATCAAGCGCTGGAAGAGGATGACTGTCTGTGCCTCTACGTATTCCGTACCAGAACCACTGCCTATCAAGAAGGTCACCTGCATATGAAGAAGGTTTTGCCTCTATGGAAGATCCGGGTATTTTTTAAATAATTTGAGAGCAATTTTTTTCTAGGAAATTTTTCCAGAAATTCATTAAAATTTGAAGGAAAGAAAAACAAAGGGTTTTCATTAATTTGAAGGAAAGAAAAACAAGTTTTATCCAAAAAGTTTTTATAAAAAGGGACAACAAGATTAGTTTTCTTTTGTTGAAAAACCCTAATTGAAGACAGAAATCAGGTTTTTAAAAAATTTGTTGAAAAGAAAGAAACCCTAGTTGCTAGCAGATTGTGGTGAAATTCAACCCTAGAAAGAAATGGCCAAGATGTTGAATGCAAAGTTCGAGGTGGAGAAATTCACCGGCAAGAGCAACTTTGCTCTTTGGAAACTGAAAGTTAGGGATTTGCTGGTGCAACAAGGGTTTCACAAGGCATTGGACGGGGCAAATAAGAAACCTGCAACCATGACTGATTTGGACTTGGATGCCCAAGTTGCCAGTACCATTAGGTTATGCCTGGAAAATGAAGTTCTTTTCAACATTGTTGAAGAGAGTACAGCTTCAGGTTTATGGGAAAAACTGGAAAAACTATATATAACAAAGTCATTAACCAATAGAATTTATTTGAAAAGACAATTGTACAGTCTTCGAATGAAGGAGGGTTCAAAAGTTGCAGAACATTTGAATGTTTTTAATACACTTATATGCTAATTAACAGATATGGAAGTTAAAATTCAAGAAGAAGACAAAGCCATAACCTTACTGTGTTCTTTGCCCGAATCATGGGATCACTTCATAACTTCAATCAGTTTGAGCACCGCTAATTCTTTGAAATTTGAATAAGTTGTGGGAGCTCTCTTGTCTAAAGAAGTATGAAGGAAATCCAGTAATGAAACAGTGGCATTAGAAGCCATGATAGCTAGAGGACGGTCAAAGGAAAGAGGAGAAAAAACAAGGGGGTCTTCCAGATCTAAATCAAAGGGAAAGAAGTGTAAGGCAAAATGTTGGCACTGCAATAAAATTGGACACTTGAAGAAAGACTGTTGGAAAAGACAACAGTCTGATAACCTGAAGAAGGAAGCAAATCAGGTTGATTCAGGTATGATAGACGAAGTTTTATCTGCTGAATAATTATGTATGATAGATGAAACTTCATGTAATGTCTCTCAGGGTGTTGAAAGTTGGTTGTTAGACTCTGGTGCTTCTCATCACATGTGTCCACACAGAAATTGGTTTACTTCATATGAAAATGTAAATGGTAGTTCTGTGTTTATGGGTAATAATGTATCATGTCAGACTGTTGGGATGGTAAATATTAGGATTAAAATGTATGATAACACAATTAGAACATTAACTAGTGTTAGACATGTACCTAATTTAAAGAAAAATTTGATTTCTTTGGGAGTGTTGGATTCGGATGGTTATAAGTTTACAAGTCAGAATGGTGTACTGAAAGTCTTTAAAGGCGCTCTAGTTGTTATGAAAGCAGAAAAGGTTGGAAATCTTTACAGACTCAAAGGAAGTACTCATATCAGTGAAGCAACGATTGTGTCATAAAAACAAGAAGAAGGTACTAGCCTATGACATCAATGATTGGGTCACATGAGCGAGAAAGGTCTTCAGGTACTGATGAAACGTAAATCACTTCTTGATTTGAAATCATTGAAGTTGGATTTCTGTAAACATTGTGTGTATGGAAAACAATGTAAACGGAGATTTAAAACTGGGAATCATAATAGTAAAGATATTTTAGACTATATTCATTATGATCTGTGGGGACCATCTCCTGTTGTATCATATGGAGGTGCTCTATATTTTTTTACGTTTATTGATGATTTCTCTCGTAAAGTTTGGGTCTTTATGCTAAAAAAGAAAGCTAATGTATTCAATGTCTTTAAACAATTTAAAGCAATGGTAGAGAAAAGAACAAGCAAATCAATTAAATGTTTAAGAACTGAAAATAGTGGTGAATTCACTTCAATAGAATTTGAACAATATTGTAAGGATGAAGGAATTGTTAGATACAAAACTGTTATTTATATTCCTTAGAAAAATGGTGTTGCTGAACGTATGAATCAGACTCTTATGGAAAGAGCCAGAAGCATGATCAACAATGCTAACTTGCAAAAGGAGTTGTGGGCAGAAGCAATATCCACTGCTTGTTATTTAGTTAACAGATCACCTTCAATAGCAATTAATTGTAAAATTCCTGAAGAAGTTTGGACAGGTCAGTCTTGTGATTATTCACATTTAAGGATATTTGGTTGTGATGCTTATTCTCTTATTCCTAAAAATCAGCGTTCAAAATTAGATCCAAAATCGAAATGTTATGTCTTTGTTGGGTATGACTATGCAGTGAAAGGATACAGGTTGTGGGATCCTACATCGCAGAAGATAGTCATTAGTAGAGATGTAACATTTGATGAATCTTCTCTTTTAAAATCAAATGTTGAAAGAATTGAACAGGAACAGGTATCGCCAAATCAACAAGTTCAGTTGGAGGCTAGATTTTTTGGTGACAGTCAAAAGGAAGAAGAAGCTTCTGGAGAAAAAGGTGTTGAAGATACAAAGGAAGTTGTTGAAGTTTCTAAACCAGTTTAGCAACCAGTCACTCTAAGAAGGTCTACGAGGGAAATAAAAAGTCCCAAAAGGTATGAAGATTCTGCTTCATCTTTTGCTTTGATTACTGAAGATGGGGAACCTTCTTGTTATCAGGAAGCAGTAGATGATACGGATAGCGAAAAATGGAAAACGGATATGGAAGAAGAAATGGATTCCTTAGCCAAGAACAATACCTGGGATCTTGTAGAACTTCCTGAAGGGAGAAGTGTTGCTGGATGCAAATGGGTCTTCAAACTGAAACGAAAAATTGATGGAAGTATCGAAAGGTATAAGGCTTGACTGGTAGAAAAAGGGTATTCTCAGGTTGAAGGTATCGACTTTCATGAGATTTTTTCACTAGTGGTAAAACTTGTTTATATTCGTACTGTGTTGGCACTAACTGCATTACTTAACCTTGAGTTAGAACAGTTAGATGTTAAAACAATTTTTTTACATTGTGAATTGAATGAAGAGTTATATATGGAACAACCAGAAGGTTTTGTACAAGGTTGCAGCAGAAGATTAGTTTGCAAGCTCAGGAAATCATTGTATGGTCTGAGGCAGTCTCCCAGAGAATGGTACAAGAAGTTTGACTCCTTCATGGTGAGCCAAAAATTTATTAGAAGTGAGTATGAGCATTGTGTATACTTCAAAAGTTTCAATGGCATATTCATTATCTTAGCTTTGTATGTTGACAATATGCTTATTGCAAGAAAAAGCATGGAAGAGATCAACAAGTTAAAGGCTCAGCTCTCTAGGACGTTTGATATGAAGGATCTTGGAGCAGCAAAACATTTCTTAGGCATGGAGATACACAGAGACAAGAAAAATGGTAAGCTTTGGTTATCACAACAGAAGTATGTGGAGAAAGTACCTGAAAAGTTCTGTATGAACAGTGTGAAACCTGTTAATGTTCCACTAGCTTCCCATTTTAAGCTTTCTTCGGTTTTGAGTCCTAGAACTGATGAAGAAAAGCAGTATATGTCTCATGTACCATCTGCAAATGTTGTAGGCAACTTAATGTATGCGATGGTATCTACAAGACCTGACATTTCACATGCAGTTGGAGTTGTCAGCAGGTTCATGGCAAATCCAGGTGAAGAACATTAGCGAGTAGTGAAATGGGTGCTTCGATATCTAAGAGGTACAAGTGACCATTGCATCATCCTTAATGGTAGTGAAGGATCAGTCTGCAGATATGTAGATGCTGATTATGCAGGTGATTTGGACAAAAGAAGATCTACTACAGGTTATGTCTTTACTCTTGCAGGTGGAGCAATTAGTTGGATGTCAAAGCTTCAAGAAATAGTTGCATTGTCCACTACCGAAGCAGAATATATAGCTACTTCAGATGCCAGTAAAGAAGAAATCTGGTTAAAGGGTCTACTTGATGAGATTGGAAGGACGTAGGAGAAAGTGAATGTACTTTGTGACAGTCAAAGTGTTATTCACTTGGCTACAAATCCTGCTTATCACAGCAGAACCAAGCACATTGATGTAAGGTATCATTTTCTGAGACATGTGATCAATGGCGGAAAAGTAGCTCTTCAAAAGGTCCATACACGAGAGAATTGTGCAGACATATTCACAAATCCAGTTACAGTAGAGAAGCTGCGATCGTGTTTAGCTTCTCTTGGCTTGCAGAAAAAATGATGAATGGGCATGGGCAAGGGATTAGAAAAATTGTTGTTAAGGTGGAGTTTGTTGGAAATTGATAACTAATTATGTAAATTTGGGTAAAATGTATTAGTTATTAACAAGTTAGTTTTATACCAAAACATCAGTTATGTAACTAAGGAGGCTCATATAAAACTGATGAATGCCCGAACTATTGTAAGGAGAATCATTTATTGATTGAATAGAGATTCCAATCCCTTGCCCCATGGATGTTTTCTTGACACTCTCTCAGGGTTTTACCACGTAAATCCTGAGTTGTTACTTGTGTTGTTATATTCAGTTTCCAATTTGTTTCTTGTTTTATTAATTGCTCAAACCTACAGGTTTCAAACAAAATTGACAAAAAAAAAATGCTCAGAAAAGTGCAACTACACTGAAAGAGGAATAATCAAATTCCAGAGGTCACAATCCAAATAATTGAGAATGAGCCTATTAGCAATAAAATCCAAATAATTAAGAATAAGCCTAGATCTATCTTAAACTCTGATCCTTTGTATTAAATATCCAAATATTTGAGAATAAGCCTATATCCATCTTAAACTCGGATCCTTTATATTAAATGATTTTTAAGTCTAAACCTTTTATGATTTAATATGAAGAATCTTTATAATAAATTACTAGATTTGAACTACATCAACTAATATAAATATAATTTTTTAACTTAATTTAATTTTAATTTTTATATATATATATATATAGGGTTATTTGACAATATTTTTTTCACACTAGGTTGTAAAACACCTGTTTAACCTTTGTGCAATGAAAATCATAAGAAATTGTTTTGATCTTTAATAAAAAAATGTTTTTTTTTAAATGATAATAATAAAACTAGTTTTTGATCTTTTAACTTAAGTTGGTATTTTTTTTAATAATTCAATTTATAGTGATGTTTTTAATACTAGTTTTTGAAAAGGAGTTTCCACTATCCTCAATAATATAACTAAAAAAATGCATTTATAATCTATAATCTGGCTATTTTTTTTAACACTTAAATGTCTCTATTGATTTTTATTTTTATTTTTTACACTTCAATGATCTCTATTGATCCTTAAGCATTAATGAGAGGTGTTAATTAGGATGTGCTCACATATGAAACACATGAAATATTTAGATCATACTTTCAATCTTTTATTTATTTATTTTTGACACTTCAATGATCTCTATTGATCCTTGAAACATTAATGAGAGGTGATAATTAGCTTGTGCTGACACATGAAATACTTAGATCATACTTTCACAGGAAGATTAGATAAAGTGTAATGCACTTGAGTTAATAGGAAGCCTCTCATTCTTGGTGTTAATTAGCTTGTGCTTACACATCAAGTACTTGGATCATATTTTCAAAAAAGTGTAATGCACTTGACTTTTCAAAGGAAGATTGAATTATTTTCAAAAAAGTTTAATGCACTTGACTTTTCAAAGGAAGATTGGATAAAGTGTAATGCACAAAGTATAATGCATTTGAGTTTATGGTGGTTTATTATATAGTTTTTTTTTAGATTATTTGATTTCCTTCAAATATTTTTGGAAATGATATATTCTATTTGAAAATGATATATTCTTAGGTTTTATGGTTATAAAAAATATAATTTCAGAATTATTTTCAAGGCGAAAATAAGTGTTCTAATTTTCAATAATTATTTTTTCAACATCATATATAGTTTAATTTAACTTGTGATGATACTGAGAAAAGGGCGGGGTTGCCATGACACAGGAAGCTCTGTTCTCAATGCTGTCAAAAAATAGGGACGCGGCCATCCTCAAGATTGACTTGCAAAAAGCCTATGATTGTGTGGATTGGGGTTTTTTAAGAATCCTACTGGAAAAAATTGGATTGAAGTCTCAAAGTGTTAATTAGGTAATGAGTTGTGTTGAGAATGTCAAATATTCAGTAATAGTAAACGGATATCCTTCGCCTTTTTTCCAAGCGGAGAGAGGAGTCTGACAGGGATGCCCCCTTTCCCCACTACTCTTCATTCTGGTAATGAACTCTCTCAGTTTGCAGATAAATAAAGCAGTTGTGGAGAAGCGATGTCGCCCGGTAAATATTTGTAAGGAAGTCTCCCTTTCTCATAATCTCTTTGTGGACGATGTCCTTATATTTTTTATGCTTTGTAAGGCCTCGTGGATTTGCATAAATGATATTCTCACCAAATTCCAGAGAGCTACAGGCCTGTTTATCAATAAGGAAAAATCCTCCTTGTTTCATAATGATTCAAATATGGAGATTGTTCTCTGGATATCTGATCTGATGAGTATTGCTCCTCTTTCAATAAAGCAAGGGTTTAAATACTTGGGTTTCTCCTTAAAGGCAAAAGGGAACTCAAATATGGACTAGCTATGGCTAATAGATCGGTTTTATAAAAGGATTTTAGCATGGGAGTTAAAATTTCTTTCTCTGGCTAGCAGATTCATCCTTGTACAGGCCGTCCTTACTCAACTTTTAGTCTATTGGGCTCATATTTTCTATCTCCCCGCTAGCACTATAGACCATATGAACAGATTGATTGCAAATTTCCTGTGGGGAGGCCATTCATTTCAGAACAAAATTCATCTTGTTAAGCTCTCGGCTATTTCGAAACCAAAAAGTGCCGGTGGATGGGGCCTGTTGGATTTGCGCACCTTCGGAAATGCCCTTCTATGTAAATCTCTTCATCGAGGTATCTTTGGCGACGGACCATGGAGTAAGATTATAAAGG
Source organism: Pinus tabuliformis (assembly GCA_031772625.1). Taxonomy (NCBI): domain Eukaryota; kingdom Viridiplantae; phylum Streptophyta; class Pinopsida; order Pinales; family Pinaceae; genus Pinus; species Pinus tabuliformis. The sequence continues at coordinate 479,486,799 of CM062809.1, read as the reverse complement.
AAAAATACATTCGGGGCAAGAGTATTGAATATTGGTACAGGAGGCGGTCCATTGGTATCAGGAGGGGATCGTCGATTTGGCAGAGTCTCAGGAAAGTGCATCATTTCTTCATGAAGTATTTTAGCTGGAATCTTTGCTCGGGAGCTAGTATGCTCATTGGTTATGATCCTATTTCTTGTCCCGGGAGTTCTCGTTTCCTCTGCCGTTGATCATCACTTTTCATAGGCTGGGATGCTTTACTTGGGATAAGATGATAAAAGAATGGTCTGGTCTATCCCCGATTTGGAAAGATGGTGAAGACCTGCATCTACCCCTTTCGATGCTCTCCCAGTGGAATTTGGTAAAAGCGAGCCTTTGTAGCTTTGGAATCACGCGATCAGGTACAAGTGATCTTCTCATTTGGGCCCTCAAAAGATCTAATCAGTCAATGAGCGTAAAGATTATCTATGTTGATCTGATCTCTGTCACTGAAGGCAGTACTCAGTCGCAGTTTCCCCCCTGTCTCTGGAAGGCTGCATGTCCTCTCAAAATGATTATTTTCTCCTGGCTGTTATTTTGGAACAAAAATCTTACATGGGAGGTCCTTCAGAGGAAATCATGGCAGGGGCCGAGTAGATGTTCTATGTGCCTCAATGATGCGGAATCAAACCTGCACATTTTCTTTCAATGTGCTTCGTCTCTCAATATCTGGTATGATTTGTCTTTACAGTTTGGTTTTCCTTACATTATCTTCTCTTCTGTCCAAGATGCCTTCATTTGGTGGAGCAAACAATCCTCATCTTGGAGGTCGATGTTTATCATTTCCTGTTGGTGCTTGTGGATCTGGCAAAATGATCAAATCTTCCAAGGTTCAGGGGTTCCCCTTCATGCCATTCTTCAGCGAATCCTGGCTTGCCATGAATCTTTTCATCAAAATGTCCGTTTGCCAAATGTGCCTGCAATATGATTCTGGGGTCTTTTTTCTTCTGCTCCGGATTTGCTGGTAACAGTATTTATATTTTTGGATCTCTTCTTCTAGGACGATCTGTCTGTTCCTATTTTCGTATGCGTTATCTGTAAATGAAAACATTATGTGGACTATCTCTTCATGCTTCTGTATAAATCTGTGGCAATCCAGGTCATGTGGGCTATATAGACGTGATGTGTAGGTTTTTTTCCTGCTTCTGACATGGAGCTTTCGGACTATCCGTAAACGTATTTCCTTTTTTCAAAACATGTGGGGCTTCTTTTCAGCTGAATCTGCAACTTTATGTATGGAGGATCTTTATATTTTCTTAATATAAATCTATGTTGGTTTTTTTTCTCTGAAAAAAATACAGGGGATTTGCATGGCTATTGAATTTGGCGGATTCTTCCCATCGTAATGAAGATTCTATGTATGCTAAATTAGGTGAAAAGCCGATGGTCCATTTTTTTCTAGATTTTAGGGTTATGGAACGTTAAGCAAGTTATCATGTAAATTCAAAATTCAAAATGGAAGAGCCAAGAGCAAATGAAATCTAACAGTCGGTTAAAAGATAGCTGGGTAGATGAAATTTAATTAAACTACCAGTCTATAGAGACTTCTGTTCAAACTTCAGTGGAAAAAATGTTTTTTATTTTTATTTTTCTTCTAAGTATAAAAACATTTTCAAATAAGTTTTGTTTTTTGTTTTCATAAACTTTTTAATTATGTGACCATAAAATATATTTCTATCTTTTATATTATTTTAAAAATATCAAATGAGTATTATATTATTTTAAAAGTATCAAATGAGTATTATAGAAAATTATTTGTTTACTATGTATATAATTTCATGAATGGTGAAGAGTTCATTTCTCTTTTCATTTCCGTAAGGTAAGGAAAAAATTTCTTACTTGTATTAGGAGGATAAGAAAAAATTTCATATAAGACAATGATTATTTTAATTAAATAAATAAATAATAAATTAAAATTATGATTTAACTCTAATTATTGAATAATCATCTTTATCTTATTAGATTATTTACTATGATTTTCAACCATATTTTCATATTTACTCAACCATTATTTTTTTATGAATAAATGTGACTTATAAATAAACAAATTAAAATTAAAATTCATTTATTATGATTTTAAAGATCACTATTAGTGTTAAGCAGCTATTAAAATTGTATGAATAAATGTGACTTTAGAAATAAATAAATTCATATTATGAGTAGAATCTTTTTTGTGTTAAGTTATGGGACATTGTATAATCCTAACCCCTGATATGTGATTAGAGAAGCTAATTATTTTATTGATTAAATAAATAATAGGAAAATGAAATTATGATTTGATTCTGACTATTGAATAATCATCTTTATCTTATTAGATTATTTATGATGATTTTAAATCATACTTCCAATCTTACACAACCATTATTTTTTTATGAATAAATGTGACTTAAGAAATAAATAAATTCAAATTAAAACTATAATACTATGAAATTAAAGCATACTTACCATTAAATTTTTACCAATAAATAAATAAATTCAAATTAACTCACAAGTACAATTTATAGTGCTCCTCCTCTGACCTCTCCTCTCCTTTGGCTACAACTTTCAATTTGAACAACTTGGTAGCTTCATAATAAAAAACAACCTACATACATTAAACAAAATTCATTAATATCAATTCAAATCGAAATAAATGAATCCTTGAGAAAACAAAATTGTCTTACAAAAAATCTAAACTAGTTTGAAAATATTAAAACTTACATATATTGCATCCAGTGGGTGTGTTATGCTTGATTGGATTGATATATAGAAATGGATTACAGGTGAATGCATAAATATGGGTTACACTTTTGGGCCGAATGTGGGGATGAAATTTCAAAATTTTACTCTCTTATCTAATTGACACCCTAGAATTCATATAAGCATTGTGAATTTGGATTCCTAGTAAAAAGACAATTTGTGGAGAATTATGTTGTTGTCCTAATGATATTTTTTGGAAAAAAAACTAGTGTTTTATAATATGTCAATTTTCCATTACATGAAATGATTTTCCTTGCAAATTTTCACACATCCTAAGAGGTATGGGTTTGTAGATTTTCACACATATTAAGAGGTATCCGTGTGTTGGTGTAGCATAACTGATATATATATATATATATATATATATATGAGCATGATCTACACGAGATAATTAAGTTTTTCATATTAAAAGTTTATTTTTATACACAATTATATTTGGCCAACTAATATTCAATTACGTTTTTTAGACACATGTGTTGGCTTAAATTTTTTTCAACTATTTAAATAAATTGAAAAACCAAGAGTAGGCGTAAAAAAAATTCAACTATTTAAGTAAATTGAAAACCAAGAGGATATTTTTTGAAATTTTTTAGTTTTGTATATTTTATGTTATTTTTTTATTCAACCTCTTTAAACTTGTCCAAAAAAAATTCAAGCATTGTGTTTAAAAGAAATTAGATGAAAAATATCAAATGAATTCGAAAATATCAAACTTATTTGTCATTCGCTTTCAAGAATCCAACACTATCAACTCTGTCACCTAAGGACAAATTTTACACCTAAGGACAAATTTTACACTAAGTCTGCTAGGGTATAAAATGTTGTTGCAGAGAAATCTGTAGAAGGGGTGCTATAATTGTGGGTTTTAGGACCTCAAAAGCTCCATGGGGCCTCTGTAAAAATAAAATTTTCAAATCCTTGTGAATCCCATGATCCTATAATTTAAATTTTAGAATCAAGAAAGATCTAAAATTTAATCCATTAATAATTTAACTAAGTTGATATGATATTATTTTTCTAAAAATGAAAATTCAACCAGATCTAGATTATGAACAACATTAGAAAATTTGTATGATATTGGGCCTAGAGGCACATTCTACAACCCATTATGGGGGAAATGTGTAAGTATGTATGTTTGTGCTCAATAATACATTATCATATAACTTGAATTTGAATGGATCATAAATTTACCTTCCACAGATGTTTTTACCACATTTAAATTCTAAATTAAAAAGATTTGACCACATTAAAATTCCAAATTTTATTATAATTTTTTTTTATCATGTCATATAAAAACCTTATTAAATCTAATATTAATATTAAAAATTTATTATTATTATTAAATATTAGATTAATATTAAAAAATTAATATTAATATTATTAAATTTATTAATTTTGGATTAATATAATGTTAACTTTAATATAATATATATATTTTTTTATATTACAATATATATTAATATATTAGATATATATTAGCTCCAAATATATATGGAATGGAAGAACAAAGACCTAGAGTGATAGAGGTGGAGAGATAGAGGGAGTGACAAGAGAGAGATGGAGATGAAGTGAGGGAGAGATGAGAGGAGTGAAGAAAGAGAGAAAGAGCGGAGAGAGGAAGGGAGAGAAGGGTGAGAGTGAGAGAGGGAGACACAAAGATGGAGAAAGGGAGAGGAGGAGAAAGAGAGGGAGAGAGATATGGAGTTGGAGGAAAAGATAGGGAGGGAAGAAGAAAGATAAAGAGAGAGAAAGGTGGAGAGAGAGAGAGAGGGAGTGACAAGGGAGAGATGGGCAGGGAGTGTGTATGTTTGGGGGTGAGATAGAAAGAAAAAGAAACAGAGATGGAGAGAAGGGGGAGAGAGAATGAGAGAGGGAGGGAGATAGTGACAAAGTTGGAGGGCGAAGAGAGAGAGGGAGGGAGAGAGACGAGGGGGAGAGAAAGGGAGAGAGATGAAGGAAGAGAGAGAGGACTTGAGAGGGAGGGAGAGAGATGGAGTTAGAGGGGGGGAGAGAGGGAGTTAAGAAGAAAGACATAGAGATAAAAATGGAGAGAGAGAGAGAGAGAAGGGAGAGAGGAGAGTAGGAGGGAAGAGAGATAAAAAGCAAGACCGAGGGAGAGAAGCAGAAGACAGAGAGACAGAGAGAAAGGGAGAGAAGGGGAAGAGAGAGAGGGGGGAGAGGGAGAAGGGGAGAGAGAGGGAGGGAGATATAGATAGATATGGCGAAACAATGTGTATGTTTGTGGGGTGATATAGAGATAAAAAGAAGGAGAGATAGAGGGAGATAGAGATATAGATGGAAGGGGAGAGAGGGAAGAAGATAGATCTAGAGAGAGGGAGGGAGGGAGAGAAATATAGATATGAAGAGAGAGTGTGTTTTTGTTTGGGGAGGTGAGATAGAGAGACAAAGAAGGAGATATGAAGGGATATATAGATATAGATGGAGAGGGGAGAAAAAGGGAAGAAGATTACTTGCACTCGATGCATTGATTTCAGTGTAGATGCTTATTTTTAATCCTATTTAATTTCTTGCGCTATATGCATTGATTTCTGTGTAGATGTTGATTTCTATTTCTATTTGATTGTTTGCATTAAAAGCACTGATTTCATTAAAGATGTTAATTTATAACCATGTTTGATTACTTGCATTAGATGCATTGATTTCAGTGTAGATGTTGATTCCTAATCTTATTTGATTACTAGCACTAGATGCATTGATTTCAATGTAGATGTTGATTTCCGATCTTATTTGATTGTTTTCATTAGATGCATTGATTTTAGTCTAGATGTTTATTTCTAATCTTATTTTATTGTTTTCATTAGATGCACTGATTTCAGTGTAGATGTTTATTTTTCATCCTATTTGATTGCTTGCATTAGATGCATTGATTTCAGTGAAGATGATTTCTGATTTGATGTAACTATATGTGTGGTGTACATTAATTTCAAGGTAATTAGAATAACATTGTGTATTAATTTCAGTGCAACCACAAAAAAATTATTGATGACATGCATTGATTTATATGTTACATGAATTCATCCATAAATAAAAATTTCATATATAGATTTTTTATGATGCTATGGATGACTTTAGAATTCAAATAATTTATTTTTAAAATTGAATTATAATAACATACATGTTGATTGCACTAAAATGCACTTTTGACAAGCCAATATGAAGCATATTTGTAATTCTTTCCAAGCTCAATATTAAATTGATACATGATTTATTTTAGTTCATTTTAAGTATCAAAGTTACCTGTGTCATAGTAAGATTGAACTTATATCATGTTTTGACTAAGACTTTATAGATGACCTCAAAAGAAATAAAATTGAATAAAACTTATTTGTTGTTTACAAGACATCTTTTAAACTCGAATATAATTTATTTCAATCCTATTTGTGTTCTTTAATTGAACCTTGAGATAAGGAATTGATTGAAATATACTTTAAAAAGTTGGCCATGAATTGGTATATGGGTGGATCGCAAAAAAATTCATATATAGATTTTTTAAATTATAATATGGATGAATTTAGAATTCAAATAATTTGTTTTTAAAATCATTGTAATAACATACATGTTGATTACACTAAAATGGACTTCTTACAAGTCAATATGAAGCATATTTGTAATTCTTTTCATGCTCAATATTAAATTGATACATGATATCTTTTAGTTCATTTTAAGTATCAAAGTGACTTGCATCATAACTTAAAATTGTACTTATTTTCTTAGTCTATGAAACTAGAAATAAAAATTGTTATATTTTTTAATAAAAGTTATACTATATAAAAAACTAAACTAGCAAAATATTTTTAGTGGATCCATTAACTTCAAAAATTAATGAACATCGATAAATAAGATTAATAAAAATCCATAAACTGAAATAAGTAATGTATCAATAAATTGTGCATATGAAAATATCTACAAATTGCAAATGTAACATGAACATCCATAAACTGAAATAATGTTCATGTACATCCATAAACTATCCATGTACGAAAATATACAAAGTTTGTATCACATGTGAATGTGGCCTCTGAAATAGGCTTGAAAATATAGAAATTTTCCACTCTAAGTACCACTAGAACTCCTATGTGATTTTTGTTTTGCAAAGTAAGGATCCATAATTCGTTAATGCAGTATAACACGTTCAAATTCAAACTAATAAGGTCATTATTTGTACAAAATAAACAATATAGAAATAATTGTTTTTGAGCCACATTTTTAATTACATATATGAATATAATAACCTCACTCGAGTCCAAATGCAGGTCATCTAGGATGGGAGTCTGATGAATCTAGGTTTGATGCTCCCCTGCTTACGGCTCACAGATTGGGGCATACATTGATGGATCTGCATCGTCAGTGACTCTATACCCATCATCCCACTCATGCGTCCACATAAATACAACATTGATAATACTCTGCATATGGGCTTGTGTACACAATGGGAAGGACAAATTATAATTAGTCTACAAATTACTTAGCATGCATGTAACTTAAAAAAAAAAAGTTATTGAAATCTTAGGAATAATTTTTTTTACCTCAACTATTGGTCCATTTAGTTGTACATAGTGATTGTCCTCCACAAGAGTGTTATGAGGTGGAGGTGGAGGTGGAGGAGAATCCATAGAAACATGCAATGGTGGGGGTTGGGATCAACTTCCCCCTTAGATGGCCTCATAAGCTCATCCATGTAGTTGGGTTTTGTCTACATGTTATCATGAACTTATTAATACAAATACAATCTAATACAAACTAAATTAGTATAAATAACTATGCATAATTTGATGATAAGAGTCAAAAGTTTTGTATATATGTACCTAGTCTATGTCACGCAGGTCATGCAACCTCTAAGTGTCATGGATGGCATCACAACACATACATGTATATGATAAAAGCTGCTCAGGGGTAGAATTGCGAGAAATAAATCATCATATAATGGATCTAACAAGTCACGAGGCAATGGCGGTCATTTTCTAATTTCTCCATGCAATGTGATATGTGCACTGACCAATGTTGTGTGCATATTGTCTGCAATGGTATCCCTAGTCTCAACACTATGTTGTGATGGTTTCTCTAGCTCTGTCTGTAATACCATGCTCCGAGATGGTAGTGGAAACAATCTTAGAGGTGGTGGTACATGCCCAAGGTCCCTACAAGCCCCATCATAATCATAGGTATGTCCCAAGTCAGATCCATAAAAATAAAATATGGTATCAGTGCAATTTGGCCTCATACGTAGCACGAACTCTGCATATATATTCTTGGAAAAATAAATGGGAGGCTAGTCATGGTGGGGGAACTGGCCCGAAGCTCTAATGAATTAATCATATAAAAAAGGGGTTGCATTAACATTTTTAAAATATCTGAGTGGAATCTGACCTTGATGTCTAGCAGGGCACTTCAGAGGGATGTCGAACAACTCCCCACGAAAATCAATGTTCTTGGTGGCCTCTTCACAACCTCCCAAGTATGTGGGCCTCTAACCTTATGCCTCCTAATCCTCTGTATGGAATGTAGGAGGAAGCTCTATGGGCATAATCTCCAAGATATCTCGATCAACCCGTTGATGTTATCCACCGTTAAAGAAAAAATATGCCTAGTAGGTGAACTAACAAGGATTTTACTCATCTCTCTTGTGATCCACATGTGTTGGGTCATAACATTTTAATGTGATACTAGTTGTAGCATCGTCCCATAGAGTGATCGACGCTGCACTTTGATCCTCAAATTTTCCCTGTTAAGGGTCTGCAAATCATAAACATAATTTAACATATATATTTAACAAACTATAAGCATAACAACATATGTACATTAAATTCAAACAGATCAATTGAAGACGATTTAAAAATTAAAGACAATTTCAAGACATAAACACTTAAAGTTTAAAAAGGATTTAAAAATGCATCTATAGTAGCTGAAGATGGTCTACTATCTGTAAGATGATTGTCAACAGAGACATAAACATTGCCTTTGACACTCTTTCTAGTACCGGAGATAGGATCTACAAGCGGAACTCACACTATGCTTTGGCTACATGATCTATCATGACACTCCACCCCCCCAACAACAATCTAATGATCTACTGTTTGGGGGGGGAGGGGAGTGTATAGGATCTAGCTCTAAATATTACATATAATTCATATTTAATAGATATAAACTAATCCAAAAAAATGACTAAACTATTACATATCATACATATTAACTAATCCAAGAAACAAATGTTGACTGAGAAAGAATGTTGACAAGAAAACCATTCCTAAAATCAAGTTGAATAATCTAGCCTAAAGTCGTGAACATTAGAGTCAATTTTTTGATAATTTATCAACTAAAGTTTTGAGTTCCATGTAAACACTATCAAAATAAGTGATCAAATATACCTTCACAATTTTTCCCATTTCTAAATAATGCATTTTATTCATAGGGAATAAATATGTAAATATATAGGTAAAAATTTGAAATAAACCTATTTGCAAAAATAATAAAATTTCATGCCAACCAAATACCCCAATAAAATTTAATTTCTTATAATGTTTGACTTTGACACATGACATGTACTAAGTGCAAACACACGAAGACAATATTTTTTGTACAACACATTACATAATAAAACAATATGATACAAATTAGAAAATATTCAAAATGCATTTATTCACTTTAAATGCACTTTTCATGATGGATTTAATGTATCTATCAATGATGCATTGTTTAAACTTGAACTTGTGTGTGTGTGTGTGTGTGTGTGTGTGTTTTAAATAGTTATTCTATGTTAAATGTTAGAGATAGTTATATTATGTTATAGTTATGTTGTATATGTCACACTATGTTATGTTATAATTATAATGTTATGTTATACATAATTTATAATCATTTATAGTCATGTTATATATATGTATGTGTGTTAAATAAATTTATGTTATGTTAAATATTCTCTCTCTCTCTCTCTCTCTCTCTATATATATATATATATATATATCTAGTTAATAATTTTTTTTTCAACAAAACGGTTATGGGACTACCCAGTAGAACTCGTTTATACGACTTTTTTCACAATTTTCACCAAGTAGAGCATGTCTCTAGAGATTTGAACCTGCCATGACCAGAAACACAATATGTGCCTCTACTGCTTGAGCTCAACTCCTTCGACATTGTTAATAAAATTTAATCAAATAACAAAATTGTCTTTTTTAGATTTTTAACTTTAAATATTAATATTTTATTTAAGTAATTTTGTTTAAACTAATAATATTGTATTTATTATTTAAAAAAACATTTAAAAAATAAATTAATTTAAATTAAAAAAAGTAAAATGAAATAAAATTTCTTATTTGATATATAGAGGTTCACCATGAGAAACTATATTCATCATGTCAATCTCAAGCTCCTAATTTATATATTTATTGGTTATAATTTGGTTGTTTTATGTTTTGGAGTTTTCAGGGTATAATTCGGTCAAATTTGTTCGAAATTGAAAATACATTTTAAATAACAAAAATTTAAATAATTTGAAAATTTATTTCAACAAATTCCTAACAAAAAACTTTAAAACCTAAAATAATTAGAAAATAAAGTTTTTATCATTCAATATAAGAAAATATTCATAATAAGCATGCTACCATTGCAAGTAGGAAAAAAATTCAAACCTAAATTATAGTTCTTTTGGTGGTTTCAAAGCGTTATCTTGGTGGTATTTTTTGGTTTTCTAGGTTGTTTTTTGTGGCTTTCTAGGTTGTTCTGGTGGTTTTATTTGTTGTTTTGAAGGGTTTTTTGGTGGTTTTTTGTGGCTTTCATGGTTTTTGTATGGTAACTTTTTTTTTCAAATTAATTTGTTTAATATTTCAAGAAAAATTAAATATAAAATATAAAAGGATAGGAAACCTACCTTGGTTTGAGCGTCTAGGACATTGGCAAGGTTGTTGTGAGGTTGGTTGGGTTGCTCCATGGTTGAATCACTTGATTGAGCTTCAATACCCTCATTAGAGCCTAATAGCCTTGGTCAAGCTCCTGTTTGCCTCGCGCTCTGCTCAAAAATGACTTGTGCAAACCATGGCCACGCCTTTTAATACAAAATAGGGGCTTGATAAAGTTGTAATGCTCGATTGAGCTCCAATTTTTAGGTTAAATAGAGCTCAATCAAGGGTTTATTTTAAACATTCAATTGAGTTATTTTTTAGCATTTAAGGAGCTTAATTGAGCACTTAAAAGTGGCTCAATCGATCTCTCTTTTTCACCTAAACACACCCTCCCTTGCCAAAGAGTGTAACCCAGCTCCATCCTTTTACCCTACACCTACAATAACCTAAAAGAGAAACAAACCAAACCCTATACAAGGAAACAACACTAGAGAGGGAAAAGAAAATGGATTTCTTCACGATATGATCACACAAGAAGATCAAAAGTACTTCCCAAACCACTCATATCCAATTTACAATGTCATAAAAGAAACAAAAATATCAATCACCACAAGAAACAATTGAAGCAAGAAGGAAAATTTGACTAGAAAACAAAAATTGCAATCTCAAAACAAAATCTCCCAAATCAAATACCAAATCAAGAAGATCTTATCAATAATAAGTAGAGGAGGATAGATATAAGGCTCAAGCAACATATCTTAGAGGAAATCCTACCAAAAAACCCAACTACAGAAGGTGGTTTTACCCATGCAACTGACAACAAAGGAATTGGTCCAAAAATTCAAGCAGATGACCCACAACCTACCTATATGGTGGCTTTATAACTCACTAATGGGTAGCGACCACGAGACAAGGGCGAATTAAAAAAGAAAACAATACTTTTCGACAAAATTCAAGCAAACTCAACCTGTAACATTCCCAAACAAGGTTTAAGAAAATGTAAGAAAACTCGGTGATAGGTAAATATCCAAAATCAAAACCAAGGAGAGAGAAATAAAAAAATTATGGTTAGACTCTTTAGTGGAGTCTCCAATTTTATTGTCCCAAGAAATGTCGAATAGACAAGGAGTTGTTTATCCATGGATATAGCCCTTTCGTCTATAAGATTGTTGGTGTAACATATGTGAATTCCTAAGACTCAAGACAAGCACATGCAAACTATCTATATCATATGTTAATATACATGAACTTGATCCATCCCAGGTTGATGCAAGTGGTAGATTTAAAAGCATCCTTATATATCTTTCTCCTATTCAAAGATCATATTCCTCTCGCTCCTAGATCCAACCTCTTGCACACAATCAACATTAGACAAGACAATTGTTCCTCCTCCTCAAAGGGGGAATTAGCATGTACAATAACAAGTCCAAAATATATGCATATAATTATTAGAAATCATACACGGGAAGGAAAACACACATATACTTTTATTAAATCAAAGCAACAATAAAACTTTTACCTTATACTCTTTTTGACCCCTCCTCAGTGCTTGGTTTGACACATTTCTTGACGCACAACAATATATGGCTATTCACGTAGGCAATGGAAGTCTAACATAAAATCACCAACATAACTGAGATATATTTTCTTTCTAACTCCCCTCCCTTCTTGACAAGTTCAGTTTATATAGGATTTTTCTATCCTTTGGGAGAATGTATCTAGACACTTGGGGGCTTGAGAAGTTAGAAAACATCTACAATAATAAACCCCTATCCAACTCATACACAAGTAGGTCAACCTGATCTCCTCGAGAATGAAAATTCTAGAATTTGACCATGTTCGCTCCTTGAATAAAGAAAAGTAAGTGTAACACCCTACTCCCACATTTACCCAAGTTAACTGGTCTGCTGGGGTAAACATGTGAGGAGAGGCTATTATAATCTGATTCAACTCCCCACGTACAGTTAAGGAAGTGGAACTGACAGAACACAAACAATACAACCTTCTACACTTGCAATAGAACCCCTAGAATCCATCCATCAGATCCACGTGACTAGCCCCTAAGAAAAATTGATATTTTGCTGCATTAAAGCTTCATTCACCCCCTTCACATTGGCATGCATGCGACTCGGGCCCTCCAGTCACTCTCATAGCATGGGCATGCAAGAGATTGGGGTTTTTTTCAGTTAGTTCTGAGCCTGTGACTCCGGATTTTGTGCCACTTTTTCAGGTTCAGGACTCAGGCCACTGCCCAGAACTCCAAGAAATTTTTAGGAATGAAAAGTAAAATCAAAACAATTATGGAAGTTCAAATACTTGAACAAAGGCTTGGTTGTACCCCTACTAGCCATGGCAGGCATTTTTTCAAACATGTCACAAATATTCATTCTACAGGTCATAAAAACAAGTTTGAGCATAAGGGTCTCATACTTATTTGAGAATCGCTAAGAAGCATTGATGACTTATCACGTTATTTGCATTATCATCTATTAGGTCATATATTCATTGTACATTCATTTACAAATCAAAACATGATGAGAGCCATACATCATCACTGTCATAAAACATGCTCATAACCAACATATAACCAACAAAAATAACAAGGATACATCAGACATAAATGTCTCATATGAATCAATACATTTTCTCATAAAATACCAAGGATAAATATCTTTTATTAATGAATTATTGGGCAAACCAAGTTTGGGACTTCCACGTACCACTTGACCATAGATTTGTTGAACCAAATATTTCTTTCAGCCAATCACCCTTGTGCCATATTCCAAGAATGAATGTGGGACTTACAACCAAAATCAATCGAGGATTCCCAAGGCTACACCACCTCACCCTCAACAATAGAACTGAGCTTTACCATAATCTCCACCAAATCACTAGGCCATAAGTAATAAACATACTATACCAGGGTTTACCGCAATCCTCACCGGATCATCAGGCCAAAAAAAAGCATGGATGCCACCAAATCTCTCCACCTACACTGTGAGAGATTTGTCTATCCCAACCTATCGGCTTTACCATGTATCCCGACATTACTAGTCAAGGGATTCCTAGGTCTACAAGGTCTCCACCCTCTGGTATTTACCATGTATCCCATCCCGGGATTCCTAGGCCAATCAATGGTACTCACCACTATTCTTTACTGTGTATCCTGTCATTCAATTGTCAAGGGATTACTAGGCTCAATTGAGGTGTTCACATTCAAACTTTATCATGTATCCCATCCCAATATTCCTAGGCCTTGTGAATAATATTGGGACCACCCCACTCAGCTTTGAGTCCATCCAGCAATCCATCTCAACCACATGCAAAATAACCCACCACACCATGGCTATCTCAAAAATGGAAAGGCTAGGCTGGAAAACACTATCACACCTGGAAAAACCCATGCCCATGACAACAAGAGAACTGAGAACACACATGGATAACCATGCATGCTAAATCTAGCAAGGAAATCACACATGCAAAACAATATTTGCCAATAATCCCATTGTAGATGCTAGATCCTACTCTTCTTGCCTGATCTTTTCTTCCTCTTTCCTTCTTTTCTTTTCTTGATCCAATGCTAAAGTGCTCCAACAAAACTCTGTGTCCAAGAGTGAGAGAGAGCTCCAAAACTGAACTGACAAAAGGTACCAATTGATCCTCAGAAGCCTTTTGATTAATGAGGCCTCCATTTTCTTCATTTTCCATTATTTTCCTTCAATTTCCTCCTCACATGCAATCTGTGACCTTTCACCTTCCTTTTCTCCTAATTTCCTTTATTTTCATAAATAAAATTCCAATTAATTCCATTTTTCCTTTCCAAAGTCTTTTCCCTTTCCTTTGCCAATTTCCTTAGCCATAATAAACCAAATGAACACCCACACTACGATGTCTTGCCCAACATTCAGCTTGGAATAAGTGTCCATAACCGTGGCTATTATTTTGCCTTTATTAACTTTTATTACATGTCATTTTCAACAGGGCTATTACAGAACCCTCCCCCTTGGGGGAACACCGTCCTCAGTGTTCAATGACACCTACAACCAACAATACTGCTGAAAGCAAAACATATTGCCTATGGAGCTTTATAAATTAGCTCGATGCAATATTTACAATGATCAACTTCCTGAGAAGCAATCCATCATGACAACATAATAACATGACAACCATAACGACATGATACCCATACTGCTTATTGGAGCTTTATAACATAGCTCATGGTAGTATTTACATCCATATACATGTGTACATATAACAAAACATCACACAAAAACATATACCAAAAAAGTTCGCTCAATTAAGGAATAGAGAAGGATACATAGCCTGCATCTTGTTAGCGCTGGAATCTGCCTTAGGCTGAGGGAAGTCGAGACTCAAGGCCACATCAAACCAAGCTCAGCCTCGTAGCTAGCCCTACGAGGACAGGAGAGGGCTCTCTCTGGGTCTATCTCGGCAAAAGGTCTTCAAAGGAGCTGAGATAACTTATAATGGATATTGATTTTAGGCTAGTAAATGGATAGGTAGGTTTGATTTAAAAATTTTTGGGGTTTTGTTGGAGAAAAGGGAAAAAACAAATTTGGGCTTGGGGATGAGACCAGATCTTTGCAGAATTCGAGTTGGGGCAAGGTAGGTAGTAGCTTTAATGCTTTTTGATCATATGTATGGATGGATCAGAATGACAAGGAGCTGAAAAGGGCAAGGGGAAACAGGGATCCTCTCCAGACTGGTGAAAACATATAAAACTAAACAAATTTAAAGGCAGAGCACTGAAATCAATGGATTCTACCTCACTTACTCATTCATTTAGTTTCAGAAGCAAAAGAAGGGAATGGCATACATTAAAACATTAAAGAACTTACAAATAACTGAGAGAACACACCATCAAAACTGAAAACCACATGAATCCCAACAGGTGCTGCAAAACCTCTGATCTTTCCTTAGCCAAAATGCAGAAGATATGTACAATAGTGTGCCAAAACTTTCCCAATAGTCCAACCCTTGCTACTGACTGAAAATCTACATAATATAGACCATGACAACATATCTCCTAGCCTCTACGGATCGAGCTCCTCCTTCTAGGAGCAGTTTGAACTAATTCCAA
This sequence comes from Pinus tabuliformis, assembly GCA_031772625.1. Taxonomy (NCBI): domain Eukaryota; kingdom Viridiplantae; phylum Streptophyta; class Pinopsida; order Pinales; family Pinaceae; genus Pinus; species Pinus tabuliformis. The sequence continues at coordinate 479,471,082 of CM062809.1, read as the reverse complement.
ACATAGAGCTGAAAACTAGGCATCCAAACAACCTGCCTCTAAAAGAAGGGAAACTGATTCATTACATTAAATTTTTGCTATTTTGTGAATGAATCATCTAGAATAGGTAAATAAGTGCCAAAGTTACATCATATACATCAAATTACATCAAGATAAGTCACATATTACATCAGAAGGTGAAACTGGTGAAAACTGGCCGAATTCCTGAGCTGGAAGATGAAAATTTGACCAAAAATCTCTATGCGCCGCGCGCCTGAGCTCTATGCGTCACGCACCTTTTAGCCTACTTTTGGGGCACTTCCCGACATCAAAATCAAGCTCACAATAGCTGGTTGGAAAGCCTTGGATGTCTGCTATCCAGCCCAAGTGGAATTTCCCAATTTGGAGCTCATTTGCCCCTTCAAAATTTCATTCTCCCACAAGTACTTCCTGCTGATGCAAAAGGTGGCAGAAAGGTGATTTTCATGGTGTTTTTGACCCTTTTGATCATCCAGAACTTGATGAAATGCCTTGGCCATACTAGAGCATGCATAACTTACCATGAAAAATCCAAAACTATAAAGTTTTCCTCCAGCAAGTGTCCCAATCATAAGCGCGCGCGTCGACGCGCTACGCGTTGGGCTGAAAAATCTGTTTTGCAAGCCAAAAATTTCAAAATGACAAAAATTTCTCCGAATTTGCTCAAATTCGGAGCAAAGACCCTCCATCATGTATCATGCTCAGCCACCGAAGCCTCAGCCAAAATCCGAAGTGGATTAGGCCTCTTTTTCCGTTTTAATGCTCTGCTCAACCTCCTCTTCAAAATCTTTATTTTTGCTTTACCGACGTGCATGCGAGCCCAATAGTGATGTTTCATATGACGGAGCATGTCTTTGTCTCTATTGGTATTCGCCAACAACTCCTCCAGATGTCGATTGATTTTCTCAAGCCAAAATTGCCGCTCAAAAGGTGTCAAATCGCCAGGTCTTTTCCGGGCCAACTTTCGGTCTTCACGGATTTGTCGCAGCTCTATAAGTGTGTGCTAGTCCTCTAGCTGCTTATTGCGCTACTCCAAATATTTAATCAGACATTCTGCCTTCAGCAACTTCTCATTCAAGCTGTCAATCTCAGCCTTTTGCTTTTGGATGATCTCTTTCAGTTTCAAGCCAGGATAGCTCCCATCCACATCACTGAGTGTAACATCAATATCATGGCCTCCTAAAGGGCTCTCCTCATGCATCAGCCTCTTGCCTCTGTCCTGAACCTGTACCTGTGCTGAAGAAGAAGGCGAGACCCCTTCCATGCCATGTGGAGATAGTACTCGTCGTGTAGCTGCAAATAAGGCGCTGTGGCCTCGCTGGTATGTCACATACACTGGAGCACTAATATGCTCGGTCTTAGGAATGTCAAACTGATGTGAAGGCTCTCCCTCATCATTACCTCGGGAGGCAGTTGTAGCACTGTGAAGAAGTCACGGGAGATGAAATCCTCCCAAGTAATGCCCTGCTGTGTGAGCTACTATACCACAATGATTTTGATCAGCGCGTAATGATATATACTTCTATGATGCTGTGCTGGGGTCTTCCTCTGTACAAGATATGTCATCCTCTCTATATTGCGATACATGAAGTATGGAATTCTCATCATACGTACCCTCGTGAAATGCATCAACAAACGAATATGGTACGTATAGAGGCGCGAGAATCTGCCCTCACAACTGAAATATCAAATGATAAGCTTCATCAAGGGTGCAAACTCATCCTTTAGAAATCTGAATGGAAATACCCTACTTAGCTGCCTTATAAACCCAAGTTTGACGTATGGCTCATAGTAGAATTTATCTAGCTGCTGTCTTTTGTTCCATTCCTCTCCTACATTTGGTATTCCGGTGGCCTGAGCAATGGTCTCTGGTGACAGAATGAAATCTACTCCGGCAAGATTTACATGGCCATCATGTAAGTGTAGAACAAATAGACGAGCTAGCTCATGATGATGCTGAGCTTGTGAAATCAGCTCACAATAGTGGTAACATGACTGGTAGCGAAAACAATCCATTGCAAGCGAGCAAGTATGCAATTGAGCCAAAGAAGTAGGTTCCTCCCTGAGATGCTTACCACTTTCGCCACTTTTATGAGACCTCTGTGGTACATTAATTTCTGTTGTGGAATCAATGTCATACTCCTGTTCATAAACTGAATCCATCTCTGGCGTTGTGCTGAAATTAGACTATTTTCAAAATGTATGCTGATATAGGTATAGTGAAGGCAAAAATTTCAGTGTATGCTTTACTCCTCAAATGTGTCACATGAGTATCAAAGTATCATAGGAAAGCCACAATGAGAATAGTTTTGTCAAATGAGTTTGCCTAAAAAAAATAGTGTGAAAATGACAATGGCCATAATAATGACAGCAGTGATGTAATGGCAAAGAGAGGGCGTGAGGCTAAGGTTAATAATGAGCATGAACACCACTGAAAATAGATGACACAGGCATATATTAACCCACACAGTCCCTAATATTTGTTTCAAACCCTAAGAAGTGAATTTGGAAATAAACATAGGGTTTTACATTTCACACTTGTTTCTCCACATTCAAAACACCATAATCATGTCTAAAATTCACTGAGCAAACATAAAGAACCTACTTGCAAGCAGTTGGAGGCAATTTGGCATGAATCTGGACGAAGGAGCAAAATTTTTTGGCTCTGAGTTTGTATGCGTCGCGCGCTTACCCAATGCGTAGCGCGCAGTATGTGCGTAGCGCGCATGCAATTTTGCACAGGCCGGTGAAGCCCAGTGCGTAGCGCGCTTCTTGTGCGTAGCGCGCCTACTCTGTGCGTAGCGCGCACTTCCACTTCAACTCCACAACCTTGAAACGCTTCCACTTTGTCTTCAACACTCTGATTTGGTTTTGCTTTGGGAAACTTGTGAAAATGATTTGTTTTCCATGCTTTATATGGGTTATAAAATATCTCATTAAACCATAACCCACTTTTATAATGTTTGGCTTTTGGAACTTTACCATTTAATGCAATTCTGTCTTTGGCTTTTCACTCTTTTTCTGAATCTTGGACTGATGAAATGTCTTGATTTTTTGCAGAGATTTTGGCATTTGGCTTTGGCAAACATCAGAGGCTTGCTGTGAAACTTCTTATGGTGAAACAAATACATCAATATTACAAAAACTAAATTTGACAGTTTCCAATTCAAAACAGAGTTTTGAACTAAAAATGTCTTCAAATGTTTTTGGGAATAAAAATATGAAATGGGAAACTTTCGAAACCAACCTCATGGCCTGCGAGCTTTTATCACATGTATCCAAAGACTTGAAACCCTAGACTCTAGGACTAAAGACTCTTTTTAACGAAAATAATCATTTATGACCGTGATGACGTGACCTGAACTTCAGTGATTTTTGAGGAATTTTAATTAGCCCTGCAGGTACAAGCATGAGGAAAGACAAGACGACCAGACCCTCTCGTCAGTCAATGGCATGCCCCTAGCGAAATGCAACGAAGTGGAATGAGCGAGACACCTAAGAATGATATGCAAAAAAGCAAACAGATCTCTGATGGAGGGCTGTAAGGACCGACTCTAACATTGGCTCCAATGGGGATGGTAGCTCTAAAGAGGTGCCAAGAACGGTAGATCTATGGGATAGCTAGACAGTGCCTTTCATCCATTGGGCTATGGAGTCATTATTTCAACAGAAAACACAAAATCTTTTGACATATTTATTGACTGAAAACTTAACTGAAGACTGACTGAGACCAACTCCGACTTAAAACTAAACTGACTAAACAAACTGACTTAAAACTGAAATCTTTCTTCAGAATTATAGCCTTCACTTCGGGCCCCAGACTGAAGAAAAGATCACAGCACACACTTGCAGCGAAACTGAAATAAAATGGTATTTACAATGATAATAGAACAACAGAAAAACTCAGAAAATGTACCGCTTGAGCAGCCAACCATTGACCGGCCCTCCTGGACAATCTTCCCCGTTCATCTCCTTAAGAAGAAAAGCGTTCTGACCCCGAAATGCTGCAATCTTAAAAGGACCTTTCCAGAGATTTTCAAACTTGCCATGCTTGCCCTTTTCTTCATTTCTTGCATCCCACCTCAAAACTATCTCATCCAGCTGAAATTTATCTGTTTTAGCTTTTCTGTCATAGATCTTCTTTATGCGTTCCTGTAACTTGAATGTGTTCTGAAAGACTTCCTCTCGTGTTTGCTGTAAATGAATCATCTGATTAAGTCTTCGCTACATAGGATCCTCCTCGCTACCTGCTTCTTGAAGCAATTTGACTACCGGGACAGCCAGAGATGAAGGAAACATTGTGTCCACTCCATACACCAACTCGAAAGGAGACATCCCAATAGATTTCTTTTGACTCACTCGATCTGCCCAAAGTGCATGTACCAGCTTCTTATGCCAACTTTTCTTGTTCATTTCCAGCATTTTCTTAATGATATTAACCAAAGATTTATTGGAAGACTCCGCCAATCCATTGCCTTGCGGATGATAGGCGGTTGAGTGCCCCAAAGTAATATGATATTTACTACAAAACTCAACCATCCTCTTTGACTTGAAAGCTGCTGCATTATCAGTTATTAACTTATTCGGGCAACCAAAACGAGACAAAATATTATTCTCAAGGAATGAAACTATTACCGCATCCGTAGCTTGCCTGGTGGGAATTGCTTCGATCCATTTCGTAAAGTAATCCGTTCCCGTGAGGATCCATCTATGCTGACCTGAAGAAGAAGGATGAATTTCACCAATAAAATCCAACCCCCACTGCTGAAAAGGGGCACTCACCTCAATGGGCCTAAGCGGCAAAGGCTGTAATTTTTGTTTCCCTTCAAAAATCTGGCAATTATGATAGCTCTTGACAGCCTTAAACACATCAGCAAACAATGTCGGCCAATAGTATCCAGCCCTCAAAATTTTATTTGCCGTTGTTTTCCAAAAAAGGTGACCGCCACAATCCCCTTTATGGAAATCTTCTATGACCTGCTTCGCTTCTTCTTCCACCAAACAATTTAACAAAATGCCACCGGGATCTTTCCAATAAAGTGCAGAATTTAAAACACAAAACTTAGCAGCCTTCAACTTAAGAGTTCTCACTTTGTTTCTAGCCATACCAGGTGGTGCAGACAAATGTTGAAGTACATATATGATATCCGAATACCACGGAGAAATAAAAAACATTTCTGATACCTAAAGCAAAGAACTTTCCTCATTTTCATCAGACAAGGCAACGATCAGATTTATGTCTAAGATGTGTAAATTTGATTCAACCATCAATTTCGCCAATCCCTGACCTTTAACAAGCTTTGTGGGCCTTATCTCCACATCATACTCCAGCAAAGATGCTATCCATTTGCCACACCTTCCCTCCGGGTTGGTCTAAACCAAAACATCTTTGACGGCAGCATTAGGAACATAAGCTAAAATATGAGAATGCAGAATGTACACACGGAAATCTTTCAGTGCTTTTACAAGTGCAAGGGCTTGTTTCTCGATAATGTTGTATTTCAAAGCAGCATCTCTTATGGTCCGGCTGAAGAAAGCAATGGGTCTCTCATGCTCATATTTTTTCTGCATTAACACAGCTGCCATAGTATGCTCCGAAGCAAAAGAAAACAATATAAAATCCTGAGTATAATCCAGGCTGATTAGAACCAGAGCTGAAGAAAGAACCAATTTAACTAAATTGAAAGATTTCACAGCCTCTTCTATCCATGACACTTGGCTGTCCTTCTTAAGCATGTTTGTAATCTCCCTAAGATGCTCAGCAAGATTAGGAACAAAACGGCGCAAAAAATTCATCTTACCATTGAACGATTGAATCTCCTTCTTATTCCGGGGCAAGCCAATTTGCTGAATTGCTTCCACACGTGCTGGATCGATACGGATGCCATCCTTTGAGATAATGTGCCCAAGTAGTTTGCCTTCATCCATGGCAAACAAACTCTTCTTAGGATTCAACGACACACCATATTTTCTGCACTTTTCAAAGACAATTTTCAAATGAAGCAAGTGTTCATCATCTGATTTGGAAAACATGGTCAAATCATCAAGGTACACCACTAAGAAGACATCCTTCTCATTTGCGAAAGCCAAGTCCATTGCCCGCTGAAAAGTAGCACCCACATTTTTCAACCCAAAAGGCATTTTCGCATAATGAAAGGTTCCCCACGGAGTGGTGAACGCTGTTTTGTCTCGGTCATCTTCATGGACTAAAATTTGGTTATATCTGGAATAACCATCGAGTAGTGACATGCGTGATGCTCCGACTACTCGTTGTAGTATGTGATCCATTTTGGGCAGTGGATAATTATCCTTCAATGAAACTTTGTTGAGATTCCGGAAATCAATGCACAAACGAATCTCACCGGTCTTCTTTTGCACAGGCACCAAATTAGATATCCAATCAGAAAAGCGGATGGGAACAATAATTCCTGATTTGTACAGCCTATTTATCTCCTTCTCAATTGATGGCAGCAATTTTGGATTAAGCCTTCTTAACTTTTGTCTGAAAGGTTTTTGATTAGGCTTAATAGGAATGGTATGCTGAATTATATTTGTATCATATGTCTTCAAATCAGAATAGTCCCAAGCAAACACATTGGCAAAAGATGACAACAAACTGATATATTTGGCCTTTACCTTCGGTGGCAATGTTTTGGAGAGCTTTACCATCTTCGGATGCTCGGCTGTTCCAAGATTCACGTCTTCAACTCCCTTTTCTGTTGGCTGCAATGTCGGTTTGCGGGCTACGTCATCATGATCAAAGAGCTCCTCTAAAGGTATCAAGCCTTTAGGAATCACATTGTCCTTGAGCTGCAACACTTCCATTTGATTTATCTGGACCTCATCTTTACCATCATCATGCTCTACATCCATTGAAGTATCCTTGAACTTACCTTTGTTTTGCAGAAAATCATTAATCTCCTCATCATCTTGAAAAACTTGCCAATGTCTTTGATTGTTCGGGACAGTCGGACGGTGCTTCACATGGATTTCAAATTTATTGCTTGAGTTCATAGGAATCTTCAAATTACTGGCTGCCTTAGCAAGTGCATCTGCAATGCTATTTTGAATACGAGGCACACACGTCAATGTATAATCTGAAAACACCTTCAGGATATCTAGAACAACGTTCCGGTATGCCCGCATCAGAGGATGTTTTGTTTGATATTCGCCTTTAACTTGCTTAATCACCAACTCGGAGTCACCATATACAACAATCCTTTTAGCATTCAGCTTTCTTAGAATTTTTAGGCCAGCGATCAAAGCTTCGTACTTAGCTTCATTTTTCGAACAATCAAAAGAAAGCTTGTAAGAACATACCCGCACATTACTAGGCACTTTGTCTGAGGTAGAAAAAGGACTACTTACCCAAATACCAATCCCATCACCGTCATTTCCCACTGCTCCATCAAAATCGGACAGTCGTTTCTTGTGCTCCATGCTCACGCTGTTTGATCCTAAATTGAGGCTGCTGCTGGCCACGAAAATTAGGATTCCGAATCTGCGGTTTAGGCTTATCAAGAGCTAACCTTTCAATCATCTTTTCTACCTTGCAGAGAACTTGGTCTGATGTAGAGGCTTCTTCTTTTATTGAGACTTTCTTCTCGGCTTTCATTCTAGCTCTCTTATCATTCAAATTTGCCTCAACACTAACGACAATTTTCTACATTTCTTCTAAGGTAGGTGGATCTCTCTCCCTTAATTGATAAGCCATGTCCGGATCAAAACCATCCGGGAACTTAAGCAACGCTGATTTTCTAGTTGGTTTTAAATCATCTGGAATTGCATTATACACCGCATTAAATCTAATGCAATAGTCTTGAACGGACTCTCTAGCATTTCGTTTGATCTTAGTGTATTCAGATTTGATTTGCAGTGGATCTTTCTTTACTTCCCAATGTTCCAGAAACTGTCTCTTCAGATCTTCTAATGTAGGAACACTTCTGGCCGGCAAAGCTCTGAACCATTTCCTTACCTCTCCACCAAAGGTCTGCACGAATAACCTCATAGTCACATTCTCTTCATCAATCTCATGGAGATGGAAGCAATCTGTCATTTTGTCGACATGTTGCTGAGCTGTGATATTCTGAGGTGTGCCATCGAACAAGGGAATTTTACTTTGATAATCTGCGGGCATGTCATTCAAAACTTGAGGCAGAGCGAGAGGTGCAAACCAAGCGGCCATTGCCCTTGGCAGATTTGGTCTGGGGGTTGTTGGAGGAGTGGGTGTAACTGAAGTATGAGGAGTATGAGGAGGTGTATGCGGAGGAGAAGCAATGTGGGATGAAGAAGGGGAATTTACTGCAGACTTTTGATATGTGATTATAGGTTGCAGGGGAATAGTGGGAATGAAAGGCGGTTCGGTGGGAACTTTTGAGGCGGAAGCCGTGATAGAAGATCCAATATTTGCAGATGCAGATTCTAGGAAATCAGCAAGATTTGAAAACTGAATGTCTCTCTGAAGGTGCCGCAAGATAAAATTTTCAATTAATTTATTGTTTCTTTCAACTTCAAGAGTTGCAGCAAAGTCAGGATTTGGAACTAGAGAACCAAGTGCACTTTCGGATTTGGTTTTAAACAGCGACAATTCAAACTTCTCATCAAAATCAAGTTCTTCAAGATACTTAAAAATTGCAGGACATGAATGAGATTTAAACACGGGAGTCACAGAGCTCTCTTGACGAAGGAGTCTCAGAATCAAATTGGGATTTTCGTAAACAGGAGGAGGATTAGGATCTGGATTAGCTCTGGTATATCTCTTTGAAGCTAGCATGTTATTTTCAAGAAATCAAAGGAACATAAACAACTTTTTTAGCTTGTTAAACTCTAAGCTTATCATCTAGAAGCTTAGAATTTGCAGATGTACTGGGGTGTTTCAAGTGTCACGATTACAAGCTAGACCGGAGATTGACTGAAGTAGCATTTATCTACTTGCGCTAATGCAAAGCAAAAGCGTTTCGAAGGCTACCTGGCTAATCTTCAGGCTCCGTTTGTAGCTTATAAATGAAATGACATCAACAAGCAAACCATTTGTCCCCAGTATGGTCGCCACTATGTTAGCGCTGGAATCTGCCTTAGGCTAAGGGAAGGCGAGACTCAAGGCCACATCAAACCAAGCTCAGCCTCGTAGCTAGCCCTACGAGAACAGGAGAGGGTTCTCTCTGGGTCTATCTCGGCAAAAGGTCTTCAAAGGAGCTGAGATAACTTATAATGGATATTGATTTTAGGCTAGTAAATGGATAGGTAGGTTTGATTTAAATTTTTTTGGGGTTTTGTTGGAGAAAAGGGAAAAAAAAATTTGGGCTCGGGGATGAGACTAGATCTTTGTAGAATTCGAGTTGGGGCAAGGTAGGTAGTAGCTTTAATGCTTTTTGATCATATGTATGGATGGATCAGAATGATAAGGAGCTGAAAAGGGCAAGGGGAAACCGGGATCCTCTCCAGACTGGTGAAAACATATAAAACTAAACAAATTTAAAGGCAGAGCACTGAAATCAATGGATTCTACCTCACTTACTCATTCATTTAGTTTCAGAAGCAAAATAAGGGAATGGCATACATTAAAACATTAAAGAACTTACAAATAACTGAGAGAACACACCATCAAAACTGAAAACCACATGAATCCCAACAGGTGCTGCAAAACCTCTGATCTTTCCTTAGCCAAAATGCAGAAGATATGTACAATAGTGTGCCAAAACTTTCCCAATAGTCCAACCCTTGCTACTGACTGAAAATATACATAATATAGACCATGCCAACCTATCTCCTAGCCTCTAGGGGTCGAGCTCCTCCTTCTAGGAGCAATTTGAACTAATTCCAAACATAGAACTGAAAACTAGGCATCCAAACAACCTGCCTCTAAAAGAAGGGAAACTGATTCATTATATTAAATTTTTTCTATTTTGTGAATGAATCATCTAGAATAGGTAAGTAAGTGCCAAATTTACATCATATACATCAAATTACATCAAGATAAGTCACATATTACATCAGAAGGTGAAACTGGTGAAAACTGGCCGAATTCCTGAGAGCAATGTAAACTTTGAAACGGGAACTATAAACTCAAAACGGGAACTCTGGCCCAAAAACCCCAAAAAAACCACAAAAACAGTGCTCAAAACGAAAAGTGTGTATACTGGAACGATGTTTTCTTTTTTTAGGTGTCAATTTTGCGGCTGTTTTAAAAATGGAAGTGACTACGAAATTTTCTACGAAATTTTCCTGCAAAATATAGCTTCAGAACGAAAGTGTTGATACTGGAATAATGATTTATTTTTTTAGGTGTCAATTTTGCGGCTGTTTTAAAAATGGCAGTGACTACGAAATTTTCTACGAAATTTTCCTGCAAAATATAGCTTCAGAACGAAAGTGTTGATACTGGAATCGACCCGCCGCCGGTCCGGCGGGGCGGGGCGGCCCGGGGGTGCCGCTGCGTGGAATTGGTAATGTGGATCGTCATTTGATGCGTGGAATTGGTAAAACCCAAGCTGCCCGTCAATGGAGAATGTCTGCGTCTTTTCACTTTGCCGAGTCTCTCTGTCCGTTGTATCGCACATACAAGCTGACGTCCACCCTCGAAACCTGTAGTCGGGGATGCGAAGGCAACCTAACGTCATCTTAAAATTTTCATCAAAACTATAATGCTAACTATATATAATTGGAGTACAGACAAAATAATAGAGCTCGACCAAATATAGATATCGTTGCTCAAACATTCACATAATAAATAACAAATTTAATATATACAATTAATTTTTCAAAAAAATGCTACTTGGACCATTGCTGACCTAAGAGGCATCCTTCACAGTATCATATAATAAAATACAATATATTACAATAGTCTTTAAGAGTCCAAGAAGTGTAATATGGTCTTGAAATACACTATACATGTGAGGACTTCCAACCAAAGGGCGTATGCATCACTAAAGAACTTATCCAATCCTAATATTTGTATTGTTCCAAAGCATAAGGGTTCAATGAATATGCACGGTTGTTTTTTAACTAAGCGCAATCATATCTATGAGAATCCTCCTATTTGAATTCTCTCATGCATCCCCCTAGCAACTTCCCCTGAATCCTTCTTCTTATTCCAAGAATGGAGGTGAGACACCTCTTTAGTCTTCCCAGTCGTCTTCATTTCCGCAATGCCCAAGGAATTGATGTATTTGTGACCTACTCCTCCACTTGGGAAAAAAAGAAGTTTATTCTTCAATATATCTCCCACTTCATAATCTCCATTAAGAAGATTGTGATGATCACATGGATTTTTATTAGCGTGGGTTGTTGCAATATTCCTCCTTTTGAAGATTCTACCTGCATCGACTACACCGTCATTCAATACCATTGCTACTGCTAAAAACGAATAACAAGAGAAACCAACTACGTGTCTTCATGCCCTGTCTTTGACAATAATACTTCAATTATTGATGATGGAGCCTCTCACCACTTCAATCAATAAAACTGTAGTGTAATGAAAAGTGAGGATTATTGATAAAAAGTAATCCTCACCTTTATCAATTGAGGCTAAATGAAATACGAAGGCATATATAATATAAAATGTGGGATGATCTATTAATGGTAACACCAAAGGTAGGGCAAAGAGAACTATAAGGAGGTGAATAAGCATATTCAGGTCGAATACGTTACCAAACCAACAATTGGTGAGAAATCAAACCACTCAAAAGGCTGAGAACTTTCATGGCAAGGTTTGTTAGACTTGACTAATTGCTTAAGTTCATCGTTTAGTCACTCAATCTAATAAATATTATCATTTCAAATAAATATCTTCTAAAAAACCAAAAAATAAAAAAAATAAAAAATCACTACATATCATCAATATTTTACTTAAACCCAACATATTGTACATCTATATCAAAATTATTTTTAACAAATTATTCTAATCAAAATTATTTAAAAACTATTAATTTATTTACCAAACACGAAAAGAAATTACATATTATAACTTTGTTATAATATAATCATTTATTGTAATTTTTAAATACTTTTCTAATTCCATGTGGCATATCAACCATAACAATCATCTTTTCAAATAACCATTACCATTTTTACTATGGAATTCACCCTACATCTAACATAAACCAAAAAGTGTTTTAGCTAGAAATCGATTATAACCTTGAACTGCATGAATTACTGATACCTATGAAATGGCTTATTCTTGGTGGGATGGTATACACATCCTTCATAATGTGGATAAGAGAAAATCACATCGATATATTTCATTATTTTTTTTAGCATCAAAGATATTGGAAATAAAAAATGAATTTGTTGAGATGTCAGTCTTGCATGTGAATCTCTGGAAGCGTTGGATTGATTCGTACATGTATTTCTAGAATTGTTCTCGGCTTGTTTATTGAAAGTCTGCAATGAAAACATTTCAGATAAATACCACTCTCAGAAACTATTCCTGCCTTCGACTAGAAATTTTATTAGTTAGATCCTCGTAAGAAATTCTCTTCTATATCTGCAGCTTGACTATCATTTATTTATTTTTTCAGTCATTTCTGAGAAAAAACCATTCTTTTTGAAGCAGACGTTGCACCTACCTGTCGTTTTGCAAAGGGCTGAATTTTGTCTGGAGTTACCTCACCGCTTCCACAGATTATTTTCCTGGGTTTTCAATTTTTTTGGACAGATTAACCAGAATTTGTGAACTAGAGCTCACAAGCTCCGAAGCCGGTACGGGTCGATTCCCGGAATCGACCCGCCGCCGATCGGGCGGGGCGGGGCGGCGCGGGGGTGCGCAGCGGCACCCCCGCGCCGCCCCGCCCCGCCCGACCGGTGGCGGGTCGATTCCGGGAATCGACTCGTACCGACTTCGGAGCTTGTGAGCTCTAGTTTATATATTCAAACGGATTATATAAACTTACCTTCAAACGTTATTAACCACCATTAAAATTATTAATGCACTTAACAGATTGAATTTACCTTTCAACCATCTGCACCACGCTCTCTAGATCATTTTCCACACTAGCGGTACTGGTATTAGCACTGCCAGCCTCTGCTTCTCTAGAATAATTATCTGCAAACAAGGATCTAAATCTAAATGGCTTTGCGGCTGCCCCACCATTGATACAAATGATTCCGATCAAGAGCACGCAGCTCAAAATACTGTGATTCTTCATCTTAGTACCCTCTATATTCACTAACTCTACTCACAAATTGGCCCTCTATATTCACAATGAAGAATAATCGAAAATGTCGTGTTATAGAAAGGGAAACGTGCTGCAGCTCTAAACTGTCTCAAGAGACGAAACACAATAGAAAATGTGAAAATTATGAATTGCAATTACAGCACTCCGAGTAGCTGCAGCAAGAATAAGAGAGCAGTTATGAATAGGTGGCCGACAGAAGTGATAAATGCATCAGCTCTCCCTCTCTCTTATGCAGCATTGGAATGACAGGCCTTCCTTCTTATAGAGCATCGATGGAGGCAATATTGTATTGCAATGTCAATCACAGGGCCCCATGCATACATCCCAATCACAGGGCCTACTGATCTACAATGTGCTCTGATTCTTTGGGATGTATGCATGGGGCCCTGTGATTGACATTGCAATACAATATTGCCTCCATCGATGCTCTATAAGAAGGAAGGCCTGTCATTCCAATGCTGCATAAGAGAGAGGGAGAGCTGATGCATTTATCACTTCTGCCGGCCACCTATTCATAACTGCTCTCTTATTCTTGCTGCAGCTGCTCGGAGTGCTGTAATTGCAATTCATAATTTTCACATTTTCTATTGTGTTTCGTCTCTTGAGACAGTTTAAAGCTGCAGCACGTTTCCCTTTCTATAACACGACATTTTCGATTATTCTTCATTGTGAATATAGAGGGCCAATTTGTGAGTAGAGTTAGTGAATATAGAGGGTACTAAGATGAAGAATCACAGTATTTTGAGCTGCGTGCTCTTGATCGGAATCATCTGTATCAATGGTGGGGCGGCCGCAAAGCCATTTAGATTTAGATCCTTGTTTGCAGATAATTATTCTAGAGAAGCAGAGGCTGGCAGTGCTAATACCAGTACCGCTAGTGTGGAAAATGATCCAGAGAGCGTGGTGCAGATGGTTGAAAGGTAAATTCAATCTGTTAAGTGCATTAATAATTTTAATGGTGGTTAATAACGTTTGAAGGTAAGTTTATATAATCCGTTTGAATATATAAACTAGAGCTCACAAGCTCCGAAGCCGGTACGGGTCGATTCCCGGAATCGACCCGCCGCCGGTCGGGCGGGGCGGGGCTGCGCGGGGGTGCGCAGCGGCACCCCCGCGCCGCCCCGCCCCGCCCGACCGGCGGCGGGTCGATTCCGAGAATCGACCCGTACCGGCTTCGGAGCTTGTGAGCTCTAGTTCACAAATTCTGGTTAATCTGTCCAAAAAAATTGAAAACCCAGGCGAATAATCTGTGGAAGCGGTGAGGTAACTCCGGACAAAATTCAGCCCTTTGCAAAACGACAGGTAGGTGCAACGTCTGCTTCAAAAAGAATGGTTTTTTCTCAGAAATGACTGAAAAAATAAATAAATGATAGTCAAGCTGCAGATATAGAAGAGAATTTCTTACGAGGATCTAACTTATAAAATTTCTAGTCGAAGGCAGGAATAGTTTCTGAGAGTGGTATTTATCTGAAATGTTTTCATTGCAGATTTTCAATAAACAAGCCGAGAACAATTCTAGAAATACATGTACGAATCAATCCAACGCTTCCAGAGATTCACATGCAAGACTGACATCTCAACAAATTCATTTTTTATTTCCAATATCTTTGATGCTAAAAAAAATAATGAAATATATCGATGTGATTTTCTCTTATCCACATTATGAAGGATGTGTATACCATCCCACCAAGAATAAGCCATTTCATAGGTATCGGTAATTCATGCAGTTCAAGGTTATAATCGATTTCTGGCTAAAACACTTTTTGGTTTATGTTAGATGTAGGGTGAATTCCATAGTAAAAATGGTAATGGTTATTTGAAAAGATGATTGTTATGGTTGATATGCCACATGGAATTAGAAAAGTATTTAAAAATTACAATAAATGATTATATTATAACAAAGTTATAATATGTAATTTCTTTTCGTGTTTGGTAAATAAATTAATAGTTTTTAAATAATTTTGATTAGAATAATTTGTTAAAAATAATTTTGATATAGATGTACAATATGTTGGGTTTAAGTAAAATATTGATGATATGTAGTGATTTTTTTATTTTTTTATTTTTTTTATTTTTTGGTTTTTTAGAAGATATTTATTTGAAATGATAATATTTATTAGATTGAGTGACTAAACGATGAACTTAAGCAATTAGTCAAGTCTAACAAACCTTGCCATGAAAGTTCTCAGCCTTTTGAGTGGTTTGATTTCTCACCAATTGTTGGTTTGGTAACGTATTCGACCTGAATATACTTATTCACCTCCTTATAGTTCTCTTTGCCCTACCTTTGGTGTTACCATTAATAGATCATCCCACATTTTATATTATATATGCCTTCGTATTTCATTTAGCCTCAATTGATAAAGGTGAGGATTACTTTTTATCAATAATCCTCACTTTTCATTACACTACAGTTTTATTGATTGAAGTGGTGAGAGGCTCCATCATCAATAATTGAAGTATTATTGTCAAAGACAGGGCATGAAGACACGTAGTTGGTTTCTCTTGTTATTCATTTTTAGCAGTAGCAATGGTATTGAATGACGGTGTAGTCGATGCAGGTAGAATCTTCAAAAGGAGGAATATTGCAACAACCCACGCTAATAAAAATCCATGTGATCATCACAATCTTCTTAATGAAGATTATGAAGTGGGAGATATATTGAAGAATAAACTTCTTTTTTTCCCAAGTGGAGGAGTAGGTCACAAATACATCAATTCCTTGGGCATTGCGGAAATGAAGACGACTAGGAAGACTAAAGAGGTGTCTCACCTCCATTCTTGGAATAAGAAGAAGGATTCAGGGGAAGTTGCTAGGGGGATGCATGAGAGAATTCAAATAGGAGGAAACAAACTAGAAAAAAAGGAATGAAAAGAGAAGTTTAAGAGAAGAGAATGGGATAAAATGAAGTGCGACGAGTATATAGACTAGACCAACTCTTAAAAAAGGTGGATGCATTTTCAACATTGTCCCTCCTAACGTGCGTCTAGAAATAAAACAATTGCATGTGAAGGTGGGAGAATAAAGTATTCATTGTTTGATTCGAAATTACTTGAAGATTTGGGTAGATGTGTTCTAGATCCGCGCAGCGCCACCCCCGGGCCGCCCCGCCCTGCCCGACCGGCGGTGGGTCGATTCCCGAAATCGACCCGCCGCCGGTCGGGCGGGGCGAGGCGGCCCGGGGGTGCCGCTGCCGCGGAGGGGGCGGGGGAGGGGGAGGGGGAGGGGTGGCCGGGGAGGGGGCGGTGGTGTTGGAGGGGTGGGCAGGGGGGCTGGGAGGGGGCGGTGGTGGGGGATGGGTGGGCGGGGTGGACGGGGGGGCCGGGGAGGGGGCGGTGGCGGGGGATGGGTGGGCGGGGTGGGTGGGCAGGGGGCGGTGGCGGTGGGCGGGGAGGGGGCGGTGTGGGTGGAGGGGTGGGCGGGGGGACCGGGGAGGGGGCGGTGGCGGGGGAGGGGTGGGCGGGGAGGGTGCGGTGGCGGTGGAGGGGGGGCGGGGAGGGTGTGGGCAGGGTGGGCGGAGGGGCAGTGGCGATGGCGGTGGCGGGGGATGGGTGGGCGGGGTGGGCGGGGAGGGGGCGGTGGCAGTGGAGGGGTGGGCGGGGGCGTTGGCGGTGGAGGGGTGGGCGGGGGAGAGCACAACTGTGATTTTCGCATTGATTTTTAAATTAATTATTATTTTTTGAAAAAAAAAGTTGTTATTATTATTTTTTTGACATGAAATTCATAAAAAAAACTATTATTTGACCATTTTTAGTTAATATTTTTGTATAAAAATTGTGATTTTGACATGTTAATTCTAGCAAAAAATTATCAAAACGTTTAGTTTTTTTGTTATATTTATGTTAAAAATGGTTATTTTTATGTCCATTGTTAAAAAATGTTGTTTTTTAGAAACAATTATTTCATGTGGATTGAAAAATTAATTAAGGATGTATAAATATGTAGATTATCTAAAATTCAAACTATCGACTTTCTAATTTAAAAACGCAAAACAATAAAAACCCCACTAAAAAAAAAAAAAAAGATAGAGAACAAGAAAATATGAATAAAATGACCACTTCAAAAACTATCAAATTTAGAAAATAATGTTTTACATTTCATACACTAGAAAATTTAAAGTCAAAAAATAGGTCTTTTAAAAAAAGGGTGTGATGCAGAATACTCACTTTTTAAAATCAGGATGAAAATCACTACCATTCACTACCATTCTAAAACTTAATGCACATGAAAAAATTAAAGTTCCAAAAACCATGTTCTAAAAAAAACATGTGTATTCTGCATCACCACTTTTGAAAATCGGGTCATTTTTTTGCCACCTCTACAAAACGGGTAACAGTATCAGTTCCCGTTTCAAAGTTTACATTGTTTGAGCTGGAAGATGAAAATTTGACCAAAAATCTCTATGCACCATGCGCCTGAGCTCTATGCGTCGCGCGCCTTTCGGCCTGATTTTGGGGCACTTCCCGACATCAAAATCAAGATCACAATAGCTGGTTGGAAAGCCCTGGATGTCTGCTATCCAGCCCAAGTGGAATTTCCCAATTTGGAGCTCATTTGCCCCTTCAAAATTTCATTCTCCCACAAGTACTTCCTGCTGATGCAAAAGGTGGCAGAAAGGTGATTTTCATGGTGTTTTTGATCCTTTTGATCATCCAGAACTTGATGAAATTCCTTGGCCATACTAGAGCATGCATAACTTACCATGACAAATCCAAAACTATAAAGTTTTCCTCCAGCAAGTGTCCCAATCATAAGCGCGCGCGTTGACGCGCTACGCGTTGGGCTGAAAAATCTGTTTTGCAAGCCAAAAATTTCAAAATGACAAAAATTTCTCCGCGTTGGGCTGAAAAATCTGTTTTGCAAGCCAAAAATTTCAAAATGACAAAAATTTCTCCGAATTTGCTCAAATTCGGAGCGAAGACCCTCCATCATGTATCATGCTCAGCCACCGAAGCCTCAGCCAAAATCTGAAGTGGATTAGGCCTCTTTTGCCGTTTTAATGCTCTGCTCAACCTCCTCTTCAAAATCTTTATTTTTGCTTTACCGACGTGCATGCGAGCCCAATAGTGATGTTTCATATGACGGAGCATGTCTTTGTCTCTATTGGCCTTCGCCAACAACTCCTCCAGATGTCGATTGATTTTCTCAAGCCAAAATTGCCGCTCAAAAGGTGTCAAATCGCCAGGTCTTTTCCGGGCCAACTTTCGGTCTTCACGGATTTGTCGCAGCTCTATAAGTGTGTGCTGGTCCTCTAGCTGCTTATTGCGCTGCTCCAAATATTTGATCAGACATTCTGCCTTCAACAACTTCTCATTCAAGCTGTCAATCTCAGCCTTCTGCTTTTGGATGATCTCTTTCAGTTTCAAGCCAGGATAGCTCCCATCCACATCACTGAGTGTAACATCAATATCATGGCCTCCTAAAGGGCTCTCCTCATGCATCGGCCTCTTGCCTCTGTCCTGAACCTGTACCTGTGCTGAAGAAGAAGGCGAGACCCCTTCCATGCCATGTGGAGATAGTACTCGTCGTGTAGCTGCAAATAAGGCCCTGTGGCCTCGCTGGTATGTCACATACACTGGAGCACTAATATGCTCGGTCTCAGGAATGTCAAACTGATGTGAAGGCTCTCCCTCATTATCAAATACCTCGGGAGGCGGCTGTAGCGCTGTGAAGAAGTCACAGGAGATGAAATCCTCCCAAGTAATGCCCTGCTGTGTGAGCTGCTGTACCACAATGATTTTGATCAGCGCGTAATGATATATACTTCTATGTTGCTGTGCTGGGGTCTTCCTCTGTACAAGATATGTCATCCTCTCTATATTGCGATACATGAAGTATGGAATGCTCATCATACGTACCCTCATGAAATGCATCAACAAACGAATATGGTACGTATAGAGGCGTGATAATCTGCCCTCACAACTGAAATATCGAATGATAAGCTTCATCAAGGGTGCAAACTCATCCTTTAGAAATCTGAATGGAAATACCCTGCTTAGCTGCCTTATAAACCCAGGTTTGATGTATGGCTTATAGTAGAATTTATCTAGCTGTTGTCTTTTGTTCCATTCCTCTCCTACATTTGGTATTCCGGTGGCCTGAGCAATGGTCTCTGGTGACAGAATGAAATCTACTCCGGCAAGATTTACATGGCCATCATGTAAGTGTAGAACAAATAGACGAGCTAGCTCATGATGATGCTGAGTTTGTGAAATCAGCTCACAATAGTGGTAAGATGACTGATAGCGAAAACAATCCGTTGCAATTGAGCAAGCATGAAATTGAGCCAAAGAAGTAGGTTCCTCCCTGAGATGCTTACCACTTTTGCCACTTTTATGAGACCTCCGTGGTACATTAATTTCTGTTGTGGAATCACTGTCATACTCCTGTTCATAAACTGAATCCATCTCTGACATTGTGCTGAAATCAGACTGTTTGCAAAATGTATGCTGATATAGGTATAGTGAAGGCAAAAATTTCAGTGTATGCTTTACTCCTCAAATGTGTCACATGTGTATCAAAGTATCATAGGAAAGCCACAATGAGAATAGTTTTGTCAAATGAGTTTGCCTAAAAAAACCAATGTGAAAATGACAATGGCCATAATAATGACAGCAGTGATGTAATGGCAAAGAGAGGGCGTGAGGCTAAGGTTAATAATGAGCATGAACACCACTGAAAATAGATGACACAGGCATATATTAACCCACACAGTCCCTAATATTTGTTTCAAACCCTAAGAAGTGAATTTGGAAATAAACATAGGGTTTTACATTTCACACTTGTTTCTCCACATTCAAAACACCATAATCATGTCTAAAATTCACTGAGCAAACATAAAGAACCTACTTGCAAGCAGTTGGAGGCAATTTGGCATGAATCTGGACGAAGGAGCAAATTTTTTTTGGCTCTGAGTTTGTATGCGTTGCGCACTTACCCAATGCGTAGCGCGCATGCAATTTTGCACAGGTCGGTGAAGCCCAGTGCATAGCGCGCTTCTTTTGCGTAGCACGCGTGATCTGTGCGTAGCGCGCACTTCCACTTCAACTCCACAACCTTGAAACGCTTCCACTTTGTCTTCAACACTCTGATTTGGTTTGGCTTTGGGAAACTCGTGAAAATGATTTGTTTTCCATGCTTTATATGGGTTATAAAATATCTCATTAAACCATAACCCACTTTTATAATGTTTGGCTTTTGGAACTTTACCATTTAATGCAATTCTGTCTTTGGCTTTTCACTCTTTTTCTGAATCTTGGACTAATGAAATGTCTTGATTTTTTGCAGAGATTTTGGCATTTGGCTTTGGCAAACATCAGAGGCTTGCTGTGAAACTTCTTATGGTGAAACAAATACATCAATATTACAAAAACTAAATTTGACAATTTCCAATTCAAAACAGAGTTTTGAACTAAAAATGTCTTCAAAAGTTTTTGGGAATAAAAATATGAAATGGGAAACTTTCGAAACCAACCTCATGGCCTGCGAGCTTTTATCACATGTATCCAAAGACTTGAAACCTTAAAATATAGGACTAAAGACTCTTTTTAACGAAAATAATCATTTATGATCATGATGACGTGACCTGAACTTCAGTGATTTTTGAGGAATTTTAATTAGCCCTACAGGTAGAAGCATCAGGAAAGACAAGACGACCAGACCCTCTCGTCGGTCAATGGCATGCCCCTAGAGAAATGCAACGAAGTGGAATGAGCGAGACACCTAAGAATGATATGCAAAAAAGCGAACAGATCTCTGACAGAGGGCTGTAAGGACCGACTCTAACACATCTGATATGCCATCTCCCATGTAGCTTCATCAGGCCCAAAGTGCTTCCACTACACTTTAACTTTCTCTGTTGCTCAGTTCCGGATCATGAGTATTTTTCTCTACAATATACATTGTGTTTTTGGCTATAATTCTCCTTCTGGCTCCACCTGCAATACAAACCATTCAATAACATTATCAACATCTTTAACATACTTCTTAAGCAATGACACATGGAAAACATCATGGACTTTCATTGTCAAAGGCAGTGCAAGTCGATAGGCTATTGGTCTGATCCTTTCAAGTATCTTGAAAGGTCCACAAAATCGAGGTGCCAGCTTTTCACATGACCCATTCCTCAAGGAACTCTTCTTAGGCTTGATGCATACTAAAACTCCTTAAACATCTTATTCTGACTTGCATAAATTTTCTGTCTGTGTATTATCTTTAGATTCTTCTTGATTACCTACATTTCCTGCTCTATCTCTGCCAACATATTTGGTCCAATCAACACCCTGTTCACTGGATACTTCCAACTGACAGGAGTATTGCAACTCCACCCATAGAGTGTCTCAGACAGACTCATCCTCAAAGACTCTTGGTAACCATTATTATAAGCGAACTCAACCAACAGAATATAGTTGTCCCATCTCCTATTTTGGTGCATCACATACATCCTCAACATGTCCTCCAATATTTGGTTGACGCTCTCTGTCTGTCTATCTGTTTGCAGATGATAAGATGCGTTGAAGGCCAACTATGTACCCAAAGCTGGTAACAACTCTTTCCAAAATCTAGAAGTGAACTTAGCATCCCTGTCTGACACAATCTTCTTCGGAACACCATGCAATATGACCACGTATCTTATGAAGATCTATGATACATCACTGGCTTAATAAGTAGACTTCACTGGAATGAAATGCGATACCTTTGTCAACATGTCCATCACAACCATGTTGTAATCATGTTGTCTAGATGTCGTCAGCAAACTTGTAATGAAATACATGGAAATGACCTCCCATTTCCACTGTGGAATCAGAATCAGTTGTAGTAGTCCACCTGGGTGGTTACTCTCTACCTTCACCTGCTGATAATCCAAGAACCTAGCCACAAAATCTGCCACATCCTTCCTTATATTTGGCAATAATAGAACTTCTTCATTGTGGTCAATGTCGTATGATATCCTAGGTGTCCTGAATACGATTGCGCATGAAACTCCCTCGAGATAATCCTCTTGATCTCACTATTGTCTGGCACATATATCCTGTCCTTAAATTTGATGAAGCCATCTGCTAAGAGATGATAGTCCACATCCTGTGCACATATGCCACTACTTATACATGTACCTATACTATGTTATAACCTATGCCTAAGCTCCATGTACCTGTTATCCTGCTAACCTGCCTGTAAGATACGATCTTCTAGATATGTCCCATAAGAACTCATAACTTCTATGTGGTTCACCTATACCCTCATGCTAAGAGAATCTACAACCATGTTCTCCTTACCCTTGATGTACATGATCTAAAATTATAACTCATTGATCATGGCTAACCATCTAGCTTGTCTAGCATTCAGATTCAGCTGGTCAAACAAGTATCTCAACCCACTGTGATCACTCATCAATACAAATCTCCTGCCAAGAAGATAGTGCCTCCACATCTTCAACGCATGAATGGTTGCTACTAACTCAAGATCATGAGTTGGATAGTTTTGCTCGTGCTCATTCAGTTTCTGTGACTCATAGCTTACTACATGTCCCTCCTGCATGAGAACTCCACCAAGTCATCTTTTGCAAGCATATGTGCATACCAAAAATTCTTTGTATGGATTTTAAATCTTTAGCACTGGCGCATGTGTCAACAATTGTTACAATTTCTCAAAAATTTCTACACATTTCTCTATCCATTCAAACTTCTTACCTTCCCTTTGGAATGATGTGATGGGATATGCAATATGTGAGAATTTCCTGACGAACGTCCTCTAATAACCTACTAACCCCATAAATGATCTTACCTCATCCACATTCCTAGGAGCTTCCCACTCCATGATATCCCTTATCTTCTCTAGATCTACTGCTATGCCTTCCTTGGAAACCACATGTCCCAAGTAATGTACCTATGTCTAAAATAAACTACATTTGCTAATCTTAGCATAAAACTCATGCTCTCTTAGCAATCTCAATACTGTTGCTAAGACTTTGGCATGCTCTTCTTCATTTTTATAATATACTAGTATATCATTAATGAATACAATTAAAAACTTGTCCAGATAAGGACGCAACACACTATTCATCAAGCACGTAAAAGTAGCTAGAGAATTAGACAACCCAAAAGGAACTACAACAAACTCATAATGTTTGCACCTCTTCCGGAAAGTCGTCTTGAAAATGTCATCTGCCCTGATGCATACCTGATGATATCCGAATCTCAAACCAATCTTCGAGAAAACTGTTGCTCCCTTCAACTAATCGAACAAATCATCAATCCTCGGAAATGGGTACCTGTTCTTAATGGTCACCTTGTTCAACTGCCTATAAGCAATGCACAACCTGAGAGTACCATCCTTCTTCTTCACAAACAATATCGGTGCACCCCATGGTGATACACTTGGCCTAATGTATCCCTTTTCAACCATTTCCTTCAACTGCAACTTAAACTCTACCAACTCTGGAGTGCTCATCCTATACAATGCCTTTGATGTTGGTGTTGCCCCTGGTACCAACTAAATAGAAAATTCTACTTCCCTGTGAGGCGATAATTTTGAAATATCTGTTGGAAACACATCCTAAAATTGTTGTAAAACTGGGTACCTTCTCAATACCTCCGTATCCTCACCCTTCTTACCCTTTTTACTAGAGATATGTATTGCAAATAATACACACCCTTTTCTATGACTGCACTTTGCATGCATAGTTGTCACCATCCAAACTGATGTTTCCTTCTTCTTACCATGTAATATTATTTTCTCTCAATTTTCATCCAATCATTCAATGTATTTTTCATAACAATCCACCTTGTTCTTATGAAAATAAAACCAATCCATACCAAACAACATATTGTATGATCCCAATGGAACTACATTCAAATGTGCTGATGTAGGCATACCATTTAGTTCAAATGCACAAGCTCTTACCCAATGATGATCCAAGGTCAGTCAAAATAGAAACAACTTGATTGCAAAGCTTACCGTCCATATCAATGATAGATGTCTGGTGATATGCCTCCCAGTTATCCAACGTTGCATAGATACGAGGAATTCTTCTACCCGACATCCCCAACAGTATGCGCCTCCTGTGCACTGTAAATATTAGGCCTACCATCCTGATACTGCGGAAAATATCTCTTGAGATGCTATTTAACACATATTCAACACTCCAACTGTTTGGTACCATCAACTTTATTCTACTACTATGACCCATGTCCCTGTCTAGCTACATTGGACTTCTTATGCAGTGCAACATTGTCCTTCTCTTTTGCATTCTAAGGCCTTGTTCTTTTCAGCTGCCATTTACCTTTACTTTTGTCTTTCCCTTTCCATCCTTGTTGAGATTCATTCTTATGCTTTTACTATTCATAGAAATGCTTTAGTTTCCCAATAATTTCCTCAGGGGACCGAGGCTCATCATACTCAATACGATCTCTAAACGCTAATGGAAATACACTGGAAAATATTTGAACTTTATCCTTTTCATCTTTAAGATATGATACATACCTCAATAGCTCCAAGAACTTAGCCTTATACTCCTCATCTATCATCGATCCCATTTTTAGCTCATGGAATTCCTTAGCTTTGTTGTCATAGTACCTCTCTGACAAGTTCTTCTTCCTAAAAAGTCCCTTGAATTCACGCCAACGCAACTCTTATGTGCTGATGTGTTTGACCCACTTCACATCTTCCCACCAAATGTCTGCTTTACCTTTTAGGCTGAATATAGCTACTTTGGCCTTCATATTATCTGTGTGATTATGCAACTCAAACAACTTCTTCATCCCAAGTAACCAAGCCTCTACAGCCTCCGGCTTCTTCAAATATCCATCAAAGGTAGCTGGCTTAACTTTCTTAAACTCATCTGGGAAATATCCCATATCACTCCTCTTGTAAGGATGATAACAACAACGATCATAGTGTCTGTCGGAACTAGAACTAGAATAGTACTTATGTCCATCACCTCTCCAGTCTGGAGTATCCAAGAGCTTGCCATCTCTAACCATCTCATCCCTATCTAATCTGTGCCCACAATGAGATATACTACTATATGACCCTTTAGTCCTATTCTCCTATTCATGGATGATCCGAAGTGGTCCCCGTCTCTACAAGTCTGGAAAACTCTGAAGGATTACTGCATTGACTTCTGCTTGTTTCTCTTGTGCTTGCATGATTCTGTCATTATCTACCTTGCAACCCCTTAATTATTCCTTTAAGCTTCTCAATGTGTCTACTAAGTCAAAATAATTCCCAACACCACACTTCTCATCTGATCCATAAGGACAGTCTCGGGAACTGTAGTCTACCACCTTGCTAGTCATCTTTGTTTTTTTCTTCTTGCAAAGCATACCATGTCAGCTAAACCAAAATATATACATAATCAACATACCTCTATATAGTTTAGGGAGGATATATCATCTGCAAGATCAACCAGATTAGCACAATACATGTATAAATATAATCATAACAACATATAGATATCGTCGTAACCATAGTCCAATCATCAATGCATTACCATATCAACCACACATCATGACCTCATGCATGACAACTACACCCATATCAATGTATGCATAATCAACATATGGATGACATGCATACATACATGATACATACAAACAGTGGCATTCATATCTAGTGCATAACTGACATAAACTTGTGATAAACACATCCAACAATAACTCCATTAACTTTTCACATGGCAACATCATTGCAATCATCACCAATATCATGCATATGCAACAAGCACATAGACCACAAGTATAAGTAACACATATGTAACTGACATGAATGCATGACCAACACACACTGCCCATCCAGTCCAAGGGGTGAACCATGCTTTGATACTACTCTATAACACCCTCCTCCCACATTTACCCGAGTTAACCGGTCCTCTAAGGTAACCATGTGATGAGAGGCTACTACAATCAACTCCCCATGTACAGTTAAGGAAGTGAAACTGACAAAACACGGACAACCTGACCTTCTACACTTGCAACAGAACCCCCATAAGTCATCCATCCCATCCAGGTGACTAGCCCCTGAGACAAACTAACATTTTTTTGTATTGAAGCCTCAGTCACTCCCTTGACATGGGCATGCATGTGACTAGGGCCCTCCAGTTGCTCTCACAGCTTGGACATGTAAGAGATTGAGGTCTTTTCCAGTTAGTTTTGAGCCTGCGACCCTAGATTTTGTGCCACATTTTCAGGACCAGAACTCAGGCCACTACCCATAACTCCAAGAAACTTTCAGGAATGAAACGTAACATCGAAACAATGATACAAATGCAAATAGTTGAAAAAATACTTGGTTGGACCCCTACTAGACATGACAGGAATTTCGTCAAACATGTCCCAAATATGCATTCTATAGGTCATAACAACAGGTCTGAGCATAGGGGTCTCATACTTATCTGAGAATCATTAAGAATCATTGATACCTTATCACGTTAGCTACATTATCATATATTAGGTCATATATTCATTGTACATTCATTTACAAATCAAAACATGATGAGAGTCATACATCCTCACTGTTGTCAAACATGCTCATAACTAGCATATAACAAATAGAAATAACAAGGATACACCAACCATAGATGCCTCATAAGAATCAATACATTTGATCATAAAATACCAAGGATAAATAGTTCTTATTAATGAATGATTAGGCCAACCAAATTTAGGACTTCGATGTACCACCCGACCATAGATTTGCTGAACCGAATCTTTCTTTCAGCGAACCACCCCCATGACATATTCCAAGCATTAATGTGGGAATTATAACCAAAATCAACTAGGGCTTCCCAAGGCTACACCACCATCATCAACAATAGAACTAGGCTTTACCGCAATCACCATCGGATCACTAGGCCATAAGAAAAAACATACAATACCAAGCTTTACCACAATCCTCATCAGATCACTACGTCAAAAACAAGCATGGATGCCACTAGATCTCCCACCTACACCGTGAGGGATTTTTCCATCCAAACCTCTTGGCTTTACTATGTATCTCGCCATTGCCGATCAAGGGATTCCTAGGCCTATGAGGTCTCCACCCTCTTAGCTTTACGTGTATCCCATCCCAAGATTCCTAGGCCTAATCAAGGGCTCTCACCACTATGATTTACCATGTATCCCACCATTCACCGGTCAAGGGATTCCTAGTCTCAAGCGAGGTTTCCACTTTCAGGCTTTACCATGTACCCCATCCTGAGATTCCTATGACTTTTGAATAATCCTGGGACCACCCCACTCAACTTCGAGTTCATCTGGTAATCTAGTTTAACCACATACAAAAGAAGCCACCACATCATGGCTATCTGGAAATGGTAAGGCTAGGATGAAAAACATTGTCACACCTAGAAAAACCCAAGCCCATGACAGCAAGAGAAACAATAGCACACATGCATAACCAAGCATGCTAAATATAGAAAGGAAATCACGCATGCAAATCGAAACCTGCAAATAATCCCGTTGTAGCTACTAGATCCTGCTCTTCCTTGCTTGATCTTTACTTCCTATTTCCTTCTTTTCTTTTCTTGATCCAATGCTGAAGTGCTCCAAGAAAACTCTAAGTGCCCAAGAGTGTGTGAGAGAGAATAGAGAGAGAGAGCTCCAAAATTTAATTGAAAAAAGGTACCAACTAATCCTCAAAAGCCTTTTTATTAATGAGGCCTCTATTTTCTTCATTTTCCATTATTTTCCTTCAATTTCCTCCTCACATGAAACCTGTGATGTTTCACTTTCCTTTTCTCCTAGTTTCCTTTATTTTCATAAATAAAATGCCAATTTATGCCATTTTTCTTTTACAAATACTTTTCCATTGCCTTTGCCAATTTCCTTAGCCATAATAAACCAAATGAACACCCACAACAGAATGTATTGTCCGACATCCAGCCTGGAATAAGTGTCCCATAACCGTGGTTATTATTTTTCCTTTATTAACTTTTATTACATGGAATTTTCACCAGGGTTGTTACACTAGGGTATCATGTCTCTATGTTGTGAATTGTCTAGTAGCAACTGTTACATAATACATCAATTTTGTGGGAGGGATCGCCTTGCTAACTATTGTTATTCAAAGAGGATGAAGTGTGCTTCAAGGTCAACAAGTCTGATGATGGAATGTGGTCTCTCTTACTGACTCAAAGTGGGAAAAATAGGCTATAAAAAATATGTTCAACTTTTATGTGGGCAAGTTGGAGTAAAAATAAAAAATCACCCTCAATATCTCTTAACCAATCATATGTGTTTTTCCCGACACAAGCCTGGGGTAAAATCACTCAAGGTATAGGCGACACCATCCTAGTAATACAAAATTTGGTGGGAATGTAATGTTTCAACTTGATCATTTTCCATGCATGGTATAATTATTAATTTCCCACTGGCGATGCACAAAACCCATTACTATGTAATTTATTATCTCACCTTCAAAGCTAATTCTTGATAATCCCCGGTAATCATTTTGATGGTTAATGGTTAAGAAGAATAGATTGACATAGTTAGTTGCAAGGAAACATTATTTTATGTAAATAGGTATAATCATCCATGCATCAGTATTTTGGTTAAACAATTTTTATAGGCTATGGCACCTTAGAGGATGATAGCTTTCCAGATAAATGAGTAGAGGACAGTGATACTTCAAAGGATTTTTTAGATAGGGACATTGATGTTTTCTAACTACCTATAACTAGAAAAACACCTGAAGAACTTCGTAGTAAAGCCTCTGAGTGGTTTATAAAATCTTCTAAACCCTTTCCCATATGGTAAAGTAGCCTTCCATAAGCTCTTATCCCCGGACATTGAATTTTTCAGAATTAGTGTACCTATGTGTTGAATTATACAACCCTTCCCATATGATAATCAAATATTGTTAGGGTTCATCCACAATATGTTATCTTAGGGAGTAGGATTATACCACAATGCTCCATATCCATCCAACATTAAGTTTATATATGATGAAAGTTTAGAAAGGAATTTTGGGAGTTTACCTGATGAACAAAGAAAGGGATTCCTGAAAGCCTTATCAATAAACCAGGATATTATGCTAGATGGTAAACCTCCATTTAGTAGGGAGACTTTTCAGGACTCTGTAAAAGATTTAATTTCAATGATTAGTGTCATTTTGGTTTATGATGATGACAACCATGTAGACATTGTTATTTTTGGTTTTATTTACAAATTTTTAAAATTTAGCAAGTTTAACTTTGCTTCCTATTTGGCCAAGAAAACTCATGAACAATTGGTTCAATAACACGATGAAAGATTTATAGGTTTTAGTCGTATCTAGTTTACCTAATCCTGCGAAAACAATCTCCATGTTTTGAATCTTTAGGATTGTAGAAACGAAACCAAATAGGAGAGGAAAACCTCCCCTTTGAATGGACACAAATAATTGTATTTAATGAATGGCCCCTTGCATATCAAAGGTTGATTTGGGTATGATTTTTTCCTGACAATATACAACTAGTCTCCTCCCAAAATCCATAGAGAATGTAATTTTCACTTCCATATGAATAATCGATTAAAATATGGGGGCCGATACATAGAAAGGGATTATATTGTGATTATAACATATGGCACAAAAGTCAAACCATACAAGTTACCACAATACTTAACTCCTATGAGTTTTTTGCTATAATATATGAGGCAAAGGATACATTTATATAATATGAATTTTGTATCCAAAGGGAGAAGGTTGAAATTTATTATTCCCACATAACTATTTGGATTTATTGTTAACTCTAGTTTGGCTCTACCCATCATTGAAAAGTTATTGAAAACCTTCAATTTTGAAGAATACAAGAAGTGGAAACATTATCTTGTACATGTTATTTCTAACATGAGAGTTTCCATGAAATTTTTTCCTTATATTCTTGTACCTATTGAAGAGAAGGAAATGGAAGCTAATAAGGACTCTTGGGTTGAAACCTCCCAACTATCAATACAACAAATCTTAGACATAGGTAGGGAAATGACACGAGTGGACTCTTAGAACCCCAATACAATTAGGAAAGCACCTAAGGACTCAATGGATGTAGGCTCTCCCATTTCCTAAGAATAAAATATCTAAAGTGATGAATAATCCTCCAGATAGGGCTAGTACTAAAACATTATCTATTGTTTAATATTCTACTAATGACTCCCTTGTTTCCATAAATAAATTATTGCAGGATAAGCATCAAGTAAAAATGGAAAAGGGTAAGGATGTCCTACAAAGCCATAATAAAGAAGTATCAGAGTAGGCTAAGAGATCATTGTAGACTCAACTAGCACAAGAATATCTATCCACCTTCAGGATAATGTCTATTGTTATTTATAAAACTGGGTATTTACAAATGGTAGTTATATAGCCAAGGCCGAAAAACCAAATTGGCAACTTAAACCTGATGACTACGAGACAATTGATTCTACAGTGGACCTGGATGGTCTCCCTCCTAAGGACAATATTGATTGGAATTGACATAATGGTGATGTTTTTGCCAAATATTTAATTCATGCTTCAATTAATGTTTGCAAACTTATATTTCATCCCCAAAGAGACAAAGAGTGGTTATGGTTAAAGTTGGAAAGTAACCAAGCCAAAACTATTACGATAGATAATTTACAACAAAATATCATTATGACTAGAGAACCCAAACAATATCGAGAATCTATTAGAGATATGCTCAAGGAAAAAGATAATGAACTGCCAAGCTCAAGGGGAAGACAAATATGTCAACAATTGAGCATATCCAAAGTAAGGAGATAGTGGAGATTGAAAAAGAAAAGGCTCAATTGAAAATCCAAGTCAAGGACTTTACTGAAGTGAAGGCTAAATTGGAGCGAACAATCAAAATATTAGAAGATGAAGTAGTTTCAGCTCTTGCAAAGAAGTTGTAGAAGAAAATGGTAGTTCCTAAAGTTATGGAAGAAGGATCTGACAAAGAAAGTTGATTAGGATGAATAGGTAATTGCCTCAACTCCAGGAAGATTATTGAGCTAAATCCTTAGAAATTTCAGAGTTGCAGTAATTACCTAACAAACTAAATGAGAATATAAATTAGAGTCATTCTAAAATTTCTCAAAAAGAAAAATAAATAGTTGAGTTGAAGCTAACATACATCAAGCACTACATTTTTTAGTGTACTAAGTACACTAAGAAAATTTTCAAATATCACTTTATAAAATTGATTAATATAGAGACAATGGAAAATAATTTTATTCTTAAGATTAAAAATGCCCAGGACCAAATAGGTAACAAAGTGGAAGTGGTTGAGGGTGTACTCAATTTATTAATAGCCAACCTGCCAATAATTTGATACTTATGGATATGCATGATATGATTGGTTTCATTATGGAATTTTTTGTTTTTAAAGGCCAAAAACAACCTAATCACCACATCATATGAGTAGTGTTGGGACTTCAAAGACTTTGAACAACAATTTAGAGGCCACTTCTCCAAAGAAATCAAGTTAGGTTTATGCCACCCTAGACAAAAGATAGATGGAGTTATCATGAAAATATCTATGAAGACACACTTGAGAAGAAAATGAATGACCAAGAATAGTTCCATATTGTCACTAGAGGAATTAGAGGAAAACATATATTTGAGAATTTTTACCTTGACTTTGTAGTTTTATCTTCCATCACACAGGTATGACAAGAACTCTTAGTTTTGACATACAAGTTATATACAAAAATGGATATCCGTGTAAGAAAAATGCAAGAATTTCATGTCCTAGATGAAGCTAGATGGAAAGTTATCTCTCGACTAAGGAAAAAATATCCTATACTGGAGATAACATCAAAACATGCTTCCTCACCAATGAAAAGTAATCAATTGATGGTCAACAACTCCACATCAACCATTTTTCCAATTGTGATATCAAGGCCCAATCAACAACAAATAGTTATGGAATCCAACAGAGAAAGGGAACTACATTAGTAGTTAATAGAAATTAATTGAAGTAACCACACCAACAAACCAACAAATTACAAAAGGTAAAGACAACACTAAAGAAGGGGTTGTGACCTAAATGAAGAGGAAAGAACTTGATTCTCCTAGCTTATAGCTGGTCTTAAACTTTTGACTCTAATGTGCAACTCATTTATATGGATTCATCACTATGTCATCTAACATTCTTTTAAATATTTACAATTAGAACTTTGTTATTTAAATATTTTTTCTAGGAACTTGATTTCCCAAAGACTTTATTTCAATTTTTAAATTATCAATGCTATCACTTTCACTTGTTGAATATGATGATGATGATGATTCCTTTTAAATGGTTTTTTTCATTTTCTAAACATACTACATATTACATATTGTGAATTGAACATGTTATAATTATTTTTAACTACTTTGTATCTTTCACATTTTGATTTCTTTAAGAAGATGTTATATTGAACAACATATTTAAAGAAGTTTTTTGTTTATTTGCTTATGTTATTTTAGACAGAGAAGGATTCCCATATTTAATTTTCTACATGTTAGAGTTCTTTTCCATCTTTATTTAATGATTCAAGGGTTTCATGTGACTTTGAGTTGAAAATAACCTCCAAACTTCAACTAGAGAAAATTTTATTTATATAAATTCATAATCAATGGATACCCCGTCAAGTTGCTAGATTTTTCCAATTAACTTAAGGAAAGGAGTATTTATTCCTCCATAAGGTTCCTTGGTGCTACTCTATTTAATTAAATATCCTGAAGGGTTATAGCATAGAGCATGTAATACTTTAGCTTTGACCCCTAATTGTAATGTAATTAATAATGTATTATCGAGGTGGTATATGTGGCAGGAATTAAGTCATATGGGCTGAGGTATAATGATCTCATGTAGTAAATAGATGGAAATTATTAAAAATGGTCCTATTAGGGAGCTCAAGGACAAGGACCCCACTAATGAATGTATAATATTCCAAGTGGTGGGTATAAGTTTACTACTATGTGGTGGGCATATTTTCATGAGAGGCTCATGGTTATGTAAAATCATGCATTAAAAGAGAAAAATGCATAGCTATATAACACCCATCAATATGGTAGCTTGAGAGAGAAAAAAGGGGACTATGATACCACATAGAAGGAAGAGGAAATGGTGTTTTTGGATGAGTTGTCCTTGACATTGCTCTTTGTAGTACTACCATTTATTGCACATGCTTCCTCATAACCTTTCCATCAATCTTTGACTTATGGGTGTGGTCTAAGTACAAGTATCATATATATCACATCCTTGACAAGAGAGAGGGTCCTCATGCAAGAAAAATGTCTTACATTATCTTTTCCATGCATTCAAGGGATATTTTACCATCATGCGAATTGGATATCCTTTCATGGGCATGGAAAGGAAGAAAAATCACATGCCACGGGGATGTCTCTCCTTCATTTTAATTGTTGTTATGATGAGTATTATAATTGCCTTGGATATATTTTTCCCATGTGTTTTGTGGTTGGTAAGATAATATGGAAGTTGGGGAAGTTTGTTGTTCAAAATGTGGAAGAAAAGAGGATGGTTGGATAGAAATGCCATACTTACATTTCCACGACAATTAAGGAAAAAGTTTCAAACCTATAACCTTGTTATTACTACTTATTCACTCTTAGAGGCCAAGTATTTTATTTATATAGGTGGATATTAGTGGCCACCCACCTCTTTCACTAACTCAATAATTCTATATCTTCTTGGAATCTTCTATATAATTTTCAAGTATAAAACTTCTGAGGACATGTTTATGCCCTAAACACTATTTTTTGTCTATTAGGGGGTGGGGCCAAAAGGAGGAAACTACGAGTTGACATGGAATGTCTTGGCACTAGCCAAAATTTATAATCCTATAATATTTCTTTCCACAAAGAAACAGTTCTTTCCAAAAAGACATCATGCACCCCAATTAGAGATTGTATGCAAACATTGCACCCCTGAGAAGTTGACATACCAACTAACCACATTAGATCCTGCAAACCTTTTGGAATTTCATCTTCTAGGGTTAGGGTTTTGTGTCTTTAGGGTTCTTTATTTATGTTAAAAGGTCACTCTTTTAGCCTCTTGTAATAGCATTTTGTGAATGGGAATAGTATCCATATCTTTATCCCTTTAATGATAATCTACCACCATTCTAGTCAATTTCTTACAATATTATGTTATTTTCTTTATTAATATAAGTTGGAAATTTTCTATATTACATTTGTCTCTCTTATATTTGCGTGTGTGTCTCTTTCATTTCCTTTTCTTCCTTTATTTTAATTCCTTGTACAAACTATATCATTTATGTCTTATGTTATTCTCAAAAGTGATCTAAAGGATCAAAAATATGCTCAAAAAATTCAAAGAGATCTGAATTTCTTGAAACTAGTGCAAAATCGTAGTGCTCATTGTTCTGATTCCAATGCCACTTGAATCACCTCAATCCGACATCGTATGTGAAATTTATCATGTTCTAATGTTTTTGGCAAACATATAAAAAGTCAACTTGCAGGGTTGACTCAAATGCTAACTCGGCAGGTCGTACAAGTGACGTGCCATTGAAGTCAGTAGATGGCGGGGCCATATAGTGGATAGGTGGGCCAATCATGTGCTGACACATGGTATGGTCGTGCAGGGAAATCTAGTGAGTTGGGATTGGTTTATGAGTTTTGAGGTAGCCCAATCAAGAGGTGCCACATGGCCCAATGAGAAGGCGACACATGGCCCTCAGGATTTGTGCCTAAATTTGGTGATTGGGTCGATCAGTTTCCACCGGATTTGAACCCATGATCTATTAGTTACAAACCGATCACTGAACCATTTGACCATTTATGTTTCTTGTTATAATTGAATGGCGGGTTTATATTTAAATCCAATTAAAAATGGTGTTGGCAGAGGGGGCAGGGCACATGGTCCCCGCCTCGAGACGTGTGCATCGTGGCATAACCAACGGTGAGTGGAAAGGGGGTCAGGTGTTAAGCCCTGGCCCGATCACATTGCAACCACCTAAAACCACAGGAAGAGGACCCAGCCTAGAGGAGCCGGCACGTAGCCTAGCCCCATGCCACATGGCCTCTAATGCAACTATTGGCAAAGATTCAAGAGGGGGTAGGTGTGTGGCACCCTAACATGCCCATCCCCTAGCCATATTTTTAACCATATCGCTAAGACCGGAGGAGCAGGAGTGGGCCTTATTGGCATGTTTATGTGTCTGACAATTTTCACCTGTTGCGGTGGAAAATTCACTGAAGACATGCCAATTCATCGCTCAACGGTCTGCCAAAAGGGAGGATTCATTTCCTGGTTAGCAGTTTTAGTCATTTTGCAGAATAGATAGTAGAGAAATGGAGATTGAGGACTAACTTGGTCATTTTTCAGTCTTTTTGAGCCCAAGAAGATCCTACACGGGGGGTTTTTGGGTGTTCTAGACACAATGGAAGCATTATTTTTGTGATTTGAGAATTGTATGTTGATGTAATTTACATTTTTAGTATATAATAGAATGGTCCAACATTATAAGTTGGACCTAGAGACGTAGTCCAGGAGGGGTGAACTCCGTCATTAAATTTTTCTTTGTGTGATGCTGCATATGGTCTATTTTTCTCTAGTTATTTATGCAAATTTTAACTAAAAACAATAAGTTTATGTGCTTTTGCAAATTGATCTATTGCTCACAAGACATAAACTTGCTTGCAAACTTTTTCAAGAAACCTTCAATTTTTTAATATCAGAGGTTGGTTGTTTTGAAGGATTGACTATGTTTGCAAGTGTTTTCTTGATGCTTACAAGGTTAAAGTTGAAAAGAGGAGAAGGAGTGCTTGGTTCAACCAAACCCTCAAATTGGTTCGAGGAGGTCACAAACTCCTCAAAATCCACTAATTATGGCACATGAAGAAGAACATGAGATGATGTTTTCGGATGAGAGAGCTTTCATAAAGACTTTCTATGATAGATCTGAGATGGTGAAAGCGTTGTATGAAGAGAGAACAACAAGGTTGCAAGGAGAAAGTTAAAACTAAGAAAAAGGTAATGGAGGTGATGGGAATAAGCCTCCACCTCCACCTCTTCCTTCACCCCCATCTTCACCTCCAACCTCACCTCCTTCTTCACCTCCTTCATTACCTACACATACTCGTCCTAGATCTCCAAAATGACATGCTAAGTATCCTTTGCTTAAGCTTGATGTCAAGTTTGAATTGCCTATGTACAATGGAGAAGTAAATGCTGTAAAATTGAATAATTGGGTCCATCAAATTAAAGTCTATTGCAAGACTCAAAGGATTAAGGATTATTCTACAAAAATATAACTTGCTTCTCTTCGTTTGGAAAGTTCGTCTCTCATCTGGTGGGAGGCCAAAACTCAAGAAGATTTGAATAAGTGGTAAAATGATCTCTTCTTGGAATGATTTTATAGCTAGATTAAGAAGGCAATTTTATCCATTAACTTACATGCAAAAAACAATTATGGATTGGAAAAATTTTAGACAAGCTAAAGGTCAAAGTGTCCAAATTTACACATAAGAATTTAGAAGAAGAGCTTTAATCTTGGGTGTTGATTTATCTTCCCAAGACACTCTCCTTAAATACACAAGTGGATTACATAGTTATTTGAGTCATACTATACTAATGATTAATCCCACCAATCTGTATGAAGTATGTGTTCAGGAAACTCATTTTGAAGCTAGAGGCAAGAATGTTTCTCAAGAGACTAGCAAGAAGTCATCCAAATCTAGAGACAAAGGAAAGGGGAAGTTTAAAGGAAAAGGAAAAAAAAGGCTACAGTCAAGAAAGAGGGAGAGAAACATACTTGTAAACATTATTCAAAAGAAGAACATGATGAATACCATTGTTGGAAACTACATCTAGAAATGCGACCAAAGAAGTACAATAACAAGGGGAAAAAAAGATTGTTGAAACAACTCAACAAGATCTAGGATCTGATTCAGGTGCTAAGACCAAAATAATAGCCATGGGGATGAAAGATAAAAGTTTTATTGTAAGTATAAGTTCTTGTAGTAAGCCTATTGAGTCTCAAAATGATAAAGAAATAATTTATATTTTCCTTATCAGGGTCATTACAAAACATACAAAAGCTGATACCTTGTTTGATAGTGAATCCCAAGTTAACCTTATTTCTGAAGCTATTGTCAAGAAACTAAATTTAAAAACATCACCTCATAATAAAACTTAACCTTTGGGTTGGGTATGTGATGATGCCAAATTATAAGTGACAAGAAAGTGTAAACTCAAATTTTCCATCACTGCAAATTTTATTGATGAGGTAGAGCTTAATGTTGTACCACTTGACATATGCAGAATTTTTTTAGGGAGTCCACATCTTTATGGCTGAAAATCCATATTCTATCGACATGAGAGAAAATATCATCTTTTTAAAGATGGAGTTGAGTATATTGTTAGAGCACATCATAAGAAAATGAATTTATCTCTTGTAAGTGTTGGTAAGATGAAAAGGCTTGTTAATGCTAGTAAGAATTTTGTTTTTTTGATGATTAAAGTTAAAGACACTATTGAATCTAAAGCTTTCCGAGGATGTGATTCAAAACTCAAACATTATTTGGTTGAAGTTGTTAATAATCATGACAATATTTTTAAGGAACCTAAAGGGTTTCCTCCTAAAAGACGAATCCAACATGAGATTCATTTGTAGCAGGATGCACCGCTTCCAAATATTAGCATGTAGAGAATGTCAGTTTTGGAGAATGCAAAAAGTAAGAAGCAAATTCAAGGTCTGCTTGATAAAGGGGTCATCAGGCCTAGCACATCTCCTTGTGGGTCTCATATAGTCTTGGTTCCAAATAAGGATGGAACATGGCGCATGTGTGTGGATTTTAGAGCTTTAAGCAAGATCATAGTAAAGAATCGATATCCTCTTCCTCGCATTGATGATTTTCCAGATCAGATAAAGGATGTTGTTTATTTCACTAAGTTAGATTTGAGAAGTGGTAATCATTAGATACAAATTGTTGAAGATGATATTTGGAAAACTTCTTTCAAGAAAAAACAAGGTTTGTTTGAATGGTTAGATATGTCGTTTGGGTTTTGCAATGCACTTGCAACATTCATGCGAATTATGAATGATGTGCTGAGATCATTCCTTGGTGATTTTTTCATAGTATACTTAGATGATAGTTTAATTTTCAGTAAGACGCGTGAAGAGAATGTCAAGCATGTGAAACAAATTTTAGATGTCTTTAAGAAAGAGAAATTGTATTTGAATATGTCTAAGTGTGAATTTGGGAAAACCTCTTTGGTTTATTTGGGTCATGTTGTAAGAGGGGGTGAATTGAATATTGATCCCTCAAAAGTTGAAGTCATTGTGAATTGGCCTAAACCCAACAATGTAACAAACGTTAGGAGATTTTTGGGAGCATCCTAATATTGGAGAAAATTTATAGCTAACTTCTCACTCATTGTAGCACCATTACACGCATTGACAAGTGTGAAATGAGTCTTTTAGTGGGGAGGCAAGCAGCAGAAATACTTCGATACATTGAAATAGAAAATTAGTACAACACTAGTTCTAACACTTCCAGATCTTAAGTAACCATTTGAGGTTCAAACCGATGTAAGCGATTATGCCATGGAAGCAATTTTGATGCAGCATGGTAAGCCTATTTGTTATCATTTTGTAACATTTACCAATGCAGTAATTAACTATCCAACTTATGATAAAGAGTTGTATGCTTTGGTACAAAGCGTGAAGAAATGGAAGCACTATTTGATGGGTAAATAAATGAATATTCATACTGACCATCAACCTTTGTAATATTTACAACTACAAACCAAGCTACAACAAGCTAGAAATTTCGGGTGGATGGATTTCTATTGAAATTTCATTTGGTAATCAGGTACAAGAAAGGTATATACAACAAAGTTGCTAATATATTATCAAGGTCTATTGTTAATGCATTTTTCTTTATTAAGCATAACCAATCATGCATGAAAGTTACATTGAACATTATGTTCAAGATGAGGAGTTTAAATATGTTTATGCAACTTTGATTCAAGGCAATCATGTTGAAGAATGGATTATCATGTTCATAACAATTTTTTGTATCATCTTGGCAAGTTATGCATTCCACAGGGTGAAAGAGTCGTTTTCCTAAGGGAATCCCACACTTCTCTTATTGTTGGCCACTTTGGTGTAGGAAAAATAGTTGCACAAATTTAGAAGTATTGTTATTGGCCTTGCATGAATGAAAGTCTTTCAAGATATGTAATAGGATGTTCCATGTGTGCTACTAGAAAGCCTAGCAATAGAAAATTGGGTTTGTACACTCCACTTCCTATTCCTTCTCATCCTTGGGAAAATATTCCTATGGATTTTGTAGGGGACTGCCAGTGTCAAACAAAGTTCATGATTATTTATATATTGTTGTGGATCATTTCAGAAAAATGTGTGTGTTGATGCCATGTAAGAAATAGGTTACATCTGAACAACTGAAAATATGTTATTCCAAAATGTATGGGTTCACATTGGGTTGCCAACTTCTATTATTTTTTATCGAGATTCTTGATTTTTTGGGAAGTTTTGGTCAAGATTATGGGAACTCATGGACACTAAGTTGAAGAAGAAGACAACATTTCATCTACAAACCAATGGCTAGACATAAGTGGTAAACAAAATAATAGTCTACTTCGTGGATATTGTGGTAACCATTCTAAACTTTGGGATGAGCATCCTCATTCCATCCAGCATGCCTACAATCATGCCAAGCACTTGTATACACAAGTATCTCCATTTGAATCTTGTTTAGGTTATTTTCCAAAGTATCCTTTGGATTTCATCTTTGGTAAAGATATTGAAGTAGATGGACATAGTGATGTGGATAAAGAAAAACATTTCATTGAAAAAATTCAGCTAGTTCCTCAAAGAGTACAAGAGCGCCTTTAGAAAAGCAAATCCAAGTACAAAGAAAGACATGACAAGCATCGAGTTAATCATGATTTCCAAGTGGGAGATCGTGTTTGGTTTTATATCAGCAAGGAAATAATTCAAGGTGAAGGTAAAAAGCTCAAGCCAATAAGAAATGGTCCTTTCAAAACTTTGGAGAGACTGGTAATAATGCTTTCCGATTAGATTTTCCACCTAATATGCAAGTATATTCTGTTTTGAATGTGGAAAACATGAGATTGTATGAGCCTCCAATGATTGATGATCAAGAAGAGAATGTTCAGATTCCCTCTATTAAATATTTTTCTCCTTAATACTTAGATGAGTTGTAAGAAGATAAAATTCTTGACAGGAGAATCAGGACTTCATGCAGAGGCAATGTGGAGTATCTTCTAGTGTGGCTCAAAGGTACCAATCCAATTAAATCAAGGTGGATTGATATCGGTAAAATGAGGGAGCTATACCCTCACTTACTTACTGAGTAAAAGCAAACTTTTGGTGGTCCAAAAGCTTCTAATGGGGAGGAATGATCCAAGGGATAAAAAATATGCTCAAAAAGAAAAGCTCAAAATCACTCGAAATCAGTCGCAAATTGTAGTGCTCATCATTCTCATTCTAATGTCACTTGAATTGCCTCAATCTAACACCGTACACAAAATTTATTTCCTTATGAATTTTTTAGCGAACATCTAAAAATTAAACTTGCAGGGTTGACTGGGATGCTGACTAGGTAGGCTGTAAAGGTGACATGGTGTTAATGTCAGCAGGTGACAAGGTTGTATAATAGATAGGTGGGCCAATCATGTGCTGACATGTGGCATGTTCATACAAAGAAATTTTGTGAGTTGTGATTGGTTTATGAGTTTTGAGGTAGCCTAATTAGAAGGTGTCACGTGGCCCAATGAGAGGGTGCCACATGGCCCTTGAGATTTATGCCAAAATTGGGTGATTAGGTTGACTGAACACTGATGGATTTGAACCCATGACCTATCAGTTACAAATCGATATTCGAACCATCCGACCAAGTATGTTGGTCATTATAATTGAATGACGGGTTTATATTTACATCCAATTATGCATGGTGTTGACAAAGAGGGCGGGGCACATGGGTGCAGTTCTAGGTCATGTGGGTTGCAGAATAACCAACATCAAGGGAAAAGGGGCTCGGGTGTTAATCCCTATCCCCAGTCACATTGAAACCATCTTAAACCACATGTGGAAGGCCCGGACCAAAGGGGAAGGCACGTGGCCCAACCCCAGGCCAGATGGCCTCTAATGCAACCATTAATAGAGATTTGGGCAGGGGCAGGCGTGTCGCACCCTGTCGGGGTCAGCCCCTAGCCATATTGTTAATCATATGACTGAGACTAGAGGAGCGGGAGCGGGCCTTATTCACGTGTTTATGTGTCCGACAATTTGCACCCGTTGCAACAAAAAATTCATTGAAAACACACCAATTCGTTGCTCCATGGTATGCCAAAAGGGAGATTTGTTGCCTGGTTAGCAATTTTGGTCATTTTGTAAAACAGATAGAAGAAAAGTGGAGATTGAGACCTAACATGATCATTGTTCAGTCTTTTTGAGCCCAAGAAGAGCCTACATAAGGGTTTTTTGGTGTTCTAGACACAATGGCATCATTATTTTTTTGATTTGAGCATTGTATGTTGATGTAATTTACATTTTGAGTATATAATAGAAAGGGACAACATTGGAAGCTAGACCCAGAGACGTAGTCGAGGACGGGTGAACTTCGTCATCAAATTTTTATTTGTGTGATGTTGCATGTCTAATTTTCTCTGGTTATTTCTGCGAATTTGAACTAAAAACACTAAGTTTATGTGCTTTTGTAAATTGATCCATTTCCCACAAGACATAAACTTGATTGAAAACGTTTTCAAAAAACCTTCAAGTTTTGAATTTCAGATCAAAAAGGCAGAAAACAAACTAGGCTCTTTCTGGACACACTAAAAGGCATTGGAAGGCAAGAGAACTCTAAGGTATTTCTAATTCACATGAGGAGTGTGTCTTCCTTGTGATGTGTGTAGTAATGGAAAAGAGTGCTATGACTAGTTTGAGTGGCAAGGGAGGACCTAAAAGAGCTTTGTAGTAAGAAAACTGGCATGTCATAAGAGTAATGGTTTGGGTTGAGTGATTTTAAATCCATATAGGAGGTTCATTCACCTTCATGGTATCACGGTTTGGCTTGGGGGTGGAATACTTGGCTTATTCGTGTAGTTGGGTGGAAAACTACACCTCAATAGCTAGTTTGGTGAAGATCAACTTATTTTCAAATAAGTATTCATGGTCATTCTCTTGTAATTTTTTTTTTTCTTTTTATGTTTTGTTGATGTATTGAATTTAATGGGAAATTAAATAATTCAAATTATGCATTGTTATTTCCATTTTTGTTTTACTTTTACATAATAATTATGCATTTTATTGTTGCTCAAAGTTAAATATTGCTTCATATGATGTATAACATAAAATAAATTTATGGGTAGCACCAAATGGCCAGGGAAAGAAAATGGGGATGTTATAGAGTGTTAATAGAGCAATTTGAAGTTTCTCTAGATTACCTAATCACCTCAAAAGTAGTATAGAGGGATGTGAGTACACCATGGAGTGATATAAAACCTATAATTTCAAAACGAGTTTTATATTGGGTAGAACATTTTATTGTTTGTTTGGGATAAATAGTTTGCAAGTGAACTATTTGAGAAAAACCATTAATACATTGTATTAATTTATTTAAGTTATATGCGCATAATGATGAGCTAATGGTTGATTTTCATGACGTAGGCCAACACTAGGACTTGGGGATTTCTTATGGGGCGAAGAATTTGATATGACTTTGAGGAGTCAGTGATTAAATACATAAATTAAGGCCCATCTGACCATCCTTCAGCACATTAAACTTTCCATTTTGCATTAGATGACATATTTTTAGCTTTAATATGTTCATTATGAAGGTTTAGAGATAATTGCATATGTGTGCCTAATGATATTTATTTTTGTAGAATATTGTGAGAGTATTGGGTAGATTATGAAGACTTGGAGGATGAGATAATCTAGGTACTTTCTCCCTGATACAGGTTGGACCAATATTGATGATAAATGAAAAAAATATCATGAAATTATTGACAAATTCTGGAGCTCTGCTCATTAAGAAAATATAGGAATGTGTTCCCTGTCATTTAATGCAAATTCCTAGTGTTGAGAACTAGAACCACTTTTTGAGGGATTTTGGAGGGGAAAGTTGCCTCCTTTCAAGGAGAATGCTTCCTCATCACTTTGTATAAGTAGCAATATGAATAGCCTCTAGGGGCATGTGTTTATTAGTCTTCTTGTGGAGAAAACATGTTATTTAGTAGCTCGACTTCATTTCTAGCAGCGATGTACTTGGTTTGATTCAAATAATGAAGTTTGGTGCCATTTTGAGCTTCTAAAGCTTGGTTTCCTTCAGAATACTTTGAGTATCCTTATCTTGGCCATCCTAGGAGCCTTAGATCCCTCTTGTACAATCTCTTTGTTTTCTTTGAATGTCTTTTTCACTTGCATCTCTTATTTTTTCATTTACTATTCATGCTTCTTTTGTTGTAGGTTATATTGGTCAAATGAAGTGATTTATTTTTCAGGTTATTAATAGAGTCAAAATCACGATTCATTCTTAAAACAACTTTGAAAAGTCATATTCATCATTGAGCTACTTGTATTGGTTTACTAGTTCAAAAATCTAGAATTTCTAGAAGTCCCTTCTAGCAAAATAGTAGTAATTTTATGCTAGTTTTAGAACATGTTAATGAGTTTCATTTGAGTTTATTCAACTTATATTGGGTCATAAACACATTCAATTTAATAAAAAAATTAATCCCATATCATTTTCACTTGATTAGGTTAGGCATTTGATAGATTAACTAACTCACTAATTCTTGAATTTCTAGTTTTTAGAGTAGTAATTTTCTGTTCTTTTTTAGCACATGTTAATAGGGGTATTTTTGAGTGATCCCACTTGGAATGGAGTCCTAGAACATCCTACTTCATAAAAAAAATTGTTCACATCTCATTTTCATCCGATTTTCTTGGGCATTCGGCAAGTTATCTCACTCTTGTAGCAATCATGTCACCCTTGTAGCAGACCTATAACAATTTGTTTTCGAGATTTTCCTTTACTAGATTCACTCGAAATTAATGGTAGAAGTAGATTTATAGCCTATGACG
This sequence comes from Pinus tabuliformis, assembly GCA_031772625.1. NCBI lineage: Eukaryota > Viridiplantae > Streptophyta > Pinopsida > Pinales > Pinaceae > Pinus > Pinus tabuliformis. Next base: position 479,426,827 of record CM062809.1, on the reverse strand, counting down.
GCTTTGACGCCACTTTGGTTGCGATAAGGTTTGATTAATCCTCCATTTAGCTCTTATATTTTTTACTCCTTGAACATTAATTTCTACAAATTAGTCTAGACTCTGTTTCTGCAATTTACTTTATACAAAGTGTGATTTCCTTTTTGCAAGAGTACTCTAGGACTTTCCTTTCCAACAAAATAGAATAGATATCCTTTAAATATCATTCCCTCTCCAGCAAGATAGATTATATTAGCTTAGTTGTCATTATTCTTTACATGTTTGTAAAGATAATAGATTTCCTTCCCGCCATTTACTTTCCAAGTAGAATAGATTTCCTTATTCTTATTTACGTTTTGCAAATTAGGATTAGCGACTTACTTATATCTTTGTTCATTTGAAGTTGTTTCATTGCCTTATTTCACTTGCATAAAAGGGAATTAGACTAGGAAGAGGAAGGTGTCTGTTGCACATACAGTGTCGACTCCTCTTAAGTTTGTACAAACACTAGGTTGATAATTTAAGTTGGTAGCCTTGGGAGTTGAAACATTCTTATTGCAATACCGAGGCTCATCAATAGTGTACTTATAGAAATGACTTGTCATAATGGTTGATTGGTGATGTCCTTATAGGTCTTGTCCTTTAGTTAGGATGTGTCACTTTATTTATTGTATTATTTATTATTGTATTTAACACATATTTATATATTTATGTCAATTGTATTGTCTATCCCTTCAAAGATGGTTTATCCTCAAGGTATTTGATTGAAAAACTTTACATCTTTGTTCTATATTGTATTTCCTTATCAAGATTCTTCATTATTTAAGTTGTGATGGTCAATGATATGACTTATAGAGTTTTAATTTGAACTATCTTATTGTGAAAAGATTGGATCACCTTAATTCAATTTTATATAAATTTTTGTCATAACAAGTTTTCTAAATTGAAATAATATGATTCTACACTTGAACTTCTTTCGATTAGAATACCATCTTCACTTAGATTCTCATATTGATTTCATCTTTGATTAGTTTGTCTAATAATATGAAGATTATTATAATTAGTATATATCTTCAAAGTTACCAACTTAACGAGAACTGTACCGAGTTCTCATTTTTTAGAGGTCACAAAAAATCTTGATTTTCATGCTGGCTTAAAAAGTTTTGATGTAGCATCATCCTTTTTTTAGCATATGTTGGTAATTTTCATGCCGATTTTGAAAAGTGTTTATGTAGCAGCAACCCCCTTTTTGGGGGCTTATTTTTGATACTTTAAATTTTCTTATGTATTAAGTATAGGTATTTTTTTTAAAATGTTGGTGATTTTCATGTTGATTTTGAAAAGTATTAATATAACATCAATCTTTTTTGGAGGGACATATTTTTAACACTTTAAATTTTCATATGTCTTAAGTATGCACATTTTTCTTTTAAATGTTGGTTATCTAACCATTTTTCAAGTTGTCCTCTTCCTTTTTTTGTTCCTGAGATATTTATTTTATAAGGTTTTTTTCAAGTTTGTATTTTTTGTTTTTCTTTGCAATGTTTTTTTTAAATGAAATATTCAATTTTTTTTGCAAAGTTTTAAATAATAATAAAAAAATTAATAATTTGAAATTATGTCATTTTATATGTTTATGTATCGTTAATTAAATAGTGGACAAAAAAATACAGATTTTGCATAACGATATAATTAAAAAATACACATTTCAGAACTTTTTCGCTAAAAATGGCATGACAAATAAAGGATTTTTGTGGAAAACATTGGGTTGGAAAAGTTGAAAAAAATAATGAATTTTATGTTTTTTTATAAATTTCAAGTTCAAAGATAATAATATTTTAAGTTTTTTCCCCAAAAATAATGATTCACATAAAATTTTAAGTAAAAATAAAAATAAAAATAAAAAATTAAATTAAAAAAAAATTAAAAAAATCTTTAACAAAGAAAACAAAAATAACAAAAAATATTATTGCTGAAAAAAAAGGAAAAGAAAAACAAACAAAATTTAATTTAAAACAAAAATAAATAAATAAAACATTTAAATAAAAAAAGTGAAGGGAAAAAATAACCAAAAAAAAAATAAATATATTTTTTTAGAAAATGACGTGTAATTTTATTCATCAGAGAAGGAGAAGAAGAAAATTATTTGTATATGTGTTTCCACATTCCAGAAAAATCAGACTGAGAAAAAACAATCCCCAGAGAAAGGCCAACATGAAGGCAAAAAAACTGACCTCAGGAGCCTCCCATACAAAACCCAAAACATGCAGCCAACATTTAGAAAAGCCCATGAATCTTCACAAGAATCATAGACCCAATATTACATAACAACAGATAAACGACCATGAATAGGCCATAATACATAAAACCTTTCAAGGCACAAAAGACCACTTTCAAAATCCCAACTCTTTACAACCATTGTAAAGGTCAAAACTCAAAGTGTAGCAGGGGTATAAATAAATAAATAAATAAAATAATAATTAAAATCAATATTATTAAAAATAGAAAAAAAATTAAAAAAAATAACAAATGAAATATGCAATGTTGTTGTTTATTACTTGCATTTTATGCAAAAAGTAGAGAACCCTTATGGGGTGAATGTGATCATATAACTTAGTTACATTAAGTGCATGATTTAAGCACCGCAACCTTGGTGGAGAGGGAATCAAATTGGTAATAATCTATTGGTACATGACAACATAGTTTTATGAAAGAAGGTTGGCCACAATTAAATAATTAAACTATCAAAAACAAATATTATGATTAATAAAATATATCAATGGAAAAAAAAAAGCTAAAAAAAACATTGTTATTAAAAAAATACAACAATTAATAGAAAGCAAGCAAATAATGATAATAGGTTAATAATTTTTTATTTTTTTTTGAAATAATTATGATAATGAATGGAAAGAAAATATTAATTTAGAAAAAATCCATGTATTTGAATTTTTTTTTGGATAATTAATTTATGACACTTAGTGATTAGAGGTTTTTTCTTTCTTAATCAATTTTTAATTCTAACAAATTAATTTTAAACCACATAAAATTAGTCATCTAGCAATCAAAAAATAGAAATTCAAATTTTAAAACCTCAAAATTAATTTTCATTTCCGAAATATTAATGTTAATATTTAATTTTACCAAAACTTTAATAAACTTTGGAAATAGTTTCTACAACTTTGAAAATTAATTAAGAGTCAAAGAATTTTGACCCAAACTTATTACAATGTACTCTACCTTTAGCAAGTATAAAAGTATTAAAAACAAAAAATTATAAAAAAAAAAAAAAAAAAAAAAAAAAAGAGCAAAATGTTTCAAAAATCCAAAAAAATTATAAAACAAAAATTAAAACATTATTAAAACTTTTAAAATTAAATAAAAACAAAACAAATTGGAAAAGAAAAGAAATATAAAACAAACAAATTAAAAGGAAAGTATTTCATAAATTTGCAAAAAAATATAAAAAATTTATTAATTTTTTTTATTCATTATATATATATATATATATATATATATATATATATATATATAGATAGAGAGAGAGAGAGAGAGAGCAGCCACACACCCTATCGCTCTAGTGGCCCTTGGGTGTCACGATCGCGGTCGAGGATCGATTCCCAAAATCGACCCGTGGCCCCGGACATGACACCCAAGGATAGTCGACAGGCTCCAATTTCCATGTCGACAGCCCTTGGGTGCTGCAGTCAGGGGCAGAGGCCACCGGATTTTATTTATTTTTTTGTTTGTTTTATTTTCAATTTTATTTTTTTATTATTTGTTTATATTTTTTAACTCGTTTTATTTTATATTTTATCATTATTATTTAGAATTATATTTTAGTAGGTTTTTTTATTGTTTATTATTTATAAATTTTTTTAACAATTTTCTATAATATTTATATTTTTAAAATTAATTTTTAATATATATATATATATATATATATATATATATAAAATTTGTTTCTTGTTGTCGATTTCTTATTTATTTATTTATTTGTTTTTTTTATGTTTGAATTTTTCGATTTTTTTTTGGTTTGTTTTTAATTTGTTTAAACTATTTTTAATGTTTCTATTTTATTTTATTTTAATGTTTACTTATTATTAGTATTTTAAACTCTTTACTCTCTTTTTTGGTTTCATTTCATTTATTTATTTAATTTTTTTTTTTTAATATTTATTTATTTACTTCTTTTTTTTGCAATTGTTGTGTCAACGCTTAGCTAGCAACCTGTCCTCATTATGTGTCAATTTGATAATTGATTTTTAATTTATTGTTACAATGGGTGTAATGTTTACTTATTATTAGTATTTTAAACTCTTTACTCTCTTTTTTGGTTTCATTTCATTTATTTATTTAATTTATTTTTTTTAATATTTATTTATTTACTTCTTTTTTTTTGCAATTGTTGTGTCAACGCTTAGCTAGCAACCTGTCCTCATTATGTGTCAATTTGATAATTGATTTTTAAGTTATTGTTACAATGGGTGAAGTCTGCCTCCACTGTGTATTAATTTGATGGTGGATTTTAAGTTCTAATTGCAATGGATCAAGTTTACCCCCACTGCATGTCAATTTGATGGTTGGTTTTTAAGTTTTTGTTGTAACGTGTCAAGTTGTTTTAGGCTAAGTTCCTAAAAGAGCTAACTTTTAGCATTTTATATAATGACTATTTTATTTATGTATTCATTTTTAAGGTTTTTTTTTAGGTCATGATATTTGGTTTCGAAATACGTTAAAAATTTAAGGTTTTTTTGAGTCATGACATTTGGTTTTAATTCCATGGCTGAAAAGTGTCGAAATTTTAAGGTTTTTTAGAGTCGTGATATTTTATCTTTAACGTCATGGTTGAAAAATGTAAAAATTTTAAGGTTTTTTAGATTCATGATATTTATCTTTAATGCCATGGTTGAAAATGTTGGAATCATGATTGCCATTACACCAAAACTAGAAGGTATTAGTAAATGGATGCATCGCTAGAGTTAACGGATCCATGAGAAGCGGTTAATCCATGTCGTGAAACACACAAGGAGTGTTGGATTATCCAATGCCTAATAATATCGCCCCAGCGCAAGCTGGGTGTGACTCGAAGTTGAGACCTTTAGCTTTGATGCCACTTGTTGGAACCATGATTGTCGTTATACCAAAACTCACAGGTGTTAGTAAACAGACGTATCCCAGAGTTAATGAATCCAAGAGAGGCGCTTAAGCCATGTCATTAAACACACAGAGAGCGTTGGATTATCCAATGCCCAACAAAAAATTGTTGAAATTTTTAGGTTTTTTGGAGTCGTGATATTTTATCTTTAATGTTATCCACAAAATCTATTGGAATTTTAAGGTTTTCTAGAGTAATAATATTTTATTTTTAATGTCATTGCTAAAAACTATTGGAATTTTAACCAAAAAAAAAAAAAAACCTTTGATGCAGCATCAAAAATATTCTATTTCGGGGTGTTTTTTCGTCTTTATTGCATAAAATTTTTAGTTTTTAATGTCATTTTAAAAAAAATGAAAATTTAAACAAAAAAATTAAAAAGAGTGTTGATGTTGCATCAATACTTTTTGTCTCAAGGTATTTTTCATGTTTATTGCACAAAATTTTTGGTTTGTAATGGCATTGCCATTTGTTTTTTGGAATTTTAATCCTTAAAAAAAGTGTTGATGCAACATCATCACTTTTCATTTGTTTGGGTGTTTTCATGTTTTTTAAGCATAAATAGGGTTTTTTTGGGGCTAGAGTTCTCATTTTGAAGTTATAGTTCTTATTAAGATGGTAACTTTGTTTCTTGTGTCCTAGTTTTAAAAACTCCATCTTCTGCCACTTTCTGAGATTTATTAGTTGATAAAATTTTAAAATAAACATCTTTTCTTTAGTGCCAAATTGTATTTGTATTGATTCCTTTATCCAGGTTCTAGTTGTTTACACATTATGACTTCTTTATTTTAATGGGATCAATTGTTGCCTCTTTATCAATTACTACTTCCTTAAGTTGATTTAATGTTTTTTGTTGTGACTTATTTTCACCTTTTAAATTCTTAATTCATGTGATTAATTTTTTATTATGATTCTTAAAGCAAGAAAGTTATTCATTATTTTTTATGATAACCTTGTGTAATCCTTTCTATTTATCCTTCAACTTTTATATTGATTTTTAACTATTTTAAAGGACCACTTCTAATACATCCTTCAAGTCGTCAAATGAAGGTGCTATTAAGCATGGCTTCATTGCCATGCCCTATAATGTCATCTTCTTTTACGTCCTTTAGGTCCTTAGATGAGGGTGCTACTAAGCATGCCTTCATTGTCATGCCCTATAATGTTATCTAATTTTCCTTGTATAAGAAAGTCAAAAACTTTTTGTATAGGTTGAAAATAAAGGTTCCCAATAGTTCATTATATTAATGTATTTCTTATAAATATATGTGATGGATTGATATAAAAAATATATATTTTTTTTATTCTTATTCATAAATGATTTATTTCTGAATGAAAAAATATTTTTTATTTTTTTTATTATTATTAAAAGATTAATAATCAATTCACCATATTAACATAAATGCATTTTTTCTTTTCAACTAAACAAATAATAATATCAATATTTCTCATTAAATAAAATCCTTTAATTTTAATAAAACAATAACATATTTTATAAAAAAAACATTTTTTTTCATTACTTTTGAATCGAATATTATGATTATAAAACATTTTTATATTTCATTTCCTATATATAAAAAAAATATACATAAAATACTCTAAATATATAATAATACAAAAACCTAAAATCTAAAATCTGTTATTTATATGTTTTATGAGATTCTAATTAGGATATTGGTACTCTTCTCCCTACACTTAAAAATAGTAATTGAATAAACTTCGAATAACTCACCTTATCACTCTTTAAATTCAAAGTGGAATAATTTTGATGGTCTTGTTTTCCCCTCTAGAGAAATTAAGTGAATGGAACTTTAAATATCCTCCTCCTTTTGATAATAGCACTTCTCATTTCCTTTTCATGACCTCTTCATAACTAGTGACCCTTTTCGAATTATCAAAATAAACCTAATTATTATCTTGCCATTTATTATACTTACTGATGGTTATGCATATGGCTATCAATATCGTGTTGACCACATATTTTTTTTTTTACTTATTTGCATAACACGTATTTATACAAGCCCATCAGGTGTACAGAAGATGGTGATAGGTTGTTCTATTAAGACACTCTGTGGTGAAAAGGTCTCTAGTTTTAAACTTTGTGGGCAAAAATCCCAACCATGCTAAGGGCTGGTGTGGCCCAGGATGAGTGCGATCTCCAAGAGATTTTGACAACTTAGATGCCCTTGGGTCATGGTTACTCAAGCCATAGATTAGGTGTGTTAGTCATCCCAAGACTCACATTACTTAACAAAAAAAAAAAACACTCATTTATCCAAAGTTTTTTTATTTATTTTTATTTAAATTATTTTTCTATATTATTTTATTAGACAAATGAATGAATGTCTTATTGCAATGGTCCTTGTTTCCAATGCATAAAAAATTGTATTAGATATAGGATACATTTTATCAACGGGTTTTTTCTACTATTTTCAGTTATGTAATGCTAACATTACTTCTTTAACATTAAATGTTTAAGGATGAATTATCCAGAGTTATAACCCTTTCTTTTTAATTTCTCTAGCATTTCGCTTGAGTTGCTCCTAATTTGCCACTTATTATTTCCATGCAAGGTTGGTGTCAAGCCAAGCCAACTGTTTCCATGCAAGGTTAGTGTCAACCAAAGGCAGATTCTTTTGAAAACCTTTGAAAGCTTATCCTCACTTTAGCTCTTAGCTCCCATTCTATTCCAAGTGATTAATTTCTTGCTTCATGAAATATATAAGCTTTATTATTCAATTTCATATTGTTTATCAAACTTGCATCACAATATAATATCAGATATATCAAACTTCCATTAATATACATATATATGAACAAACTACATATATTAATAATAATTCAAATTGTAAGGACAACCACATCATATTCAAAGGTAAGTGAATTTTATTTTTCAAGTCCTAACAATAAGCATTGTTGCATAAGAACCTATTGTCAAACTTGAGTATGATTATTTATTTTTGTTGTTACAATTAATGTTTTAAGAGTAATGTTGGTTTCCCAGATCTGGGTGATGAGAATAAATAATTGTTTAATGATAGCTTTCATATGAAAATTCCATCTTATACACCATGGGATGCCCTCATATCCATCATTGCAACCTCTTCTACCATATCATTCCTCCTCATGCAACTACCACAGATTATGTTGAGTGCTCAACATATATTAGCTAGAAACAAGGCTATATTGTTTGGAGTGGGATGACTCGTAAGGAAACCCTATAATTTAATTTCCCCACCCAAAACAAACTCATAGAGAGTAAATTTGGTTGTAGAAGTTTAAACTACATTTAAATGGCAATTTTGATTCAAGATCTTATTTACTTGTATTGGGAATTTTGTGTGTTATCATTTACAGTTTGCATTTTAGTTGGTAATTTGTTTTGTATTTCTTTGGTGAGCGCAAGTGGGGTGCAATGTACTTGTATTAGTCCTAAAATGTATCACATAAGCAACAAGTACTTGACTTGAAAGGTCTTACCTGGGTGTGCATATATAATGCTTTTAGAACAAGGTTAGTCCTAATAGGTTTTACATATTGTTGATGAATGTTCTCACCTTTTGTATGTTCATGAAAGTCCTATCCAAGTGATGAGCCCCAATACTGCAACAAGAATATTGCAACTCTTGGGGCCATCGACTTAAATTATCAACTTGGGGTCCGTACAAACTTAAGAGGGCTCGGCATTGTATGTGAAATAGGCACCTCCTCTTCCTAGTCTTACTCCCTTTGATGCAAGTGAAAGAAGGAAATGAAGAAACTTCAATTGGGCAAAGATCTAGGTAAGTCGCCAATCCTAAGGTAAATAACAATAAGAAAACTTATTCTACTTTTGCTAGAAAGTAAATGGCAGAAAGGACATTGATTCTATTTGCAGAAATGTAAATCATAATGACAACTTGAGAAACTCTAATCTATCTTACTGGAAAGGAAATCTATTCTATTTTGCAGGAAAGGAAAGTCCTATATCATTCTTGCAAGAAGGAAATCCCACTTTGCATGAAGTAAATTACAGGAGGGAAATCTAGACTAATTGCAAAAATCAACATTTAAGATGCAAGCAATGTAAGAGCTAAATGATGACCTAACCAAGCCTCATCTCAACCAAAGTTGCCTCATAGCATTCATTGCCTATAAATTTACCATGAATTTGGAGTGAATTTGGGCAAGGAAGATCTTGAAACAAATTTATACAAGAATGCTACTCCTCAAGACAACTTATCGAATTCCCAAGAAAATCTTATGCAAATGAGATGGGAAATTTTTTGTTATGAAGTAGGATTTCCTAGGACTCCATTCCAAGTGGAGTCACTAAAAATAACCTTGTTAACATGTGCTAAAAAATAGCAAAAAATTACTACTCTAAAAACAAAAAATTCTAGAACTAGTGAGCTAGTTAACCTACTAAATGCCTAACCTAATCAATTGAAAATGCCGTGAGGTAAATTTTGTTATTAAATTGGATGTTTTTATGACTCAAAACAAGTGGAATCAACTCAAATGAAGTTCATTAACATGTTCTAAAAAAAATAGCAGAAAATTACTACTATTTTGCTACAAGAGACTTTTAGAAATTCTAGATTTGTGAACTAGTAAACCAATCCAAGTAGCTCAATGATGAATATGACATTTTAGAGATTTTCTAAGGATGCAATATTCTTGTGAATCTGTAAATAACCTGCAAAACAACTCACTTCAATCATTTAACCAATGTAACCTATAACAAAAGAGGCGGGAAAACTAAATGCATAAATAAGAGATGTGAGTGAAAAGCACAATTCAAAGAAAATAAAAAAATTGTACAAGAGGGATATTAGGCTCCTTGGATGGCCAAGCCCAAGGATACTAAGTTTCCTATGAAGGAAACTTAGCTTTAGAAGCTAAAAATTGCACCACAATTCATTATTTGAATCAATCCAAGTACATCCCTGCTAGAAATGAAAGTGGAGTTGCTAAACAACAAGTTTTCTCCACAAAAATACTAAGAAATACATGCCTATAGAGGAAAACTAGAATTGGTACTTATAAAAATTGATGAGGAAGAATTCCCCTTGGAAGGAGGGAGCTTTCCCCTCCAAAATTTGGCAAATAGTGGATCGAGATCCCAACACTAGGAATTTGCATTAAATGACAAGGAACACATTCCTATATTTCTGTAATCAATGGAGCTCTAGAATTTGTCACTAATTTCATGATATTTTGTTCATTTATTATCCAATATTGATCCTCATAAAATAGGGAGTAAGTCCCTAGATTATCTCATCCTCCAAGTCTTCATAATCTTCCCAATATTTTCACAATGTTTTACAAAAATAAATAATATTAGGCACATAATATGCAATTATCTCTAAACCTTCCTAAGAACATATTAAAGCTAGAAAAACATTATCAAGTGTAGAAGGAAATATTTTGTATAGCCTTTATGTGCCTAGGAAAGGTTAGATTAGCCTTAATCTATGTCTATTTTGGAGGCCCATCATACCTCCCAACTGAAACTATTGCTCATCCTCTGAGCAAACTATCCAACTTCTTGCCCTGTTTTTCTTCTTTTATGCCTTAGATGTATTTTCATGCAATTATCTTTCTTAGCTCAATGGAATATTATTTGGATGGTTTCCTGCATTGGATGGATTCCATGGACAAACTTGCCATGGTGGCAAGTTGTACCTCCTTTTCCTGTAGCTTCTCCCTTAGCCTATTGCTTTCTAATTGCAGTTTATCATTCATGATAAACTCATTTAGCCTTAAATAATTCAATTCCTTGCTCATTTCTTGTACTTTTTCCTACATGAGGCCGACATCCTTTACTTTCTCAGATTTTGCAATTTGCATCCACTGGTGATTTCTACCTCTTTTTACAATAAATTTGTAGTAGGATCCAATATCATGTTGTGAAGTGGGCTCTTGGAGTCCTTGTGGACCTTCTCCCTCCTCTTGAGTTGTTATTGTTCCTTCCTATAACACTTTTTTCTTCATCCTGTAGCAATTCTTTTTTCACCTGTAGCATCTTTATTTGAACCCTCTCCAATTCCTTTGAATATTTCCTTGCTCCGGAAGTATCTAATGGATGTTCTACACAAAATTTTTCTTCCTGTAGAACTATGATGACATCGTGTAGCAAATTGTTCCTTCATGTAGTAGTCATGTTCTTCCTATAGCAGTTTTGTTTTGTTCATGTAGCAATTTTGTTTTGGTCTTGTAGCATCTTGTTTTAATCCTGTAGCACACAACCCAAATCTTGTAGTGACTAATATTTGCATGCCAAGAGGTGGTGGGTCCACCTTTTACTTTTATTGTTGTTTTTTTCATATTTATTTTTTTTCATTTTTTTCTGTTTTCAATGCATGCAAAATAAACTTAGAGTTCTTTGAGTTATCTGAGTTTCCCCCCAACTACTTTTTTAACTCCACGATAAAATCCCATTTTCTTAAGTCTTTTTTCACTTTTGTCTCATTTATCTCCCACATGTGTGGTTTTCCTTTGAAGAAAAGTTAAGTGACTTGCTAGATAAGACGAAGGCTTCTCGTTATTAAGTTTGGCAATAAAAGACCTTTCGTTCTCACACTTTTAATGTTTTCTCAAGCTCGAATAGGTTTGAAGGGTGAGGTTATAGAGTTGCATACATGTGCCTTACCATGAGTTTTTTTTTTGTGCAGGATGTTGTTGTAGTTGTGGCGGTTGACTTTGATGATCCTAAAGTTGCATGTGATAATTTGCTAGAGGTCCTCTAGGTTTTCTTCTTCCTGTTGTTGCTTTACTCTTGAGATTCTCTTGATATGAGTGTTGTAGCTGATCATATGTAATTTATAAATAGGGGTAAGGTTGTAATGCATGTCTTCTGAAATTTCTTCAGAAAGATATGTATTTTTTTATGTTTTCTTGTTGACAGATTCTTGATGTTGCAGGTATGTCCTTCATGCAGATGCCCTTTGGATCAGATGTTGCTATTTTTTGAGTGATCAAGAATCTTATAGAGGCTAATAGAAGGTCTTGTAGATGCTTGAGGATCATAGTTATCATCTCTAAAGTCTCCATGGTGGCTGACTTCTAGATCTAGTACTCTATTTATGGTCTGGCAGGGGATGTGTAGACTGCTACAGGATGGTGTGTCTTCCTATAGTTGTCACATAGACCCTTCTAAGATCACAATTTCCTTCATGTTCCACCTTTAAAAATATTGGTAATTCATGGATAATATGTTGACAAGGACCAGAGGCCTTTTTGTGGTAAAATATGTGGAATAAGGGGTGAAAAGTGGTGTTTTTGATAGACATAGGTGGAAATGAGAGTGGAGAAGAGGTCAAATGGTATGGAAAATGAATTATGAGGCTATGGTGGACCCATCCTCTTATTCCTAGATGAGAAACATAAGATCTGAACCATTTTTCTATGTCGATCATAGTCCTGTAGCAATTTTGGACAGTGCTGTAGCACTACAGGACAATCCTATAGAAAACTTGTTTAATCCATATCTCTCAAATAGTAAACTGGATTGACTTGAAATTTTTTTAGCGTGTTTCCATCATCCTTATGCACCTCCTCGTAAAACAATTTGCCCAATGGATGCACGAATCTTTATAAAATATAAAAATGGTTTTAGGTGATGGAGGCCAATTTCTTGAAAAGTGTGCACTGGAATTTGCTGAAATTCCTTGAGCATGTTACCATCATCCTTATACATCTCTCCATCTAGAAGATCATAAAAATTATACATATTTTTTGTTATGTGGTTAAATAAATTTCTCCCCTGTGTATTTTGTTAGTCCTGTAGCAAAACGAAATATTCTTGTAGCATTCTAGGGTAGCGAGGAAAATGAATGGGAAAGGCTTGGGAATGATGGGTGGATGTTGTAAATGGATGAGGGTGGTGGATTTACATGGACTTGGTCCTATTGGAACATCTGGGAAAAGGAGGAGAAATCCCAAGTTTGACTTTCTTCGACTAGGATTTTGATCTACTTTTTCTTTTGGTGCTAACTTGTTTTTGTTGCTTGCAAAAATTGGAGAGCTTATGCATTCATTAGAGAGAGATACATGGAGAAAAGAAATATTTGTTTTCATTTTTCGATTTTTTTTAGGCCTACTAGCTGCCTCAATGAGTTTTTCAACTAGTAGTTCTGCTTAGGTGCCTCAAAGGAGGTTTTCACCTAGGATCTTTTTTTTTCTTTTCTTTTTTCTCCTTTTCCAACCAATTGACTGCCTCATGGAGGTTTTAAATCAATGATCCAATCTCAGGATCCTCAAAGGAGGTTTTCACCTGATATTTTATTATTTTTCTTTTATTTTATTTTCCTCTTTTTCCTTTTTTTCTTTTATTCTTCTATCCTACTCTACATGAATGAAATAAAATCTCTTTCAAGTATAGGAATACTTCCAACAGATTCATGTGCATAACAAGATGACATATAAAATCATGTGTAGGCTTGAAACATATGCTTTGACATGTACCTGAATATGAGAGACCAACTGCTTTGACTTTGATGGTTCCCAACATTGTTGAAGAGAATGGTGCTCCTGTTTAGTGATTGTCGAGAACCAAAGTTCAATATAGTTGTGATGCCCTCGGTTTGCTTACTCATTTGGATCTTTCTTCATTTCTTCTTTTCTTGTGCCATTCAAATCTTCTACTATTTGTTAATTATCCCTTTTAACACATAAAGGATCTGATGATAAGAATTGTAGAAATTCTTCAATCTTAGTCTCTAATGGCTTCTCTCCATCAAGTATGGTCCATGATTCTTTTGTCTCCTCTGGATATTCTTCTTTTGAATTTTTTTCTTCAATAGGAGAAAGATAATTTCTTCTTTGCAATACTCTTTCCGATCCAAGATATATGCCATTGGATCACGAGGACGTGTTTGGATATTTTGTGTCTCGGCATTGTAAGTGGGTTGAGTTACTTTATTGCTTGGGTTTTGAAATGGTTGTGTAGGTAGTTGAGTGGGAGTGGGTCTTTGAAATGGTTGTGATTTAGGATGTGGTTGTGGTGGAGGTGGATGGGATGGATAACATTGAGTTTGGTATGGATGATATTGAGGATATTGAGGGAAATATGGATCACCCCATTAAGGAGGTTGGTGTTGATAGGGATTAAATGGAGAAATGACATATTGAGGAGGATAAGGCCATGAATATGGATCACCCCATTGGGAAGGATAAGACCATGGAGACCAAGGTGAGGTGTTAGGTGGATACCAAGGTTGAAATTATGCATTGCAACTTGTATTGAATGAGGAGAGGTATTTCATATCTTGCTAATATGAGCTGACAAGGTAGGGTTGCTCCATGTGTCCTTCTAATTTCTTTGCCACATCTTCTTGTTCTACCTGCATGTGATCAAGTGGGGGGTTTTTGGTGTTGAAGATATATATTTTGTTTTTATAAAAAAAATTGAATGAGAATGCTAATGTAATGCAAGGAGAGGTGCTTAATGATTTTTTTTTTTTTTTGCAGAAAATAAAGAGGGAATCACTGCAAGAAAAAGAGAGTGCTTGTTTTGACACCCTCCCCAGAAATGACACCAAAAAGTGATGGGCCCCAGTATCGCAACAATAATGTTGGAACTCCTGCGGTTATCGACTTAAATTTTCAACCTGGGGTTCATACAAACTTAACAGGGGTGGTCACTTTATATGTAGTAGACACCTTCCTCTTCCTAGTTTGACTCCATTTGATGCAAGTGAAAGAAGGCAATGAAAAAACTTCAATTGAGCAAATATATAGGTAAGCTATCAATCATAAGGTAAATGAAAATAAGCAAACCTATTCTACTTTTGCTAAAAAGTAAATGGCGGAAAGGACATCAATTCTATTTGTAGAAATGTAAAGAAAAATGACCAACTTGAGAAAATATAATCTATCTTGCTGGAAATGGAATCTATTCTATTTTTAAGGAAAGCAAAGTCCTATATTATTCTTGCAAGAAGGAAATCACACTTTGCATAAAGTAAATAGTGGGAAGGAAATCTAGAATTATTACAGAAATCAACATTCAAGATGCAAGCAATGTAAGAGCTAAATGGCAACCTAACCAAGCCTCATATCAACCAAAGTGGACTCATAAAAGTCACAACCTATAAATGTACTTCTACCATGAATTTGGAGTGAATTTAGGCAAGGAAGATCTTGAAACAAATTGCTACAAGATTGTTACAGGATTGCTACAGGAGTGACAGGATTGCTACAGGAGTGACAGGATTGCTATAGGAAAGCCAATCCTCCAGACAACTTGCCGAATGGCCAAACAAATCAGATGAAAATGAGATGGGACAATTTTTTTATGAAGTAAAATTTCCTAAGACTCCATTCCAAGTAGAATAACTAAAGAATACCTTGGTTAACATGTGCTAAAAAATAGCAGAAAATAACTACTCTAAAAACCTGGAATTCTAAAACTAATGTGCTAGTTAACCTACCAAATGCCTAACCTAATCAAGTGAAAATGATATGGGGTAAATTTTTATATTAGCTTGGATATTTTATTGAATCAAAACAAGTGGAATCAACTCAAATTAAGCTCATTAAAACATTCTAAAAAAAATAGCAGAAAATTACTACTATTTTTCTACAAGAGACTTCCAAAAATTCTAGATTTGTGAACTAGTAAACCAATCCAAGTAGCTCAATGATGAATATGAATTTTTAGAGATGTTATAAGGATGAATCAATCTTTTTACTCTATAAATAACCTACAAAGAAACTCACTTCAATCATTTAACCAATGTAACCTACAACAAAAGAGGCATGGACACTAAATGCAGAAATAAGAGATGCGAGTGAAAAGAATATTCAAATAAAATAAAGAAATTGTAAAAGAGGGCTATGAGGCTCCTGGGATGGCCAAGCCCTAGGATACTCAGAGTCCTATGAAGGAAACAAATATTTGGAAGCCAAAAATGATATCAAACTTCATTATTTGAACCAATCCAAGTACATCCCTGCTAGAAATGAAAGTAGAGTTGCTAAACAATAATACATAACTCTAGAGGAAAATTTGAATTGGTACTTGTACAAAGTGATGAGGAAGAATTCTCCTTGAAAGGAGGAAACTTGCCCCTCCAAAATACCTCAAAAATTCGATCTACTTCCCAAGACTAGGAATTTGCATTAAATGACAGGGAATACATTCCTAGATTTTCGCAATCAATGGATCTCCAGAATTGGTCAATAATTTCATGATATTTTATTCATTTATTATCCAATCTTGATCCTCCTATGGTAGAGAGTAAGTCCCTAGATTATCTCATCCTCCATGTCTTCATAATCTGCCCAATATTCTCACCATATTCTACAAAATAAATAATATTAGGCACATAATATGAAATTATCTATAAACCTTCCTAAAAACATATTAAATATAGAAATAATTATTAAGTGTAGAATGAGAGATTCAATATAGGCTTTATGTGCCTCGGAAAGGTTAGATGGGCACTAATTTGTGTCTAATTTGGAGGATCATCACCAAGCTGGAAGGGTTGGTTCTGAAAGGTTGTTTTGAGATGGAAGAGTTAGTTCGAAAAGGGTCTTCCAGGAGCTAAAATAATTGGTCCTATAAGGTATAAATGGGGCATCTAGCTATATTTTTTGTATGAGTCTAGCTAGATGAATCTTTTGTTATATTTTTTATTCTAGCATTTCAGAGTCTACCCCTCCCACTTTCCTTTTTAATAGGAATAGGGTTATATTATGCAAAAAAATTACACCTCAGTTATACCTTTAATATCATGTAAACAAAACTAATTACACCAACTATACTTGTAGGAAAATTTGATACTAAGTCGTAACATAGAGATGAAAACTTGTTTGCTATAGTGTATTATTTGGTGCAATTGGATGGTTCTTTAACCCATCGTCTAGGTAGAGTTTAGGGTGCATCATTTGTTCTTGAGGCCATTTTTAGACTGTGCTTTCTTTCATATAATTCATACTCTTGGTGACTATAGGCTAGATAGGTAGCAGTATCCCTACTAGCTCCTTACTCCTGATAAACAAATCCATCTTCTTGTCGAGAGAATGACCTTCACTCTTTAGCAACCAAGAAAAGATTGACATGATGTTGAATCTCATGGGATTTGTAGCAAATGCAGACATACATGGCGAGTGTTGTCTCAACACCTTTTCTAACAGAATAATGATGGGTAATACACTTCAGGTATCATCCCCACATGACAATTTTCCCAACATTCTTTTCATAAATAAAATCATGTGTCCTTTCACTTCGTTCCCTACCAGTTGTTGTTTTCTCTTGGCTTGCTTAATTTTCTTTTATTTCTTCCCAATAATAATGGAATAAAGGTTCATGTGGGGATGATTAGAGGAAACAGAAAGTGGCAAGAAATGCATATGAAGATAACAACCACTACACAAGTGAGGAAATGGACTTTGTTTCTCCTTAAGTCTCACTATGTTTGCTGAAAACAGGATATTTCTGAGTTCTATGGGTTTAGGGCCAAAGTAGTGCATTTGCAGTGACATTGGGGGTAATAGATTACTAGAGCGTGTTGAGGATGCCTCAGACAACAATGGCTAGTAGAGGCACTAGTGCAGTAGAAAACAAAACCAAGAAGAACAAACCATAGGGAAGAATGCCCCCATTATGAAGCCAAGTAACTATGTCTGCCCCAAGGACTATTTTTACCTTAATGTGAAATTCAGTCAATGTATTGGGAAGAATCAAGATAGAGGGGGAACAAGGGTTTCATACAAGCCCCACATGCCTCCTCAAATGTTTATTCAATTTTTTTATATAGTCTTCAATTATTACTTATTTCCCCTATATTTATTGTTTTATTTTTAAACAAATAAAAAGATATATAAATATATATAAAATAAATAAGTTGCATATGAATTTTGAGATGGGTTTCTTGATTCTTCTATAAGGTTTTTTTTTGTGCATTTAGTGCATTATTTTTTTGCAAAAGGAGAAGAATGTTACTTTGCAGTGGGAATGCTAAAATGATGATTTTATGTTATATGATGTTGCAGGGTGTGTACACTGATAAAGGTTCAATTATCATATCACTCTATCTTTGGGTATGCTTGTTAAGTGCCTTGTGGTCCTTATTTTTTAGCTTACACTCTAGTGCCAACTATGGGAGCCGATGGTCAGTCATACGCACCTCAACCATTCCAATATACTAGTCATTTTTACTAGCAACATGTTCCTCCAGCTACATACTATGTTCATTAACTTCTATTCAAACCACATATAACCCTCCTTTTACTTTTTACACTGTTAGGTTTTGTTTTTTTGTTTGTTATTCCAAGATCCCTTTGGCTTAGATGATAGCTCAAAGGGGTAGTTATTCCATCAAGATTTCCCATGGCTTGTAGAAGCCTTATCCTTTTCAAGATTTTTCCATTTAGGTGGGGTAGATGTTGCCAAGGAAGTTTCATAGTGGTTTTAATGATTGAATTTTCATAATCACTTTTATTTAGTTTCTAAATTATAATATAACATATTAAGTTTATACCCTTCATCTAAGTCAAAACCAATAATCTCTTGTATCATAAATATGGAAATAATGTTCTAATTCTCAAATTTGGTCTTATAGTTGCGCATTTGCATGAGGAAGTTTTCCATTATTGGTTTCAGAGGAATAAAACATTAATGGAGTGGAGAAAAAGTGGGTGTCGAATAAAAGGATGAGAAAAAATATGAGTATGAGTGGTAGAAAATCAATTTAGGGATTTGAAGATATGTTTGGTAGATCCAACACTCGATCGCAAATATTGAGGATAGATGATGGTAGAATAAGATAACAAGAATCTCTCAACAAAGCTCAGAAATTTTATTGACAAGTGAGTTAGTTGTTTATGTATTTGACACCAACAAATAAAGCTATGAATTTCTTATTTTAATTCCCAAGGTACCAATAGCTCATATGGTGATTTTATATGAAACCTTTTATTAAATCTTTTACAATGCATAGCTCACATAAATACTATTTTGACATTATTTACAGAGTTGGTATATAGCTTCTAATGTTGGAAGTCTGATTCAAACACTTGATAGATGATATATAATCTTACATGGCTAGTAGAGCTATTCCTACACTATGGAATATTGTTGTAAATTCATTGGAATCCTTGATAAAAATGATTGCACTATCACTTAGTAAGAAGGAAAATCTTACAATTCTAAAAGAAGGTAGTGGAATCATAAAGCCATCCCAGTATTAGGTTGATCACATAGAAAAATTCATTTATAATTAAAATTCACATTGTAATGAAATTAGTGTTTCCATATATTAAATCTCCCTTGACCCTAAAATATTTTATGGCCTTCGAAAGAAGGGTTGGTCCTAAAAGGTATTACTAAGAACAAGTATAAATGCTTACACTATATCCTTTCAATTATTATGCAAAATGGCTTTGGTATTGCCCCACCCCCCACCCCAACACTGCCCCCCACTGGGTCTTGAAAGAAATCACTGCTTGTTGGAGCCCAAATGTAATGTAGGGTACATAAGGGTGAATTTTGGTTTATTAGAATATTAAATGTAAAATGTACATGTAAATTTAAATGAAATGATATGAAATTTAAATGCCATGGAATGTGAATTTCTAATGGAGGGAAAAGAAGTTAAATATGTTTTCATTAAAATATTCCCCTATCATGATTTTAAGGTTAGGGGTTTTGAGGAGCATGTAATGGGAGTTTGAGTCTGTCTTTTTGCTGGAGTACTACATAGGGTTTCGAGTGCATATCAAGAGTCTTGGAGGAAACACAACATCCCTTCCACCATCACATAGAGGGATAAATATTACATATTTTTTGTTCATATTAATGAAATGAAGGATCTAGATTCATGTAGCACTGTATTTACAACAAATTTGTGCATGTAACAGTTTGTGGTTTGGTTTGTCATCTATTTTATGTTAACAATTTGGGTTTTATTTGCACCAACGTGTGTCAGTTACTTGGTTGTTTAGATTAGCTCGTTATTGCATATTTTTCTAGGTATACAATTTTGAAGCCATGATTCTTTTTTTTGGGCCCTCCCAGCTAGAGAGAACTCTTGTTTTTCCAACAATTTGCACTAGACAAGAAAAGCCTGGTTCCCCTCTTCAGTCGGGTGGTAGAAGTGATGGAGAGAATCCCAAGCATATGAACTTGTGGTTAGACGGAGGTTATGGTCTTGGACAACCTGTAACTTTAGGAAAAGCACAAAACCATTAACTTCTTGGCTAGGAATCTCTTTGGTTCCTGGTGGTTAACGAAAAGATATGTCATTGAGCTATTAATGGTGGTAATGATAGACTATAAAGTTTGTAACACTAGATTGGCATATGGAAACTTGATCATATTGAAATACCTTTGGCTAGCCATAACCAAGTTCGTTGAATGCCAAGCATTGGAATCCACAAAAGACGCGGAGCCTACGATTGAAAATTCATAGTGAAGAAAAATGTTGAGTTTTTGTTGGTGCACTTCACCATTCACTTTTACATTATACCCATATTAGTTATGGAGGTGCCATGTCTGGGTCTTTAATAGAACTATGTGAGACAAAGTAATTTACCTCTCCTCTTCAAGCGTTCTTGTGATTCTTCGTGGAGGTGTCCAACGTAGCTACAAATGGAAAAGTCAATAATTCTCTCTGTCTTGAGCATGAACCCCACCAATTGGAGGGCCTATGTGATCCGAGTGCAAATGTTACTTGTGTATGATCCAAGAATGATAGTGAAGGTGAAGAGAAAAATGACAAGTAGTGTAGAGCCAGGATGAGGCTACGTAGGCACAAGACCACGCAAGGGTGAAAAGGTTGTGCCACGAGAGGTGACATGCCGTGTGACACATCAAGCTATTGGAAAACCAAACTGGTCTATGCAGTAGTTCAATATTTTTAGGTGGATACTTTTATAAAGTGGCATACATTGGGAGAAGTGGGAAACCATTTATGGTGTGTGCGTTTGATGATGACTACTCTTCTCCATGATTAACTCAACAAATGATTATGAAGTTGAAATGGACATAGTAGGAAATCAACGAATGCCCAAAACATGCATCATGGAAGGTTCTTTGTGTGAATTAAAATGTGAGAAGAAAACAAAATCAGAGTTAGGAGGAAATTTTGGTTCAAAGTTTTTGCAGCGAATTGTGTTGGGGGAGCCACATCCTAAAATGTGAGCAACCCATAAATTTTAAATGCGATTGCAGTGGCCTGGTTAATTTCATTTCATTTTTATTATTATGTTGTAACACTAGTCAGTCCACATAAACTCCTAGAATAAAAGAAAGTATAGATAGATAGACATAGTTTTGTCGCTAATAACTGTTAAATTTTCTTAGGGTTATATTGTTCTTTGCTTCAAAAAATTTCATTTTTTCATTTTCATATTAAATTTACCCCACAACATCATATCATTACTACGTTTTACAACATTATTCAGCAACGTATGCAATTATATTGAAAGAAAAACATCATCATCAATGCAGCGGAACATAAAGGAATGATAGAAGAAAATCATTCACACATAGAGACACTAGGATTGGTCGGAGACCAGGGAAAAACCCACTACAAGGAAAACCCTTTCAAATTCTTCTTCTTATTATATTTTCCTTGAATGATTCAACAAAAGAGAGTACAATGATCCATATCTTCAACCATAATCATATCTAGCAAAATCAACTAAATAACATCCGTGAGATGAACCCAACAATACTACTAATTAAAACCCTAATTTAGAAGCCCGTGCTCAATTGTCACTATTTGCAGTCAACTACCAACTATATGTTGTCAATTATAAAATTCAAACCATATGTCCCAAATGCACGTATAGAGTGATGTGTGTTCAACTGAAACCCTTCGACCACACGCATGAGCCTATGTGTCTATGGTTGTGATAAAAAACTACCTGTGTCATGCATGTGGCTGGAAACCAAAACCCTAAACAAACTTGCGAGATTTAGACCCTACAATCTCAGACTTGTATGAACTAATCTTCGTGACCCAACGTCAGACTTGTGTTAGCCAAACCCAAAGAAAGAAGGATGATGATGATGATGATGATGTCCAAATTAGGATCACTTGGCTTGTATTTATAGCCATCTATGTGTGTCCAATTTCTCTTTTGGGTTGACCTGTCCTTTTGTGCATATGTGGGCTTCAATTCAAAAATACACTTTCTCTTGTCCAAATTGAGCACTTCAGTTGTCAAAACTGGTCCTCTCAAAAAGATGAATCTAGTCCCACGATTGAAATTTGTCAATGTGCTGCCAAATTCACACTCCCTCTCAACTAGGGAGAAATTCCAACTACATCATGTAATCATCACAAGTAAGTTGACATTAAATCATATCCTATCTCAAGCGTCTCATCATCAATTGTCGACACTATTCATCTATGTTCATATCTGCTTATTCCTACTTATCTCTTTATTTTCTCTACTCATATGTTGAACATTCTCGAATCTAAAAGAAGAATAATTTGAAATTGAAGGGGAGTTGAAGCTATCATCCTCAATCCATTGGGGAGTGACTACTACCACTCGTAATCACTTCCATCAAGGAGCCCAATGTTACTATCCAGGAAACATTAGAGAACTTATCATCAGGGAGCACATCTCAACCTGAAACCTCATCAAGGAGCTTAGTCTCAACCCAAAATCCAATGACAATGAGGAAGGTCCTATGGGAAATTCTCACCTCATGTCATCTCATAGAGGAGAAAACATCTTCCACCCTATATCAAGAAATATGAGTCATAGCATAGGGGAGCAAACATCTTCCACCTATGTTGATCAACAATATCTCATCCATCTTATTTCCCACTGATCTTCCCAACAATGACCCTAAGATTCATGTGGTAGAACACGTGCATCATAATCAGCTTGGGTTGTACACCTCAAAGCACTCTCTCAACCCGTTCGCCATATGAGGAGTGATATTCCCAACAAGCCCAATTTATGGGTATGATTCCAACTGGGGTATACTTTACATAGACCGAGATAGGGTAGCAACATATTTGACCCTGTGGGTAATAGATAGGCGTGAAACCCTATTTTCCATAGATCCCTCAACCCTAGGATCCCTCCATCTCATTTACTCACCCTAGGAGCTTAGACAAGGGGGAAGAGTTGGGGTAGTCTCCTTGGCCAATTTTGCTCTATGTAGATTAGAAACATATCACCGTGCTCATATCTGGTACTAGCTTAAACAAATCATTGAAGAGTTCAAACATAATGTCTCAATAGTAGTAGTAACTTGTAAATCAAATCAAATATTATATTAGAATAAATATATATAAAAAAAATGATACCTTATTTATCCCTCCTCTCACGGAGGCAACAACCACAAGCTTAAGCTTGTCTCATACAACAACATCGTATCAATATATGAAGATATCTCAGTCCCAACTATATACGAGATTGTTTTGCAATTGTATTCCACTCTTTATTATCACAATGTATCACTATCACATCCAAAACCTGTTCGAAATAGCTTTCCAAATAGTTTCTTCAACCTGCCACATAGTTTTCCATGCTAGCAACATCGTCCTCAACCTCAGTCATGCTTACAAAATTTGCATCCAAAATATCATGGAAGATCTCATTATAGTTATGTAGCACCCATGTGTGCTCATCTCATCAATAATGATCCCAAAAAACATTAATACATCCATGCAGTCATATATCATAGGAAGAATATCTCAGACCAAAGTTTGATCATGCCATGCAAATATCTCAAAGGGTGCTCAGCGGCAACCCAATGTGTATGAAGCGGCTCAATCATGAATTGAATTAAGTTGATCTCTGCAAAAATATATGTCTAGATGAGTGTTCACAAAGAAAATAATTGTCTTAATCAATTTTTGGTTGCCAAGGAATGCCCAACAATATTTGTGCATATCTTCTTGAAATTCAATCAGAGTGTCCAAGGATTTTCATTTCCATTTTTCAAAAGCTCTTCAATAGATTCACGATATATATTTTATTTTCCAAACTTCATAAAGTAATTCATCATGCTAGGATTCTTCATATTAGACTTCAGAGGAAAACTCCCTCTTACTTTGATCATTAGAGGCTCATTATTTAACAAGAATAGACCATCAATACATAAAACCAAAATCAAAGGCATACCTTGGACCACTTTGAAGTAGAGGTTTTGATCGGCATATCTTCCTGGTTTCACTAGGTAATTTTCAATGTGGACGTACCAGGCTCAGGAAGATTTCTTCAAACCATATAATGCTATCTGCAAATTTTATACTGATAAGACCAATATACTCAGCCTCACAAATATCAACATTGTGCAATCAAATCAACTAAGTCGGCTTATCAAGCCTTAGATGCAGGATCAAAACTAATATCAAAGTTATAAAAGTTTCTGCCAATATCACTGTAACAAACTCTCCAGACCAGAGACCAAGTGTCAGGTAGAGCTCACATCCAAATACCAATTTATGACTTCATCTATTGACATATCAACAAATTGTTATTAAGCAATATTAAGCTCCATTAGGCCATCCACATAATCATAATATGAATTATATTTTTTGTTGTCATTATACATCAAGGATAAGTTATATATGTTTCATGCATTCATTGTGAGATTACTACATACTGAATCACAATTGTTTATTCTTTAACCAATGTGCCAAAGCTAATGATTCCGGTATAAAATCACTATTGAATACCAATTAGTGACTGAAATTCATTATGCCCACATAGCATTATCATCAAGGAAAATAATCATTTATTAAGTCAAAACCCTAATTTGTTATCATTGTGAATTCAATCAATTCATAAGCCAAAACATATCTATAAACTAGCAAGCATCATGTCAAAACTCCAATATTGCTCACTTATATTAAACCAATAAGAAAAATCTTATCAAACCCTTGCAATCGTTATCAAATACTCCCATATACTAGCTTAAATAATCAAATCAAAATAAAATTTGGATATGCATATTTTGTTCCCCTGAAAACACAATTTTAGTCAACACATTCACATTCTTTATAGCAATTCAAATATTCAAACTTCCTTGTTCTTAGAAATTTCTATTGTCTACTCCATATTTGTAGGATTTTCATACCCTTGGTTCATTCTTGATGAATAAGGATTTATTTTTTGTTACCTATAGGCACAACCACACCCATAGGCTGTATTTTGTGCGGTTGGGAGGCATATAGCCGCACTTTTAAGCCTTCTTCCATGTGGTTAGGGCTTAGACTAGGAGAAACCTTCTCTTCTCAGACTAGAACTTACTATAGATTCACAACATCATATATTTGACTAATCATGTCCAAAAATATTATTTCAACAGTAAATAATCTTTTACACATTTAATGCAAATAATAGTTGTAGGGATATTATCAGAGATTTTCTCCCTCTTAATGAGAAGACACTTTAGTCATCAACCTATATATCATAATAATGTCATGCATCAGAAAATTTGTTAGATATATCAGATTGTTAGACATCTATACATCATAGTCATAACATGTTAGGATCAAATACTTCATCACCACGTATGAACATGACATCAAACTTTCATCAAGGGTTATATTCATATGATTAGGGAAGCTAACAAGTGTGTCATCATACTTCAAGGATCATAATCACTACATCACTTCTTTATTATATTATCGAACCATCAAGACAGGCCATCCAATTTTACCACATTGTCAAATTTACTACGCTTATCAAAATATAACCAAGGTCAACAAGAAGATACTGAATATCAATATTATTTTTACACTTTTATCATTAAGGTTCTCATGCTTATCACAAGCATTAACAATAGTATCAAGTCACAATGTATGAAAATCAATGCATCTAAAAAATCCACCATGTCTAGAATGCAAGATACTTTCCAAATATCAAGTGAATCAATATATCACATGTACCATAAATCAAACTTACTTTCATATGCTTGCATGTGCCATTTGTGAAGGTGACATTCTCATCATACCTTAGGTCTTACCATTCCATCCAATGTTTCAGCTAAAACATAACATTGAAACAATACACCATACATACCTTGTAGTATTCAGATACCTGTGGACCTTCTTATTTGAAATTGGCAGTTGGATCACTTTGTCAACTTTTCGTTAGGTGCCTCTTTCATTTTTCAACATGCTCATCTCTTCCCGCACTAGCCATTTTTTCCTGCACCTCAGATGATCCTCAAGAAGGATCAACTTATCACATCTCATGAGGAGGTTAGAAGTATCAAAATACTTAAATATACATGCAAGAAGTATAATCAATGATCAAATCAATAAATCTAAACATAAAGAAGTAACATAAATTGAAAAAGTACGTATTTTCAATGAGATTTGATCATCTTCCTCTTGAACAAACCTTCAAGAGTCATGATTGTCCATTGTCCATATAATATTGTTGCCTTCAATATTTCAACCAACGTCATTAGCAACCAAGCTTAATTGAGAATATCACATCTAGGGCCACATCGATCCTATCACAAGTGCTAGAACATCTTTACATTGATCATGTTAAGGTTTCTAGATTTCATATCTCAAATATTTGACATAACCCAGGGTTTCTTCCAAACACTAATATCCATCAAACCCTAATAGATAGATTTCCTTAGGGTTTCCTTCAAACCCTAGTATTCTTTTAGGTATCCTCCATATTTTCTTACTTCCATCAATGGTCTCTTCATAGAGGTGATCTTCAATGATGTTTCTTTAGCCCATATCTAGTACCATGTTAAATTTTCTTAGGGATATATTGTTCTTTTCTTTAGATAATTGCATTTGTTCATTTGCATATTAATTTCACTCCACAACATCATATCATTATTAAGTTTTATAACATTATTCGACAACATATGTAATTATATAAAAAGAACAACATCATCACCAATGCAATGAAACATAAAGGAACAATAGAAGAAAAGCATTCACACATAAAGGCACTAGGATTGGTCGGAGACTAGGGAAAAACCCACTACAGGGAAAACTCTTTCAAATTATTCTTCTTATTAGATTGTCATTGAATGAATTAGCAATGAGAACACAATTATCAATCTTCAACCATAATCCTATCCAACAAAATCAACTAAACAACATCCATGAGATGAACCCAACAATGCCAATAATCAAAACCCTGATTCAGAAGCATGTGGTCAACTGTCACTGTCTTTAGTCAACTGTAAAATTCAAACCCTAGGTCCCAACCGAACATAGAGAGTGATGTGCGTTCAGCTAAAACCCTCCAACCACATGCATGAGTTTGCATACTTGTGATTGTCACTGAAAATTTCCTATTTCATGCCTATAGCTAGAAACCAAAACCTTAAACACACATGCGAACTTTGGACCTATTGACGGTGCTAGATACTACCAACATATAGGGTGTCTTCCTGATCTGAAGTCCCAATTAAACCTCACACCATTTGGAGTAGGAGCCACATCCGGAGTATCGGTTTGGCCTTCGTAACCGTGAGGTTCATCTTGGTTTCTATGATAAACATAAGATATTATATACATAACCTTTATAAAAGCAAGTAAGATGACATTGTGAAGCACCAATTGTAGGATGTAAAAGGAAACCTTCATGGGGGGAGACAAAAGTGAGTCTCTAAGAGGAAAGTAATAGTACTATCCTATAAGAGGTACACAAAAGCATGAAAATATTTGTTAGTGAAATAGTTCACATAACGATGTTAGAGTGAATACGACACACTTTCAACAATATGAGTACCGAAGCCACCGAAATAGTTCAATTTCTCCAGTACATATGAACACAACATATACTGTAAACATCCCAATAATAGTCATCAAACATTTGTGATACATGCATGAAAATGTGTTGTCTCATAGAGCTTCAATTATAAGGGGAAAGATCCAAGTACATAAATTACAATGGTGGACACTAGTTCCAGTAGTGGAACATTAAGTCACTTCTTGCTTCTCCAAATAATAGTTCTCTCCTATGCCAAGTAGAGAAGCCAAGAATAGATCTCCAAATCTTAAGCCTCCAAGATACATTTGCTTAAGTTATGAGGTTGTGTTTATAACAAGAGGAATGGCCTTTCATATCCTCATGACTCTTGGACTACCCTAGTGACTCTTAGACTTCTTAATATGTCCTTTGGACTTCTAAACGACTCTTGAACTTCTAAATGACCTTTGGACTTCTCTATGTGGCTTTTAGACATATAGAACTATGTGACTTTTCATGTTCCACATATGACTCTTGGACTTCCAAACATTACATTTTGTCTGTTTCTTGAGAATACATCATTACATTCCACATGATGATGTGGCATGACACATGGACACACATTGAATATTATGATGACATTGGTACAAATTACAACTTAGCAATGGTGAGATGAAATTCATGATGAGGTGGAAATGCTAAGTTGTCTTCCTTGTTGGTTCATCTTGCACTCTTGATGATAAATCTGATCTACACTTCATCTTCATGGAAGATCTTCTTTGATGCTTATCTTCACCCTCCAAAGGGTCTTTGATCACTATCGGAATCCTTTGAGTCATCATGCAATATCTTAATTTTTGTCATTGGTCCATGATATACTTCATGTATTCATGATTTTTCTTTTTTTTTCTTCTTCTTCGCAGGTGCATCTTTATGCTTTGTCCTTCGTATGTTCTTTCGAAACTCCTTGTCATGCTGAGATAGTACTCCTAGGAATGAAAATAATTCATGAAAAGGAAAAATTATTCTAAAACATCTATTCTATCACTACCTTTCTCATGGAATTATATGTTCATCATAGGCCTGTGAAATGATTAAAATAAGAAGGCTTGATTAGGAGGGCATAGTCAAACTCATCCAAGCTCATAAGAGGCCTTCAAGGTGCACTTGTGTGCTTAAGAAAGAAAGAGAGAGATCAAGGGTGTAGTGGCACACTCTGAAGAGATAAAGGAGTGACACTTAGGCCTTCATGCCTTTAAGGTGTGCACATGAACTCAAAGAGACTAATAAGGAATAAGGGCACACTTCGAAGACACGAAGGAGTGAGGCCTCAGGCCTTTAGGCCTTCAAGGTGTGCTAATGTGCTAAAATAGAATAAGTGGGCACAAGGGCTCACTCCAAAGATATGAAGGAGTGAGGCTTCAGACCTTCAGGCCTTCAAGGTGCACTCATGTGCTCAAAGAGAATAAGAGGGAATAAGGGTGCATTTTGAAGGGACGAAGGAGAAACACTCAAGCCTTTAGGATGCGCTCATGCACTGAAAGAGGGCATATTTATTTGTGCCAAAGTAGTGTGCTCAAGCTTCAAGCTTCGTGATTATTCCATGCACTCAAATGGAAGGATGAAGCTTCATGCTTCGCGTTTGCACCATGCGCTCTAAGGCTTCATGCTTCATGAGTTCACCATGCTTTCTAAAAGAAGAATGAAGCTTCATCCTTTGTGAGTGTGCCATGCGCTTAAGGAGGGCACATTTATTTGATTCAAAGGAGTGTGCTCATTGTCCTGAAGTGCGCTCATTGTTTTGAAGTGCATTTAGGTTGTCAGATTGTTCTTTTAAAGGAAAGAAGCTCCTTGTTTGTCCAGAGTGCGCTTTTTAGAGGAGAGAAGGTCATTGTTCTCCTGAAATGTGATTTTTCACTGAGTGTTTCAAAGTTTGATCAAGATTAGAAGGGTGAAATTCTCTCCAACATTGGCTACTTGTTCATCTAGAATGTGCTTTTCACTGAAGGAGGTAGCGCAAGGCTAGGTGACTTATCTTTAGGAAGCATTGATTCACTGTAAGAGGGAGGAGACCTTAGAGAAGACTTAGTGCACAAGTATGGGAGGAAATATATGTCAATGAGTCTCATGAATAAGTTTTAATTATCACCTATGAAGAGAATTAATGCATTTAAAACTTGTGTTGGGATGAAGGACCAAGAAGAGCTCTCACAATGTCTAAGTGCAGGTCCAACAGAGTAAGAGAAATGAATGCATATTAACTGACTCAAACATAGGTCACACACATAATCTCCATCAACACAAGCCACTGGAATTCATAGGACTCATGAACAATGGTCACACCTTAAAACAACAACAAATTGATGCCTATTTCTAAGTGCAATAGTTGAAACGACACATTACAACACTTAGAAACCAAGTTACGACAACTATGGTGAATATGACCAAAATGTGTGCTAAGCTATAGGAATGTTTCTAGAACATATTCCAATGATATGTAAGACCATATAAAGTAGAAGAGTGCACTAGAACTAACTTTGATGTTGCATAAATGAGTTCCACATGCAAGAGTGAAAACTGCAAAAGCGGTACCTGCGATATGAGGGAAACATATGGTGACACTTGCAAAATGTGAATGATTATGAAAGAAACACATGAAAGAGTGAAGATAACGTGAAAATTACACTTATTAAGGTGAAATCAAGTGAAAACGACAGTCACGAATGTCAAAACGACACTTATGAAAGCGAAAATGCGTAAAAGATGAAAGTTGAAAAAACTCACCAAAATAGAAGTACAAACGCAACAAAGTGAGGGGGAATTTCAATAAAAGCACACATTGACTATCAAAATGAGGTGAAAATCATGCATGCATTGTCTTGATGGATGGTTTTATTTCTATTGAAGCTTGAATAAATGAAGTGTTCTCATGAAATCATTGATGACTATGCATGTGACTGCAAGTGACTTGACAGTTTGAAATTGGAAGAAGACTTGAACACTTTGTAAAACATCAACCAATAATGACGTAAGAGATAGATCGTAAGATCCTCAATAGGCTCCAAAATTCAAGTGTAGGAAAAAAATTTGGAGGGTATTGATCGCAGCGACAACACTTACCGACACACTGGTAGAACTCCAATTTCTCTTAGGTTTAATTCTATAAGTGCAAGGTGTCAGCCTTTCACGAATTATTGATTCATCTTTCTAATTAGCTTTGCTCCCCTACTTAACCCAGTTAGAGATATAGTTCCCTCCATTCCTTTACTTGGTTAAACACATACCAAGGCTTGCTAGATAACAATTGTTTCGATTTAGGAAAGGGTAATATGTATGGAAAGTTTAAGATGTTCAGAATATGTGTTTCATCATTGGTGTTGCTCCGCTAATAGTAGGCCTTGCCATTACCCCGACAAAGTCACTACATGAGCACAAGCATTGCTTCATTTCCAGCGAGCTTGGACAGTACCCTAATGATCCCTGTGCAGGAAACCTTTCTCTTCTTTCACCCTTTATTTATTTATTTAATAAGATTGTGCTTTGGCACTTATTTATTTTATGAGTGGAAGAGGGATCCTAACTTATTGAGATTAGAGTAGGCTTCCCATTCCGAGAAGTATTTACGTAACCTATGATATTGGTTTGCTTGTTTTACATTTTCCCCTTATCATTTCTTTACTTGACTGGATCAACAAGAAAAACACTATTTACTCACAATACCGAGTTGAGGAATGAGGATCCTTTGAATAGATACAAGATTTATAGTTTGACCAAAGTCTTTCCATTTGAGTGGATCATATTTTCCATTCAGAAATCATTGAATTTAAAGATATGTAAACCTAAGATAGAGAAGAGGCAACAAATTATCCAAGCATCATTCGTCATCACAATTGCCCTTTTCAAGTTTTGCCACATTGTCTTTTGAGCCAAAATGGGGCATCTTTCATGCAAATTTTTATTGAACAAACAAAAGAAAATACATGAAAAAATAACAAAACAAAACCAAAAGAACAAGGCAATTGGAGGCGAAACATAAAACAACGTGAAGAATATAACATAATAAAACAAATAAAAGTAGAGGCTTGATGGAGAGCAGGATAGAGGGGGGATGCAATGAAAAGGAAACTAAATACAACTAAGCCTACTCCTAACCTAATCAGTTATAACGTCAAGGCTAACTATAATCATATTTCCAATTAACCCATTGTTGTTCCTGACCTGCAACCACAAAGATATGAGCAATTAAAAACAATATAAAACTATGTGCAATAAGAAAGATAAGAACATTGAAAACTTGCACAATTGGTTGAAGATATTTCTTATTACCAGAAATATGTGCCATACCGAATGGTTTGAGCCAATTTCGAACTTTACCTTGTTGTTTGAAACATCAATAATCCAAAACTTGCGGGTTTCTTGTGAATACACATTCATCTATGCTCTCAGTTCTTGCAAACATTAAGAAGGATCAAAACTTATTATTTGCGACGGAACTTTCCAGGTAAGATTGCTCTACCCATTTAGCAACTGGATCATGACATTCATAACAACCAATTTGAAGACCCTGAGACTTATGGGAAAATGAATTTTCAATTGGGAAAAAAGAATCACAACAATAATCTTTGCTATTATGATCAGATTGGTCAATTAACATATAAGATTCTTGAGCATGTATCAGTTTCATTTCTATCCAAATACATGTAAAGTTAACAATAATAAGGCTAAGAGAATTATAAACAATTGTTGACATCAAACCAGGAAACCAATTCGGATACTGAGTTGAAAAAAGATTAGAAACATATGTTAAATTAGACTCAGTACCAACACAAGGGTCCTGGTCAATTGAATGATTGAAGCAATTACAATTATTCCAGAATAGAAAATGTACCATGGATATGATTAGCTTCATGATATTCACAAAAGAGATAATAAGATGATCATATTTGGAAGAGTTTAACAAAAAAAAGAAAGTATCTTTATCTTGATATTCAAAATGATAGGCTCTGAAACTATGGGGATTTGTAACAGATGTGTTTTCCAGTCCTTAGTCTAACTAAAGGGGTTGACATGAAGAGGAACTATCCAAACAAGAATATTTCATCTGGTAAAAAATTATATCTTGAAGATCAGCTTGAAAATGACGGGAGCCCCTTAAGCATGAACTCATAACTAGTGGATGAATGTTAAGGAAAGAATTATGCATGGAAATTTGGATCCAACTTAGTTCGGATATCTCAACACTATTGCGAGAAACTGACATAACCGTGAGCTTGGGCTGAAGTGCCTCAACTTCCTAACATGTACCTGAACAATAGATGTATCAATGAAAACACTACTAATCCCACTAGTTTGATTAGGTTTAAGATTAAACACATCAGATTCTTGATGGATAGAAAATTGAGATACATCAACTGGAAAAATAATTTGATCATTCAGAGTTGGAACATATTCCTCACGACTTAAAAAATATTTATAGTTAAATCAATCATGAATAATAGATTCAAACTTTTGATCCTCTCATTGTAGTATCACACTGTTGTCGCTAATTGCTAAATGTGTTTTTAGATGTGAAAAGGGTGAGAAAGAGAAGTGAAGTTTGAAGCCATCTCCCAAGCCACAAAATCTCTCTAAGATAAGTTAGATCCTCTACATTTCATAGCGCTCATGGTAATCTTTCCAACAGTGTATGGAAGTCCAAAAATAGACTTTTGGATTAGAAGTTAGAGCAGACTGAAGCTGCCCTTTGAAAGCTAGAAAACAAAGAGTAAAATACCAAGGGAAGGCTAATCACAATCGCAGTTTCCTAAGAGAAATGGTAGGGAAAAGGATAGAGCAACTTACGATTAGCGATTGTTGATATCGGTGATCGCAAATGTCAGAGATCCCAGGTTCATCGCAAATCACAATCAGCGATCAGAGGTCCTAGTAATCAAGACATATTGGCAGGGTAACATAATGATCGCCGATATCGTACTCTGGGAGCGCATTGCAAATCGAAATCGGGGCTTGGGGGTTTCAAGGTTGAGGCATATCAGTGATCAGCAATTTCAAGGTCCAAGGCATCACACATTGGCGCCTTGACAAGGTTACAACTCCAAAAAGTTGTGATATTGTGATTTGCGATATGATTAGTGGTAAAGCATCAGGAGGGCCAAAAAAATATTTACAAAGGAAATCAACCAAAAACCAAGGGCACGTGGGCCTTTTCTCTCTTCTCCAACAGGACGCATGGCAGCACATGATTGGTCTTGATAAAGATACCACGGAGAAGATATTTTTGTAACTGTAACCCAAGCTCCCCCTCTTCTTATAAATAGGGGGAATAAACAATTAGAAAAGGTTCCGAAATTATGCACCCAAAGTGGTCCAAATTCTATGATTCCTCTTTTGGTTCTAAGTTTCCTGTTCATGAGGGACTTGACTAATACAATGTTGAATGTAATGGACTGGTATTTGGACCCTTCAAGAATTAACAAAACTCCTTGGTGATTCCAAGAAGATCAATGCGCAGTATGTTTCCTCTTTGTAAATCTCATTTCATATGTTTTTATTCCTACTGAAATTGTGTAATGAAGTTGTCAGTCTCATGCTTTCATGGTCATATATTTTGCTGCTAAATAGAGAACATTACCTGCGTATATTACTGATTTACTTGTGTTATTCAATAGCCTACAGTACCTGTAGTAATTACATATTTACTTGTGTTATTAGATTAAATTGTAGTATTTGTATGATCACAGATTTACTCATAGTGTTTGGTGATAGAGGTACCCATGATGTATATGCATGAAACCTTAATTTGCGCTCCACTATTTCTACCATTCCACCTCTTCAATCTTCCATACCCCTGCCGAGACATTGGAGATTAGGATTCTGTTACATCACTATGCATCGATTCTCCCCCTTTCTCTCTTCCTCTTCACCTTTACTACAACTGCAATATTAAGCTACATGATTGTTGTGTGTCGACCACCAGAAAAAGGCATTTCTCTTTGGGGTTCGCCTGATTTACCCCCTGAACATTCGGATCCATGTATCGACTTGAGTTTACCTGGATGACAGAATATTGAACCAAGCCCCTTTTATTCTCTTTTAATTGCGTGACAATTGGAGTGTAGCTAAAACCCCCTGCTAAATAATCTTCCATGCACTCCTCTATTTAAGATGTCCTAGGCATTGGTCTACAATCAACCCAAAGGTTGTCCCTAGGAAGCTTTCTACATCTCACGAAACACTTGTGCTGCAGGTGTCGTTAAAAGCGACAACACACACCACCTTGCAGTTGATTTCAAGCATGATCAGTCAGATAAAGGTTGAGAGGATTTAGGAGGGTTGTTGGTGTGACATAGTTATGAAACATATCTAGGTTCAATGAATAGTGTTCTAAAGATGAAGAAATGTTGAAGGACTCAGGAGGAGGAGTAGCAGTGGTAGGGTTGCATATTAGGTAAGTTTTGTTCATATTAATGAAATGAAGGATCCAGATTCTTGTAGCATTGTATTTGCAACAACTTTGTGCATGTAATGATTTGTGGTTTGGTTTGCCATTCATTTTCTGTTAGCAGTTTGGGTATTTGCAACAGTGTGTGCCAATTACTTTGTTGTTTATATTAGCTTTTTATTGCATTTTTTTGGGTATAAAATTTTGCAACCATGATTCTTTTTGTTGGGCCCTTTTGGCTAGAAGGGAAAATAAATTGTCCAACACTGCCACTATTTTTAGTTAGGATATTGGACCCTCATTCAAATCTTAAATCCTTTTCCTATTCTTACTTAGCATTTTGCAAGTATGTTATATAATGTTTGATCAATAGAACAAGGTATTTAATTAGACATGCTTGGATGATATGGTGAGGGGAGATATTATTTACAATACGAATGGACTCTACAGGTTTGTTCCTCATAAAATATTTGCTTACATATGCTAGCAAGAGTTGCATGTTGGAGAAATTATAGTTATAGAAATAATTGATTTCTCTGCTATATGTCAGAGAATTGGCGATAGATACGGTGGGAGATATAATTGAATTATGATCCATTATACTGACTCATATTTCATCTAGTTAATTAGTGCTTAGTATCATAAACTCAAGGTGTTTTTTTATATTGAATGGCTTGTTTGTTGGTGCATATTTTGTGTAGTGTTGCTTGTGAAACTTTCTAGGATAGAGATGTAAGCCATGATTTTTCCAAAGGAAGAAATTGATATATTCATGAAAGTGATGATTGTTCCACTTACATCCTCAGAGGAAAGCTTGATATATTCTAATGAGCTATTAGGCATTCTGTTTGTTATAGTTAATTTGGCTATTAAACATTATGGTTGCCTTTTTTGGCAGGAAACAACAATGGAAGGCATGGATAGTATCATTGACACTAATTACATCCTTAGGGTAGTGATAAATGCATTCTGAACCAAATATAGCTATAGCTTGAAGATCTAGATACATGAATAGACAATAGAGGAGATATAGAGATTCATTACTTTAATATATGTGTCCCTGAACATATTCTGGGCTTAGATATTTGTGGAGATGTGATATTTGGTGATGACATGCAAAAGAGGAATCTCTAGTGGAAAAATAAGTGTGTCACAACTAGTATGCCTACTAATTATATTGGAAATTGTTATATGTATGAGGACTCTCTTCATGGAAGAGAGCTTGACAAGACTTCATAGCTCGAGTGCATAACACAGTTAAATTCCTACAACAATTTATGTGTCTCATGGATGCAAAAATTCTCATGTCTTTATTGTAGCTAACAATGGAAG
This sequence comes from Pinus tabuliformis, assembly GCA_031772625.1. Lineage (NCBI taxonomy): Eukaryota > Viridiplantae > Streptophyta > Pinopsida > Pinales > Pinaceae > Pinus > Pinus tabuliformis. The sequence goes on along the minus strand of CM062809.1, from coordinate 479,390,282 downwards.
AATTTGAACTCTTTTATGAAATAATAATCTTATAAGAGGGGCAGATTGTCAATCATGGACCTAGGGACAATGTGTTGGAATTTTTTTGAAGTTGTGGATTCAAATGTCCAAAAGAAAGGGAAATGAAGACTTATTAGAAGAGGTATTCCGGTTATAAAATTTTAAAAGAAGCATTACATCCATAAAATATGTTCTTTCCAATTCTAATAGTATATAATACTTACATTTCCTTTCCAATATCGCATGGTTACAGGTTACATCTAAGAAAGATCAAGGACAATATTGGGAAGACAATATGTGGCTTTATCGTTATGTGTCTATCAAGGAATTTTTATTTAGATTATAGTAGTTCAATGTAGGTTTAGATTTGGAAAATGAGTTATTAATCCCTTATATTAAGAATATAAGTCACAGAGAAGATTTGGTGTTCAATAAGAACCCTATCCCAAAAAGAGAGATCTTGAAGGCTTGTTTTTCAAAAGAATGGCTCTAATTCGTTATAACTTATTCAGGTAACTTGCCATACATTTCATTTTCAAATTGAAGGGAATTTAAATTAGGAAATTCCAAAAGTTTTGAGAATCTAAGTATAATTTTATTATAAGCTTCCAAAATGTTTTCCACTATATTGATCATTTCTCCTATGTTTTCATCTGGCTCCCATTCAATCACAAGTTAACCATAGTCATGGTTGTCAATCTCATGTCATTGAATGTGTTTTAATTTTAGTTTTTATAGATATGTGATGGAAATTTTGGTGACCCAGTTCTTAGTACAAAATATTGATATAGAAACATTGGGATTGTACAATAATTTCAAATAGTGGATGCATGACTTCACTGTACAATTTGAATCTTTGTTGAGCTGAAATGGTCATTATGAAGGCATGGAATTTAAGCACATGTTTCAGAGTGATATTATCAACTTTCACACCTAGAATTTGACTTATAGGTCTTGATTTTGGGTTGTACTATGTTATTTCCACTATTGGTAATATCAGTGAATTTTGACTCAGCTAAGGCTCGCATATCTTCTTGAGGCTTAGCTAAGTCAAGTAATCACCTAATAACTGACTATGAACTCACCGCTAGCCAAGACTCATCCTTCATGGCCAAGTTTCCCGATACTTTCCATTCTCCGAACTCACAAATACCTACCTCATTCTCAACCAAGACTTGCCTTTACCCACCAAGACTCATCCTTACTACATTTTTGTAGGTTTTAACCCCGTACAGAAATTACCTGCATACAAATTCTAAAACATAGAAAATAAACAATGGGAGAGCATAACACATAAAACACATATACACAGAGATTTTCCCCTGGATCCCAAAACCGGGACTACTAGATTGATTTTTCATTATGTTTCTTTCAATGTTACGATACATATATATACATGCCGAAGCATCCAATACCATGGACCAAAAACCATCGCGCCCAAAACCATGTGTGAAAAGCCATGCACAAAACCATAGGTAGGTTCTCCCCACCTAATATAGGGTCCAAAAAAAATTTCCCTAGGGCAGCGCCCCCCACAAACCCCCTGTGAGCCCCCCTGCTACGCAATCAGCGCAACGAAGGGGGGACTCCCCCCCCCCCACCCCTCTAACCCCTCGATTAACTAGGGATGGCTAGTCGTGGAAAGAATATAATACAACCCAACATTCTCCCACTTGTTGTTTTCTTTCCAAAGGGGGCCACAGGAGAGCTTAGTCATTTATCTAGCCCTGCAACACCCATTATTTATCTACACCAAGATAACTTCTCAGAGCTAACAGATTTTTTCAATGCATCTGCAGTATTCTTCAAAGTGTCCACCTTTACCAGTAACACCTTTTTGTCTTCTATCATATCCCTCACAAAGTGATACTGAACATAAATGTGCTTTGTCTTTGAATGGTAAGCAGGGTTCTTTGCCAGGAAAATTACTCTTTGGCTATCACAGTCTATTCTTATAGCTCCCTGTACTAACCCCAGACTTGAACACAATCTATGCAACCAAACTGCTTCCTTTCTTGCATGAGTGGCTGCCATGCATTCTACCTTTGTAGTTGATAGTGCCACTACAGATTGTTTCTTACTCATACAACTAGCTGCACCTCCAAATAGGTTAAACACATACCCACTTGTAGATCTTCTTTGATCCAAATCTCCAGCCCAGACTGTATCAACAAAGCCACGAATATCCAAAACTCTGTTCGATCCTGGTCTTCCTTGGTAGCAAAAACCATAATCAATAGTGCCACACAAATACCTGAAGACCTGCTTCACTGTTGTCCAATGCTCCTTCCTTTGTTTTGACATAAACCTGCTTAATACTCCCACTGCATGTGCAATTTCTGGTCTAGTATAAACCATCACATACATAAGGCTACCGACTGCACTTGCATATGGAACACGGGACATGTCCTCTTCCTCTTGTTGTGTCTTGGGACACTGTTCAGTAGATAACTTCACACCTATAGGGATAGGAACCTTCACCGGTTTACTATCCTGCATATTAAACCTTTGCAGTGTTGTCTCGACATACTTCCTCTAGTTTAACTAGAGCTTCCTCTTTTCCCGATGTCTTTTAATTTCTGTGCCCAAAATATAGTTTGCAGCACCAATATCTTTCATGTCGAATTTGGAGGACAATTGGGTCTTCAAATCCTAGATAATTTCTTTATCATTTCCAACCAGCAACATATCATCCACATACAAGACCAGATAAATAACACGGTCACCAATTAATTTAAAATACACACAATGATCTGCTTTTCTTCTGGTGAAGCCAAGTCCCCGTATAAATGTATCAAATTTATGATACCACATCCTTGGTGACTATTTTAACCCATACAGAGAATTTTTTAACTTGCATACTAGTTCTTTCTTACCCTTCACCACAAAGCCTTCAGGTTGCTTCATGTAGATCTCATCTTCCATATCCCCATGAAGAAATGTTTTCCTCACATCCATCTATTCTACTTCAAAATCAAAAGCAACAACAACAAATAAAAGTAATCTAATAGAAGCTACCTTGGCAACAGGAGAAGAAATATCACCAAAATCAATTCCCAGCACCTGGGAATAACCTTTTGCTACCAACTGAGCTTTGTATTTCTCCACCTTTCCTTCTGCATTTGTCTTCTTCATGAACACCCATTTTCTGCCAATGGGTTTCCTTCCAGCCCGCAACTCCACGAGATCCCAAGCCTCATTTTTGTGCAAAGGTGCCATTTCATCAACCATGGCCTCTTTACAAAGTTTTCTATCCTCTGAATCTACTGCTTTCTTCATAGTTCTGGGATCATCATCAATAATAGATAAAGAAAAATTTGAACAAAAAGCAGATGGACTATACCTTTCTCGCTGCCTTTTTTCTCGAATTGATCTTCTCACAACTGGAGTTTGTGGATGTTCATCTTCTGAATCCTCTTCTGTTGTAGAGTCTGATTCTTCCTTCTTTAGCTCAAACTCTATCTTCTTAGGTTCCTTTGGTTGGACTTCATGTTTAATAACATCTTTCACCTCTTTGAACACCACATCTCAGTTGTACACAACCTTCCTTGTTGCTGGGTTCCAAAGTTTATAACCCTTTAAACTATCCTTATACCCAATAAAGATGCACTTTTCAGATTTACTATCCAACTTTGTTCTTTTCTCCTTTGGAACATGTACATATGCATCACTTCTAAATACCCTCAAATGTGAAAGAGAGGATTTCTTACCAGTCCATAGCTCTTGTGGAGTCTTATCCTCCAACGGTGATGAAGGCGATCTTTTGACCAGGTAACATGCGGTCTCCACTGCCTCTGCCCAGAATTCCTATCCTAACCCAACACCACTGAGCATTCTTCTCTCCCTTTCGATCAACGTCTTGTCCATTCTTTCTACAACTCCATTTTTCTCAGGTGTGTTTGGAGTAGTCTTCTGTCGTGCTATACCACACTTCTTATAGAATTCTCAAATTCCTTCTTGCAAAAATCTCCACCATTATCTGTCCTCAGCACCTTTATCTTCTTCTCTGTCTGGTTTTCCACCAGAGCCTTAAATTCTTTAAACCTATCAAAGACTTCAGATTTCTTCTTAAGGAAATATATCCATGTATTCCTTGAGAATTTATCTATAAATGATACATAGTACATAGAATTACCCAGTGATGGAACCTTCACAGGTCCAAACACATCATTGTGCACAAGCTCTAATATCTGTTTCACCCTCTTACCACCAAAGGGGAAACTCACCCGATTCTGCTTCCAATATACACAATTTTTACAGAAATCAAAATCTAGAGAGCTATTAGTCATACCTTCTACCATACCTTTACCATGAAGTATTCGAAGGCCCTTCTTTCCAATATGTCCAAGCCTTTGATGTCATAGCATGGTCTTTTCTCTAGAGAACACTAGATTTTCTGCTCCACTTTCAGGAACCACAAAACTGTTGCACTCATCAACAACAGTTCTACCTTGTAGCTTGTACAAAGTTCCAATCTGAACTCCCCACATCAATACCAGTTCTCCCCAAACCATCTTGCAATTATCCTTCTCGAACACTGTTTTTACACCTGCATCATAAATCATATTTCTGGCCAATACATGAATATGCAGAACACTTAGAAGTGTTCTAATCCTTCCATCTTGCTAATTCAACTTAACTTTTATGCGACCAATGATTTTAGCCTTCCTGTCATCCCCAAGAAGACATCACCACCATCATATTTCTCATACTCGCATAACCACTCTCTATGGGGAATGAAGTGAAAGCATGCACCTGAGTCAATCAACCATGCCTCATGATCTACATGTGTACTTGAATAAGCCAAGTACACATCCCCACCTTCATCTGAGGTGGTTTTCACCTCTATAGAAGGAGCATCATCAGATCCCTTTCCTTTGTCAGGAGCTTTAGATTTACAGTCCCTTTTGTAGTGCCCTTCCTTTTCACATTTCCAGCACACCTTTACAAGTTTTCCTGGAGATTTAGATCTCCCTCTAGATTTAGATATCCCACTCAATGACTTATTTTTGTTTCTGTTCTAGGACCTTCCTTATACAGACAAGGCATCACCATTTTGGATCTCCATATTTTTCCGTCTCATCTCCTTCGTCAGTAAGGATGAGACTATTTCATCAAACTGCAAGGCAGTTGCATTTCTACCTATTGCAATAACTAGAATATCCCACGAATCTAGTAGAGAACACAACAAACTAATGCACTTATCTTCATCTAAAATTTTAATATCAACAGATAATAACTGACTTACCACAATATTAAATGTGTTTAGATGCTCTGTCACCGAGTCTCCATCTTTCATCCTCAGGTTATACAACTTTTTCTGTAGGAACAATTTATTCACCATAGTCTTATATTGGTACAAATTCCCTAACTTTTCCCACAAAGCCTTAGTCGTAACTTCCCCTGATACATTCAGCAATACTGAAACTGAGACACACAATTGTATTGTGCTCTTTGCCTTCCGATCCAACTTCTTCCATTCTTCATCTGACATTCCCATTGGTTTAGTACCCAGATCTATCGCGATACACTAATCTTTATCCACCAACAGATCCTCCATCTTGAGTTTCCACAACTCAAAACTCCGACCATTAAATTTCTCGATCTCTATCTTTTGACTACTCACCATCTTCTTTCACCACCAGAATCGATCCTGCAGAACTCCCACTAAACAGAGTCTACCACAGGCCCGAGCGAAACCCCTCAGCAAAAAAGGAATTCCCTTGAAGCCAAACAACTCTGATACCAAATGTAGGTTTTAACCCCGTACATAAATTACCTGCATATGAATTCTAAAACACACAAATAAAAAATGCGAGAGCATAACACATAAAACACATATACACAGAGATTTTCCCCTGGATCCCAAAATTGGGACTACCAGATTGATTTTTCATTATGTTCCTTTCAATGTTACAATACATATGTATACATGTCGAAGCATCCAATACCACGAACCGAAAACCATCACACCCAAAACCATGTGCGAAAAACCATGCACAAAACCATAGGTAGGTTCGCCCCAGCTAATATAGCTATTCGTGGAAAGAATATAACACAACCCAACAGTTTTAAGCTTTATTTTTATTTGGAAGGTATTTTCCAAGACACCAAGTCTTGTTGAGTTCTGGGCCAGCTGAGTATTTGCTAACAAGTGTGAGAAATTTGTGTAATAAATAACAGACCCTTACCAGCCAAAAGTAAGCATAGAATGGGGGCAAGAGACTTTATTGCACTAGCCTCATCTTACTCATTTATTTTCATCCTTTTGGCGTTGGTGTGCATCTCCTATTTTGTTTCTACCTTTAACCTTCTCATCATTCATATCATTCCTTCCCCTAGATAATGTCTAGTAGATGTGTTTTCAATATGTTGTAATTATTCTTGATTTTATGATCTGGATTGGATCATTATATTGTTTGGCATCCATCTTGATGCATTCAGAGTGGGAAAAGTGGAGGAATCAGCTCGCGAGACCATTTTTACCAAGGGGACCCAGTTTGGCGAAACAAGGTCTGAAACCTTCCGAGAGCATTTTGAGGCATCAAAATAAAAATTTAGTGGTAAAACGTTAACTTTATCCCAACACCTTTTCAAGTTTTTCTACACACAGATATATTTCCAATGGTGTAGCACGTCAATTAGAGTCCATATGCAAAATTTATGCCACTCAGAAGTTGACCTTCTTGTTTTCACACCTATAATTTGGGAGGATGTCACGTCAACCCCCATTATTCATGGAAAAGGGGCTAGCCATGTGATTTTGATGTAAAATACTCTATAAGAGTCTATATTCTAACTCTAGTTAAGAGTTGATGTAGTCAAACTTAACCATACTAGGTTTTCGGGTTGTGTTATAACCGGCCACTAGGAGGAAGAGGCATTTCATTCTTTCAAGAGAATTTTGTTCCATAGTTGAGCAAATACATCTAGGAGAGATAGGACATATATCACATAGAGAGGATATTTTCACTATAGTAGCCCATGTGCCACAGGCATTACATTTTTGTACCTGTAACCATATTTCCAAACAAATAAAGAGAGTGAAGCAGCCTCACCTTCCAGCTGGGTTTTCTCCCGAAAGGGTTTCCCATAGAGTATATCTCGTGTCTTATGTGTGTGTGAGAGAGATTAGTTTTCATTCTCTACTTTTATGCATAATCTACATTCGTATGCATGCAATAATTACAATAAAATCTACAGATTTAGAAATTAAATAAAACTGTAATAGTGTAAAATTTTGAAGTTTTAATATAATATTGTCAAATATGTTGTGACGAACTTTCCAGTGGAATATCAACAATAGTTTAAGAATCATTTTAACTCAGAGATAAATTGAAGGGAAATTAGGGAGGCTCAAGATCCATTCTATTTGGCCTCCAAACATTCATTATTTCTTAGCTCATGGATATTTCAGGGGTCAGAGTCGGTCAGAAAACATGAAAGGACATTAATTAGATGGTTACTTGGTATTTGGATAACAAAACAAATGCAACAAGAAGAGAATTATTGCATATATGCAAAAATAAAGGAGGTTATTCCATCAATCAAACTATATCCAAAATAAATTCTATGAAAGGAGAAGTCAGATACAACAAAAGGTTCCCACAAATACAACCAATGAGGTAGAGAAGAAGCAATGAGATACAATAGAAGGTTCCAACAGTTTAAACCAATGAAGCAGAAAAAATTGGAAAATTAGTCATAGGGAAATATGGCAATACCTCATTTATGATATTGATGTTGGGATTTTGGAGGAGGAGAGAGTTAAGATGACCAAGCAACATCCATATAGGCTAAAGAAAACATCAATATAATCTACATAGATGTGGCCTTAGCCTCAGAGAGTAAGGATTAATTGCCTCATTGACCGACCTAATTTCTTTTTTTGCTTAATCATTTTAAGATGGGAATATTGTTTTCTATTTTCCAAGAAATAGAATTGTGCTGAGCAATTGCCTTAGAAACAACTTTTGTTATCATTATATTGTTATATCTAGGTCTATACAACTATGCTAGTATTTTGAACAACTATGTGATTAATACTAGAGAATAACACAGTGAGAATCATCATATGTTTGATAGTTATCCTGAAGAATGAATAAGTAGCTAGTTTTACAAACAGTAACGCTATTTAAGAGAATCATAATTATAGTACAAAAAATCTTGAAAACCTAGATAATATCCAAACATTTTCATCTAAAAACAATGACAAATAAAAGCTAGCTAGAAAATAAAGAAAAAGGGGGCAAAGCATAAAGAATATAGAGGGTCTAAATTGGATGGTTATGTAGTTTAATTTGATTGTAAAATAAGATGTAGTTATTAATTATTCTCATCTGTTACCTTTGACATTGTTACAATGCATTTGTTCCCACTAGGTTTCAAGTAGTTATTCTTTTGTATGCTTACCAGCTTCTAAGTGATTTAATTTTCCCTCTATGTATATTTTGTCATGATTATTCACTAAAATTATTGGCTATTTAGAACATACAAGCATATTTTTAGGGTGACCAAAAATTATATTTAAGTTATTTTAACCTTGAGGCTTGTTATGATAAAATTTTCTCTCTTTTCTAGATTTGATCTTCAATTGTCCAACATTTATTCCTTCTTGTAATCTAATTTGTTTCGAGACCCTTAGGACGTTGTTGAGTATTGGCTAGTGTAACTAAATTCATTCTAAACATTGACCTCTATAAGTGTAATTTAACATTCAATTACCTCTATCTTTGGACATAACTTAAAGGCCTTGCCTTCAGCCTATTGATTTTTGTTTGCTTGAGGGGGCTTGAACCCAGGTTTAGAGTTAGCTGCGCTAACCAACAAAACCCTACACTACCAACCCTTTCGGCAACAACCTGCATATCACAGGCTGCAGTCTCAACTGAGGCAGTATTGGGGAACACTAGAACCAGGCTTTTGCATCTGGAAGGATATGTGATGAGGTTTAAGGTGCTTTCTGCAGTTTTAGTTTAGATTTGACCTTCGTGAACCCTTATTCATGAGACTTATATGATTTCCAGTTAAAGAAAGTTATAAGCTTCGCGTAACTATCTAATCATGCATAAAACAATATCTAACATCCAATCCAGATCTTCGCGGAGTAATTAAGATAAAATACATACAAATATCATTCAGTTGGGCATAAATACAGAAAATACGCAGTGCATAAAAATAGACACAAATTTTCTTCAAATGTCTTTCTATTACTTCAGATATTCTTTTACAACCATTCCAGACCCTACGCACATAGCTCTAGGGGTCCACGCACTCAGCTGCAAAATTACCAAGGGCTTCGCACATTGAGTTGCAAGAACCTTCCCCTTCGCCCAAAACACAAAAGTAAACCTACAATTATAGACCCAAAATCATATCATAACAATTGATTGATTAATTGATTGCCTTAGACTTGCTAAGACATCTCTTTATATATCCTTCACTATTACAATACCATGGTCCGCAAACCATGGGTAGATCTCAAAACAATACCAAAATATAAGGGGTTTTGACCTTCCTAAAACCCCTTGACTCCTATTTGACCTATGCTACTCACGCTCTGCTCCTCAAAATGCGGAGACTTACAATATTTTAACAAAATTTGACCCAGAGGACCCTGTCCCAATAGGCCCCCAACACAATTATGTCACTCGTCCTCAAGTCACTCTACTAGTATGCTCTGGATCTTTCCTTCCAGACTGTTGAATGAAGACTTCACTGGTCGAAGTGCCTTTGTGCATTGAACAACTGCCTGTCGCACTTCTTCCACCAACTTTTCCGTAGTTGGCCCATCTGCTTCTAAGCCGATGGTTTGTGTGTCTGCTACATACTTTTAAGCATGCCTTCCATAGTTTGTGAGAGTTTCCCTGCTTCTTCCTCCCATGACTCTAGTCGCGAAGTGATGGGCTGCATATTATTCCATAGCTCCTCGATCTATCCTTGCGGGGATTCCCCTCTTTCAATCGGGTGAACCATTGCACAGGGGCTAGCCTATGCGTTGTTTCCTTTATCTCATCGTACTACAGCTGCTTATCCCAAATGGAAACTTCAATCTTCTTCACCAGAGGGGGCTTGGACGCAGGTTCAAAGTTAGTTGTGCTAACCAACAAAATGCTACACTATGATCCCTTTCGGCAACAACTCGTGTAGCGTAGGCTGCAGTCTCACCAGAGGCAGTATTGGGGGATGCTAGAACCATGCTTCTCCATCCAGAAGGCTATGTGATGAGGTTTAAGGTGTTTTCTGTTGCTTTATTTTATATCTGACCTTCGTGAACCCTTATTCATGAGACTTAGATTATTTCCAGTTAAATAAATTTATAAAATTCACGTAAATATCTAATCATGCATAAAACAATATCTAATAGTTGATCCAGATCTTTGCAGAGTAATTAAGATAAAATACAGACAAATATCATTCAATTGCTTGTAAATACAGAAAATACATAGTGCATAATAATGGACACAGATTTGCTTCAAATATCTTTATGTTAATTCATATCTTCTTTTACAACCTTTCCAAACCCCGCACACAAAGCAGCAACGGCCCGCGCACTCAATTGCGGACTTACCAAGGTCTTCACATATTCAGCTGTAGGAGCCTTCCCCTTTGCCCAAAACACAAAAAAATCTACAATTACAGATCCAAAATCATATCATAGCAATTGATTGGTTAATTGATATCCTTAGATTTTCTAAGACATTTATTTATTATCCTCACTATTACAATACCATGATCCACAAACCATGGGAGGATCTCAAAACAACACCAAAATATAAAGGGTTTTGACCTTCCTAAAACCCCTTGACTCCTATTTGACCTGTGCTACTCGTGCTCCGCTCCTCAAAATGCGGAGACTTACAATATTTTAACAAAATTTGACCCAGGGGACCCCATCCCAACAATTTCCTTAGAAGCATCTAAGTTTTAGAGACAAACCTCTATAAATATTTTGATTCCTTTAAATTTGAACCCATATACCATATTTCTTCCTGAAAGGTTGGCAACATGTACATTAGGTTCACATCCAAGATCTTAATGTTTTCACCCTTCAATAAAATTTGCAAGTCTTTGCACATTTCAAATTCTAAAGAAAAAATAGGATATTTTCCTCCTCATTTATATTAGAAAGTGTTGTCATTGATGTCAAAGGTGATTTCAAAGGTGTTTTCATTGGATGAAAAAAATCATTGATATTATAAGAAAGTGTTGGCAAAGGGCATTGGTGTCACAGCTGGTTTCAGGAAGTTTGTAAAAGAGTCTTGTCATTGATACTAGAGGTGGCTAAGGTTCCTAATCTTTGGATCTATTTCAAGTATAGAAGATCAGCTTATATGAGCTTGCAAAGTGTTTAGATGACTAGTTCTCAAGAAGACCTTTCCAACTGTGTTGTCATTGTGATCAACACCCTCCAAAACTTTGCTCACACTTGAATTTTGGAGCCTACTGATGATATTATAGTCTATCGTATTAAGGTTACTCCATGTTCATTTAATGTTTCATAAGGATTTTAAGTCTTATTCTTATTTTAAATTGTTAGGTCACTTTCACACACATGCTCAATGTCCAATGGGTTCATGAGTACACTTATTTTATGAAATCCTTAACAAGCATAGGAATCTCCATCAAGATAGTGTTTGTGCGATTTTTGGCTCATGTAGAAAGTCATTGCGTACTTTCATTGATAGTTCCGTCACTTTGGTTGTGTTTGCACTTCTATTATGATGAGTTTTTTCAGTTGTCGCTTTGGTTCACTTTCTCTCTCACAAGTGTCGCTTTCACAATTGCAGTTGTCTCTTTTGCTTGTTTTCACCTTAATAAGTTTTGTTTTCATGTTATATTTCTATGGCATGTTTCACCTTCAATTTATTTAGATTTTTCAAGTGTCGTTTGCATGTTTTCCTACTATCACAAGTGTTGCTTTTATATTGTTTCTAGGTGACTTATTTTCATAAGTCTTGTGCATTCCCTTTTGCTTGTATCAATGGAATTCATGTGTGTGATCCATGTTTGAGTTGTGTTCAGATGCATTTCTCTCTCATACTCTACTTATTCTACACTTATCCATTTTGGAGCCCTTCTTGGTCTTCCTTCCTCATAGTGCATTATCACATCCTAGGATAAGTAACCTAGCCTTTAGTTTCCCCCCTCAGTGAAAAAGTGCACTTCAGGAGAACAAGGATCTCCTCCCCTTTAAAAAAAAAAATGCACTTTGGACAATAAGGACCTTCTTTCCCTCAAAAGAGCACTCTAAGAACCTGAGCGCACTACAGGCCTATGAGCGCACTCCTTCAGCTCAAAGAATTGTGCCCTCCTTAAGAGCACATGGCACACTCACAAAGCACAAAGCGTTCCTTAAGAGCACATGGTGCACTCTTGAAGCCTGAAGCTTTTGAGCGTACTCCTTCATCTGAAATAATTTCACCCTCCTCAAGAGCACATGGCACACCCATGAAGCACAAAGCCTTTGAGCACATGATACACTCTTGAAGCACAAAGCCTTCATATTTCCCTTAGAGCACATGGCGTAGTCCTGAAGCCTGAAGCCTTGAGAACACTCCTTTTGTATGAAGAATTGCGCCATCTTTGAGTGGATGAGTGCATCTTGAAGGCTTGAGTGTTTCTCCTTCATCCCTTTGGTCGGTGCTAGTGTGTCCCCCTTTCCCATGAGTGCATGAGTGCACCTTGAAGGCCTAAAGCCTCACTCCATATCTTCAGAGTTTTCCCTTACGCCTTCTTAGTATCTTTGAGTGCATGAGTGCACCTTGAAGGTCTAAAGGCTTGATGCCTCACTCCTTCGTCTCTTTGGAGTTTGTCGTTGCATCCTTGATGTTCTCTCTCCCTATGTTGTGCGTACAAGTGCACCTTGAAGGCTTCTTGTGAGCCTTGACCTTTCACCACCTTCAGTGCAGTAAAAATGAACAAATGAGCCTTCCTAATCCACTGATGAGTTTTATTGTGCCTTCCTAATCAATCCTCTTCCCTTAACCCTCTCATATGCCTATAATGAGCAGATCATTCCATGAGCTAGGTAGTGATAGAATATATGTTTTAAGACTGGTCCTTCCTTGTCATGAATTATTTTCATTTGTAGGAGTACCCTTCTAGCATGACAAGGTGATGCACAAGAGCAGATAGCAAGGAGAAATCAAAGGACCACCTATAAAGAAGAACTAAAGAGAGCTATCATGGAGACATGAAGTAGATCGTGGACTAGATAGAAAGAAGACAGTGCATGATGACTCTGAGGATTATGATATTGATCAAAGGCGCTTTGCAGGGTGAAGATGAGAAGAAAAGCGTATCTTTAATGAAGATGAAGCATAGATCAAATATATCATAAAGAATGAAATATGAAGCGGCAAGAAAGATAGCATGGCACTGCCACCTCGTCACGAATTCCATGTCATCATTGTCAAGTTGTAACTTGTACAAGTTTCATCATAATGGTCAATGTGTGTCCATGTGTCATGTTGCATCATCATGTGGAATGTAATGATGTATTTTCAAGAAAATGAAAAAATGTAATGTGTGGAATTCCAAGAGCAAAATGTGGAATATGAAAAGTCACTTAGTCATATATGGAAAAAATGGATTTAGGAGAAGTCCAAAAGGCATTAGAAGTTCAAGAGTTGTTTAGAAGTATAAAGGACGTACTAGAAGTCCAAGAGTCATGAGGCTAATCGAGGATTCATGAGGACATGAAAGGTCATTCCCATTGTTATAAAATAAACCACATAACTCAAGGAATGGGATTTTGGAGGCTTAAGCTTTAGAGAGCTATTCTTGGCTTCTATACTTGGCATAGGAGAGAAAACTATTCTTTGGAGAAGAAAGAAGTGACTTAATGTTCCACTATTGGAAATAGTGTCTCATCATTATAATTGTGTACTTGGATATTTCACCTTATAATTGTAGTACTTGGATATTTCACTTTCATGCATGTATTGTGAATGTATTACGACTATTCTTTGGATTTTTTCTATATATGTTCTGTTCACATGGACTAAGAAAATTGAACTATTTTGGTGGCTTCAGTACTTATCTTATTGAAGGTGTGTTGTATGTGGTTTAATGATCATTGTTTCTAATTGAACTATTTCATTAGATAACTAATGGATATTTCTTTATTTGTGTGTCTCTCTTAGGTTAGTACTATTACTTCCTTCTAGAGGCTCGTTTTTGCCTCCCCCCTCATGAAAGTCTCCTTTCATACATTAAAACCGGTGTTTCACAATGTTAACTTACTTTCTTATTCAAGGTTTCTCTTATGTTATTCATTGAAACCAAGATGAACCTTTTTTTTTATGGTGGTTGGGACAATAATCTGGATGGGTTCCTACTCCAAACATTGTGAAGTCTAATTGAGACTTCACATCGGGGAGACTCCTTGTATGTTGGCGATATCCACCACCGTCAACATTTTGACACTAGAAGGAGGGCCAAATGGAAAGTTGTTCCCATTGAGTCTGTTTTGGATTGCTCATATTAAATGGCTAATTCCCAACTCTTAATCCTGAGATTTTTTTCCAAAGATATTGATCTTGCCATCCCTACGGAATTTATTCATAACTTGTCTCAGTTCAATTCTGATGGTGAGGGTGATCTAATTGTTTGTCATTATATGTTTCAATTTGTTTATTTTTTTCTTTCTAATGGAATACATTATAAATATGTAATGGATAGATTGTTCACCCTGACATTTGAAGGTTGTGTTAATAAATTGTGTCATACATTACCTGCTGCTTCTCTCCATTCATTCAAGCAACTTCTGAAGGAGCTTCGTAAAGATTTTGATAGGTATAATTATTAGGATGTATTTTATAGAATTGATTAGCTTAGAATGGAAATTGTTGAATATGTAAAGGCTTTTCTAAATCAGTTTCTTAACCTTTTCTATGAATTTCCCGAAGGAATGGTTGATTCAAATTTCATTATGAAAAACTTTCAGAATCTGATTCTACTCTCTTTCAGATCGTTTGAATTCGAACCCCTGGATGATTCTCTCTCCCAAACTTTGGCTAACCATGATACACCTCAATATTTCTAGGAGTAACCTATTATTCCTTTTCTTCCTTGTCCTGCTCCTTTTCTAGTACCAATTTGAGTACCACCTGGTGATGATGTTAAAGTTGGGAAATCTAAAATCAAATTGTTGATCTATCCATTCAACCTCCATCCAGTTCTTATGATCCACATCCTACTATGGAAAACTTGCAATGTTTCAGTAATTTCATGGAACCTAAAGTGATTGTTGATCCCTTAGATTTTTGAAGATCATAGTACTGTCCATAAATCCAATCTTGAATGGGATCCAGATGAAAAACCGATGTCTCTGGGGATACTCTAAAACATCTACCATCTATGTTTCATGACTCCTTGTTTCATGATCACTTATTTCACCTACTTCAACTCATAATGATGTTCAACTTGTTTTTTCAAGTGGTAATCAAGAACAAGGTATTTATATTTCACATGTAGAGGATAAAAGTGTTGAAGATATGTCTTATCTTTACCCCTTCTTTCAAAATGATAATCTTGTATTTTTTACTGATCTATGATCTTTTAATATTGATAACCTGTCAAGTGACTGTAAACCTCACGTCCATGTTGAGACTTTGGATAACCATCACCATGATATCCCTATTTCCATTAACACACGTGGTCAGGAATATCAAAGCATATCGAATGATATCTTCTCTTCTTCTAAGGGCTTGGATGTGCAATGTATTGATTCAGAATCGGTTTCTCACAATTTACAATATCTATTTGTGAATTGGGAATCTCTTTTAATTCAAAATGATCTTGAATTTTATTTAATTCATACATCTTTGGATGACAAATTTGAAGCGGTATGTTGTCAGGTTCTTGAATCTTTAGAAGATCCTGGTCAATCTGAGTGTCACCTGGGTATACATATCTTTGACCATTATACTTATGACAATGATGTTGATCCATTGTTATTTCAAGTTCAATCTGATTTAAGTACAATTTTTTTTCTCCTCCTAATTCCTTCAATCGTTCTTCATCTTTAGAACATTATTCATTGTACCCAGATATGTTTGATAAGTCTATCACACCAGTAACCCCCCTAAATCCTTTCAATATGTATCTAGCTGATTATGGTTGCAATCGACTAAAAGATGGTGTGATACTACTGTAACAACCCCGGATTAAAAGTTCATGTAATAAAGGTTAACAAGGAAAAATAAGACCAAGGTCATGGGACATGTATTCCAAGCTAAATGTTGGGAAAAACATCCTAGTGGGTGTTCATTTTGTTTATTATGGCTTAGGGGAAATTTGCAAAAGAGTTGGCAAAGGCAAAGAGGCATTAATTGGCATTTTATTTATGAAAATAAAGGAAATTGGGAGAAAAGGAAGGTGAAAGGTCACAGGTTGCATGTGAGGAGGAAATTGAAGTAAAATAAAGGAAATTGAAGAAAATAAAGGCCTCAGTGATAAAAAGGCTTATAAGGATCAGTTCACTCCTTTTGCCAAGTTTTTTTTGAATTAGTCTCAGAGAGCAGAGGAGAATGAAGAGGAGAAAGCAAGAAAGGAAACCAAAGGAAGGCAAGGAAATCAAAGGAAGGACAAGGAAAGCAAAGGAAATCAAGGATCAAGAAAAGAAAGGTTGGATTAGGTAGCTTCACTGGGAATACTTGCAAGTAGCAGGTTGCATGTATGATTTCCTAGATAGTTTTGGAATGCATCTTATATGCATGTATGTATTTGGGTCATTTGTTGTCATTGGCGTGGGTTTTTTCAGGTTTTGACAGTGGTTTTAGCCCTGCCTTGCCATTTTTTGATAGCCATGGTGTGATGGGATTCTTTCTTCGTTAAGATTTCGATTCTCGGAAGGTTTTGGATCGAGGTAAGGCGGTCTCAGGAAAATCCCAAGGGTTGGGGGTGGAGATGGTTTTCTCCAAGAATCCCTCAATAAGAGGGTGGAGACAAGAAAATTCCTCAAGGGATGGTGAAGGAATTCTAAGGCATCCAAGCTCGATTTGGTATTTTTTATTCAGGACTAGTTTAGGTGAGATTGCGATATGGTGAGGGTGGAGGTGGTTTAACCTCTGGATTCCCTTGCTTTTTTATGGATTGGTTTATCCCATGAGATCCCACATTCATGCTTGGAATATGGAACGAGGGTGATTGGCTAAAATAAAGATTTGGTTTAGCCCAATCTATGGTTGGGCAGTATGTGGAAGAATTTGACTTGGTTGGATTTTGTATATGGTTAATAAGACCTAAGTTCCTCTTGTATTTATGAGTAAATTTATATGTTATTATGTGGATTTAATGGTTGTTCTATCATTGTTAATTATATGGTTATATGTTGGTTATAATCATGGTTTTATGATATATCTGAGTATAAATCTTATCACATTTTAATTAATGAATGTTGGGTTAATGAATGCATGACCTAATTGGAATTAAAACAGATATTGTGAGAAGATTGGTCCTGCTTGTTAAACCTCATATAAGTTTCAGATCCCTATGTTCAGATATGCATTCATGACCTGTAGGTTGCATGTTTATCATGTGTTTGACGGAATTCATGTCTTGCTTGGGAGGGGTCAAGCCAAGTCCTTGTTCATTTTTTTAGTTTAGAATATTTGTTTCTATGTTATTTATCATTTCTAGAAGTTTCATTGAATTATGGGCAGAGGCCTGAGTCCTAGCCCTAAAAAAGTGGCACAGAATTTGGGGTCGCTGGCACATAACTAACTGGAAAAGTCCATAGTCTCTAGGAAGTAGGACTATGGGAGTGACTAGAGGTTTACAGTCACCTTGATGCCTTTTCAAGGGAGTAAATAAGAGCCCAGGTCAATGAAAAAGAGAGTCAACTCAGGGGTTGAACACCTGAAGGGGTTTGGTAGCTTCTGGAGGTCCTGTAACACCTAAGGGAAGTTAGTAAGGTCTTAAGTTGTTGAATCCATTTTCTGAAGGTAACATGGGAGGTTGAGTCTTATCATAGTGACCCTAAGCTCATATTTACACTAGGAAAATCGATGGAAGTGGGTAAATGTGGGAGGAGGCGTTATAGGGTGGTACCAAAGCATGGTTCAAATACTTGGACTGAATGGGCTAGATGCTTGTTGTTATGCACACATTGGCATAGTTAAGGTTGTCATGCATGAGGTCACTACACATAGTTTATTTTATCACGATGTTATTGGTATGTTACGATGCTGATGTTTTGTCTGAGATGAAGAAAGAGATGCAGATTATCGGAGTGAGGTTGCAACACTAGACCTCGGGGTAAGAGTAGTGTAACAGTCCAAGTTAAAAATTCATGTAAGAAATATAAGACCAAGTTCATGGGACACATATTCCAAGTTGAATGTTGGGAAAACCATCCTAGTGCGTGTTCATTTCAGTTATTATGGCTAAAGGAAATTGGCAAAGGAAAATGCTTTGGAAAGGAAACATACATTAATTGGCATTTTATTTATGAAAATAAAGGAAATTAGGAGAAAAGGAAGGTGAAAGGTCATAGGTTGCATGTGAGGAGAAAAATGAAGGAAAATAATGAAAAATGAAGAAAATAGATGCCTCATTAATAAAAAGGCTTATGAGGATTAGTTGGTAGTTTTTTTTACAGTTCTATGGTGGAGCTGTCTCTCTATTATCTCTCTCTCTCTCACTCTTGGAGCACTTCAACATTGATCAAGAAAATCAAAGGAAGGAAAAAGAAGGTAAAGGGAACCAAAGATCAATCAAGCAAGGGCAGGATCAAGTAGCTACAACGGGATTACTTGCAAGTATCGATTTGCATGTATGATTTCCTTGATATATTTGGCACGCGTGGTACATGCATGTGTGTATTTGGTTCTCTTGTTTTCAATGGAATGGGTTTTTCCAGGTGTGACAGTGATCTTCATCCTTGCTTTTCCATTTCTGAATAGCCATGGTGTGATGGTCATTTCTCTTATTTGGTTGAGATGGATTTTCAAATGTTATCGAAGTTGAGTGTGGTGGTCTTTGAAAAAGAACACAAGGCCTAGGAATCCCTGGATTAGAGAAGGTGAGATTGTGGTAAAGCTGGATTTTGTGTACCTTTGTGGGCCTAGAATCCTCGACCGGTGAATGGTGGGATATAAGGTAAATCCTAGAGGTTTGTGCCCTCGATTAGGCCTAGGAATCCTTGATCGGTGAATGGCAGGATATACCGTAAAGCCTTGATACTAGAGTCTCAATTAGACCTAGAAATCCTCGACCAGTGAATGGTGGGATATACGGTAAATCCTAGACACTGGGAGGCATCCCAATTCCTCACGGTGTAGGTAGAGAGATCTGATGGAATCCATGCTTGTTTAGGGCCTAGTGATTTGGTGGTGATTGTGATAAAGCCTGGTTGTATTGATGAGGGTTCGGGCCTAGTGATCTAGTGGGGATTACGGTAAAGCCTGTGGAAGACTAATTTTTTTTTGTTGTGAGTCCCACATTCATGCTTCGAATATGACACGGGGGTGATTAGCTGAAAGAAATATTTGGTTCCTCCCAATCTATGGTTGGGTGGTATTTGGAAGTCCCAAACCTGGTTACATTTTGCATATGTTAGTAAGAACTATTTTCCTCTTGTTTTTTATGTGTAAGTGTACTTTTTATTATGTGGATTTAATATTTGTTATATCATTGATATATATTTGGTTATTTGATGGTTATAAGCATGTTTTATGTTAGTGATGATGTATGGATCTCATCATGTTTTGATTAGTAAATGAATGTATGATGAATGTATGACCTAATAGATGATAATGCAACTATTGTGAGAAGACATCAATCCTTCTTGATGAATTTTAGATAAGTATTAGACATCTATGTTCAGATGTGTATTTATGACCTGTAGATTTCATGTTCATGATATGTTTGATGGAAATTTTGTCATGGCTAGGCCTTGTTAGGTCAAGTTCTCATCTAAGATTTGTATGGAATATTTTGTCCTTGTGTCATTCAAGTTTCTAAAAAGTTTCATTAAGTTCTAGGCAGAGGTCTAGATCCTAGCCTAAAAAAGTGGCTTAAATCTTGCGGTCACAGGTGTAGAACTGTGTGAAAATGACTACAGTCATTCCCTTGTAGGCATCATGCATGCAACTGGATGGTTTTAGTCAAAATAACACAGTGCTTTTCCATTTTCTGGGAGATTGGGGCACTGAAAAAGGAGGTTTAATTTAGGCTTTGGGCACCTGGAAGGGTGGTTTAGCCCTTGGCAGCCCTGTAGCACCTAATGGGGAAGTCATTAAGGTTTTTGGTTTTTGCATTCCACTTCTTTAAGGTGATCTAGGTGGTTGAATCATATCATAGTAACTCTTCATCACATGTTTACCTTGGTAGGTCGGTAACTTGGGTAAATGTGGGAGGATGGGGTTATAGAGTGGTATCAAAGCATGGTTCAACACTTGGACTGGATGGGCAGAATGTGTTCGTCATGCATGCATGAAGGATGTATATGTGCTTTTCATGTATGCATGGTGGTAATCATTGTGACGGCTGTGTTTCCATGTAGGAGTTGATGATGTTGTTGTTGGTATGTGTTTTTCATCAATGTGTGTTGGTTGTATGTGCATTTGTTATGCATGGTAGTATCTATATGTTGTTATGCATGCATTGTCATGATTATAGTTATGCATGTATAGTAGGTCAAACATGTATTGTGAGGTCATTGTTTGTAGTTTGTGTCAACATGATGTTGTTGGTTGTTATGATGTTAATGTGTTGGCTGAGATAGAGCAGGAGATGCAAATCATCAAAGCGATGTTGCAGCACTGGACCTTTGGGTTAGAGTAGATCATCATATAGGTTTGTATGGTGGGTATGTAGGTCTATTGGTTAATGGTTGTTATAAGAATCAGGGCCATGTACATGTCTGTTAGTTTATGGTTGTTTTGGTTACATGTATTATTGATGTTAGTTAATCAAGGCGGTTATATGCATATGTGTTGGATAGTCATGAATGATAGTAACTTGTATGCATTGTGGTCATATGTATGATGAGTATGCTCATTGCACTAGGGATCTTGACGTTATTATTTTTTGTGCTAATTTGTATTGACCTATGAAGATGATTATGGTTATGATATTCATGTATGAGTTAATATATTGTGATATTATTTCATATTAATCTAGACTGACTGTGCTTATGTGATTGCTATGCATGAATGACAATTGTTTATGAGCTTATGATGTGAACGTGTTAGCTAGTTATTGTTATGGATATCATAACGTTATTTAAGTTTCACTTGATATGTTGTGAAGTTATATCATGCTAATCTAGATTGATTGTGCAGACAAGATAGCCTCCCCTGAGATATATTAAGGTATGAGTTTGCTTATGTCGTATACTTGGTGCTTGAATGCTTGATTATGTTGTCTATTTGGTGTTTGAGTGTTTGGTGTCTATTATGTCATCTATTTGTTGTTTGAATGTTTAATTAATTACATGATATGAGTATGTGTCTATAAGATTGCATGAAGAAATGATCTTGTTTTAAGATGGTTGTACTAACACATATGTGTTGAGACAACTGATATGTACTTGAGTGTAAGTAGGTGATAGTTGTAGCATTATGTATTATGACTGATGAATGTGAGTTTATTGTTGATTTTGACATGGTTATTAGATTTGGTAAAAGGTGATTTCAAATTGATAGATTTGTTGTCTTAATATTTGGAACATGTGGCTGACGTGTGTTCAATTACAAGGCAACATGTTTGGCACAACAAGGTAAGATAACTGGTATATTGTTATAATTATTTATGGGTTGACAGTTATGTATTTATAGCAGTATGATCCAGGGGATAACATGGAAAGAGACTTCCATGAAATCACAAAGAAGGCTTGGGTTGAGCTTTCCTTTGGAAGCACTCGGAACCATGGGGATTAAGTCATGGTGTTTGTTGCCAATCTTGTGCTTTTGGTATTTTGTGATTTGTTGCACTTTATTGGTGGATTTTTTTATGCCTAGTGCAAGGTCGTGCCACTTTGTTTGTGGTGTCTTGTTTCTATTGGTGTTTCATGGTTTTCTTCTTTTGTTTCTAGTTCTTGCTTTTATGTTTTGTGGGTCTTGGGAATTGGCTGGGAAGGAGGAATTTAATGGAGCTTGGGAAAAGATGAATGAAACACAACAGGTGATGTAAGGCCTGGATGAAGCTCATGCATATATAAGGGTAGTTGAAGGAAAGAGTATGACATCTAGTTGGATTGGTTGGGTCCATTGATGTAAATGGACGGTGGTAGGAAAGTCATGAGAAAAGTAATAAGGAAAGGTAAATTAAATGCATTTGAGGCATCAGATGCCTTGGTTAGGTTGGGAACTATTGCTCTCAATGTTGTGCATGTTGTGCATAGATAAAGGAATTTATCTTAACCTTAACCTTATGATATCTGGTAATTATGTTGTGCTCATGATTATGTTGATTTCTATATATGTATATATGTATGTACGTATGTTGTTGTCTAATAGGGTCATCAAGAATCATGATTTTTTTATGCATATGTTTATATGTATATATGTATGTATGTATGTCATTGTCTGACAGGGTCGCCAAGAATCATTCTTGTGGAGGAATGATTGCTTATGCAAGTGAGTGGCATAAAGAGGTTCTTGGTTTATGAGGAATAAAGTGGGAAGAGTAGCCATGACATATATATGAGGTTAGTATCTTGTGGATATGGTTGATATTATGTGTTTGTACTATGTCTATGTTTATGTTATGGAGAGGATATGTTGAGGGATACATCAACAGAGTGAAAGCAGTGTGACTTGTGGCATGGTGGGAAAAGCATGGATAGTGGAAAGACACTAGAAGTAAGGTTTCCTGGTAGAGACAATCTGACTTCTGGGTGTGCAGTACTGTTGTTGTCTATCTATTGTACATGATGTACCTATGGTGTTATGTGCATGTTTCATATATAGTATTGTGTGCCTATTGCATATGGGGTACTGTGTACATATAGTGTTGTGTGCATGTTGCATATATTGTACTATGTATGTATAGTGGTGTGTGTGTTGTATGTGCGGTGCTATGTACATATGGTGTTGTGTATGTATAGCATATGTAGTGCTATGTACATATGGTGCTATGAACATGTTGTATATGTAGTATTGTGTACATATGATGTTGTGTGATTGTTTTATATATGGTATTATGTGTATATTGGATATGTAGTGCTGGATATAGATGGTGTTATGTACATGTTGGATATGTCGTGTTGTGTACATATCGTATTGAGTGCATGTTGGATATGCAGTGTTGTGTACATATGGTGTTATGTACATGTTGTATATGCAGTGCTATGTACATATGGTTTTGCGTACATGTTGTACATGTGATGCTATGTACATATGATGTTGTGTGCATGATTTTACATGTGGTGTTATGTACATATTGTACATGTGGTGCTATGTGTAGGTGGTGTTGTGTACATGTCGTGCATGTGGTGTTGCGTACATGTGGTTTTGTGTACATGTTGTGCATGTGGTGTTGTGTACATGTGGTGTGGTGTACACCTTGTACATATGGTGTGGTGTACATGTGGCATTGTGTGCACGTTGTGTAGATGGTGTCGTTTACATGTGATGTTGTGTACACGTTGTGCAGGTGATGCTATGTATAGGTGGTATTGTGTACATATTTTACATGTGGTATTATTTGCATGTCATACATGTTGTGCTGTGTACGTGCGGGACTACGTATGTGCATTGTGTAGTCATGACATCGTGACATGTATATTTGTTGTGTTTTACTATGTGTAGGTATGTGTATTGTGTTATACACCATATGTAGGAGTATGTATTCTGTTTTGTTGTACACCGGGTGTAGGTGTATGTGTCAGGATGTAAATCAAGTGTAGATGTATGTATTGTGTGGTGTCATATGCTCTGAGTGGATGTATGTGTTGTGATCTACATTGTGTATCTGTGCATGATTAGAAAAGAAAAAGGCACTGGGTGTTGGTCGGGTGTGGAAACCGATCTGGTGTGCATGCAGAAAGGAAAAAGGATAAAGGCAGAAGAAAAGGACTAAATGAAGGATAAGTATCGGTATTTTATTTTGGTTTTATTATGCATGTGATCTATGATTCTGGATTATGATGGTTAAATGTGATCTATGATTATGGTTTATGATGATTGCATGTGATTTATGATTCTGATTTATGATGGTTATGTTTTGAAATACCTAGATGTGATATATTTATACATGATGATTTGATCAAAAAGCTAGTTTGACTTATTGTGACAGCAAGTGAACAGAATTGCAAGTGTACCTTATTGATGGGTCACCAATGAGGTATGATGTGAAACTATTTTGAATCTAATGGAAATTATGTGCTTGGTACAGGAAAGGAGGGAAAATGCTTGGTTCGGGTGGTTGGAACTGACTGCAAGAATTATAATCGTTACCAAAATGGGATTGAAAGAGGAAGCAGTATGCTGGTAAAGCACTTTAGGAGCAGGGCCATTATGGAACACTGGTACCCAATAGTGTCCATTGATTTCCATGAGAATTCTATGACTGTATTATGGTTTTGAGGCAAGTATATGCCTTGGTTTTTGGACTTTCAATGCGAGGAAGCCTTGTCAAGGGATGGATCGCCTGGGATGGGGGATGTTGAGAAACTTGGAAGGTGAGTGAATGCATGGAAAGGGGTGACCAGATTTTTCAAGGGACTATGTAGTAGAGAAGGGAAGGCTGGGGAATACATTTACTTTTGGTCATTAGCATTTCCAAATGGAATTAGATGCACATTGGGAGTGTGCCCTGGAATAGTGAGTTGGTAATTTTTCATTGAGAATACAAGTGGCATGGGATTGTAGCACTAGAAATTGGATGCAAGTTTGACTTTTGCAGTGGATTTTAGACTTCCTTGGAAGGAGGTGAATCTTGGTACTACTTTGAGGGTGGAGGTATGAGCCTTTGCATTCCGTTTTTGTAGATGTAGGCATGGCATACTTTTATTTGTTGGTTAAAGAAAATGTACATATGTGTATATCATTGTAAATATTGTATCAAGCTGGATTTATAAAAATCCATAGATAGTATGATTATTTGCTAGTTGAAGCAAATGTGCATGAGAGTATATGTGGTTGCTATTGTAAATATTGTAATGATTTGTGTTATAAAGCTCTAGTACACGGTATGTTTGTCATGTTTTCAGTAGTGGTCATTAGAAATATTGCAACAAGTTGTGTTATAAAGCTCCATAGGTGATATTTTTTGTTTTCAGCAATCTTGTTGGTTGTAGGTGTCATTGAACACCAAATATGGTGTTCCCACAAGGGGGAGGGTTCTGTAACAACCCCAGTTAAAAATTCATGTAAAAAAATATAAGACCAAGGTCATGGGACATGTATTCCAAGCTGAATGTTGGGAAAAAAATGCTAGTGGGTGTTCATTTTAGTTATTATGACTAAAGGAAATTGGCAAAGGCAAAGGCTTTGGAAAGGCAAGAGACATTAATTGGCATTTTAGTTATGAAAATAAAGGAAATTAGGAGAAAAGGAAGTTGAAAGGTCACAGGTTGCTTGTGAGGAGGAAAATGAAGGAAAATAATGGAAAATGAAAAAAATAGAGGAATCATTAATAAAAAGGCTTATGAGGATTAGTTGATTTTTTTTTTTTACAGTTCTATGGTGGATATCTTTCTCTATTATCTTTCTCTCACACTCTTGGACACTTAGAGTTTTCTTGGAGCACTTCAACATTAGATCAAGAAAAGAAAAGGAAGGATAAACAAGGAAAAGGGAAGCAAAGATCAAGCAAGGAAGAGTAGGATCAAGAAAATACAACGAGATTAATTGTAGGTATCACTTTGCATGTGTGATTTCCTTACTAGATTTGACATGCATGGTACATACATGTGTGTATTTGGTTCTCTTGTTGTCATTAGCATGGGTTTTTCCACGCATGACAATGATCTTCATCCATGCCTTTCCATTTTTGGATAGCCATGGTCTAATGGTGGTTTCTCTTATTTGGTTGAGCTAGATTGCCAGATGATATTGAAGTTGAGTGAGGTGGTCTCCTAAAAAGAACACAAGGCCAATGAATCCCTGGACAGGATCAGAAGGTGGGATTGTGGTAAATCCAAATTTTGTGTAACTTTGTGGGCCTAGGAATCATTGACCGGTGAATGGCGGGATATACAGTAAATACTAGAGGTGTGTGCCCTCAATCAAGCCTAGGAATCCTCGACTGGTGAATAACAAGATATACATGAAATCATGGAGAGTGGAGTCTTGATCAGGCCTCGGAATCCTTGACTGGTGAATGGCAGGATATACGGTAAAGCCTAGAGACTATATTCTCAATTAGGCCTAGGAAATTCTCGACCAGTCAATGGTAGGATATACGGTAAAGCCTAGAGAATAGGAGGAATACAAATTCCTCACGGTGTTGGTGGAGATATCGGGAGGCATCCATGTTTGTGTAGGGCCTAGTGATATGGCGGTGATTGCAGTAAATCCTCATTGTATTGATGAGGGTTCGGGTCTAGTGATCCGGTGGGGATTGCGGTAAACCCTGAGGAAGCCCCGGTTGGTTTTGTTGTGAGTCTTACATTGATACTTGGAATATGGCATGGGGGTGATTGGCTGAAAAAAAGATTTAGTTCAGCCCAATATATGGTCGGGTGGTACGTGGAAGTCCCAGACCTAGTTGCAATTTACATATGTTAATAAGATTTATTTTCATCTTGTATTTTATGTGTAAATGTACTTTTTATTATGTGGCTTTAATAGTTTTTATATCGTTTATTTATCTCTGGTTATTTGCTAGTTATAAGCATGTTTTATGGTAGTGATGATGTATGGATCTCATCATGTTTTGATTAGTAAATGAATGAATGATGAATTTATAACATAATAGATGATAATTCAACTATTGCAAAAGGCATCAATCCTTCTTGACGAATTTCAAATAAGTATTAGACCCCTATGTTCATATGTGTATTTATGACCTATATATTTCGTGTTAATGATATGTTTGATGAAATTTCTTTCATGGCTAGGCCTTGTTAGGTCAAGCTATTGTCTAAGATTTGTATGGAAGGTTTTTTCCTTATGATATTCATGTTTCTGGAAAGTTTCAATAAGTTCTCAGCAGAGGTTTGGATCTGAGCCTAAAAAAGTGGCTTAAATCCCTTGATCGCAGCCACAAAACTGAGTGAAAAATATTGTTGTCGCTCCCTTGTAGGCATCATGTGTAAGACTAGAGGGTTTCATTCGAAATTAGGCAGTGTTGTGCCAGCGTCTGGGGGATTGGAGCATTGAAAAAAGAGGTTTAATTCAGGTTTTGGGCACCTGGAAGGGTGATTTAGACCTTGGGGGCCCTGTAGCATCTAATGAGAAAGTCGTTAAGGTTTTTGGTTTGTCTATTCCACTTCCTTGAGGTGATCTAGGTGGTTGAATCATATCATAGTAACTCTTCATCACATGTTTACTCATGTAGGCCAGTAACTTGGGTAAATGTGCGAGGAGAGTGTTACAAGCAAATCCTCATACAGGTTTGTATGTTGGGAAACTAGATTTGTTGGTTAATGGTTTTTATAAGAATTATGGTTATGTACAAATACCTTTCATTCTATTGTTGTCATGGTTACATGCATGATAGATGTTGGTTGCTCAGTTTGATCATATGTACATGCATGACAGTAACCTGTTGTTATATGAATAGTGGTTGTACACATGATGACTATGGTCATTCCAACTAAGATCTTGATGTTATACATATCATGTTAATCTAGAGTGGCTTGTGCATATGGTTATGTCTATGATATTCAGGTATGGGTCGATATACTTATGATATTTTGTTGTACTAATTTGGACTGACTTGTGCAAATATGATAGCCTCCCCTAAGATACATTAAGGTATGAGTTCGATTATGTCATCTATTTGGTTTATCTAACATGGTATCTTTACAGGTTGTTTGATTTTTCAATTAAGTGCATGATACGAGCATGTGTCTATAAGATTGCATGAAGGAATGATATTGTTTTAAGATGGTTGTACTAACTCAATATGTGTTGAGACGGTTGATATGAACTTGAGTGAAAGTGGGTGCTAGTTGTAGTAATATGAATGATGATTGTGAGTTGACAGTTAATTATGACATGGTTGTTAGTATTAATATGAGTTGATTTCAAGTTAATAGATATGATGTCTTGGTCTTTGGAATAGGTGACCGACATGTGTGAATAGTTGCAGGGCAACATGCTTGGTATTATCATGATATGATAACAATTGATTTTTCTATAAACTAATAGTTGGGTGATGTGACAATACATAGTAAGACTTGATTGCAGCAAGGTAAAAGGTAAAAGAAAGGAATTGGGTTAAAATTCCCATGGCCATGTTTTGAAACTGTAGTTCTAACCGAATGAGTGCCTTTTATGAATACAGGGAGTCTTATTAACCTTGTTTTCGTCTGAAGTTATGTGGATATGTGCTATATTCATGAACATTTATTTGACACATATAATAGTTGGTCTCTAGTTATGGCTGGATTTGTCAAGGAATTAGAGTCCCTTGAAAGATGATATATGTACATGTTCATTTACAAGTTAGCATGATGGGTATAACAAGGAAAGGTAATCGGTATATTGTTATGTTTATTTATGCACTGATAGTTATGTGTTTATGCCAGTATGATGCAGGGGGTTGCATGGCAAAAGAGACTACCATGAAATATTAAAGAAGTCTCAGGTTGATTTTTCCCTTAGAAATATTGGGAACCCATGGGGATTGAATCATGGTGTTTGTTTATAGTCTTGTAATTTCGGTGTTTTGTGATTTGTTTGCACTTGATTTGTAGTGTTTTTTATGTATGGTGCATGTTCATGCCACTTGTTTGTGGTGTCACATTACTATTGGTGTTTCATGGTTTTCTTCTTGTTTGTTCCTTGTTCTTTCCTTTTATGTTTTGAGGGTCTTGGGAATTGGTTGGGAAGGAAGAAGTTAATGGAGCTTGGGAGGAGATGAATGAAACCCAACAGGTAATGCAAGACATGCATGGAGCTCAATGCATGAGTAAAGAGAAGTTGAAGGTAAGAATATGACATCCAGTTGGATTAGTTGGGTCCATTGGGATAAACGGATGATGGAAGGACAATCATGAGAAAAGTAACAAGAAAGGTGAAGTAAATGGATTTGAGGCATTAGATGTGTTGGCTATGTTGGGAACTATTGTTCTCAATATTTTGCATGTTATGCACAGATAAAGGGAGTTCTCTTAACCTTGACTTTATGGTATTTTGTAATTTTGTTGTGATCATGATTATGTTGATGTCTATATATGTATACATGTACGTATGCATGTATGTATGTTGTTTCCTGACAGTGTCATTAGAGATAATGATTGTTTATGATAATGTTTATGTGTATGTATGTATGGAATTATCTGACAGGGTCGTCAAGGATCATGCTTGTGGAAGAACAATTATTTATGCAAGCGAATGGAAAAAATAGGTTCTTGGTTTCATAAGGAATCAAGTGGGTAGAGTAACCCTAACAGGTCTATGAGGTCAGTATCATGTGGATATGATTTAATATTATGTGTTTATGTTATGCCTATGTTTATGTTATGGATAGGTAATACTGGGGGATACATTAGTGGAATGAGAACAGTGTGATCTGTGGCATGTTGGGATAAGCAAAGATGGTGGAGAGACACTAGAAACAAGGTTTCCTGGCAGAGATAGTGTAATCTCTAGATGTGTGGTAATATTATTGTGTATATGTTGTACATGTTGTACCTATGGTGTTTTGTACATGCAGTGTTGTGTATATATGGTGTTGTGTACATGTTATTTATGCATTTTTGTGTATAGATGGTGTTGTGCACATGTTGTATGTGTTGTGTTGTGTACATATGGTGTTGTGCGCATGTTGGATATGTGGTGCTATGTACATGTGGTGTTGTGTGCATGATTTTACATATGGTGTTGTATACATGTTCCACATGAGGTGTTGTGTACATGTCGTGCATGTGGTGTTGTGTACACATCATGCATATGATGGTGTGTACATGTGGTGTTGTGTACACGTTGTGCAGGTGGTGTTGTGTACACATTGTGCAAGTGGCACTTTGTACATGTGGTATTATGTACACATCGTACATGTTGTGTTGTGGATATTTGGTATGGTGCTATGGGTATTATGTAGTCATTGTATCACAACAGGGGTATTCGTGGTATTGTGTGCTGTGTACATATATGTATTGTGTTGTACACAAGGTGTATGGTGTATATGTTGTGTTGTACATTGGGTGTAGGTGTATGTGTTGTATTCTACACCAAGTGTAGGTGTATGTGTTGTGTTGTACACCAGGTGTAAATGTATGTGTTGTGTTGTACACCAGGCTTAGGTGTATGTCTCATGTTGTACACCGAATGTAGGTGTATGTGTTGTGTTGTACATTGGGTGTAGGTGTATGTGTTGTGGTACACTATGTATGTATATGTGTTGTACAATGTGATGGGACCAACATGTATGGTATTATCTACCCCTTTTTGTTTCTATTGAGGGTTGAGGTAGTTTATTCTCGGGATACCCTTGTTGCTATTGAGGGTTGAGGTGGTTTAGTCTCAGGATACCCTTGTTTCTATTGAGGGTTGAGGTGCTTTAGTCTCTAGATGCCTTGTTTTTTATATTGAGGGTCGAGGCAGTTTAGTCTCGGGATACCTTTGTTGTTGATATTGAGGGAGGATGTGGTTTAGTCTCCAGATTCCCTTATTGCTTAAAGAGAATAAACTGGGTGCTTGTTGGGTTTGGTAACCGATTCAGTGTGTGTACGGAAATGATAAAGAACAAATGCAGAAGAAAAGAATCATTGAAAGATAATTATCAATATTTTATTTTAGTTTTTAATAATGCATGTGATCTATGACTCTAATTATGGTGGTTACATGTGATATATTATTTTGATTATGATGGTTTCATTTTGAGCTAACCGGATGTGATATGTTTATACATGATGATTTGATCAGAGAGCTAGTTTGACTTATTGTGACAGGAAGTAAATAGAATTGCAAGTGTACCTTATTAACAAGCCACCAATGAGGTATGATTTGAGTTTTTTTTTTTCAGTTTATTTGGGGTGGTTGACACTAACTGCAAGAATTAGCAGTAGAAACAAAAGGAATGGGAACAAGTAGAGTGTGCTAGTAAAGCATTCAGGAGCAGGACCATTGTGGACACTGGTA
Source organism: Pinus tabuliformis (assembly GCA_031772625.1). Taxonomy (NCBI): domain Eukaryota; kingdom Viridiplantae; phylum Streptophyta; class Pinopsida; order Pinales; family Pinaceae; genus Pinus; species Pinus tabuliformis. The sequence continues at coordinate 479,359,074 of CM062809.1, read as the reverse complement.
CCCAATAGTGTCCATTGATTTCAATTAGCATGCTATGACCGGTATGATTGTTTTGAGGTAGGGATAGCCTTGTTTTTTGGACCTTCCGATGTGAGGAAGCCTTGCCAAGGGATGGATCGCCCAGGATAGGGGATGTCAGAGAACTTGGAAGGCGGGTGACTTCATGGAAGGGGGTGACCAGATTTCCCGAGGGGCTGTGTAACAGAGAAGGGAAGGGCATGGGATGGATTTTTTTGGTCATTAGCATTGCCAGATGGAATTAGGTGCACATTGGGAGTGTGCCTTGCAACAATTTACCAGTAATTGTTCACTGAGGGAACAAGTAGTGCAAGGATCATGGCACTGGACATTGGATACAGGTTGAATTTGGAAGTGGATTTTGGATTTCCTAGGAAGGAGTTGAATCCTGGTATTTATTTGAGGGTGTAGGTGAGATCCTCTAGATTCCATTGTTGTAGATGTAGGCATTGTATCCTTTTATTTGTTGGTTAGAACAAATGTGCATATGTATATATGTGTATATTATTGTAAGTGTTGTATCGAGATGGATTTATAAAGCTCCATAAACAGTATGGTTATTTGTTGGTTGAAGCAAATGTGCATAAGTATATGTGGTTATTATTATAAATATTGTAATGAGTTGTGTGATAAAGCTCCAGTAAACGGTATGATTGTCATGTTTTCAGTAGATTGATCATTGTAAATACTACAATGAGCTGAGTTATAAAGCTCCATGGGAAGTATGTTTTTCTTTTAAGAGGTTTTACTGGTTGTAGGTGTCATATAACAACAAGGACGGTGTTCCCCTAAGGGGGAGGGGTCTATAACAACCCTGGGTTAAAATTTCATGTAATAAACGTTAATAAAGGAAAAGTAAGACCAAGTTGATGGAACACGTATTCCATGCTGAATTTTGGGAAAAAAATCCTAGTGGGTGTTCATTTGATTTATTATAGCTAAGGGGAAATTGGCGAGGGAAAAGAGGCATTAATTGACATTTTATTTATGAAAATAAAGGAAATTAGGAGAAAAGGAAGGTGAAAGTCACAGGTTGCATGTGAGGAGGAAATTGAAGGAAAATAGAGGAAAATGATGAAAATAGAGGCCTCAATGATAAAAAGGATTTTGAGCATCAGTTCATAGCATTTTGTCAATTTTGTTTTGGAGTTAGTCTGATAGAGGAGAATATCATCAAGAAGAGAAAGAAAGAAAAGAAAGAAAAGGAAGGCAAGGAAAGAAAATGAAGGACAAGGAAAGAAAGGATCAAGCAAAAGAAAGGTTGGATCAAGTAGCTTCAACGGGAATAGTTACAAGTAACAGGTTGCATGTATGATTTCCTAGCTAGTTTTGGAATGCATGGTATATGCATGTGTGTATTTGGGTATTTTTTTGTCATTCACATGGGTTTTGTCAAGTTTCAACCATGGTTTTAGACTTTCCTTTCCATTTCTGGATAGTCATGGTGTGCTGGGATTCTTTCTTGGCTGAGCTTTGGTTTCCAGAAGCTTTTGGATCTAGTTGGGGTGGTCTCAAGAAAACCTCAAGGGTTGGGGGTGGAGATGGTTTTCTCCAAGAAGCCCTCAACATGTAAGTGGAGACAGGGAAAATCCTCAAGGATGTTGAAGGAATTATGAGGTGTCCAAGCTCAGTTTGGTTTTGTAATCTCAGAACTGGTTTAGATGAGATCATGGTATGGTGAGGGTGGAGGTGATTTAACCTTTGGATTCCCTTGGTTTTTTATGGATTAGTTTATCGTGGGTTTATCCCTTGAGATCCCATTGTTGGACACCTAATCCTCTAAGGGTTGGTGTGGAAGCTGAACAACGAAAGGGAGTCCAAGGGACCACTTGGAATATGAAACCAAGGGTCATTCCTATGTATTATAAATATGTATCATTGTGAATAAGAAAAGTAATATAATGTTTATCTTTCATTTTGCCTCCACCATGTATGTGTTTAACATGGTATCAGAGCGAGCAATATCCTGACCTGCTCATATTTGAGCCACTTGTTTTATGGCCTTTCTTTGCAGGTCATTTTTTCCGTCATTTCTGTATTTCATGAATGTTTTCTCAGCTAAATTCTAGTTGCAATCTCTGCGCACAATTTGTTGGACCTGTTTCTCTTAATTTTTCTGACAAGTGCTCTATATGTTCTCCCATGCAAAAAAAAGGGCCTCTGCCATTTCTCCATTGCTCCATTCTTTTCCAGTTATCGAATATGATTAATCTTTGCATTGTAATGCCTAGTCTCTGGCTAGAGAGCTTCTGGGTTGGATTCCATGCTGTTAGTTTTATGTTACTGTAATATTTCTCGAGCTGATTATAAATATTTGGATTAATTAGATGAGCGGGAGAATACCATGAAGTAAATGCTACAATTATGTGGCTTTTGAAACCAACAAAATAGAGAATGTATCTCACATAGATGAGGTCTGATTTGCTTTCATCTGGAAAAATAATATGATCCACGCTTAAGCTTTCAACCCTACGAATTATCTGTGGATAGCAACGATTTAGGGTTGAATTTGAAACTTTATCTCCTATGTTAATTTTTTGTTGATGGGGGACCCTCTCTTCCTGCTTAGACTCGAGCAAATTTTCCCTGTTCATTTTGATAGTGAATAGGTTGTCTCTAAATTCATGGTAGTCGGGCGGTGTTACTTTAATATCCACGGGACCTAGACTTTCCTCTTGGAAAATTCCACCTAATACTAAAACAAAGTTAAGATGTTCGCACTTCCCATCCAAAATGTTGTAACCATCTTCTCTGCATGGCCATTTAGGTGGTTTGTTCAACATTTTTTTCATTGAACATAATACCTCATAACACCGTTGTGGGCCTTGTTCTACATCATGCCTTGGTACTGAAGCAAGTTCTCTACAATTTGGCTAAGAAATGGAATGATAATTGAACACATTGTCATATTCGCTTCTCTCTATTTGAGAGTGTCTCAGACATGCAGGTGAGGCTGAGATGAGCTCAGAATAAACTTCAAGACCACAGGTCTGGCATACAAATACCTATGAGCAGTAGGTGGAGAATGGGATCTAGAAAGAGTCCTTGGAGAATCAATGCTAAAATCTTAGCTTCCTTTAGCTCTGCCCATTGAAATTCTATGATCTGATTTGAATGTATTTCGAGGAGAAGAATCTCCAAGATGAGGTGAATTGGGCTTGCTCTGAGAACAATTTGAATGTTTCAAAAGCTCATGATCATTACACCGAGGGGAAATTAAAATTCTAGGGTTGTCTTTCCCCGAGTGGTTTGAGATCCTCTTAAGAGTTGATGGACTATCTACTTCAACTATGCCTAGTGATTAGACCAGTCCCTTTCAATTAAGTCATATGATCTAATCACTCCTCTCCCAGTCTAAGAAATCGGATGTAACCTACAATGATATTGGGGGTTCTGACATACAGAAACAGGAGATTCAGGAAGCTGTGGAGTTTCCACTCACACACCATGAGCTTTACAAGAAGATCAGGATAGACCCTCCCTCAGGTGTTCTTCTTTATGGCCCTCTAGGTACAGGGAAGACCATGCTTGCTAAGGTCGTCGCAAACCACACCACGACTCCTTTCATTAGGGTTGTTGGCTTTGAGTTTGTTTAGCCAGAGATTATGTTAGGCTCTAGCTGTTATATGCATTGAGGTCATATTAAGAACCAGTCATTACTGCTCATGGTTGGTGTGTATGTTGATTTACATTGAATTCCTTGTATGGAATATGCTTTAGCATTGGATGATTTATTATGTGGAACTTTGTTCACAATGTTGTTAAATTGTTGAGTTTGTAGCGTGGTGGAGCACCTTTTTATTTGATTTTTGGATTGCATTCAACAATTTAAGTTGTTGGAAAATGGTCGATGGAGCGTTGGAATTACTAAAAAATTTAACACATTCTACTACCAATAGTACAATCATGATTGATAAAGCCATTCTCAAAGACATTCAAATCTGTCTGCAAAATGCAGATGACAAAATTTATTTTTTGCAGCTTGAATCACAGCTACAGCAAGAGGATTTACAGAAGTGTAGTCATGATTCTGAACTTGTCTTTGTTTAGGACAATTCTTTGTTTGAGACACACTCCCATCAATAAACAGAAATTGATCATATCATTGAGCCCCTCTCAGGAGAAGTTGTACATGCACATGCAGAAATTCGGTTTGCACTTCCCAAGTCATTCATCAGACCTTGGGAAGAGCTTGTCCACGACAAGCACAAAACTGGTCTTAAATATGACAAGGACATGTCCTTTCCCATTCCAAATTACTCAAAGCCCACCCAGCTTCAGAGTGTTAGATTTCTTCATGATAGTTCACCTTCACCTATTTTAGATTATGGTCCTCTTCCACAGCAGCCATAACCAAGTCTTAAATGCCAAAATTGTGACAGAGTTGGCCATGTGAAAGATGATTGTTTTGATCTTCATCCATGTAAGCACTGTCATAAAACCAGTCATTCTTCAAACAGATGCTTCAAAAACAAGCCTACTGCAAGAACAAAGATTCATCTTGGATCAATCACTTCTTGGTAATGTGCTTCAATAGCCAAGAAGATATTTCAATCATATGTTAGAAATTGTTCTAGAGTATTGAACTGTTTTGCAGTTGATTTTTCTCCATAATCTCACCTTGTATCTGATAGGGGGGAAATGATGGTCATCTAAAAGCTTCAAAGCCACATCAAGTGAGCCTGAACCACAACCTTCCATACCAGATTCATAGTTGTAGCCAGAGACAAAGATGCCCCTGAGAATGCCTTCAGTTGGTGATGCATCTTCAAAGAATTCGGGACACTTCCTCTAGCAAAAGACTTCAGCTTCTTGCCAGTTTTGGAAAAGTTCCAGGAATTTCATTAAGCATTCTAGATTTGTTGGTCATCCTTAAACCATCACAGGTTGAGACCTCCATTTTCAGGTTGAGGTTCTCTCTTTTTATGTGGGGTGAGACCTCCCTTTTAAGGTTCAAGGTTTACCTCTTCAAAACATCAAGAGCACTTCCTCTAGCAGAAGACCTCAGCTTCTTGCCAGACCTTGAAGAGTTCTGGGAATTGCAGTAAGAATTCTAGTGTTTGTGTTCATCCTTAAACCACCTCCCTTGATACTAGCATTTGAGAGAGCACATTCAGCCTAGTGTTGCCATGCATTTTTGCATGTTTTGTATTACAGCTCTCTTCTTGGACTCATACATAACCCTTCGGTTTAAGGGGGGGAATGTTGGGCACCTAATCCTCTAAGGGTTGGTGTGGAAGCTGAACAACCAAAGGGAGTCCAAGGGACCACTTGGAATATGAAACCAAGGGTCATTCCTATGTATTATAAATATGTATCATTATGAATAAGAAAAGTAATCTAATGTTTATCTTTCATATTGCCTCCACCATGTATGTGTTTAACACCCACATTCATGCTTGGAATATGGCATGGGGGTGATTGGCTTAAAGAAATATTTGGTAAAGTTAGAAACTAGATTAAACCGGTTAGTATGGAAAATTATTTTGTTAATAAGCAATACCTTCAATGAGTTGTGCAATTTTTCAAAGTTCTTATCTTTTATATCGCACATTGTTTTATATTGCTCGTATATTTGTGGTTGTAGGTTGGGAATGACAATGGCTACATTGGAAATATCATTACACTTAGCCCTAACCTTCTAGATGATTAGGTTAAGAGTAGGCTTAGTTTCATTTAGTTTCCCTTGCATTGCATCCACCCTCTATCCTACTCTCCATCGTGTCTTTGCATTTGTTTGTTTTCTTATCCTACACATTGTTTTTACGTCCCTCCTCCATTTTCTTTTTCTTTTGTTTCTGCTTTTTGTTTTGTATTTTATTTCATGTTTTCTTAATAATACTTTGCATGAAAGATGTTCGTTTTGGATCAAAAGACAATGTGGAAAAACTTGAAAAGGGAAATTATGATGATGAACAATGATTGGCTTATATGTTTCATCTTCTTTATTTTGGGTTTATATATATTTAAATTCAATGAAGTTTGAATGGAAAATACCTTCCACTCGAACGAAAAATATTTTTTCGAACTATAAGACCCATATCTATTTTAGTATCCTCATTCCTCAACTCAGTATTGTAAGTAAATAGTTTTTTTCTTGCTGATCCAGTCAAGTAGAGAAAGGCTAAGGGGAAAATCTAAAGTGACCAAACCAATATCAAAGGTAATACCAATACTTCTTTGAAGGGGAAACCTCCTCTGCTCTCAATAAGTAAGGATCCCTCTTCCGCCCATTGAAAATAATAAGTGGAAAAGCACATTCCTATTAAATGAATAAATAAATGGTGAAAGAAGAGAAATGCTTCATGTGCATGGAAGTGAAGCAAGTGACTTCGTCGGGGTACTATCCAGGCTTGCTTCCAGTGAAGCAATGCTTGTGCTCCTGTAGTGACTTCGTTGGCGTAATTTCGAGGCCAACTGACAGTGGAGCAACACAAGAGATGAAGCTCATACTTTGAATATCTTAAACTCATCACACATGTTACCCTTTCCTATATCAAAACAATTTTGATTTGGTAAGCCTTGATATGTGTTTAGTCGACTAAGGGAATGGAGGGGACTATATCTCTAACCTGGTTAAATAGGGAATCCAGGGTAATTCTTAAGATGAATCAGTACTTCCTAAAACATTGATACCTTGCACTTAGATAATTAAAACTAAACAAAGAAGTTGGAGTTATACTAGTGTGTCACATATTCTTGTCATTGCGATCAACACCCTCCAAAAGTTTGCTCGTGCTTGAATTTTGGAGCCTATTGAGGATCTTATGGTCTGTCATATTAAGGTCACTCTATGTTTGATTTATTTTTTATAATGCGTTTAAATAATATTCTTATTTTAGCCTTTCAAGTCACTTGCACACACATGGTCAATATCCAATGGGTTCATGAGCACACTTCTTTTATGCAAGCTTGAACAAGCATATCAACATCCATCAAGATAGTGTTTTTGCGATGTTTAGATCATGTTGAAAGTCAGTGCGGACTTTCATTGTCAGTCTCACTCACTTTGGTTGTGTTTATACTTCTATTATGGTGAGTTTTCTTAGTTGTGACTTTGGTGCACTTTCACTCTCACAAGTCTCGCTTTCACATTCGCGGTTGTCACTTCTACTTGTTTTCACTTTAATAAGTGTCATTTTCATGTTATATTTCTATGGCAATGTCCATCTTCAATTTCTTTAGCTTTTGCAAGTGTTATTTGCATGTTTTCCTGCTATCGCAGGTGTTTCTTTGCTATTGTTTATGGGTGATTTCTTTTCATAAGTCTTGTGCATTCCCTTTGGCTTCTATCAATGCCATTCATGTGTGTGATCCATGTTTGAGTTGTGTTTGGACGCATTTCTCTCTCCTACTCTATTGATTCCACACTTAGCCATTTTGGAGCTCTTCTTGGTCTTCATGCCTCAGTGCATTATCACTTCCTAGGCTAAGTAACTTCGACTTTGGTTGCACCCCTCAATGAAAAAGTGCACTTTAGGAGAACAAGGACCTCCTCACCTTTAAAAAAGAAGTGCACTCTAGACAAACAAGGACCTTATTGCCTTAAAAAGTGCACTCTGATCGCCTAAGCACACTTCAAAACAATAAGCGCACTACGGGACTATGAGCACACTTCTTCGGCTCAAAAAACTATGCCCTCCTTAAGAGCACATGGCACACTCATGAAGCATGAAGCCTTCCTTAAGAGTGTATGGTGCACTCTTGAAACCTGAAGGCTTTGAGCATGTTGCTTTAGGTCGAAGAACTATGCCCTCCTTAAGATTGCATGGCGCACCCATGAAGCACGAAGCCTTTGAGCGCATGGCACACTCTTGAAGCACAAAACCTTTATCCTTCCCTTAGAGAACATGGCACAATCAAAAATCCTGAAGCCTTGAGCGCACTCCTTCACCATGAAGAAATGTGCCCACTTTAAGCGCATGACTGAATCTTGAAGGCTTGTGTGTTTTTCCTTCATCCCTTTGGCATGCGCTAGTGCGCCCCCTTGCCCATGAGCATAGGAGCACACCTTGAAAACTAAGAATACTTTTAAATTTATCTCTTAGTTTTCAAATAATAATGCAAAATCAACTCTCTAAGATCATATTCATGAATGCATGATGTCACCAAAGAAATTGTCATGTTGTGGCTAATGCTTTGGCTTATGTTATTTTATATTTTAGTTAATATTAAGTCAAGTGCAGTCATGGTAATGTATTCTTAAAAAAAAATCAAGTGCAGTCACGACAATGCATTCTTAAATTGTTTCCTCATCAAAGAGTTGTTGGATTTTCTTTGCGGCAGATTTTAAATGTTTATATGTTTTTTTTAACAATTTATTGATTATTACCAAGGTGAAGCATTTGGAAGCCTATTATATTATTTTGTGTATCGGAAGAAAAAGATGAGGGAGGAGATACGAAATTTATATGGTATTTTTTTAGCATTGCTTTGGACTGGTCAATATATTAAGATGTATTTAATAATAATATCTATAGAAATAATCCTAGGTATATTGCAGTAATTTGCATTAGAATGAAGCCATAGGCTACTCTGAGCGAAATTTATTTCAATTTATTTAGTGGAGTTTGCTTTGTCTCAATAGAGTTGAATAATGGGTTACAACATACAGAAATACAATTATGAATGTGCTTGTAGTTTAATTCAATGTTATGTGTCCACCTACCTATTGCAGTGGTCTCGACAACTCTATTTAGCTAGCCTCTAACAATGTTATTTTTTGTTCTGTTGGATGAAGTATGTAGAGAATAGTTGCATTTAATAAATTCATTGCTACTCTTCTCAAGTCTTGGTGTAGCAAATTGTGTTCATAATGTCGTTATCTCTGGTGGGGTCTTGAGTGTAAATTGTAACGCATCACAAAACATTGCACTCCAAGTGGAGTTCAATATTTATGTCGTACATTGCCAACTTTGCAATCACATTTGTGCACTCTAAAAAGTGATAATTAGAATGGTTATATGAATATTTTCGGACGTTCATTAATAAAATTGCAATGGAATTTATACTCAAAAGTATGAGGTAGTTGTGAGGTCTAATTTCTAAGAGGCATTCCCTAGGAAAAAGTCAATTGAACAAAACTTTTTAACAAAATATAGAAAATTACCTATATTGAATTGTAAACAACCTAAATTTTAGAATTGCAATGTGTTGTTGTTCTTTTAAAGTTTTCCTTGTTCCTTATTTTCTCCTATGTTGAAACTGAGCTTGAAGTGGATTTCAAAAAACTCATTAATTGCATTAGTGGAACTCCCAGAATTTTAATGTCACCAAAAACAAGAGCCATGAATGGATTTTGATAATCCCCTTCCATCAATGACTCAGTAGAAAATTCTTTCAAATGACATAAACATGTTTTCAATGCAAATGATGCAAGATTGAAGTAATGGATGTTTTTCTTTTCAGATGTTCCTTGGCTACGATGTTGGGAAGCTGGCTGGTTGAAATATATGTCAGTGTTAAATAACTTCAATGAAGTCTATAAGAGTTAAGCAATGTTTCAAGTCATTAGGAACTAGATTTTCTGTCGAACTTGGTGAAGTTGCAATTGAACCATGTTTCAAACAGAGGTTGGAATGATTTCTAGTTTCTTGAGTTTGTCTCTTGGAATATAAAGGACGTTTCATAGAACTTTTTAAAGGCCCTTCTTGATTTATAAGTGTAGAATTCTCTAGAGAACCATACAATTCAAGAAGCGTTCTAAATTCATTTTTGGTGTCTACATGGTTTGCATCAATTGCATTTTTCATATCTGAGACTACAACATTCATTAATACTTCCAAATTCCCCAAAAAAAACATGAGGTTATTCAACATTCTTTTTCTATGTTAACATTTTTAATATATAATTATAGCTAATTGAATCTAATTTCAAAAATAGATGTTTTGGCTCTTTTTAAAGCATTTTTTGGGTCAATTTTGCAATATCACAAGTTTGAATTGTGTAATCTAGAGAATCAAAATGCTCCAGTTATTTTCATAGCACTGAATCCATTTAATTAAGATGCATTTTAAATAGCAATAAATCGCAATCTCAAACAAAATTGTATCATTGAATTCTAGCTAAAAAAACCAAAATGTCTATTAGTTATATTATGTTGAAGAGTGCTAGATACACTCACCTCAAAAACAAAATATGCAAAGTTTGTTCATTGATATAAAATGTAACATTGAATATACCACAATGGTACTGAGTGAATACATATCAACAAAAAAATACATGATATCATGCATAATAAAATTCCTTTTAACATATTGAATGGTACTTTGATTGTCAGAAAAATAAAAGACTCTCAAAAATAAAAAAATTTAGTAATATCGTTATCATACTTCATATCATATGATCGACAAAAAATAGTTATGATACCACCATCCTACAAACTTAAGTGAGACACAAAATCATTAACAATTGAGAAAAATTTCCCTTTTTAAAAGTTAAGGCATCTCATCAAATCACACAAAAATTCATCATATCACACATGGAAAATAATAAAAACTAAAACTGGAAAGTGGAGATGGAGCAAGGTGTAACTGTGTAGATTATTTTGATATATGTCTATGATATGAATTAAAAATTGCTAAGTAATGAAATTGGCCCTACAACATGAAGCTTCCATATTGATTTCTTCATGTAGATGTGGTGTTAGTGTAAAATTTCTTGGAAGGTGTACCAAAAACGCTTCACTTAAGTCACTAGGTGACAAGTGACCCTAACAACAATTTTATGGATGCTTACATTTCAGATCTCCAATAAAAATGGAAAAAACTGCAACAAAAACATATACGATCCAGAATAGAAAAAAACAGTAAATATATAAAATGCAATAACCCAAATGGAACGAATTTAATTGAATAAAATCTTTATTTAAAACACCTAGTGAAGTATATCTACAAAAAGGGTCGATAGATCCCCATCCGTCGGATGGGTCCTTTGATGTTCTTGATGCTTCAGTAATCGGTCTTCTCTCTCATTTTATGAAAAACCCAAACAATGTGAAGAACTCAAATGGGAGCTCAAAAGAAAAAAGACGATAATGGTGACAATGATAATGATCATGGTGAAGAATGAATGAAAAACCCTCCTATTTATAACAAAGTATTGAGTTAATCTTGAAAATGGAGAATAATAAAATAATATTGACCAAATAAAGATCTAACCATTAGGAATAATTTATTATATTTTTTGGAGAGGGAAAAGATATTCAAAATGGTTAAATATCTTTATTTAGAAATAATTAACAAATAAAATGATTTATTAATTATTTCACGAGGATTAAGAATGGTGTGAAATTGAAATAATTATTAAATAGTGATTTAACAATTATTCCAATAATGGAAATAAGGAATAATAAATAAATAGTGATTTAACAATTATTCCAATAATGAAAATAAGGAATAATAAATAAATAGTGATTTATTTAATTATTTCTAGGGGATTTAGTCAAATGTGACAAGGAATAATTATTTAAACAATGATTTAATTATTCCTACAGAAAATTATTCATGGGTTCTTTTTATTTAAATCCGAAAATAATTTAATAAAAGTGGTTTACTAAATTATTTTCCACAGTAAAAGTGATTTTACTATGGTAAAATTAATCCTACATGGTGTATTTCGATCTGCCTAGTTATAAATGGCTAGGTGATCATTTTTTGGTCATAAGAGATTTCCCCCCAACATATGATTGTTAGGAGAAAATCGTATGACCGAAATACGTTGTAGGATACACTTCCATGAGACACCAAAGAGGAGTCAAAGAGAGATAGAGAGAGAGAACTAAAGCAATGCAAGGGCAGGAAAAAAATGGAGGAGGTGAGACCTACTAAACTGATAGAAGTCTCCCTTTATGTGGGAGTACATGATCTCAAATGAGGTGGGGGAGGCATACCCATACTTGTCGAGATAACTGCGTACAAAGAATAAATATGAGCCCAACAATGTGGGACTGAGCTACAAAGTACAATACATGATACATTGGCATCAATGGGCTAGAAAATAATACAATGGATCCCATATACATAATGCGCCTAGAGAAACATAGGCCAAGATTGAATACAATAACATATGAGTATATGAGACATAATTCCCCTCAAGTTGACATGGTGAGGGGGGGATCGCCACCAAAGAATCCCTGCTGAATAGGAAAGGGCTCTGAAGATCTGAATGGATCATTTGAAGGAGACATGTGTGTTGTGGGCACTACAAGTGGCAAAAATCGAGCCCATCACTTCTGCGGAACTGCATGTGAGGTTGGATCAACATCTATGTTCATCCGAGCATCTGGGGGGCCACCCCCTCATGAGGTCTGGAACATCTCACACACACCCAGGAATCACTGGGACAATCATCTGGATCACCGAACCATCAAGTGTACGAATCTCAATCATGTGATGAGCTGGTGTCGAGCACATGAGAAACAACCAAGTCAAAGGGAAATGATGATTCCCTTTTCTTGATCCAAGGCACTGAACAAATATGGAATATTTAACCAAGGTACACTTCCCTCTAGACCACCCTTCTGGAATAAATGTGTTGAGGTCGACAGAAGAGGGCCCGCTAGAGTTAAGGAAATGAAGAATCCTTAACAAATGCATGAGGACTCATAGTAGAGTGACAAATGAACTGACAGCAAGGATGATGATGGAAGGAAACAAGATGGGTGGTTGAATGACGACTTCCCTTGTTAGAGCATAATAAGGATGGTTGATCTGGCAACAACTGACTCAATTCCAGAGGGGATGGTCAATGACTCAAACGAGGGTTCGGTAAAGACTAAGTAGTAAATTTGGAGGCCAAATATGAAAAATGGGATGGATGTGACATGATGATGTATGGAACATTGTAATGGGACTCATAACAGACTCCATAAATACAAGGGTGACTCGTCTTGGATGCTTTGAACAAGGGTGACTCGATGATGCTACCATGGGGGAGAAGGCCTGGAGGGGACCATAAAAACATGAGTAAAATATGGTTACTCATGATGAAAATTGCCAAGTGAGTAAACCAGTACAAAGGTAGAGTGGTACCAGAGTACGGGTGGCTCAAATGAAGAAATTTGGTTTTAATATGTGAGAGAGTGAAACCTCATGGAAAAAATGGCTTCCCGGTGAAGTGTCAAATTACCAAAAACAAAGGGAGACCCATTATAGAAATTAGTGAGAAATTTCCAATGTTGCTGACGATTCATCAAACAAAGCTATGGTTTACTCGCAATGGGCAACGAAAAAACTAGGGTTTTTCCTATAAAATGGCTTTTCCCCCCAAATCCAATTCATTTTCTTAGTGAGTGTTGACAGTGTTGGACTTGCCAACATGTCAAGGGATCTCCCCGGTAAGAAGTCCCAATTAGACCTCAAACCGTTTGGAGTAGGAGACCCAACAGTGGGTAGTAAAGTTATGCCTTCATTGTGATAGAACACAGAGGTAAGCAAGATATCCTTATTGGAATCAAGTGTGTGACCTTGCAGCAAGTCAAGAGAGATGCATGGCGAGGTTCTAACACATGGAAGGAAAAAGGAAGTGTGCCCCTTAGAATTCTGTAATAGTACTCATCCTGAAAGGAACACACGAGTTGAATGACATCATAAGTTGAAAAGCAGAATAGTCATTAATCAACATACATTGCTAAAGTAACCAGAATAGTTGAACTACAAAAAAAACATATGCATGAAGACGTGTTGGCTCTGTTGTATTATATAAATTGAAAGTTCCATCCATACATACAAACATGACACCCACTAGCCCCACTAGTGGAACGTTATAGGCAACACCGCCTGCTCCTCCAAAGAGATGTACTCACTCTGCACTGTGGGGAAGCCAAGGCTCATCATAATACTCTCCAAGCCCTCTCTAAGCAATGCCTAGAAAAATCTTAGGTCCCAAAAGCCAGTTCTATGAGTTATAAGGTTCTATTTATAACAAAGGGTGGGGTGACCCTTGAAATTCCCATTTGTGACTCTTGGGCTACCCTCATGACTCTTCAACTTCATTACATAACTCATTATATTACATATGATTGTTTGAATTCCACTAGAGGCACTTGGAATTTCACTTTACATCTTGTTTACAAAAATAAATTTTCCATATATACCCATGTGGAACAAAAATAGGCTTGAGTTAGCTAGACAAGACAACACTAAGACTCAGACAGCTATGGGAAGACCAACTCATCAACATTCTCTTCATGATCCTCGGTGACGAACTGATGCCATGCTTGGTAGTGTGTAATGGTTCCCACATACTCTTTTATGATGTCTTCCTAGAAACAAACTCTTTCCTCCATTGCTTCCAGGTATACTGATTTGGAACCTTTGTCCAACTCGTCCTGTAACATGTGCAAATTAGTCTTAAGTAAGGTCGGACCGATGATATACACTTGCATGTTATTTGCACTGACTTGCAAATCTGCGCTGGTGGCCATGAGCATCAACTGATCAAAGTACGCGTCAAGCTCCAGTCGAACTTGATTCTTCTCTTTGGCCTTGATGAGTGTTCCAATTGATGAGGTGCCATACTTTCTCACCACAACATCCAAACCCTTGTACAACTATGCATATGAAGCATCAGTATTGGTGATGATCGGCGAGAGTTCCTCATAGTTCCAGATCAGACTCTGGATGTGTGCTTTGTCCAACTCTACCTATGGCTTCATCATCTTATGCAAGTGAAGCTAGGCTCCCTTGTACCTCATTGTACATGATAAAAAACGACATGTATATCTATGAGTGCCCATGTTATCTTGGTGCAGCGTTGTTGATGACCATGTAGATGGACAACTTCCTTGTGCATGGTGATGAACCTGTCATACAGTCTCCACATGACTTTCTCAAGAGACGATAATTTAGCCAGTATCACTTTCTTCCTCTCTGCTCTGGAAGGTCCTTTTGATTATTCCTCTCTCTGCATGGTTGCTTGCAATTCCTTAGCCATGCACTCATTTTCTCCTATCAAGAACTTAACACTCAAGCTCGTGGCTTTGGTATAAGCCATTGTAGCATTGGCCAAGGTGGATGGATGTCTTTGTACATCTAACATAATCACCCGTTCTTCAAATTGTGGAGGTGATGCATGCTCATTTGGGGTGTGCGCTCTACATTCTTGTACAACTCTATGTTCTGACTCATCAAAGGATATGTTGTACACACCTATTCCTAAATTATCCTCAAGGAGAACAATATCTCCTTGCTCACTTGGGACTTTCTCTATTGATGGAGCTCATGAAACCTGCAGGGTGACCTCAGTTTCTTTTGGCATGAGGTTAATGTCTTGATCCTGTTCTGGCTACTCCATCTTCGTGTCCATTTGTTCTACTATCGACTCATACTGTTGAGCAGGTTCCTGTTTTGACAGTTGCTCACATTTTTCCTCATCTTCTACTGGTTCTGATTCTTCAACCTGTGTCGTCATAGTTTGTGTTGTCTGTGCGCCTTGCACTTCCTCCTGTTCCTCTTCTTGTTCTTGTTCCTGTTGCACTTACTTCTCTCTTCTACATATCTCTTGTTCTTCTTTAATCTTCTTCTCTACTTCCTACAACTTTCTCTCCATCTCTTCCAACCTTTACTTATCTCTCCTTTTCTGCGCTCCTCTCTTATCGCTCTGTCACCTCTTTGCTTCAATCTCCAAAACTACTCTTTCCACAAGTGGGTCTCCCTTAAACTTGTATTTTTTCTCCACCTCTGCACTTTCAACAATATTCCTCTTGAATTTGTCTTGCACAGGTTTGTTGCTTGTTGTTGTTGTTGTTGATTCTCCCTGTGGTGTTGTTGCCTTATGTGCTACTAGCCACTCTACTACCATGCTGACCGGTTCATTGAGCAGGGAGGAATTATAGAAATATATCCATGGGTCATTCTCTCACCAATGACATGCCCTATGGATCCAAGAACAATACACTCTCGCACAGTCATCCCTGCATAATCCATGTGGATCATATAGATTGAAACTCTTGGTTTTGAACTTAAACTTCTTGAAGTCCTCAACCTCAGCATTCGCTTCTTTCAAACTCCAGATCGCGTACAACCCAATTTGCAAAGGAAGCATAGGCCAGGGTGCCTTCTTCCCGTGAAAGTTAGCTAATAACCCTGTAAAGATGTGGTATGCAACCTCCTGCATGACTAGCTTGTCTATGGAAAACCTCAGCAAAAAATGCAGAGCCTTCTCCGCATCGTACATCCTGATGAAGGTGTCATCGGGTGACGTGTACCAATATGTAATGTTCAGCAACACCTCCATTGTTGTTTGGGACATGCAAGGCGGATCTTGTTCAAATATAAACATGCACTGAGGGGAAATGAAGTGGTCAAATAATTTAACCATGACTCCTTGGTACCTGCATTCTGAGATCAACTTGCAATATACATTCACAGCATTCTCTGAAGGTGTCCATGCCCAACCCATGCCAGGAAACTGTTGATGGGCACAGATTGCATTGAGTAGGTAGGAAGACATGAAGAATCTTGCTTACTAATCCTTGGGCGGACTCTGGGCATTGGATACATGCACTTTCAATTGGAGAGCCAACATGTCAGACCAGTTGAAAGGTTTTCCTTCACTTTCCAGCTGATCCAACATAACAACCCAACTCTATGGGAAGGTCTCCGTACTCTCTTAGCCATACAAGTGACATGCAAAGATGACCAAGAATTGGTAAGCCTTCCTGAGTTTCTTTGTCTTATATATCTGGTTGGGTGTTGATCCTAAAATTTTATGGCTCCCTTAGCCAACGCTTCAAGATGTCTCTTGTGTTTGCATTGTTGTTGGGAGTGTAGAATGGTGCATCCATTTTGTTCATCAGCTATGGCAAATGATACATCTGTTGATAATATTTCGTCCTGAAGGTAGAAAGCTCTACTCCACTGGCACAACTCAATATCATCGTCTCAGGATTAGTGTGTGAGATAATCTAGTGGATCACATCTATGCACAGGAAGGTGGGATACCTACATGCAACCTTGTATAATCCTGACTTATGAATATTTACATAGACTTGTCGGTCCTCCAGATTCTCCTCAAAGTTGCCTACGAAAATAGTGTTGATGTCTTGCCATGTGATCTTGATGTCTTTCTCAATGAACATGTGTGTGTCTGTGTACATAGAAAGCTCATAGACACTTGCTCAACTACATCTCCAGTATTGCTTTCAATTGTGTCTTTTAATCTAGCTCTCTTAGAGGCAATGATACCTATACTACTGAGAAGCTACTAAAAAACTATGGTACCTGGAGACATAGAAGACACTCACGGCAAGACAATGTCAACTAAAAAACATAAAGCAACTCAAGAATCGGTCAGGCAACAAACTGGGTGACTATTGGGCAAGATTGTGCAACATTAACTCTGGGAGGCTAGCAGACTGTCAGTTGGAACTACGCATTGCACTGTCTCAACTTCCAGTGAGGCTCATGGCTGACTGGAACTACGTAATGCATAGTCCAGGGACGCTAACTGCTTAGTGAAACTACACAATGCATAGATCAGTCAGACTGGGTTATTGACTGGAGTTGTGCATTGCACAGTTCCACTAGGCGGGACTGGGGCACTGCCTCCTAGAATTGCACAGATTACAGCTAGGAGACAGTGTGGGTAGCTTCTGCACAATTCCTGGAGGCAACGTAGAGCCTTGAATGCCAAGAATGTGCAGTATATGTTTGGAGAAGCAAGATCTGGGCCAAGACAACCCAGGTCCACCCAAGGGCAACCTAAAAATGTGAAGGATTGGATTTGTGTACAAAGATGATGTAGATATGAGTGAATAGACATGAATCCACTTCAAGTAAGTGTGAAAATCAGTTAAACAGGAAAACGTTGAAGCTCATGAAGAGATTCGCCACAACGGTGACTGTCAGTGTAGAAACAATGTTATGCATGTGACACTAAGGAAATGCAATGAAAAATTCGAAACAACACTTCTACAGGTTAAAATACATCAAAAAAAAAATGGTCATTCAATAAAACGAGGAAAACTACACTCACACAAGCCGAGAAATAAAAAGTGACAGAAAAAATAGCAAAATACATGAAAATAAAAACTTACCCGGAAAAGTTGTGCCAACTGTGTCAAAGGTTCCTAGATGCTTCAAGAATGCCAAGGCTCTAAGAAAAAATGTGAAGAATGAGCTCTAAGGCATCGTTTAAATAGATTTGGCAAACTTAGGGTTTATGATGCGCATGCTACAAATCTAGAAAAAAGCGACACTTGGCGGGGAGTTTCTAAAATCGACTTTGCATGTAACTCTCGCTGCTAAAAATGGATCCCTAAAATCTAGGGTTGCTTTGTTTTCCTTTTTATTTTTTTCTTTTTTCAGGAAAAGTTGTCCACCATGCAAGGAAGGATTGCGAAATTCTTGAGGGAACAGGGCAGCCTACTGGCACATGCAATAGACAGTCACTGAGGGAAAACCTTCTGCATTATTTTTGGGCAAAGTGGCCCTACCTGGATAGACATATCTACATAATTTTTCAGAGAAATGTTGTTGGCCTTCTCTGCACATTTTTCTGGGGAGTAGTGCAGCTGCAAGGTTGCTCTGTGCATTTCTGGAGAGTAGTGTGGGATGGCTTGCTCTACGCATTTCTGGAGGGTAGTGCCGGTTGGCCTGCTTTGCACAATTTCTAAGTGCAGGGTAGTTGATGGGCTAGTCTATGCAATTCTTGAGGGGAAGACAGACTACCCTCTAGGATTGCACAGTTTTTCTTGACGGCCCAATGGTCGGATGTGAACCAAGTGCTGGGTCAACTTGTGGTTAGTTAACGGGACAACTGAGTGAACACAAGTTGTTAAGGAACATATGAAATCAAATAAACGCAAGTACCTGGGCAGTCTAGGATAGCTGCAATGATTTCGAGGAGGAGGGCTCCAAAACGAAGCGAAGGAAAAATTTTGGAGGGTGGTTTTAGCCACTACAACATTGGTCACACACTAGTAGAATTATAGCTCTTTGTATGGACCTTGTTCCTTAAAAGCGATTCTAACTCCTTTGGAAGTATTGTTCGATTCTTTGATCGTCATGGCTTCAAAAATAGACTTGAGTTAAAGATATATTCCCTACCATTTCCTTGATCAGTGAGCACACAAACCAAGCCAAGTCAATTGATTTCTTTTGATTGGGGATGAGGGGTATATTTGTGCACAAGTAATATAAATGTCAGAGTCTTAGTTTCATCTATGTTGTTGCTCTGATGCCATCAGGCCTGGACAGTACCCCAGTGGAGTCACGGAGGAACACAAGCATTGCTCCACTACCAACGAGCCTAGTCAGCACCCTAGTGGAGTTACTTGCATTACCTCTCTGCCCAGGAAGCATTTCTCTTCTTTCGCCTTATTTAGTTTTTTAATTTTTCATTTTTCAAAGAATTGTGCATAGGCACTTATTTATTTCAGAGGAGGAAGAGGGATCCCGACTTATTAAGAGTAGAAGAGGCTGTCCCTTTAGAGAAGTATTTTAAATATACCTCTGAAAATACTTGTTAAGGCTTTCCCCCTCACCTTACTCTACTTGACTGAGTTGACAAGGGTTAACCCAAAAGAACCACTTAAAGTAGGTAGTACTAGTTAAAAGTGCAAGCGTTGTGTTTTCACCAAGACTCACTCTGAATAGGACGTATTTTCCATTAAGGTATCATCGATTGAAGAAAACAAGCTCTTCATAAAGAGAGAGGACAACAGATAACCAAGTGTTGATATTTGTACAAGTCCTCTTGTACTTCACCTTTCTTGTCTCGAGAGCCACACATGGTTTCATGCGAAACTAAACCTATGGGTGTAAAATAAGTAAACAAACAAGAAAGCAAAGGACAAAAGTAAATGAAAGAAAATAAAGAAATAAAATCAAACAAACAAGAAACACAAACAAAGTAAACAAAGAAAGCATGCAAACAAAGCAAAACAAGAAAGCAAATACTACTCCTACTCCTAAACTAAACAGTGCATGGGCCGACTCACGTAAAGTGATATTTCTAATGCAGCCATCGGTGCATTGGTTGACCCATGTTGGTGAAGGTGTGGTTTACGATAAAGTTAAGCATGTAAACCAGCAGATAAGAAATATATAACAGTGAATACCAACACACTCTGAGTTTAAAAATGTCCACTGAAAAGAAAATAATAAAAGCGCAAGATAAACATTTTGTGGACATGTCATGGTTATGAAACACACTGTGCGCAAATGATAAGCACGTACACTCTTTTGACCGTGACAAATGAGAAAACATGAGAAAGAAAGACAACTTACATTTAGCAAGAGTGCTCGTTGTGTATGATTCCTCCAATGCATGAGCAATGGGATCATGTGATTCAGGTGGAGGATGTGAATTCTGTGAATTAGATTGATCTTCAATTTAAACAGGAGAGCGATGAGGAGCCTTGGGTGTTTCAAATTTTTTTTGATATGAAGTAGAATCGACCTCAAGAAAATGAGGACTTGACATAACCATCAGCTTGGGATGAATTGCCTCGATAGCTTGTGGGGTTTCCGATTCATCAGCAGGTAGATCATCAAATACGGGTGGCCTAGACAGATCAACAATGACTAAATCAGCATCGTGATAAAATGGAGTAAAGATATCACAATAGCCACATTGAAAAAATTCAATATGTTCATTGGAATCCTCATGATCTGATGAATCATTTTGATGAGAAAAAAGAATGTTCACCCGCTGCATGTCCGGAAATGACAAATGAAATGTTGAGTGGAATTACAAGGAAATATGTGTCCTCTACACTATGCAATGACAGACTAACATTTGGTGTGTTCTGTGAATGATAGGAAGTAGATGTATCTGGAAATGAATTCTCACATGGAAAATTAAGAATGGAAGAACCACCAAAGATGTCAGGAAAAAGCAAATGAGGTGCAGACAGAAGCAGGTCATCCTTCACCGCCGGTTCTTCCTCATATTTCCACACATACTCATAATAGATGTAGTGCAGGTTGGCATCTCAACACCAACTTCATCTATAACTTGATCCTCGTGAACATCAAGTGTGGAGTCTAGAATAGGAGAACACAACACAGTACAATCTAGAGAATCAATAGAATGCGGGGACGGAGGTTGAGGGAACAAGTCAACGTGACAACCAATAGCCTTGCAAGCAAATCTACGGAGAAATCAAGAGTAGGTGAGGTGGGAGGATGTAACAATGTATGGGTGTGCACCTTCTCCCACCTCACACTGCGGGGCTAGAGCTATTTGGTGAGATGAGGACGGACAGTCACCTGTGACAGTGACCTTGTCTATCTTAGATTTTGCATCTCTAACACCAAGGTATGCTAGGAGGGGTTTGAATGATTCTAACACTAATGGATTTTTAGATATGTGAAGAGATAGTGAAATATTTCATGAAGAAATTTATAATCAATTTCATCCTTTGGGAATTGAAATGCAAGATTGCGAAAGCATTCCCAAAATTGAAAGAAGGATTCATGAGGAGCTTTCCGTAATTTCAGATTTTTTTTGTTAAGCGCTTTACGATCAAAATGATGTAAAGCACATTCCACCTTTACAACGAAGTGATTAAGAGAGTGAATAGATTGATCGAGCAGTGTGACACACCATTGCACGGGTGCCCTCGAAGCATGAATCCAAAAAGCGATCAGGTCATGTAATCTTCATGGATTCCATACCTGTGATAGAGACTAGCAAAGACAACTCTATGTCTAAGTCAGGTTGTTCCACCTCCACCTTCATATGTGTTTTGTGACAAGTCATTCATGAGATCCTCCTGGATTTCAAAGTTATTTCCATAAGACATACATCTCAGGGGACGAATTGTACAGTAAGTCATGAAAGATGTGCAGAGATTCAAAACAGAATTTGAGGAGTCAACTTATCATATGACCCTCCTTCTAGCGTCAGAAATGTTGACGATGTTGGACCTGCCAACATGTTAGGGGATCTCCCAGTAAGAAGTTGCAACTAGACCTAAAACCATTTGTAGTAAGAGTCCCAACAGTGGGTATCAAGGTTATGCCAGGATTGCCATAACATGCAGAGGCAAGGAAGATATCCTTGTCACAAGAAAGTGTGTGACCTTGCAGCTATTCAAGAGAGATGCATGGGGAGGTTCTAGCACACAGAGGGGAAAAGGACGTGTGCCCCTTAGAAGCCTATAAGAGTACGCAGTATGAAAGGAACATACAAGTTGAATGACATCACAAGGTGGAAAATAGAATAGTCGACAATCCCAAGTGATGGGTTAAACCCACAACACGACTTCAAAAAGATTCATACAATCGTATACGAAATAGTTTATACACAAATGCATAAGTTAAACAACATTTATTAAAGTAACCAGAATAGTCGAACTATAATAACAACATATGCATGAAGACATGCTAGCTTTGTGATATTATATAAAGTGAAAGTTGCATCCCTACATACAAACATGACAACCACTAGCCCCAAAATTGGAACGTTATAGTCAACACCGCCTGCTCCTCCAAATAGATGTAATCGTTTTGCATTGTGGAGAAGACGGGGCTCATCACAATACTCTCTAAGCCCTCTCTAAGCAATACCTAGCAAAATCTTGGCTCCCAAAATCCATTTTTATGAGTTATGGGGTTCTATTTATAACAAAGGGTGGGGTGACCCTTGACATTCCCCTTTGTGACTATTGGACTACCCTCATGACTCTTCAACTTCATTATATAACTCATTACATTACATATGATTGTTTGCATTCCACTAATGGCACATGGAATTTCACTTTACATCTTGTTTACAAAAATACATTTTCCACATATGCCCACGTGGGACAAAAATAAGCTTGAGTCAACTAGAAAAGACAACACAAAGGCTCGGACAACTATGGGAAGACCAGCTCATCAACATCCTCTCTGTGATGCTCGGTGATGAACTGATGCCATGCTCGGTAGTGCGCAATGGTGTCCATGTACTCTTTGATGATGTCTTAAAGGAAACAAACTCTTGCCTCCATTGCTTCCAGGTATACTAATTTGGAACCTTTGTCCAACTCGTCCTGTAACATGCATAGCATAGTCTTGAGCAAGGTCAGACCAGCAATATACATCCACATGTTATGTGCACTGACTTGCAAATATGCACTGGTGGACATGAGCATCAACTAATCAAAGTACGCGTTCAGCTCTAGTGAGACTTGGTTCTTCTCTTTGGCCTCGATGGGTGTTCCAATTGATGGGGTGCCATACTTTCTCACCACGACATCCAAACTCTTGTACAACCATGCATATGAAGCCTCAATATTGGTGATGAGCGATGAGAGTTCCTCATAGTTCTGGATCAGAATCTGGATGTGTGCTTTGTCCAACTCCACCTACGACTTCATCAGATTGTGCAATTGAAGTGGGGCTCCCTTGTACCTCATTGTCCATGTCTATACATCATCAACAATGGCATTGTTATGTGTGAGTGTTCGCATTATCTTGGTGTAGCGCTACTGATGATCTTGTGCACAACAATGAACCTATCATACAGTCTCTGCATGACCATCTCAAGAGATGATACTTCAGCTAGTATCGCTTTCTTCATCTCTACTTTGGCAGATCTTGTTGATTTTTCCTCTCTCTGAGTGGCTTCTTGCAATTCCTTAGCCATGCGCTCGTTTCCTGATATCAAGAACTTAACAATCAAGCTAGTGGCTTTGGCATAAGCCTTTCTAGCATTGGCCAAGGTGGTTGGACATCTTTGTACATCTGACACAATCGCCCGTTCCTCAAAGTGCACAGGTGATGCATGCTCACCCGGGGTGTGCGCTCTACGTGCCTGTACAACTTTGTGATGTGACTCATCAAAGGATATGTTGTACATATCTGTTCAAGGATTATCCTCAAGGAGAACAATATCCCCTTGCTCACTTGGGACTTTCTATACTGATGGAGTTGGTGAAACCTACGGGGTGACCTCTGTTGCTTTTGGCATGAGGTCAGTGTCTTGAACATGTTTCGACTCCTCCATTTCCGTGTCCATCTATTCTGCTATTGGTTCATAATGTTGAGCAAGTTCCTGTTCCAATAGATGCTCACCATTTTCCTCATCTTCTGTTGATTCTGAGTCTTCAAACTGTATCAGTGCAGTTTGCACTGTCTGTGTCCCTTTCACTTCCTCCTGTTCCTATTCATGTTCATGTTATTGTTCCTATTTCTACTACGCTTCCTTCTCTCTTCTATGCAACTCTTGTTATTCTTTGAGCTTCTGCTCTACTTCCTACAACTTCCTCTCCATCTCTTCCAACCTTTTCTTATCTCTCCTTTTTTGTGCTCCTCTCCTGTCGCGTTGTTGCCTTTTTGCTTCTATCTCCAAAGCTACTCTTTCCACAAGTGGGTCTTTCTTAAACTTGTAGATTTGCTTCGCCTCTGCGCTTTTGGCAATCTTCTTCTTGCCTTTTTCTTGTGCAATTTTTCTTCTTTCTGTTTTTGTTGTTGCTGCTCCATGTGGTTTTCTTGCCTTCAGTACTGCTAGCCACTCTATTGCCATGCTGATTGGTTTATTGAGCCTGGAGGAATTATAGCAATATCTCCATGGGTCTTCCTCTGGCCAATGACACTCCTCGTGGATCCAAGAATAGTACAGTCTCACACAGTGGTCCCTGCATAAGTCATGTGGATCATACGTATTGAAACTCTTGGTCGCGAACTTAAACTTCTTGAATTCCTCGACCTTGTCATTCACTTCTTTCAAACTCCAGATCGTCTACAACCCAATTTTCAAAGGAAGCATAGGCCATGGTGCCTTCTTCTTCTTGTGCAATCCAGCTGATAACCCTATCGAGATGTGGTATGCAACCTCTTACATGACCAACTTGTCTGCAAAAAACCTCAGCAACACATGGAGAGCCTTCTTCTGGTTATACATCCTCATAAATGTGCCATCAGGTGATGTGTAACAATCTGCAATGTTCAACAATGCCTCCATTGTTGTCTAGAACATGCAAGGCAGATCTTGTTCAAAGATAAACATGTACAGAGGGGTGATGAAGTGGTCAGATAATCTAGCCATGACTACTCGGTAGTTGCATTCTGAGAGCAAATTGCAATATACATTCATAACATTCTCTAAAGGTGTCCATGCCTAACCCATGCGAAGAAATTATTGACGGGCACATATTGCATTGACAAGGTAGGTAGACATGAAGAATCTTTCTTGTTGATCCTTGGGTGGACTCTGGGCATTGGATACATGCACTTTCAGCTAGAGAGCCAACATGTCAGACCAGTTGAAAGGTTTTCCTTCACTTTCCAGTTGATCCAACATAACAACCCAACTCTACGGGAAGGTCTCTGTACTCTCTTGGTAATATAAGTTACATGAAAAGATGACCAAGAATTGGTAAGCCTTCCTGAGTGTCTTTGTCTTGTATATCTGGTTGGGTGTTGTCCTAAAATTTTATGGCTCCCTTACCCAATGCTTTAAGATGTCTCTTGTGTTTGTCCTATTGTTGGGAGTGTAGAACAGTGCATCCATTCTATTCACTAATTGTGGAAAATGATACATCTGTTGATAATATTCCATCCTGAAGGTAGCAATATCTACTCCACTAACACTTCTTAGTATCATCATCTCAGGATCAGTGTGTGAGACAATCCAGTGGATCACGTCTGCGCACGGGAAGGTGGGATACCTGCATGCAACCTTGTATAATCCTGACTTATGAATATTTACATAGACTTGTCGGTCCTCCAGATTCTCCTCAAAGTTGCCTGTGAAAATAGTGTTGATGTCTTGCCATGTGATCTTGATGTCTTTCTCAATGAACAAGTGTGTGTTTGTGTACACGAGCAAGCTCATAGACACCTGCTCAACCACATCTCCAGTACTGCTTTCAATTATGTCTTTTGATCCAGCTCTCTTGGAGGCCATGATACCTGTACTGCTGAGAAGATGCTCAAAAACCTGTGGTACCTGGAGATAGAGAAGACACTCATGGCAAGACAATGTCAGCTAAAAAACATAAAGAAACTCAAGTAGTCCGCAATAAACTGGGTGACTGTTGGGCAAGATTGTGCAGCATTGACTCTCGGAGGTGTTGAGGCCTTGAAAATCATTGCATCAACACGGGGGAAAACCACCCAGTCTGGACCTTAAGACAACTCCTTTTCTGTTTAGGTAGTGGCTCCGACTGGATATAATGGGACCAGTTTCCCAATGAAAGGTGATTGAATGAATGTGTAATGCTTATAGTGGAGTGAAATAGATGGATTTGCAACAATGAATCAAATGGAAAACATATGCATTAATCTACTCTATAACCTGAGATTGTTTAACATTTATCTAGATGCGATCTATAATGATTTTCCTTAGTAAATGACAATATAGATTTCTCAAACACCAATGGAAATGAAAATATTTCAAGATGATTATTTTGATTAAATAGTTAATCAAAATAATGTGTATAACTCATATCACATTTAGAATATCAAATAAAATTTCTTAACATGTATTTAAAAATATCAATGGCAGCATGATAAAAAATGAATACATGTAACACTATTCTTTAAATACCATGTAATAAGCAATCTGAAAAGATAAATTCACTATTTATTTATGAACAAAATAGAGGTACAAAGATAGAAATACCAGATGCATGTTGCTCAGCTCATAAAATAAATAGCAGTTGTTTAGTCCTTCTCACAAATATGATTTCAAGATTACAGAAATGCAACTTCTCAAAATTCTTTATGAAAATTCCTAAAACAATGTTCCAATCGTTCTATTGAGAAAAGTATGAAAGTACAATAGTGTAAGCTTTTGTAAGCCTTTCTTCATAAAATTCAGGACCTTAATTTCATACAACAAGCAAGCTTAAATAGCAGAAAAACAACTGAATGTATTGTGCAGAGCGTTGAGGGCATTTAAACAAATCCCTTCAATAATGCTTAAAGGAAAACAATTTTTTGGTAGGAATTTCTGGATGTGATTTGTTGTCTTCATTGACTTTGTTTGTTCCATCATATTATTTGGATGTTTTTCCATCTGTTTGCACTGAAATGCCATTTATCAACACAATTGTCCTCTTCCGTCATGAACCTGAACACAGAAAACAAGAATTGATAAGCTAAAAATAAATGAGACTGATAAGCGAGTTTCATTTGAAACAAATCACGTTTTGAAAGAATTTAGGATAAAAATGTAGAGCATAATAAATCCTAAACATAGACGTCATGGAGAAGAATGTAGAGTGAGGTCTGTGATAAGAGAGGCAGACTTTACGGTCCTATCACAAATCTCAAAATAGACGTTGATGAAAAGGGGAGGCTAGTGTTTTTTTCGGAGGGGGTTCGAAGTGGTAAGTAGTTTGTGAAGAGGGGAATCTAAAAGAACAAAGAAGTGACACGTAGAAATAGGGTTGGATGAAAAAAATCCACTTTTCAGACGCCCCCCCCCTTTTAGAAACTTAAAATTGAGCGCAGGGGCATCCCAAATCTTCTTTGTCATTGATCCGAGCAGATTAGATTTGATTCATTTATTTTTACAAGACAAGTTGGGTTTTTCGTATTATTGCAATTGGCGTTCAGAGCGGAGGCAAAGGAATGGGTAGGAATATGAAACTTGTGAAGGACCCAGACGCGAGCTGTTATAGATAACGTTTAAGTTATGTGTCCATGCCTAACCCAGGCGAAGAAATTATTGACGGGCACATATTGCATTGACAAGGTAGGTAGACATGAAGAATCTTTCTTGTTGATCCTTGGGTGGACTCTGGGCATTGGATACATGCACTTTCACCTAGAGAGCCAACATGTCAGACCAGTTGAAAGGTTTTCCTTCACTTTCCATTTGATCCAACATAACAACCCAGCTATACGGGAAGGTCTCTGTACTCTCTTGGTAATATAAGTTACATGAAAAGATGACCAAGAATTGGTAAGCCTTCCTGAGTGTCTTTGTCTTGTATATCTGGTTGGGTGTTGTCCTAAAATTTTATGGCTCCCTTACCCAATGCTTTAAGATGTCTCTTGTGTTTGTCCTATTGTTGGGAGTGTAGAACAGTGCATCCATTCTATTCACTAATTGTGGAAAATGATACATCTGTTGATAATATTCCATCCTGAAGGTAGCAATATATACTCCACTAACACTTATTAGTATCATCATCTCAGGATCAGTGTGTGAGACAATCCAGTGGATCACGTCTGCGCACGGGAAGGTGGGATACCAGCATGCAACCTTGTATAATCCTGACTTATGAATATTTACATAGACTTGTCGGTCCTCCAGATTCTCCTCAAAGTTGCCTGTGAAAATAGTGTTGATGTCTTCCCATGTGATCTTGATGTCTTTTTCAATGAACAAGTGTGTATTTGTGTACACGAGCAAGCTCATAGACACCTGCTCAATCGCATCTCCAGTACGGCTTTCAATTATGTCTTTTGATCCAGCTCTCTTGGAGGCCATGATACCTGTACTTCTGAGAAGATGCTCAAAAACACGTGGTACCTGGAGATAGAGAAGACACTCATGGCAAGACAATGTCAGCTAAAAAACATAAAGAAACTCAAGTAGTCCGCAATAAACTGGGTGACTGTTGGGCAAGATTGTGCAGCATTGACTCTCGGAGGTGTTAAGGCCTTGAAAATCATTGCATCAACACGGAGGAAGGCCACCCAGTCTGGACCTTAAGACAACTCCTTTTCTGTTTAGGTAGTGGCTCCGACTGGATATAATGGGACCAGTTTCCCAATGAAAGGTGATTGAATGAATGTGTAATGCTTATAGTGGAGTTAAATAGATGGATTTGCAACAACGAATCAAATGGAAAACATATGCATTAATCTACTCAATAACCTGAGATTGTTTAACATTTATCTAGATGCGATCTATAATGATTTTCCTTAGTAAATGACAATATAGATTTCTCAAACACCAATTGAAATGAAAATATTTCAAGATGATTATTTTGATTAAATAGTTAATCAAAATAATGTATATAACTCATATCTCATTTAGAATATCAAATAAAAATTCTTAACATGTATTTAAAAATATCAATGGCGGCACGATAAAAAATGAATACATGTAACAATATTCTTTAAATACCATGTAATAAGCAATCTGAAAAGATAAATTCACTATTTATTTATGAACAAAATAGAGGTACAAAGACAGAAATACAAGATGCATGTTACTCAGCTCATAAAATAAATAGCAGTTGTTTAGTCCTTCTCACAAATATGATTTCAAGATTATAGAAATGAAACTTCCCAAAATTCTTTATGAAAATTCCTAAAACAATGTTCCAATCGTTCTATTGAGAAAAGTATGAAAGTACAATAGTGTAAGCTTTTGTAAGCCTTTCTTCATAAAATTCAGCACCTTAATTTCATACAACAAGCAAGCTTAAATAGAAGAAAAACAACTGAATGTATTGTACAGAGCGTTGAGGGCATTTAAGCAAATCCCTTCAATAATGCTTAAAGGAAAACAATTTTTTGGTAGGAATTTCTGGATGTAATTTGTTGTCTTCATTGACTTTGTTTGTTCCATCATATTATTTGGATGTTTTTCCATCTGTTTGCACTGAAATGCCATTTATCAACACAATTGTCCTCTTCCGTCATGAACCTGAACACAGAAAACAAGAATTGATAAGCTAAAAATAAATGAGACTGATAAGCGAGTTTCATTTGAAACAAATCACGTTTTGAAAGAAATCAGGATAAAAATGTAGAGCATAATAAATCCTAAACATAGACATCATGGAGAAGAATGTAGAGTGAGGTCTGTGATAAGAGAGGCAGACTTTACGGTCTTATCACAAATCACAAAATAGACGTTGATGAAAAGGGGAGGCTTAGTGTTTTTTTCGGAGGGGGTTCGAAGTGGTAAGTAGTTTGTGAAGAGGGGAGTCTAAAAGAACAAAGAAGTGACACGTAGATATAGGGTTGGATGAAAAAACCACTTTTCAGACGCCCCCCCCTTTGAGAAACTTAAAATTGAGCGCAGGGGGGTCCGAAATCTTCTTTGTCATTGATCCGAGCAGATTAGATTTGAGTCATTTATTTTTACAAGACAAGTTGGGTTTTTCGTATTATTGCAATTGGCGTTCAGAGCAGAGGCAAAGGAATGGGTAGGAATATGAAACTTGTGAAGGACCCAGACGCGAGCTGTTATAGATAATGTTTAAGTTATGTGTCGGGTCTGAACTTTACATCGCAATTCAAATCGCAGTTTTAAATCAGCTAAGGTGAAGGATTGCTATAAACTATGTCCCTTTAAAACTTGTGATTGCGAAGTCCCAAGGTGACGTGCCAGTATCGTCACGAATGATGTCATGATGACATGATGATGTGACATGGATCATATCACAATTGCAATAAGTTAAAACACATGAAGTAGGAAGCAATGACCCTTTGTTATTTGTGATAGCCGCAGACGCAGGGGAAAATTTATGAATTAACATGTATAATCCTATCGGCTTCGGGGCTTTTATCGCAATCGCAATCGGTGATGTGTAGCGGGATTAAAACCTTTATATTTTTGCAATCCCGCGGATGCGGGAATTTTATTCAACAGATTTAAATCTGTGGTCGGGTCCAGTTTGAATATCGCATATTGGGATATTCAAATCGTAATCAGTGTTAGCAGAGGGTCTTTGCCTTATGGAACTTTTTATTATGTCGATGTGCGATGCGGGATATGGCATAGTTATAAAGTTTTTAACCTTCGGGAATTTGAAAACTCTGATTCATTTTATTTTTTAATTAAATAACCCATTTTAATACTTAAGGTTTTTAAAGCCTAAGTATAGTTTTGGTCTCGGGGGCTATTAAAATTTGGTTTTTGGATAATCAAGGTCTAATATTTGGGTTTTAATAAAAAATCCTAAGTAATAAACTTTGGTTATGCGATTTTATTAATAATTTTTATGTTGGTTTTCTATTTTTTAATTTTTTGGTTTTTTTAAAGAAATAAAATCAAAGGCTTTTCTAAAATTAAAGGGTCCCTATTTTAATATAATAAATTTCATAGGAAATTTATAAAATATTAAAATGGGGGTTGTTGAACAATACAACAATTGGCGATTCACTGAAAGAACCACTTATCTCTGATTAATGACAAATTCTTCAAATATTCAGTAAAAATAATTTAGGAAGTGGAAACTACTTTTCGAAACATTTAGATAAATAAAATTATTCTGACTATAAAACTCATTAAATTGCATTTTCTTTCAAAAACATTTCATGAATGAAAAATACCCATTTACTTGTACCAGTCATTAATCAGTTTATAAAAATAAATTAAGGGGCCTTTTACAACTTAGCTTGTAGTGTACTCATTTGTCACGGGTAGAGCCACTGCTGCCAACAAGCATTCAAAGCCTCGACAGGGTTACCTTTTAACCAACAACAATCCAGTGTCCCATCCATTTAATAGTGTAATAATTAGAGATAAGTTTATTTTTCTTTTCTTTTCTTTTTTTCTTTTAACTGATGCTAAAAATCCATTGTCCTATTTTGGTAACTAGATAACAACAATGCCATTCAATGGTAATAATCAAACTGAAAAAGCTGGCTCGTGATGAGACCCCTTGTCTTATAATTGAAAAACCATAAGCCATTATCTTGATTTGGTGTTCGGTATAGTAATGTCAATTTAATTGGTTCCTTATGATCATGGTAAGAAAACTCATGATGAGACCTCTTGTCTTTTCAGATTTATTATATTTTAGAATTACACTCTAAAGATTCTTTTTTTAATGGATGGGGAGGATCATTGACTCCTTAAGAGTTTTGGATGACAAATCCGAGTTGAAAGTGCTTTAGTTGTAAGACAATATTTACTTTTTAAGGATAACCTTTTTGACTGAAACTAGAGTAAAAGGATATAATTTTTGAAATTTTTTATAAAGATTTCACAACTTAATGGAAAATTTTCAGAGTTATATAATTTTTATCTAGTTTTCAATTTTGGTAACCACTTCTTTAAAAATTCCTACCTTCAAAATGAAAAAATGAAAAATAACTTTGAGAGATGTTTGAAAAGTCAATAGAGTACTATTTAACATTTTTATTAACAAAATATGTAAAGGAAAAATAAATTGCAGCAGGATGTACAATGGAAGTGA
This sequence comes from Pinus tabuliformis, assembly GCA_031772625.1. NCBI lineage: Eukaryota > Viridiplantae > Streptophyta > Pinopsida > Pinales > Pinaceae > Pinus > Pinus tabuliformis. Next base: position 479,327,012 of record CM062809.1, on the reverse strand, counting down.
TTTTTTACATTTTTTTTTTTTTAGTTTAAAAAAAAAGTAAGAAAAGAATTTCTTTAAGATGAGTCCATTTACAGGAAGAGAATCTCTCTTTCCTGATAAATATTCAAGTATAAATGTGGATGGGCTTATCTGTTCAACAATCTAAAATGGACGAAGCCATAATTTCTAAAATTTGGTATGTTTCCCTTTTTCTTCATGTGCTTTGTCCCACTCGAGAACTAGATCTCCAACTTGGAACAATCTTTGTGTGACTGAACTTGCATCAAAAGAATCTTTCACTATCTATTGATGTTTGGTGTGTGTGAGTTTGGCCTTTTCCCTTTCTTTTTCTAATTTTAGGATTTGTGAATTTCTTAACTTCAAGGAAGAAGAAGGTGTTTCTTCAATAAATTGAACTAGGGCTAATGAAGGAAGAGCTAAATGTGATGGAATGACAGCTTCCTTCCCATATACTAAGTTGAATGGAAAAGTGCCTATAGAGGCCTTCTGAGTTATCCTATTAGCCCATAGAGCAAATATTAAAACTTGTTTCTTTGATTTTGATCAATAGTTCTTTTGAATATTCTAAAGATATTTTTATTGGTGAAGTTTGCCAAATCGTTTCCCTGGGGATAGTAATTAGCAGAATATTTGAGTTTAAAACCTCTCCTAATTGAAAATTCAATCATACTGGTACCCGAAAAATAAGATGCATTATCAAATATAAGTGCAGAAGGAAAACAAAATCTTGTAATGATAAATTGATCAATAAATTCAATAACAGATTCATAATTGACTACCTTTAGCGGAATTGCTTCCACCCACTTAGTGAAGTAATCTGTAGCAGTCATAATATATCTATGTTGTTTAGAAGAATGAGGAACGATCTCACCTATGATATCCAGTCCCCATTGTTCAAAAGGTTGTTCGATGTTGACTAGTTGCAGAGGCAAGGCTGGTTTCCATTGTCTTCCAGAAGCAGTTTGGCATGTTTTGCATTTCCTTACGTATGCATGGGTATCTTTGAAGAGAGTGGGCCAGTAGTATCTAGCATGTAATATTTTGTGTGCAGTAGTATCTCCTCCAAAGTGTCCACCTATTGGTCCATCGTGAAGTTCCTACAAAATTGTTTGTGCTTCAGACTTTTCAAGGCATCTTAACAATATGGAATCATAGTTTCTCCTAAATAACATGTTATCAACAATCTCATAATGAATTTCTTTTAATCGTAAAGCTCTTTTTCTTTTATGATTGAGTTCAGGAGGAGCATATCCATTTTTCAAATAAAAAATTAAATCAACGTATTGGGACTCAACATCAATTACACTTACCTCAGAAATGTGTTCATTGTTACCTGTGTCCCCTTCGGCTAGTATGTTGGATTCTCCTATAAGAAGCTTGCAGAAACCTTGCCCTCTGACAATTTTGGCTGGTTTAATTTCAATATCATACTCCTGTAGAGTTGTTACCCAATTTGCTCTCTTTTCTCCTAATTCTTTCTGCATTAGTAATTGCCTCACTGTTGGGAATGGGACTATTACTTTTGTGTGTGTTTTTAAAAGAAAATGTCTAAAATTCTTTACATATTTATATACAACAAATGCTTTTTTTTCTACTTCTGAATAATTCAATTCAGCACCCTGAAAATTTGAACTGAAAAAAGAGATGGGTGCTTCAATTTTTTGATTATCAATTTGTGTCAAAACAGCGGCATAAGACGTTGAAGAAGCAAAGGTATATAAGATGAAATGATCAGAGAAATTCAAAGTATTTAAAGAAGCAGCATTGATAATTGCATGTTTCATTAAATCGAATGCTTTCTTTTCATGATGACCCCATTTAAAAAGCGCGTATTTCTTAATCATTTGTTGTAATGACAAAATATTTGTCAGAAATTAGGGACAAACCTTTTGACAAAATTGATCTGTTCAAAAAATTGATTGCATGCTTATTTTGTTATATGGTGGAGAAATTTCTCTTATTCTATCAAGGTCAGTGTAAATTATATTTTTTTACACAATGAATCCTAAAAGTTTCCCTTCAATAAGAATGAAAAAAACTTTTTCAGATTTAATGAAATCCCATATTTTCTAGAGTGTTCAAAAATTTTTCTTAAGTCTTGCAAATGATTATTTCTGTTATTTGAATAAACAGTAATGTCATCCAAATAAACAACAACCATTTTGTTTAACAAACCTTTGAAAGTTATATCCATGGCTTGTTGGAAAGTGGGCCTTGTGTTTATTAAACCGAATGGCATTTTTTGGTAGGCATAAGTTCCCCATTTAGTTTTGAAAGTAGTCTTTAACCTGGGAAAATTTTAAGAACCACCCTATATTTATATGTATAACAAATGGGCTAATCCCTATGATACATAGGAAAAATGGGAGGCAATTTTATCAATAATATAATATGTATATATAATTTTTTTGGCGAATCTCTCACCAGCTTATATTATCTTGTACAGTGATGGAGAATCTTTCACTAAATTATAAAATCTTGTAAGATCTTGGCAAACCTTTTACTGAATAATAAAAAATTGTGAAGTCTTGGCGAATGTTTTGTTAAAGTATGAAACCATATATGATACTAAGAAAACATATTCATTAAACTGTAATATACTAACATACATGTTTGGAAAAAAGAAACATAATTTTCTCTTCCTACAAACAATGTTCCAAGTTTCAGTGGCCGTGTTTGTCAAGGTTCTTACAATACACTCTTTCATATCCTTCTATTAGTTTTGATAATATTCCACAACAAAGTTCTTGTAGGTGTTGATATTGACAACGAGTTCTGTCAAGGTAGGAGAGATTAATATTTTCTCTACAACTTTTGTCAAGCTACCACTTTTTTCAAGTTATCAAATTTCTTTCTTATTCCATAGACTCCAACTGCGAGATAAAAAAAAAAAAACACATCAAGTTTGTTTACCCCAACATGCCAACAAGTAGCAAGCCCCAACTATATTATATAAGAAAGTATTAGGTATCCCAAAGGCTTGAAGGGGATCTAATTGAAAGAAGTGACCATTGTGAGAATCCTTCCAATCAATATATGAATATATAAATGTATATTTATTATTATTTTAATTGGAAATCTTCAATTAAATAATAAAATTTAATTACGTCTCTCCCAATCTAAATTGCTTATTAGCATAATTCACTACCCTCATAGGTCTTGCATTTTTTAACAACATTGTAACATGTAGATTAATTTCCTTTTTGGTGAACAATCTGCACCTTTTAGGAAAATATGGTGCAATGAATCCAACCCCTACATATCATTAGGACAAACTAAGAATAGCACAGAAGATGAAAGGTTGTACAAACCAACTTATTTTTCAAACAACTAATCCAACATCAGTACCTAAACTTTTTCATGAAGATATCATATTGAGAATGTTTGAAAAATTGTGAGAAATCTTCTGTGAGGGTGATGCGGAAAGAGTGATAAGGTTTCATTGTTTTGAAATTTTTTTGTTAAATCAGAAAAAGTTAAAAATCAATATTAATGGAGATATTGGTATTTTTTACTAAATTTTGTGAACTGACTAAATGTAGCTTTAACCATTCACCTTAAGATGTTTTTACAATATAATTTCCTAAGTCTATTTAATATCTTCATTATCATAAAAACCAACCTATATCCATCTTAACTCCACATCTACCACTCTTAAGGGGATGAAATCTATTTATCCCTCTGAGCACTTGGTAGACCCAGAATTAAGATGGGTCTAAGATGATAGAATTTCCCTTTTAAATACTCTATGTTCACATGAATACCATGGTATTACCATGGGTCAATACCATGGGTTCTCATAAACCTAGATCTTAAAAATTACTATTAGTAATTTATAAAAATTAATAAAATTAATAATTGATTTTTATTTTATTTTTTATTTTAACCAAGTTAAAATGTTTAACATACATTAAATTACAACATCCATTTTTACTCTTGATCCACCAAGCCTCAAGAGGGATCAAATATTTTTTCACCCTATGCTAGTTTGCATATCATGATATTTGATCCCTCTCGGGGCTTAGTAGATCCAGAGTAAAGATGGATTTATGCTGGTTTAATTCCCCCATTTAAATAGGCTACATTCCACGTGAATACCATGGGTCAATACCATGTGCCATTTTTATTTTTATTAATACTAATATTAGGGTTAATAATGTTTTCTTGCATGGTATTAATAATAATCTAGCCCATGGTATTTGGCCCATAGTATTTTGCCCATAGGTTTCACCTAAATATAACGCATTTTTTGAGTGTCCTTAAATATAAGGTGACTTATGGAGTAAATATAAAAAAATGGTTTATTTGTTTACCATACCTCTCGTTTATTTACATTTTTATTAATTTACCATACCTCTTTTACAAATATGGTATTTGGCCCATAGGATTCACTTAAATAAAACCTCTTTTTGGAGCCTTCATAAATAGAAAGAGGGTTATGGACTAAATATAAAAAGAGGTTTTATTTATTTACCATACATCTAGTTTATTTATATTTTTATTTATTTACCATACCTTTTGAGTAAGTATAAAAAGAGGTTTTATTTATTTACCATACCTCTCATTTATTTATATTTTTATTAATTTACCATACATCTTTTATAAATATGGTATTTGGCCCATAGGATTCACTTAAATAAAACCTATTCTTGAAAATTAGGGCAAATGGAAGGTTGTAACTTCTAATTTCAAGGGCTAAATTTACCTTTTTTACCCTCTCCCTTAAATTAAGGTGGGATATTTGAGGCGATTTGTAAAAATATACTATGATACAAAATATTCACCCACTAAAAATTTAAAACCCCTTAATTTCGCCTAAGGAACATTCGCCCCTAAAATTTTCCATGTCTTTAACCTATCATTTGGGTGGACCATGATTTGATTATATCTTGAGAAACCATTAAGTTAAGACATAAGTTCGGAACCAACGACTGATCGTAAAATCTATTCCATAGTGGGTAGCCGGAAATTATCCTTTTGACTGGCCTTATTGATATTCCTAAAATCTATACAAATGCGAATATCACCGTTTTTCTTCCTAACAGGTACCAAGTTGGAAACCCATCTTGAATGCCTAATAGGAAAAATTATTTTATCCTCAAGGAGTTTATTTAATTTCGTTTTGATTTTATTTTCTAGTTTCGGATGAATTTTCCTTAATTTTTGTTGGACAGGTTTATCATTAGATGTCATCGAAATTGTGTGTTGAATGATGGAGGTGTCAAATGTTTTGAGATCTTCATAACTCCAAGAAAAGATATCCTTATATTTTTTATCAAATTAAGGAAGGATAATCTTTCTTCAGATGAGAGACCAAGTCCTAAATTGATGTTCTGAGGTTTAAGATTTGTCCCAAGGTTTATTAATTCAAATCTCAAAGTTGAACTTTGTAGTTTTGAATTAGTAACTCTTTTAAATCTGTCTTTTAAATCATAGAGATCCTCAAGTTTTACTACAGATTTGGGTATGGGATTATCATCGATTTTCTATTTTAATTTATCATTGTGTTCATCCTCATCAATTATTTGGTCATCGTATGATTTTTCAGAAGTTAAGAAGCTTAAAATGTCTTCATCATCATTAAATACCATCCAATTGGTGATATTATCAAGAATGGATAGTCTAAATATTAACTCTACAAAAAATCTATCTGGATTGTGACCTTCGCCGATGGGATCAGTTTTGGTGCAACTGTTAGCAAGAAGGTCAACGCTCACATTCTGAATCCTAGCAATAGTAGAATTGTTAAGCGCTAAAAAATTTGAAGTGAGACATTGAACCAAAGACTGATAATTCTTCAAGTGTGTAGAGATACAATGCATCATGTTTCTTACTTGTTTAATTACAATTTCTGAATCTCCAAAAACTTGAAGGTATTTAACGTCAAGGCTAATTGCTTTGTACATACCTTGGACCAATGCCTCATATTCTGCAATATTATTTGTGCATTCGAATTCCAATCTGCAAGTCAGCATTGTCTTCACACCTTTAGGATTAATCAATATGCAACCTGCTCCTGCACCATCACTTGATTTCGACCCATCAAAATACAATGTCCAGAATAAAGAATTAACTAATGGTTTTTCTAGCATATTTACACATTTGGAAAAGTTTATTTGTGAAAAATTTTCAATTTGAGAAGTTACAAAATTACTCAGAAATGGTGATGTTTGTGCTTTAAAATTCTCAAAAAATGATTCAGTAGAGTAGTTTCCAAGAATGTTGTTATTAAATGCTATTGCCTCATTTTCACCTTCGAAATCTATTACCGAATGTTTCATGTGTTTTTCTCAGTTGATTCTAATTTGATTTGGCTTTCCATTAAATGGGAGCCATAAGTGAGACCAATCAGTGGAAAAATAACCGTGTAGTTTTTCTGACCAATCTCTACTAAGAATTAAATTGTAGAAATCTGGGATATCAACAACTACTATATCAATTATTTGACAAACTTCAGGATTCGAAGATAATATAATAAGAAAGGAATTCATTTTTCCTATTACTTTGACTTTTGTCCTATCGAGTTTCACAATGTGAACTGCAGTTTTCTGGGGTGACATGTTTAATTTCAGACAAACTGAATACGGCATGATATTCGAAGAAGCCCCTGAATCTACCAAGAAGTTATGTACATTTTTATTAAATATTTCAAAATTCAAAAGAAAAGGAGGGGTATGTGAATTAGAATTGTCACCTATCAGAATAGCATCAGAGGAATCGAATAATGAATGACCAGGAGGTTTACCCATTCCGTTAGAATCTTTGGATACCACAGCAGCAGGAAGAGGAGAAGCAGGTACTGCGTTCAATTCTTTCAATAAAAAATTCTCTTGTTATTTAAGTTTAGTGAGTTCATGAAGGGAAATGTTGCTTTTATTTTCTTCATATCCTCAACTATATTGTACTCAATAATATCTGAAACTACTAAGGTTCTGGGTGAAGATGGAGAATTGGATGAAGATGAAATTACTTGGGGGGGAGTGGAATTGGATTTTTTAACAACAACTTTATCTTTAGCAGTGGAAGTTGAAGGTTTATATTTTTGAATTGGTTGTATAGGATCAACTAGACCTTTACTTCTTGTTCCAATAGGTAATACTTCATATTCATTTTCACTATCAAAAATAGGAAGAATAAAGTCCCACATTACATTTAACTCAGCTATTTGTTCATCTTGGGATTCATTTGCAAAAAATGTTGCTTCCTCCTCATCTTCATCATCAGTTTCTACATTAGAGATCGTGTTTGGAGGTTGTGGATTAGGTGGATGATTCTTCTATATGTTCTAAAAGTTTTTTTGGAAGAAGATTCAGTGACTTTTTTTTTTATCTCTACCATCTCGTTAGGCAAAGTTTTAAGGACTTGTTGCAAGCCTTCAAGATCAAAGGGATCTTTAAGTGCTTTATTTTTAGATTCATCCTTAAATGTAAATATTTTTAATTTTTTATCTTCCTGATCCTTTTTCTTTTCTAGTGCATTTATCCCCTTCTCTATAGAAACAACTTCTTTCATGTTTTATACCAAGGTATTTTTATTAGCTCTATCTACAAAAATTGCTATGTTAGAAGGAAGAGATGAAATATACCATTCAATTTGTACATCGACACCAGGTCTAGAAGTAGCTGGGATTTTATTTAACAATTTTTTAAATCTGGAATTGAAATCTTTTATCTTTTCCCCTGAATTCATTTTTAAAGTGGAAAGGTCATTGATAAGAGATGCAGTTGAGCAATCATCGCCAAATTTAGTCAAAAATTGCTCTTCAAAAGTATCCCAACTAGTAATAGAATTGACTGGTAATGAAAAGTACCAAGGCCCTATTGATCCTGTAAGAGTGTACAAGAATAATCTAACAATAACATCTTCTTCAACTACCTCATTAAGATTGATCGCTAACATATAATTATGAAGGTGCTCTTCAGCAGCTAACCCATCATCAATATTGAATTTGGGAAGCCATCTTTCAGGATGTTTTGGTAGAGGATGAAGTGGTGTTGGCATTTGAACAACTCCCAGATTAGACCATGGTCTAGCTGCCATTGTAATAGTTAGGGAGGTGGATGTGATGAAAGAAGAAATGGAAGTTGTGATAGTATTGCTTGAGGCAACACTAGTCATTTGTGTAGAGGAAATGGAAATAGATGAAGTGATTGGTAGAGAAAAATGAAATGAAAAGGAATAAATGGAGATGTTTGTGAATGAGAGAATGAGGTAATATCACTAGTAGATGTTTGGGAATCTCATGTAGAAGTTTTCATTCTGCGACATCGAAGTGGAAATTCAAATGGCGAGATGCCAAGTTTTTCACTTTGGGATTGAGTCAAAACACCAGTTTCGTGAAAAATAGAAGTTATACTTCCTTCAGAAACTTTGGATGATTCAAGATTTTTTGCTGAAATGGAGACGTCTTCCAATTTCTTTATCAAAGTTGTAATTTTTGGTGATTTTGGTGTATAATCCGCAGGGATTACCTCAAGAAGTATGCTAGGAGACTTGGGAGGTGATCGTACAACCCCTGATCTAAAAGTAAGAGATTCTGGAGGGGATCTAGAAGTTGTAGGAGATTTGGAGGGGAAATGACTCTTGGAATGGCCTTTTGTTTTTGGATTGGACTTAATTTCCATTCATAGTCTGTAGGCCCTCCTTCTAGCACCAAAAGTGTTGAGGCCTCGAAAATTGTTGCATCAACATGGGGGAAAACCACTCGGTTCAGACCTTAAGACAACTCCTTTTCTGTTGCGGTAGTGGCTCCGACTGGATATAATGGGAACAGTTTCCCAATGAAAGGTGATTGAATGAATGTGTAATGTTTATAGTGGAGTGAAATAGATGGATTTGCAACAATGAATTAAATGGAAAACATATGCATTAATCTACTCTATAACCCGGGATTGTTTAACATTTATCTAGATGTGATCTATAATGATTTTCCTTAGTAAATGACAATATAGATTGCTCAAACACCAATGGAAATGAAAATATTTCAAGATGATTATTTTTATTAAATAGTTAATCAAAATAATGTGTATAACTCATATCGCATTTAGAATATCAAAGCAAATTTCTTAACATGTATTTAAAAATATCAATGGCAACATGATCAGAAATGAATACATGTAACATTGTTCTTTAAATACCATGTAATAAGCAATCTGAAAAGATAAATTCACTATTTATTTATGAACAAAACAAAGGTACAAAGATAGAAATACCAGATGCACGTTTCTCAGCTCATAAAAGAAATAGCAGCAGTTTAGTCCTTCTCACAAAGATGATTTTAGGATTACAGAAATGCAACTTCTCAAAATTCTTTATGAAAATTCCTAAAACAATGTTCCAATCGTTCTATTGAGAAAAGTATGAAAGTACAATAGTGCGAGCTTTCATAAGCCTTTCTTCATAAAATTCAGGACCTTAATTTCATACAACAAGCAAGCTTAAATAGCAGAAAAACAACTAAATGTATTGTGCAGAGCGTTGAGGGAATTTAAACAGATCCCTTCAATAACGCTTAAAGGAAAACAATTTTTTGGTAGGAATTTCTAGATGTGATTTGTTGTCATCATTGACTTTATTTGTTCCATCAGATTATCTGGATATTTGTCCATTTGTTCGAACTAAACTGCCACTTATCAGCACAATTGTCCTCTTCTGTCATGAACCTGAACACAAAAGATAGGAATCGATAACCTAAAAATAAATGAGGCTGATAAGCAAGTTTCATTTGAAACAAATCACATTTTGCAGGAAATCAGGATTAAAATGTAGAGCGTAATAAATCCCAAACATAGACAGCATGGAGAAGAATGCACAGTGAGGTGTGTGATAAGATAGGCATACTTTATGGTCTTATTGCAAACGCAAAATAAACGTTGATGAAAAGGGGATGCTTAGAGGTTTTTTTCAGAGGGGGTTCGAAGTGGTAAGTAGTTTGTGAAGAGGGGAGTCTGAAAGAATAAAGAAGTGACACATAGATATAGGGTTGGAAGAAGAAAAACCACTTTTCGGACCCCCCCTTTTGAGAAACTTAAAATTGAGCACAGTGGGGTCCAAAATCTTCTCTGTCGTTGATCCGGGTAGATTAAATCTTAGCCATTTATTTTTACAAGACAAGTTGGGATTTTCGTTTTATCACAATCGGCGTTCAGAGTGGAGGCAAAGGAACGAGTAGGACTATGAAACTTCTGAAGGATCTAGATGTGAAATGTTATAGATAACTTTTAAGTTATGTGTTGGGTCCGATCTTTACATCGCAATTCAAATTGCAGTTGTAAATCGGCTAAGGTGAAGGATTGTTATAAATTGTGTCCCTTTAAAACTTGCGATTGCGAATACCTGGGGTGATATGGCAGTGTCGTCACAAATTATGTCATGATGATGCGATGATGTGACATGGATCATATCGCAATGACTCTTTGTTATTTGCGACAGCTATGGATGTGAGGGAAAATTTATGAATTAACATGTATAATCCTATCGGGTCCGAGGCTTATATCGCAATCGCAATTGGTTATGCATAGTGGGATGAAAACCTTTATATTTTTGTGATCCTGTGGACACGAGAATTTTATTCAATGGATTTAAATCTGTGGTTGGGTTCAATTTGAATATCGCATATCGGGATATTCAAATTGCAATCGGTGTTAGTGGAGGGTCTTTGCCTTATGGAAATTTTTATTATGTCGATGTGCGATGCAGGATATGGTGAAGTTATAAAGCTTTTAACCTTTGGGAATTTGAAAACTTTGATTCATTTTAATTTTTAATTAAATAACCCATTTTAATACTTAAGGTTTTTAAAGCCTAAGTATAGTTTTGGACTCGGTGGCTATTAAAATTTGGTTTTTGGATAATCAAGGTTTAATACTTGGGTTTTAATTAAAAAGCCTAAGTATTAAAATTTGGTTATGGGATTGTATTAACAATTTTTATGTTGGTTTTCTATTTTTAATTTTTTGGTTTTTTTAAAGAAATAAAATCAAAGGCTTTTCTGAAATTAAAGGGTCCCTATTTTAATACAATAAATTTCATAGGAAATTTATAATATATAAAAATGGGGGTTGTTTAACAGTACAACAGGAGTTTGGCTGACTGTCAACTAGAACAATGCATTGTGCAGTCTCAGTTGCCAGTGAGGCTCACTGTTGACTTGAATTGTGCAATGCACAGTCTAGAGGGGTTGACTGCTAACTAAAACTGTGTAATGTGTGGATCAGTCAGACTGGGTTGCTAGTTGGAACTACTCATTGCGGAGTTCCAGTGGGCAGTACTGGGGCACTACTTCCTTGGATTGAGCAAGGCACATCTGGGAGCCAATGTGGGCAGCCTCTGCACAATTCCTCGAGGCAAGGCAGAGCCTTGATTGCTAGGAATGTGCAGTGCATGTCGGGAGAAGAAAGATCCAGGCCAAGATAGCCCAGTTTTTCCCAAGGGAAACTTGAAAATGAAAATGACTGAATGTGTGTGCAAAGCTAGTGCAGATCTGAGTGAATAGACATGCATGCAATTCAGGTAAGTGCAAAAATCTGTTAAATGGGAAAACAATGAAGGTCATGAAGAGAGTCGCCACAACGGTGATTGTTAATGTAGAAAAAATGTTATGCATGCGAAACTAAAGAAATGCAATGCAAAAGTCGAAACAACACTTCTACAAGTTAAAGTACATTAAAATGCCAGCAGTCATTCAATAAAACAAGGAAAACGACACTCACACAAGCTGAGAAATAAAAACAACAGAAAATGCGGCAAAAGACATGAGAAGCAAAACTTACCCGAAAAGGTTGTGTCGAAGGTTCCTAGATGCCTCAGGAATGCCATAGCTCCATGATAAAATGGGAAGAATGAGTTCTAAGGCATCATTTAAATAGATTTGGAGCACTTGGGGTTTATGACAAGCATGCCACAAATCTAGGAAAAAGTGACACTGAGTTTCTAAAATCGAATTTGCGTGTAACTCCCACTGCTAAAAATAGATCCCTAAAATACAGGGATGTTTTTTTGCTTTTTTATTTTTTTCTTTTTCAGGAAAAGACGTCCAACATGAAAGGAAGGATTACACAGTTTTGGAGGGAACGAAGAAACCTACCAGCACACGCAACGGATAGTCACTAAGGGAAAATCTTTTGCGTTGTTTCTGGGCTGAGTGGCCCTGGATGACTAGACAACTTTGCACAATTTTCCAGAGCAAGGGTGTTGGCCTGCTCTGTGCATTTTTTGGGAGCAGTGCAGCTGCAGGGTTTCTCTATGCATTTCTGGAGAGCAATGTCAACTGGCCTGCTCTGCGCATTTCTGCAGAGTAGTGTTGGCTGGCATGCTTTGCACAATTTCTGAGTGTAGGGTAGCTATTGAGCTACTCTTCGCAATTCATGAGGGGAAGACAGACTTCCCATCAAGATTGCGTAGTTTTTCTCGACAGCCCAATGACCAGATGTGAACCAATTACTGGGTTAGCTTTTGGTTAGTCGATGGGACAAGTGAGTGAACACAAGTTGTTAAGCGATAGATGAAATCAAATAAGCATAAGTACCTGATAAGTGCAAGACAACTGCTATGGTTTTGAGGAGGGAGGCTCCAAAACGAAGTGAAGGCAAAATTTTGGAGGGTGGTTGTAGTCGCTACAACATTGGAAACACACTGGTAGAACTCCAGCTCTCTGTATGGACCTTGTTTGTGAAAAGAGAGTCTAACTCCTCCGGAAGTATTGTTCGATTCTTTAGTCATCATGGATTCAACATTAAACTTGAGTTAAAGATATAGTCCCTATCATTCTCTTGATCGGTCAACACACAAACCAAGCCAAGTCAGCTGAGGTGTTTCGATTTGGGATGAGGGGTATATTGGTGCACAAGTAACATAAATGTCAGAGTCTTAGTTTCATCTCTGGTGTTTCTCCACTACCAGCAAGCCTGGTTAGTACCCTGGTGGAGTTACTTCCATTACCTCTCTACACAGGAAGCCTTTCTCTTCTTTCACCTTATTTTTTTTTCATTTTTCATTTTAAAAAAAACTATGCATAGACACTTATTTATTTCAGAGGCAGAAGAGGGATCCCGAATTATTGAGAGCATAAGAGGTTGTCCATTTAGAGAATTATTTTAAATATACCTCTGACAATACTTGTTAAGGTTTTCCCCCTCACCTTGCTCTACTTGACTGAGATGACAAGGGTTAACCCAAAAGAACCGATTAGAGTAGTTGGTACTAATTAAAAGTTCAAGTGTTGTGTTTTCACCAAGACTCGCTCTGAACAGAATGTATTTTCCATCAGGGTATCATTGACTAAAGAGAACAATCTCTTCATAAAGAGAGAGGACAACAAATAACCAAGTGTTGATAGTTGTACAAGTCCTCTTGTACTTCACCTTGCTTGTCTTGAGAACCATGCATGATTTCATTGTGAAACTAAACCTATGGGTGTAAAACAAGCCAACAAACAAGAAATTGAAGGATAGAAGTAAATGAAAGAAAACCAAGAAAGAAAAGCAAACAAACAAGAAATGCAAACAAAGTAAACAAAGCAAGCATGCAAACAAAGCAAAACAACAAAGCAAACACTACTCCTACTCCTAAAATAAACAGTGCATGGGTCGGCTCATGTAAAGTGATATTTCCAAGGCAGCCATCGGCGCATTGGTTGACCCATTTTAGTGAAGGTGTGGTTTATGATAAAGGTAAGCATGTAAACCAACAAACAAAAAATATATAATAGTGAAGACCAACATGCTTCAAGTTTAAAAATGTCCACAGAAAAGAAAAGAATAAAAGCGCAAGATAAACATTCTGCAGACCTATCATGGTTATGCAACACACTGTGCGCAAACAATAAACACGTACACTCTTTTGACCATGAAAAATGAGAAAACAAGAGAAATAAAGACAACTTATGTTTAACAAGAGTGCTCACTATGTATGATTCCTCCAATGCATAAACGTTGGGATCATGTGATTTAGGTGGACGATGTGAATTCTGTGAATTAGATTGATCTTCAATGTAAACAGGAGAGTGATGAGGAGCCTTAGGTGTTTCAACAAATTTTTGATCTGAAGTGGAATCAACCTCAAGACAGCGAGGACCTGACATAACCATCAGCTCAGGCTAAAGTGCCTCGATAGCTTGCGGTGTTTTCACTTCATCAGTAGGTATATCATTAAAGACTAGTGGCCTAGAAAGATTAACAATGACTAAATCAATAACGTGATCAAATGAAGGAGTAAAGAGATCATAACGGCCACGATCAGAAAATTCGATATGTTCATCGACATCCTCATGATCTAACGAATCATATAGAGGGGTTGAAGAGAAACAAGAATGTTCACCCTCTGCATTTCTGGAAATGACAAATGAAATATTGAGTGGATTTGTAAGGAAATATGTGTCCTCTCCGCTATGCAATGACAGACTAACATCTGGTGCATTCTATGAATGATCGGAAGTAGATGTATCCAGCAATGAATTCTCACAAGGAAAATTAACAATGGCAGAACCACCAAAGATGTCAGGAAAAAGTGGGTAAGGTGCAAGCAGAAGGACGTCATCCTTCATCGTGAGTTCTTCTTCAGATTCCTAAACATACTCATTATAAATGATAGCACAGGTTGGATGCTCAACACAACTCCATCGATAACTTGATCCTCGTGCACAACAAGTGTGGATTCTAGAACGGGAGAACACAACACAGTATAATCTGGAGGATCAACAGAACGTGGGGACAGAGGTTGAGGGAACAAGTCCATGTGACAACCAAAAGTCTTGCAAGACAAATCTACGTAGAATTCAAGAGCAAGTGGTGTGGGAGGATGTGACAATTCAACGGATGGGTGTGCACCTTCTCCCACCTCACACTGCAGGGCAAGACCTATTTGATGAGATGAGGATGGACAGTCACTTGTGACAATGACCTTGTCCATCTTAGATTTGGCATCTCTAACACCGAGGTATGTTGGGAGGGGTTTGAATGATTCTAACACTTGTGGATTTTCAGATATGTGAAGAAGATAGTGAAATCTTTCACGAAGAAATTTCCAATCAATTTCATCCTCTGGGAATTGAAATGTGAGATTACGAAAGCATTCCCAAAATTGCAACAAGGATTCATCAGGAGCTTTTCGTAATTCCAGAATTTTTTTGTTAAGTGCTTTACGGTCAAAATGATGGAAAGCACAGTCCACCTCTACAATAAAGTGATTAAGAGAGTGAATAGATTGATCAGGCAGTGTGACACACCATTGCAATGGGTTCCCTCGAAGCATGAATGCAAATAGTGAGCAGGTCATTTAATCTTCATAGATTCCATACATGTGATAAAAACTCACAAAGACATCTTTGTGTCTAAGCCACGTTGTTCCACCTTCACCTTCATATTTGTTTTTTGACATGCCATTCCAAAGATCCTCTGCGATTTCAAACTCATTTCCATAAGACATGCATCTCAGAGGATGAATTGTATAGTTTGTCATGAAAGATGTGCAAAGATTGAAAACATACTTTGAGGACTCAGTGTGTCATCTAGCCCTCCTTCTAGTGCCATAAATGTTGACGTTGCTGGACCTTCCAACATATCAGGGGATCTCACTGGTAAGAAGTCCCAACTAGACCTCAGATCATTTGGAGTAGGAGTCCTAGAAGTGGGTAGTAAATCTATGCCTTGACTGCAATAACGCACAAAGGTAAGCAAGATATCCTTCTCAGAATAAAGTGTGTGACCTTGCAGTGAGTCAAGAGAGATGCATGGGGAGATTCTAGCACACAAAGGGGAAAAGGAAGTGTGCCCCTTAGAAGCCTGTAATAGTACGTAGACTTAAA
This sequence comes from Pinus tabuliformis, assembly GCA_031772625.1. Lineage (NCBI taxonomy): Eukaryota > Viridiplantae > Streptophyta > Pinopsida > Pinales > Pinaceae > Pinus > Pinus tabuliformis. The sequence continues at coordinate 479,311,210 of CM062809.1, read as the reverse complement.
GGAACACACAAGTTGAATGACATAATAAGCTGGAAAGCAGAATAGTTGACAATCCAAAGTGATGGAATAAACCAACAACACAACTTCAACAAGATTCATATAATCGTATACGAAATAGGTTATACACAAATGCATAAGTCAAACAACATACATTGCTAAAGTAACTAGAATAGTCGAACTACAATAACAACATATGCATGAAGACATGTTGGATCTATTATATTATATAAATTGAAAGTTACATCCGTACATAGAAACATGACATCCACTAGCCCCAATAGTGGAACATTACAGTCAACACCACCTGCTCCTCCAAAGAGATGTACTCACTCTGCACTGTGGAGAAGCAAGGGCTCGTCACAATACTCTCCAACCCCTCTTTAAGAAATGCCTAGAAAATGTTTGGTTCCCAAAAGCTAGTTTTATGAGTTATGAGATTCTATTTATAACAAAGGGTGGGGTGACCCTTGACATTCCCCTTTTTCACCCTTGGACTACCCTCATGACTCTTCAACTTCATTACATAACTCATTACATTACAGATGACTATTTTCATTCCACTAATGAGACTTGAAATTTCACTTTACAACTTGTTTACAAAAATACATTTTCCACATATACCCATGTGGGACAAAAATAGGCTTGATTCAGCCAGACAAGACAATACTAAGACTCAGACGATTGTGGGAAGACCATCTCATCAACATCCTCTCTATGATCCTCGGTGATGAATTATGCCATGCTTGGTAGTGTGCAATGGTGTCCACATACTCTTTGGTGATGTCTTCCTGGAAACGAACTCTTGCCTCCATTACTTCTAGCTATACTGATTTGGAACCTTTGTCCAATGCATCCTGTAACATGTGAAACATAGTCCTAATTAAGGCCAGATTGGCGATATACATCTGCATGTTAGCTACACTGACTTGCAAATCTCGTTGGTGGACATGAGCATCAACTGATCAAAGTACGTGTCAAGCTCTAGTCGACTTGGTTCTTCTCCTTAGCCTCAGTGAGTGTTGGGATAGGGTCCCTAGGGTCAGTTTTGGGGTTAGCTAACCCAAATTTTGTATAAGTTTTTGTAAATATGTAAAGTCTTCGTGAAATGTGGATGCAGAGCGTGCAGGTAGATAGGAGTCAGAGGGGTCTTAGCCCCTTGTTTGGATAAGCAGATAAGTTGGTTTTTAGACTCACCCATGGTCCGCGGACCATGGTATTGTATGGAAGAAATATATAAATAGTTGAGTCAAAGTGAGTCTTAGAGAAGACTTAGAAGGAAGAATTATGAACTTTGAATGAGCTTTGTTGTTTTGGGCAAGTGTTGAGGCAGGAAGGCTTTGCTTCCTGTACTTATGCGAGAAGGGATGACCCTTATAGCTGAGTGTGTAGGAGGCCTTGATAAGTCCATCAATGAGTGCGCGGAACCCTATAGTTGAGTGTGCAGGGTGAAAGAGTCTATAATATGAACGTTGATGATAAATAAAGATTGATTTTGAAGATTTATTGTGCAATCTGAGCATTTCTGCTGATTTTGTTTATGTCATAATTTGTCGCTTATAATGTTTTTTCTATGGAATAATGAATAAATGTTGTGCGAAACCACTGAATTTATCTTATTTTTTCATGGTTTTACTAGTTATCTATTTTCACGAAGTTAGGGTTAGTTCTGTTATGTTTTCTTAGGAATGAGATAGATTTGTGCAAAGTCAAATATAGGGTTATTTATTCATGCACAAAAGTGGATAAATTGCTTGCTTAGGGTCCGCAAAGGCCGATCGTAGTCCATGACGAATTTGTAGAAGCCATTTTACCCTAGTTACAGTAACAAGCCCTAGAAGAATACCGATCTGCGTGAAGGTAGATCTCAACTGTCAGAGCTTAAGAACCACTTATAACATGTCCCTAGATTCAGAAACTTGGTTCTACCATCCCCCAATACTGCTTTAGGTGGGACTACATCCTACATTATGCAGGTTTTTGCCAAAATGGTCAGCAGCTAAGGTTTTTTTGGTTGGCGTGAACAACTCTGAACTTGGGTCGGGCCCTCTTAAGCCAACAAAGTTTCGTTGCCAGGACTAGGATCTATCTGAGAGATGTGCGATAAATGGTTCCCTACGAAGAAAGAGCTTGATAAGTGGATTGATCGAAAATCTCACACATTTGTAGCTCAGGATAATAGAAGCCCTAAATTATCCAAAGAACAGTGGTTGCAGAGATTTTTGTACACAGATGAGACCGACACGTTCTTCTATTTATTCCTCGAAGAACTATATGAGTTGTTACACAAAATATTGTCACCATGACATTCTGCAGTCAGTGTGAGTCTATCACCACTCATACTTTCCTCCTATGCAAGTCTTAAACCTCAACTCTTCATGTCAAGCCTTGAAAAATGAGAGAAAGTCCTTGAAAATCTCTAAAACTCTAGTTCCACACTTTCTCTTAGCATTACCTGTGGTCCCACACCTCCTGGTCATGTCCCCTGTGAACTTTCCCGCTCTGTTTCTAAGTAAAGGTGCGGACCCCTGTAAAAGTCAAAAAGGCGCAAGTAAATTCTTAAAAACTCACTTTGGGTTATTTATGGAAGCTTCTAGAGGGAATCTTGAGGTGGCAAGTTTGCTCCTTTGAGGTTCATGCATCCCAACTAAAGGAGCTAACCCCTTGATGTGAGGAGTTTATCCCTTTGAAGGAGGACTCTATCCCTTCATAGGTGGACCTGTAACTTCCTCCCTCTGCACTATAAAATGAGGCATTGGGCTGGTTACTGGGGAGGTTAAAAGCTAAATATTTTTTAGGGTAAATGCTGTTGGAATTTAGACTTCCTAATTGATCTTGAAGGAGAGATTACATACCTTTTGATCTCATTGGGAAGAGTTTGAAGCTTGTCAAAGTAGAGGAGATTCTTGCTTGGACCCTGGGAGGAGCTTGTACAACATCAAGGCACCAAGGTTGTAAAGTTATTTTTTGTTTAAAGTTAATACAATCAAGTTTATTTTTCTCAATAAGCTGTCTCTTATGGTTTATTTCATGGATTCCTTGATCACCATGATGAATATGATTTATTATATTGGCTATGAAGGTGTTATTTGATGTGTTCTTGTTTTTGTTTGCAGGTTCTTAAAAGGAAACTCATTCGGACAGTCAAAGCGTGGCTGCCACAAACTAGCATTGGACTTAAGGTAGGGTCTAAAACACCTCTTGGTTTTTATTTATAATCGCAATATTTAGAGAAATGTAGATTTGCTTGTTCTTCTTGTCGCTAGATATCAGTGGATACTAAGGAGATCGGTCTTGTCCGCAAGAATGATTTATCCGGCCGACAAAATGGCGACCATACTAGGTACTTGAATTTTGGTTTTTTGCCTTTACTTTTACTTTGACTTGAGAAACTTTTTCTCTGTTTCTGGTTTTTGCTTGATGTGTGTGGGATTGGGTAGTTTTTTAGATTTTGAATTGTTTTTTGTTTTTCACACTTTTGAAAGAGGACCGCACGTTCTGTTTGTAACACAGTGCGGGCATCCCTGCACTGTTGCTTCACTACACAGAGTGGTACCGCATCTGGTTATACCGGAAACCTGTGTACCCTGTCAAATTTTTTGAAAAACATAAAATATTTTCATCCAAATAAACTTAGGATTTGTTTACATTTTTTTTAGCCTCTGCCCAGATCTGCATGTGTCTTGTCAGAAACTTCTTGTAGGTGAATTCCATTGGCATTTTGGTTTTAGGTGATTTTCTAGAAGTTTTGCGTGCCTGGTTTGATTTTCGTTTGGTCTTTGTAGTAACTCAGAAATTAGAAGCCTAAGAAACCTCAGATTACCCTCGTATTTTTGGTCTTCTTAATGAGTCTGACCGATTTTTGAAATCTTCCCTTGGTGAGAAGTAGATCTTGTTTTTCTCTTTGCAAAGCTTTGAAAGAACTTGTTTGAAAGTTTTGAATTTCATTTTTTAAAAAGAAAACATAGCTGGGTGTTTTTTGATTAATTTGTTATTCTAAATGAATTGGTCCTTAGTTTGCTGAATAACTAAGTAAAACGTCCTCAAAAAGAAATTTTTTAAGCTTTTGCTTCAATTAGGTTTTCAGAATTTGTAGATCTCAAGATTAGATTTTTCATAGTTTTGAGTGTTTTCTAGAAATTTTAGAATCTCTTTTGAAAGAATTTGTTTTTGTAGTTTTTGAGTGTGGAAAAAGAAAAAGGATTTTTTCGTGAGCATAATTAGTAGTCTCGTTTTGAGTTTGTTGGAAAAGAAAAAAGTTTTTCTTTTCATTTATATGTTAAGGAAAGATTTGCTTTTCAAGCAATTGCATTCTCAACTCTTTCTTTAGCTAGAAATTCATTGAAGAAAAAGAATTATTTATCATCTTAGGTGCATTTTTAGTTTTTTGGAGTCGAGTCTTCACACCATAAAGTTTCATCTCCATACCTTTTGACCTAAGGAACAACCAATAAAAATAATGCTTAAAGTAAAATCTATCTAGCAATCTTTTTATTTCTAGGGCTCTTTATCACCAACATAGCTTAGGCTAGTATCTTGGAGTAGGGAGTAATTAACTCTCCAAGATAGTTAAAACAAACAAGTAGCTATATCTTACGGTAGGAGATAAATTCCAATTGTTACATCTATGATTTGGGAAGCTCCTCTTAAAGGAGTCAAGCACGAGATCATATCTGAACCAGTGGGGTAATCAATCCTTCCTCATTGGGAACGATAGAAGATATACACATATTAAAAACGGTAAACCTCGGATTGACCATTGTCGAGGAGCCTAGGGTCACTTGTTGGTAAACCTTGGATTATGTCAAGGAGCCTTCAAGGGGATTGAGCTTTGTTACTCTGCCCTTGCATGTGTATCGGATCACAGACTGTTCCCCCAGGTATATTTGTTTTTGTTGGTAACCATAGTGACCATAATCTATAGGATTCTTTCCTAAGGTGACGGTGGAGGGAAGATCCCACTATACCTAGAGCAGACATCAACTAGACTCACTTGGACTCTCTGGGGGGTCCTCTTCACTCGAGACGGTTTAGTGAAGAAACGTGTGCCAGTCTATTTCATTAAGCAAGTTGTCGAGGTAACTGTTCCAATTGCCCTTTCTGTATTGAATTCTGTGACGTTGGATTTCATCACCAACTATTGTTTTCGATACGGAAAGTTGCTGTTTGTGTGTGGTTTGAACTCGCATATTTTTTAGGTGTGTGATTCAAATTGTTTGGTTCTTTAGAGACTTTAGGTGCTTTAGGTTCAGTATCAGCCGTACCCTGGATATACTTATCAGCAACCTCAACAACCCCAGTACGGTCCGTTTAATCCTGGTTTTTCGGGAGGATATAATATCCCAAATCCAATTCCAATTCCAAGTTATCCTGGATATCCTCCTCCTGGGGCTGGTCTTATGACCCAGGGTTTTCGAGACCCTAACCATCAGTTACAGTTCATTGCAACTTTGGACTTGCCTGATTTTTCGTGCCTTACGAACGATCCAATTAATTATCTTCCGTTTTGGCCGCCAATGTCGAATAAGTTGCCCAGTGATATCCCAAAGTTTGAAGGTAAATCAGGAGAGGATCCGTCAAACCATGTGATGACTTATCACCTCTGGTGTGCATCTAACTCCATTATAGATGATTCAATTCGTTTACGTCTTTTTCAAAGCACTCTGATTAGTCTTGTAGCCAAGTGGTACATTGAGTTACCGCGAGCCTCTTTTTATAACTTTAGTTAGCTAGCTACTTTTTTCTTAACTCATTTTCAGTTGCCTGTCAGATATGACAATGGCACGGAATTATTAACTTCATTAAAATAGTCAACGTCCACATACATTTCAGATCACATTCATGAATGGAGACGTCGACGGCATTTAGTGAAAGTTTTTATTCTGGATCAAATCTTAGCAGAATGGTTTGTCAAATCATTATTACCTAAAATCACTGAGGATGTAGCTAAGGCAGGAGTTGTTACTAAAGAGAAAGTAATTTCTCAAGCTCAGTACCTTGACCTCGTTTATACATAGTCAGGTACTTTACACGAAAAAATCCCCGACCTTCCGAAACAAAATCAAATAATTGTAGCTCCTTCAGGGTCTCATGCTGCTGACGGTATGATTGGTTCGGTTAACACCAAAAGTAAGAAGAAATATTCAAATAATTCTTCTCCTATCATAACTTTACGAGGTTCCCCGACAGGAGACTCTTCCGCTGAAATTCTTGCTGATATTCATGTCGTAGAATCATTTACGGCCAAATCAAAATCCGGCGGTAAAAAGAAAGGGAAGAAGAAAAATAAACAAAATTCGAAAGAGAAATCAGATAAAACTGAATCTACTGACGAGAAACGTAAACCTCCCTATCCTTGTCTCATTTGTGATGAAGAGCATTTTACAAGAGACTGCCCTCATCGCGCTGAGGTTGCGAAAATCGTCAAAGGCTCTCAAACGCCTGTTGTCTTGAAGGATCCTTTTCCTAGTCAAGACAGTAAGATGATCGGTTCTTCCTCAAATACCTCAGAAGAACCCATAATGATGATGTCCCATGTTAGGATTGCGACACGATCGCAAGATTATGGTAGTAAAAGTCTTGTTGGTGGTAAGGAAGTAGAATCTTCTAATTCAAACCCATCAACTTCAACGCCTGGTTCTGATCCGCTACAGATCGAGAAACCTAACCCAGACTTAGTAATCAAACCACCTGCTAAAGGTATACTTCGAAAGTCAACTTTCAATCCGCATGCGAGAGCTGCTCAAAACTATAACATTGTTGAAGACTTAACTATTTCTCCTTCAGCAATGTCGGCTTTGGAGGTGCTGCAATCATGTCCAACACAGCGTAAATTGCTATTGTCGGCTATAGGAGCTGTTGATATTCAGGACTCGAACCTTATAATCTTCAATTTAGAAAATAGTACACCTCGCTTACCTCATCAAATGGCTTTCCAGATTCCAGTGTTAGTCAAAAACAGACCTTGCTTTAGGACTGTGATTGATGAGGGAGCTTCTACGTGTATTATGTCGATTCAGTGTTGGAGATCGCTTGGTTCTCCTATGCTCAATCAATCCCCGACGATTCTAAAGGCTTTTGATGGCCGTGGGTTCCATCCTTTTGGAATTCTATAGGATTTACCTATAGGGGTTGAAGGCAAAACTGTTAATCTAGATGTGGAAGTGGTTGATGCCCCTCTAGATTACAACCTTCTCTTGGGTCGTAGTTGGTCTTACGCTATGACTGTTGTTGTTTCATCGGTCTTTCGGCTTATAAAGTTTCCTCATAATATACAGATCGTAACTATAGACTAGCTAACATACTTTTCATCCAACCCATCCTCTTCTGAAAGTATCCAGCATGTCGGCAAAACAACTATCCCTTATAAGGATGTTGGGGTAGGATTGGTTAAAGATTCTGGTTTACTAGGAACTTTTTCTTTTCCTCCTCCTAGCGTATCACCTTCTACTGCAACCATTCATATGATATCATCAAGCACTATTGTTTTGGATGATCCTTGGATTGTACCTTCCGAATCTGAGGTGGATTCATTTGGTGATGCTATGCCTTTGAGTCCCTATGAAATTGTGTATCAAGCTGTACAATCATTTTCTGACTCTTGTTCAACCGAAATTGATCTAATGAATGTGGTCCATGAAGAATACTTTCAATATCAAACTCAAATTCAACAGCTTTTTCCGAGATTGTTCATACTAATGAGAAGATTCGCGAAATTTTGTCTGTTGATGATCTACCATGGGAAGATCTTCATCATCGATCTTCGTTCTTACCTGAGATTGATCATTTTGAAAATGATTTTTCATCTATTTTTACTACTGATTATGTCAAAGAACCACAGAATCCATTGCAAAATCCTGATTCTGAATTAAATTTGGAAATATTTCTCGAACGGTTCCTATTGACATTTCAGTTAAACCTGGAATTGTTGAAAACATTCATATAGGTGCCTCCTGTACGGAAAATGAACTCCAAACTTATAAGGCCATATTTCAAGAATTCCACGACGTGTTTGCCTGGTCATATGAAGAAATGCCAGGAATTGATCCAGCAATTGTTGTTCATGAAATCAAAACTTACCCGAATGCTAAACCCATCCGGCAACGTTTGCGTCAGATACATCCGAGAAAAGTTGCTGCTATTAAAGCAAAAGTTGAGAAATTACTTAAAGCAGGTTTCATTTATCCAATTCCCTTAACGAATTGGGTATCGAATATTGTTCCTGTTAACAAAAAGCAAGGAATGATAAGAATATGTATCGATTATAGGGATATTAATCGAGCTTGTCCCAAAGACAATTACCCAACTCCCTATATCGATCAAATCATTGATGATTATGCCGGCAGTGAAATTTTCTCCTTTATAGATGGTTTTTCTGGCTACAATCAAATCAACATTCTACCTGCTGATCAACCAAAAACGGCTTTTATTTGTCCATGGGGGACATTTGCTTATTGAAAATTACCTTTTGGGTTGAAAAACGCTGGAGCAACTTTTCAAAGAGCTATGTCTTATGCGTTTCATGACATAAAGCACATTGTGCAGCCCTATCTCGATGGTTTACTTGCTCATTCATTACGTAGAGCCGATCATATCTTTCATTTATGAGCAATCTTTATGAGATGTAGGCATTATTGAATTAGGTTGAATCCACACAAATGTGTTTTCTGTATAGAAACGGGTCGTTTGCTAGGATTTGTTGTTTCGAAAGCCGACATTCGTGTCGATCCCTTGAAGGTTGAAGCTATTGTCAAATTGCCTCCTCCTTCGACTCTTCGCCAACTCCAAATTTTGCAAGGGAAAGAAAAATTTTTACGTCGATTCATTCCTAACTACGCCGAGATAACAAAGGGTTTTACCTGGTTGTTGAAACATAATACTCCATTCTTTTGGGATGAGATAACTGACAAATCTTTTGATGCACTTAAACACACATTGACCCATGCACCATTATTGCATCCTCCCAACTACAACCAGGATTACTTCTTGTACCTCGCCGCTTCTCATTCCACCATTGGGATGGTGTTAGTTCAGGAAGATGAATTCGGTAGTGAACATGTGATTTACTATCTTAGTCAAAATTTGAATCCGACTGAGTTAAAATATTCACATGTGGATAAATTGGCCTTGGCAGCTGTTCAAGCTGTCCAAATATTTCGTCATTACATCTTACTACGCAAAACTACCGTAATTTCTGACTGTAACCCCATGATCTATATTTTGACCAAACAATTGCGAGGGGGCAAGTATTCCAAATGGATTGTTATCCTGCAGGAATTTGACTTGGAATTTGAAAAATCCAAGTCAAAGAAATCTTTAGTTTTTGCGGAACTGATGTGTGACTTCCTGCATGCTGATACTAAAACTGTGGCGGAAGAACCCATTGCGGGCGAATCCTTGTTTCTTATCAGCACTCTTGATCCATGGTATGGAGATATCATAGTTTATCTCCAAACCCAATATTTTCAGCTTGAAATTTCATGATCTCAGCGACGGGAAATACATTTCCAATCCCAACAATATAAAATCATTGGAGATACACTCTATCGTCGTGGGGCGGACTCTGTTTTCCGATGTTGTTTAACTCATGAAGAAGCTGAAAAGGTTCTAAATGACTGTCACTTTGGAGCATGTGGCGGTCATATGTCTGGGTACGCCACAACCCAAAAGATATTGCGCACTGGCTATTTCTGGCCGTATTTGTTTAAAGATTGTATTTACACGGCCCGAAAATGCCACAATTGTCAATTTTTTGATCGAAAGATGCGTGCTGCACCTGCTCCTCTCCACCCTATAATTGTCGTCGGTCCTTTTGCAAAGTGGGGTATCGACTTTATTACATATAACCCTCACTCGATCGGGGGGCATGCGTATATCATCCTTGCAGTAGATTATTTTACCAAGTGGGCCGAGGCGATGCCTACATTTTCGGCAGATGGCAAAACTGCTGTGATTTTTGTTTTCAATCATATAATTACTAGATTCGGTGTTCCACAAGTGATTATCACTGATCATGGGTGTCATTTTTGAAACATCATGATGGCTGAACTAACAGACCAACTTGGTCTATGTCACGATAGTTCTACTCCATATTACCCACAGGCTAATAGTTTGGTTGAAGCCATCAAAAAAGTTCTAGTCATTATGATCCGACGAATCATTGGTATTCATAGGTCGAACTGGCATAACATTTTATTTTCAGCGCTTTGGGCGTATCGAACCTCAGTAAAAACATCAACTAGTTTCACTCCTTTTCAACTAGTTTACGGTTTGGAAGCTGTGTTACCCATTGAATGCAAAATTCCGTCATTGCAAATAGCCATAGAGTTACTCCCAGCCACTTCCGAAGAGGAGAAACATTTGTTGCACTTAGCTCAGCTAGATGAGAATTGACATGATGCTGCACTAGAAATCCAAACTCATGCCAAATGAATTAAAGCTCAGTACGATCGAAATGTTACACCTCGTAATTTTTCAGAAGGAGACCTAGTCTTACTATACGATCAAGAAAATGATAAGCTAGGGGTTGGAAAATTCATACCTATGTGGCATGGTCCTTATGTTGTTAAGTGAAATCTGGCAAAAGGGGCCTATGAATTGGTAGATTTTGACTGTGTCTCTTTAGGTAAGCCCAGAAATGGTCTTTATCTGAAGAGATATTATGCTTAAATCTGGGTGTGGAGATTTTATTTAGATTAGTTTCTTTCTAGCTGGTGTGTTTTAGATTAGAAAAGTGTGCTTAGTTTAGAGAGTGTTTTTGTCATTATTCCTGCTTATCTTGATTTTACTCTTGATATTGTAGATGTCGACGTCTCTTCAAACATAGGTTGGTTTCGCTGATGGTGCTTGTCGTAATACACAAAACATTTTTTCCGCAGCTTGGGTTATCTATTCACCCTCTGATGAGTTGGTATCTATGCATGGGGTAAGCCTCGGTCAAACAACGAACAACATTGCAGAGTATAGTGCAGTGATTGAGTTATTATCTGAATCTATTTCATTTGGGATTCAGAGTTTGATTGTGAGGTTAGATTCTGAACTCATTGTATTGCAGCTTAATAGATTTTATGCCACTAGAAATCCAGTGTTATTGAGATTATTTTTGAGAGTTCATCTCTTAGAATGTGAATTTGACTACATTGAATATCAGCATATTCCAAGATATTTAAATACATTAACAAATGCAATTGCTTCTCGAATGTTAAGTAGACATTTGCAATAACCAAACAGTAAATTTAAAAACATTCCATAACATGTTTTACAAGATAGCGAGTAATAGTGATATAGCATAGTATAAAAGTGTGTCAAATATACATCGTCTTTGATCATAGGTTGAAAAACACCTTATGATTGGCAAAAATGATAGTACAAAAAGCAAAATGTCATATGAGTCTACAAAAGGCGATCATCCTATCGCTGGTGATGATCATGATAAGAAACCACTACTCGGGCCACCCTACAAAGGAACCTCCTGAAAGGTCCTGGGACCCCAATCACGTAGCGCTGTAACCTAAGAGGGATGTCATCTATGCTAGTCTCCGAAATGTCTACTGTCAAACGCTCTAGATGATTTTCAAACTCAGTCAGGGTCTTTGTAGATTCGTCCCGTGGGTCTGGTACTACTGCAGCTGGGTGTCTCCTCTCATAGGGCCGGAGAGTGGCTGGTCGTCGTGGACCTACATCTGCATTTGAAACTTTTTACTATCAGTTTTGGACGATTTAAAAACAAAAAAATTAAAACTTAGAAAATGTTGAGAATGATTTTACCTGAGTCATCCCACTGCTCTCCTGGTGGAAGAGTCATGTCTAGGTCACCACGATAATCCATCCCAGCATAAGGAAAGTCCTGAATCGTGAAAACTTGGTTCTCCAACCAATGAAAACAATCAGGAGGAAATCGAACAGCCTCTAAACCCTCCTTAGGATGATGGGCCATAACTGCAACCCAACGCATCAATTTGGGCTCTTGGGGAAGTCCAGCTCCAACGGAAAGATGCTGTGGGACCAACATTGGGACCTTCTCTAGACCAAAGCTCACAACTAAGAAACCATATCCAAAGTTTTTTAGTTGTCCATTCTTTGCTCTAGTCAGTTGGCCTTTTACATTAGCCAACACAGCTTCGCACCAGTTGAGGATGGTGCCTCGATAACAGTCTACTGCCATTCACATTTGGGATCCGGTGGCTACATGTAGTGTTGCGCTTCCGCACAGTCTGGTGACAGTAAATGCAATCACTTTGAGTTTAAGATGGGAGATGGTTTTGATATCAATCCCTTTGTCCTTTGTTTGGTCATTACAAAACTCTAGCCGGAGACTATTGACAGACTGGCCACCTGGCCTAGTCCTGAATAGAATCAATTGTTCACCTCTCTTGGGCAAACCAGTTAAGAAGTAAATTTCCTCTGGCTCCATTTCGAGCTGGTGGCCACCAATAATGAAACACTGGTCCTGTAAATTCCATTTGTCCACCAGCCACTGCAAAAAGTCTACTTGGGCCCTCATGCCAGGTATGGCCTAGAATTTAAATAGCCTGCATGCCTTCAATGCATCTATTGAAGGTTGATGATTAATTGCGGCAAGGTCCACATCTTTGTGCTCTCGTTCCCGCCAACTGAGCATTGTGTATATTCTACATTGAAAGAAAAATCGAATTAGAACATTTTAATTCAAAAATTTTGGGCGGAAATTGAAAAAATTGAAGTTGTAAAACCTATGTCGTGGTGTCCACACTCTCCAGTTAGGGACAGTGCGTAGGTCTGCACTCTGCCCAAGCAGAAAGTGCGGGCCCCTGGCTCTTACCTCTATAGGAAAAAGTTGGGGTCCGCAGGTTTTTCATGTTGCGCCTGCGAACCCCCATGAGCAGTCTTTTAAACTAAATTTTTAATTCAAATGGTTGAAATGCAAGATTAAAGTGATGTGGATTACCTGGAGGTGGCGGTTTTTGATTCCAATGGACAGATTTTCCGCAATCTTCACAGGAATCTTCTTACCCAAAAGCTCTTTTTTCTCACTCTGAAGTCAAACGGTAAAAATGAATTTACAAAAGCCCTTTTTATAAGCTTTTTTGAATAAATGAATTTTTAATTTGTTTATTTTTCACTTTAAAAAGGTAACTTTTTGATGCATTTTTATTTATTTTAAACGGGTATGAGTAATGTTTGAGTTTTTGTGCAGAATATTGGATTTTTCAAGCGAAATTGATCATTTTCAACAAAAAACATTAGAGTCCTCTTTAAGCTCTTTTCTGACTCGTAAAATATGAAAAGATTGCCGAGTTTTTCTTTTTAAGCTCGTTAAAACGGAATTAAAATGACGGTCCACTTACAGCTCTTTTCTAACCATATAAACATGAAAAGATTGCCAGGCTTTTGTCGTTTCAAGTTCGATATTGATTATAAAACGACGTGTCCTTGATCGCTTTTTTACTTTTTCGGATCAGGACCACTAATTATGAAAAGTACTCCTTGATCGTAATGGTCAAATGGTTCTCTCAAGTATTATTTTATACTTTTTCAGGCTTGGGAGACACAAATTTACGAAAAAGGACAACCATGGTGTTTTCTTAAGTTTTTCTTCTGACTCCCTACAATTGAAAAACATCGAGTTTCTCTTATACTAGACTCATTAAAATTTAACAGTAAAGGACCTATTCAATTACAAACAGGAACAGACCACTCCTTCTTAGGGTTCGAATTTTAAACTAAGTTGGACTCATCCGAAGGATGAGCTTATAACCAAGCAAATGTTATCCTCCTCAAGCTTGTCAAAAACAAAGAGGTACTTGCCAGAAATGGTGGGGGAAAGAGAGAAAAATGAACCTGTTTGTTATACTTTGTGTCTCAGAAAAGCATTTAACCACTCTTGAACACGACACTTTTTGTTCACCTAGGTTGGGAAATCCTTTGCCTAACAATTAATCAAACCATATTGAAAGTCTTCAGCCGATTTCTAGGTATTAGCTTTGGGTCAATTGTCACCAAACCATCTGCAGTGTCGTTATGTGTTAAAGAGGTCAGTGCAAATAAACCAATCATCTGCAAAATATCTGTCATCCATCTTGACCATCCCTGAGTTAGTCCTTGCAAATATATTTCTTCAAACTTGATCTATGATTTCGTGTTGTGGGCTTGCCTACGACGGATTGCTTTCTATCGACTTCATCCCATTATCTAGAAAGATGATCTAGAAATCGTCAGTACCTTGGAATTTGCATACCTCAATGGCAGGTTTCTCGCCTTCGACGACAAGTTGCATCATTGACCTTTGATCAAAGGATTCCGTGGCATGTTCGACATCAACTCATCTATTCACATGTCATGGATTGTACTGAGTACTTTGAGAGCCATTGACATTACTAGTGGTTTCTCTCACACTTGTTAACAGTTTACATCATTGACTGGTAATCAAGTGGTTTCTACCATGTTCAACTTCGACACATTCATTCACATGGATAGAATCGTACTATTTCGGGAAGTAGAAATCAAGACCCTGGATGTAGTTTCCACCATCCAGACTGCAAGGAATTTTGTTATTCATTATACAGTGGATTATTCATAAATAGATGGTTGCACCCATACTGTGTCTACATATGTCTATACTTGTGATGTATTACAAGATCATTTCTATATCAGAGCAGTTTAGTTAGTTTTCTAGTCAGTTTTGATCTGAGTATGGGAATGCCTACCTCAACGATGATATGATCACATATATATATTTTGTATTGAATGTTTTTACAGGTTCCAACCAGTCTCTCCTCGGGATGATCCTCGAAATGACAAAGTACTTCACTCTTCTTAGATGACAAATATTGTCCTCATCTATTACAGACTTTGCACTTTAGGGGGAAATCTGTTACAAAAAATATTTTCACCATGACATTCTGCAGTCAGTGTGAGTCTATCACCACTCATAATTTACTCCTATGCAAGTCTTAAACCTCAGCTCTTCATGTCAAGCCTTGAAAAATGAGAGAAAGTCCTTGAAAATCTCTAAATCTCTGGTTCCGCACCTTCTCTTAGCATTACCTGTGGTCACGCACCTCCTGGTCATGTCCCCTGCGGACCTGTCTGCTCTGTTTATGTGTAAAGGGTGCAGACCCCTGTAAAAGTCAAAAATGCGCAAGTAAATTCTTAAAAACTCACTTTGGGTTATTTCTGGAAGCTTCTAGAGGGAATCTTAAGGTGGCAAGTTCGCTCCTTTGAGGTTCATGCATCCCATAACTAAAGGAGCTATCCCCTTGATGTGAGGAGTTTATCCCTTTGAAGGAGGACTCTATCCCTTCATAGGTGGACCTGTAACTTCCTCCCTCTGCACTATAAAATGAGGCATTGGGCTGGTTACTGGGGAGGTTAAAAGCTGAATATCTTTGAGGGTAAATGCTGTTGGAATTTAGACTTCCGAATTGAGCTTGAGAGGAGAGATTACATACCTTTTGATTTCATTGGGAAGAGTGTGAATCTTGTCAAAGTAGAGGATATTCTTGCTTGGACACAGGGAGGAGCTTGTACAACATCAAGGCACCAAGGTTGTAAAGTTCTTCTTTGTTTAAAGTTAATACAATCAAGTTTATTTTTCTCAACAAGCTATCTCTTATGGTTTATTTCATGGATTCCTTGATCACCATGATGAATATGATTTATTATATTGGCTATGCAGGTGTTATTTGATGTGTTCTTGTTTGTGTTTGCAGGTTCTTAAAAGGAAACTCATTCGGACGGTCGAAGCGTGGCTGCCACAAACTAGCGTTGGACTTAAGGTAGGGTCTAAAACACCTCTTGGTTTTTATTTATAAGTCACAATATTTAGAGAAAGGTAGATTTTCTTGTTCTTCTTATCGCTAGATATTAGTTGATACTAGGGAGATCGGTCTTGTCCGCAAGAACAATTTATCCGGCCGACACGAGTGGTTGTCTAAATTGGCTGATAGTCAAGGGACGTGGAGGCTCGACGACCCTATATTATGGACTCCTGAACTAGTGCGACATATGGAAGCATCAGAAAGCAATATCGCAAGGGCTGTGGATCACTGGGTTGATTGCATGTTGGGGAGTTTTGTGACTTATTTTGCGATCAATAGAAATATCAACTATAGCAAAGCGGAGCAAAGGATATTTAAAGGACCGCGAGGTAAGTATTTGAAATCATTGAAGACTTGGATTAAAATGTTGTTATGTGAAAAGAGGGTTATGCAGTTACCTTGATGTTTGGGGCTATGCGAAGTGGGAGATTCTTTAGAAGGAACGGAGGATCCAGCCCAAAATATAGTCCGCTCATTGAACCCCCTTCAAGCGACGATGAAGGGGCAGTGCTGACTACACTGCGAAGTGCAGTTCAATTAATTACGCAGGGTATTTTAAGGATACCTCATCCATCCACCCCTACAGACCCCCCCCCCCCCCCCCCCCCCTCTCACCTATGCCTTCACCCCCTCCACCTCCATTTCCATCATTCAACATGGAAAATTAGATGAAGATGCCAATATTTAAAGGAACGGGGACTGAAGATCCAGAACAATTTTGGTTTGTCGCAGGAGATTACTGATGACAATATTAAGAAAGCGCAGTTGGTTACAGGCTTACAAGATCGTGTGTTAACATGGTATATAAAGTATTGCATTGATAACCCCAACACAATGTTGGAAGATACCCAGTTAGCTTTGAATAAGGAGTTCACTAAGCCTAATCCAAAGGCTCAATCTGTAATTGAATTTAAGGAAATCTGATAGAAGATAGATGAGACACCATGGGATTTTGATTAGAGGTAGAAATTTCTGATCAAGCAAGCCAATATGATAATCTCATATTTGCAAAATTGTGATTGGTTTATAGCATCTCTCTTGCCACATTTAAGAATACCTTTGTCACAACAGAAGATAGCAATGTAATCAGAAGCCATGGAGTTCGCGATGAGGTTGGATTCCTCACCTATACAGGATACAAATCTTGGGATGCAATAGATACATTCACAACTAGAAATTTTGTGCTTGGAGTTGCAGAGCCTGAAGAAAGGGAAAGAATCTCAGCTAGAGGTGCACGCTGAGATCTAGTGTCTGAATTGTAAGAGACACGAACATGATAAGGACCATTACCCAATATTTAAGAACTATATCATAGGAGGATGGCATGTCCCCCTAAAACTAGAGAACAATGTTGGGACGAGCGCAGGAGATATGCTTTGGTGCGCTATCTGTCAGGTTATAGGGCAGCATGCTACTGATAACTGCCATTTACTGCAGAAATTTGTACATACCCCTCAGCAGTTATTTTACTATTTCTGTAAGTTTATAGGACATGATGAATGCCACTGTAGGAATTATGAGCTAATGATGGATAGAACCCCTACCTATAGGATACAAGAAGAAAATTGACCTCAAGATCAAGGCGCAGGAGTAGCATGTGGAGGATTCCAAGGGTGAGGAAGAGAAAGAGGTGTTGGAACAGGACGAGGGCATGGGTAGGTAATCTGCTATAACTGTGGCGAAGCAGGGCACTTTGCACGAGATTGTACAAATCCCACGCATCCATCATGTCAGTATTATCGACAGTTTGACCATGTCATAGAGGAATGTCTAGTCCTTATGGAAAAGATGAAAGAAAATAAGGCACAGCCCCAGTAGCCTACGCAGAACATTCAGATGATGAGGGCTGAGCCCCGCGAGGAGGATCAAAACATAAATATTGTGTTGAGAAGTGGTATGACGACTGGTGCAGATAAGGGTAAGAAACCTGAGGAAGAGGGTTGGATGCACAAGGCTGTTGAGAAAGAAGTAGACATTGATATTAATCGCGCTAAAGAGACTTTCATGGTAGCAGAGAAGAACTTCATTGAGGCCTCTACGAGGGACTAATGCGACGCAAGGAGTAGATCCTTCCATACTTGCTACTTTCTTAAAGACTTGTATGAAGTTACTGTGTGATCAGAAAGTAGTCAAAGGATTGCAAGACTTAATAGATAAGTGCACCAATAAATAAAAGGCTCCTACTAAACATTGCATCATCAGAAAGATTGGTAAACACAAGGCGCGAACGGGGCACAAGATGAGGCTAACTGCACAGATAGGTGAATATGAAATGACCAGGTAATCTTGGATTTGGGGTCTGATGTGAATTTATTGCCTAAGCATACATGGGAAAGGATGGGGAGACCTACATTGCAATGGTCTCCTTTTTAGTTGCGCATGGAAAATCAGCAGAAGATTATTCCAATGGGGCGCTTATATGGTGTAATGGTGGACATTGAATGTGCGAGTGTGCTAGCTGACTTTGAGGTCATTGAGATAGTGGATAATAGTAACCCATACCCTGTATTGCTAGGAATTGATTGGGCTATCGATATGAATGGGGTGATCAACTTAAAAAAGTGGAAGATGTCCTTTGAGAAGAAGTCACTCAGGGTTATAGCGCCACTAGACCCTCAAGAAGGAGCACGTTATACTGAATTAGTGTGCAACTATGTCAAAAGTGAAGATGATCTGGATCAGATATACAAGATAACAATGCGAGATGAGAACTGGATCAATCCTATAGTCGATGGACAAATTGTGTGTGACAGGGATAGCTCCTATGCCTCAAACTCATATGAAGAGCTTGAACACTGGCAGAATAGGTTGCATGAAGTATCTATGCTCCACTGCAATATGATGATGAAGTCGTTGAGGTGCGTTTCGACTAAGGTAAGAAATATTCCACATTATGATGGTTTGACTGATGTGGAACTATTTATGGATGAATTTGAAAGAGAAGTACCGGAAGAACATCGATTCCAAGAACTGGAATTGGCACTGCGTGCTACGCCTGCCCGTTGGTGGGGTACACACAAGGAGAGCTTTGCTGGATGGAGAGAATACAGAAGAATGATGAAGTTAAGGTTTGGCTATGCTAATACTAGAATGATAGAAAAATACAGTGGGAAGGATGATCCACGTGATAATTTAGCACAATGGAATAATGCCTGGGGAATAGAACCACAACCAGAACGGGTGCATATTTTTCATCATACCTTGTTACGATCCCAATGAAATGGTATTTGGAGACAGAGCTTCTCCATGGGACCACTGAATGGGACATTCTAAGGGAGAGTTTTCTATTAACCTTCAACTTTAAGGATGGTTTTGAGAGCATTGATGAGGTGCTATAAGAAATAAAAGCAACTATATTTTGAACCCAGAAGGAACAGGTAGAGTGGACTCAGCCAGATTGGAGTACACAGCTACGCCATGTACTGGAATGTTATAATGTAACTGCTGAAGCAAATGAGGATGATCCATGGAATATTACCATTCCTGAAATTGAAGGACAACGTGAGGTTGAAGGATCGAAGGTGGTGAACCCAGCCATACTAGAGCCTTTGAAAACTTGACAGGTAAACATTGGATCTAAAGAAGAACCTAAGTTCGTGAAGATAGGAGACTATTGGGATGAAGATACGGTTGATAAGGTAGTTGAGCTACTGTGCAAGTACAAGGACTTATTTCCAACAAAGTTTTCAGATTTAAAAGGGATTGTCAGAGATTTAGGTGTTATGAAGATCACATTGAAACTGGATGTGAAGCCTATTAAGCAATGGTCTTATTGACTGAATCCAAAGTATAAGGAGAAGGTGAGCCAAGAATTGGATAAAATGTTGGAAGCTGGTATTATTGAGCATGTAGAAGAATTAGATTGGGTAAGCCCAATGATGGTCCAAGAAAAGAAACAGAAGGGCAAGATCCACATATGCATAGACCTACATAAGTTGAATGATGCATGTATGCATGATCTGTTTCTGACACCGTTTACTGACGAAGTATTAGAGAATGTTGGCGAATAGGAGGTATATTTGTTTACTGATGGTTTTTTGGGCTATCATCAAATCAAGGTCACACCGGAAGATTGAAGCAAAACAACCTTCATGGTTGAGTGCAGTTGCTTCAAATATATAATTATGCCATTCCGATTAAAAAACACGCCTGCAATCTTTTCTTGGGTAGTGATCGCGATGTTCAAAGAGTCTTTTGATAAGTTCCTGGAAGTATATTTTGATGACTGGTTTGTGTTCGGGTTGGTGAAGCACCATGTTACGAGTCTACGCCTCATATTGGATACATGTCAAAGGTATCAGATCGCACTGAACTTGAAAAAATGTATATTCTGTGTGCCTTTCAGGATTTTTCTCCACGAAGTCGTATGTAAGCAGGGATTGATGGTGGACCCTGTGAAGATCATTGTAATTGTGAATTTGGAAGCTCCTAGGAATGTGAAACAATTGTGCGTGACATTGGGACATACTGGGTTCTATAAGAAGTTTATCAAGGTGTATGCCCAGATAACTACATCGATGGAAAAATTGTTAAAGAATGATGCGATGTTTTGCTGGGATGAAGACTGTCAGCATAGTCTAGATGTCTTAAAGGAGAAAATGGTGACAACACCTATTTTGGTGTTTCCGGATTGGAAAAAGGAGTTTCATGTGCATGTCGATGCCTCCTGCATTGCGCTAGGAGCAGTATTAACACAAGAAGGTGAGGGAGAGATTGATCATCCAATAGATTTCGCAAGCAGGAAGTTATCCAAAGCTGAGAAGAATTACTCCACTACAAAGCGTGAAGGGTTGGCGATGGTCTATGCGCTATAGAAGTTTAGACATTATTTGTTAGGTGGACATTTTAAAATGTATACAAATCACTCTGCACTGAAGTACCTAGTCAATAAGCCTATGTTGGGGGGGAAGATCTACCAATGGTTACTATTGTTCTAGGAGTATGACTTTGAGGTGATTGTGAAGCCTGGAAGGCTGAATGCAAGCTCAGACCATCTATCAAGGATTGAAACAGGTGAGGAACCAAATAGTTTGGAGGAAGGGCTTCTAGACATGTAGCTCTTTGTGGTGCACATCGTGGACAATCATTTTGCCGATATTATTCAGTTCTTAACAACATGAACGGCTCTGGAAGGTTATTCCACTCAATAGAAGAAGGATTTTGTAGTTCACGCCATGGGTTTTTTAGTAATTGCGGGTCATTTATATAAGATGGGAATAGATAGGATACTGTGAAGGTATGTTCTGAAGTTTGAACGTGCTAGTATCCTAGATGAAGCCCGTGGAGGAGTGTCAGGAGGCCACTATGCAGGGAAAGCAACCGCGTAGAAGATTTTGCACGCTGGGTTATGGTGGCCAACATTTCTAAGGCCTACTGCAAGGAATACAATGGTTGCCAAAGGACAGGGAAGCCTTCGTGAAGGGGTGAGTTGCCTTTGAATCCTCAAGTTTCATTGCAAAGATTTGATGAGTATTCCATTGACATTATAGGTCCAATACAACCACCAGTTAAGAAGACAGACGTGCAGTACATCATTACTGAAACAGAGTATTTAACCAGATGAGCGGAAGTGCAGCCAATGAAGGATTGTACCATAGCCACTACTATGAAATTTTTGTTTTAATATGTCTTAACAAGGTTTGGATGCTTGAAGATATTGATGAGTGATAGGGGTACACATTTTTTGAATGAGATGATCAGCACGATGCTTGAATAATTTTAGGTGTACCATCAAAAGAGCACGCCCTATCACCCACAGGAAAATGGCACGATGGAGATTTTAATAAAATTTTGGAGCATGCATTAACAAAGGTATGCAACGTGCAAAGGAATGATTGGGACATACGCATACCTACATTGTTATGGGCTCACAGGACGACCTAGAAGAAATTGACAAGACAAACGCCATTTAGGTTGGTCTATGGAATTGAAGTAGTAATGTCGATGGAGTATATTGTGCCAAGTTTATGGATTGCAACCTTGACTAAGATGGCAAACCACGAGACCTTGGAGGAAAGTCTCACGCAGATTATGGAGTTAGAAGACGACCACTTCCTTGCAGGATTTCACCAACAAGTGCAAAAGGAGCGCAAGAAAGAATGGCATGATCAACATATTAAGTTGCACACGTTCAAGGTAGGTGATTTGGTGTTGTTGCATGATAGCAAGTTCACGAAGTCTCCACTAAAGTTTCAAATGCACTAGTTGGGGCCATATGTTATTAACTAGATCACATATGGTGGTGCAGTTCAACTCGTGAAGTTGAATGGCGAACCATTTCCTAGAAAAGTAAATGAAAGTATGTTGAAGTTGTACACAGGGGATCCTGCCCCTGCGCGATGACTATATCGAAGCAGGACAGTCTTAGTGTTATAGACATTTTTGGGCACTGCAACCCCAAGCATAAAATGTCCATAAACCAAGGGCTCCTAAGTCCCTAAAAGTGTTGTTCCAACCCCTAAAGGAACAAGGTCAACTGATTACAGCTTCTCCCAGAAGTTCTCCATGAAAAACTACTCAGAACTGGTCAAAACAGGATCATTTCACCTGCTCCATAGGCAAAGTGCGTTGCATCTCACCTAAGTACACTCAGTGGGTGCGTTGCATTTCAAAAAGCCCTTCTATGGGGTGCGATGGGCGAGAAGAGACAAATGGCAGTGTTAATCCGCGAGGTGGAGAAGCATGGAATCTTCCAGAAACTTCTCCTATGACACTTGCCTCTCTGGATTCGACCAAGGATGAGTAAGAGATCATCAATCTCCAAGTGGAAGCAAGAACTATCAGAGGGAAGACACTAATCAAATCACAAGCTGACTCATCTCCCTTACAGATATCTATATATGGATCTCTCATCCCAGAGATCCGGAGGCTGGAATTTTGCATCTTGTAAGGAATTGTTGTTGGTTTCTTGAGGCAACATCATAGTGTTGGGTGATCTAAGTTTTGCATGAGGTGAAGAAGGGCTTACTTGCTGAGAGGATGATGCTGGGTCAGAACAACTGGTTGTAACTCTCTTGGCTCTTTCTTGATTATCAATAAAGCTATTCAAGTTTTCCTCCATACTCTTGTGTAATCTATATTTTGTGCATTTGTATGGTCAATTTACATCTGATCCTATATTTTTTATGATAATAGATCCACGTTCTCGTATAGTGTTATGCTGCTTTGATTCTACAGGTACTATGTAAAGCTGGGTATACAAGGAAGCAAGTAGCAAAGGACTATCAGAAGAGAGAGGAATCAAGCAAGGAACCAAGCGCAAGATAGAGGTTTGTCTCCTTTATTCTTCTCTCATCTATCTTTCTTAAAGGAAAACGAAAGTAGTTTTACTTTGTTTGTTTCTAAGGTGGCTACCACGCCTTAGTGGGATTAG
Organism: Pinus tabuliformis; assembly: GCA_031772625.1. Taxonomy (NCBI): domain Eukaryota; kingdom Viridiplantae; phylum Streptophyta; class Pinopsida; order Pinales; family Pinaceae; genus Pinus; species Pinus tabuliformis. The sequence continues at coordinate 479,288,044 of CM062809.1, read as the reverse complement.
TAGTTCTGCATAGACACTTTTCCCTGTAACAAAATGGTGACTCTGCTGGGGAGTGACTAGGTTGTTTGTTTATCTACATTTGTTTACTTTATAAACTTACAGACGGAGCCTGAAGTCGAGCTAGGTAGCTTTCGAACTGCATTTGCTATGCAAATGCTAAGTAGATAAATTCCACTTCAGTCAATCTCCGGGTTTTGTTTATGAATTAAACAACTGATTTACAAACTCTCTAATTGCCCTTGTGGCAGCTCTAGTAACCTCCTTAGATCTACCCATGTTGTTGATTTACTGATTACCACTTGCTCGGCCAAAATCCCTGAACTGAACTGCAAACTATGACCCGGAACCCAAGCAAAGTCTCGTCCCTGGCGCAGCGCACTCTCTGTTCTGTGAGTCTCGAATTTAGCGCACTTCCCGAGTGTATTAGGTGCGCTGCATTTCAAATTCACTGTGTTATAGGTGCGCTGATCAGACTAGGAATTGTTCCTAAATTTTGGTTTCTGTTCACTCTTTTCAGATCTATTCAAGAATTTTGCTGCTTGTAGTCAGTACACCTCTGTTTGAAACCCCTTTCCTTGCTATTATTCCGCCTCCATTGTGAAAATAACTAGAAATGTTTTTGTGTATTTGTTGAGTCATTTCCAGTTCTCCTTTGCAAAAAGTAACGTAATTGTACTATCGTTTCTTGATTTGAAAGTGTCGCAAGTGTTGCTTTCAGTCATATAAGAGAGTCTGATTACTCTTGATAGTCGATTACCCTGTTACTATTGTATTTGATCCGAATTAGTAGTTTTTCTAGTGTCGAAAGCAAGTTTTCATTTCCAAATCGCAAAATGTTGTCATTGTCTCCATTTTGATTGTGAAAAGAAACTTGTTAGTAATTGTCGCTTTGAAAATAATTCATATTTACGCATTAGCTTTCTTTTATCATTCACATATTAAGAAGGCTGAAAACAAATACATGCATGTGCATTTGCATTTAGACTGTTTGATTGGTTTGATTTAGGACAGTGCATATAGTGTGTGCTCTTTGCTCTTTGTTGAAAGAATACTGTCTCTCTTTCCTTAGTAGCTAGGATTTTCATTGCACAAAGAAGATAAAAAGACTGTTTATCATCTTAGATTGCATTTTAGGAATTGTACATCTACATCACGCAGTGAACCTGAAAGGAAAATTTCTTAAGCAAGATAAACTATAAAATAAATTTAATGAATCTAACAACGCTTTGGAACCTAACGCACAACATCTAGAAGTCTAGGCTAGAGACGTATTCCGGCGTTGTAAAGCTGGCAACTGTTGTTCTCATTGTTGGTTGGGTGATTCCTCCACTTTGAGACGATAAGTTCCAGTATGGACTTGTGCTCCCACGTACCGTCGAGCATATTTTGGGAGACCACAATAGGCTTAATCCTTTATCCATAGGAAGCCGTGTCTACCGCCCTATCGATCACAATGCACTGAACACAGCATTCGGGAAGATCAACTGTCGTACCGTAAAAAGTATTCTGCAGTTTTGCGATTGGTTTGGTAATCCCTCTGCCTAGATTTCTAGAGCAGTCCCTTTTGTTCCTTTTCAGACTCCTTAATGGAAAAGGTCCATCTGAGCACTTGTCACTTCAGGCTCATTAAAAATCGAAGGCGACTAGAGTCATATTTTGTTTTTTCTTGACTCTTTAAAATTGAAAAAACAAGTTGTGTCAAAGCGTCTAAAATTCATATAATTCGGAAACATACTTCCCTTTGATTTTTAGTTGATTGAGTAATCCGCAATCGTGGAAGAAAGTCAATTGAAACCCTGTCGTTCGCGGTGGCTTACGAGTCAACCGTCTTTGTCTCTGGAATCGAAACTATTATGGACAAAGCGAACTCGTTTAACCGGTTCCAAATCTCCTGGTAAAGTTAGAACAAGTGTTCCAACAACATCAGGGACTCCGGTTACTCCAAACATTTCTGGTATCCCTGCCTTTACAAAAGGAGTTCAGCAGCCACCGAAGGACAGTAGTATTGATCCTAGTCTGAGGGTAAACACTTGTATTACTGAACCAGTTTCATCCACAACCGGTTCGGAGAGTGTTGTTCCCCAAACATCTATTGCTGCAGATTCCATACCTTCTTCAGCACCAGAAATATTTTACGGACCTGACAATCTACCTCTTCCACCTAGTCTGATTGCTATAGAAGAGATTGTGGAGGATCCTCCATCTAGTACTCCATCACAATTTGGGGTCGGGATCACTCTGTATCCTTCTTCGTCAGAAATTAGTCTACCGCCAGCGGAAGCTCCTGTAGAATCGCTAGGTAATCTTTTGGATAGACTAGAAATGTCTGAACAACCATCGACATCTAGGACTGTGTCATCTGACACAGTGACGACAGAACTTCCTGCTGTCACTCCAACAATGTTCGCCGTCATACCATCTGTCCCAACTAGCTCTCAATCGCTAGAAGGGGCCCACCCAGGGGCTATTTCGACAGTATGGTCCGTTCCTATTTTTTCATCCGGAATAGTATCCGGAAACTCTTATGTTGGGTCTCAACAAATTGATCCTTCAGGATGTCAATTTGGGCAGTCCGGTCCTCAAGGGCAAACCATTCCTTTAAGTACCGGATTACCGTCGTATGGGGGGCAATATACCCTTTCATTATCTCCTCCGGGAGGACAGTCATACGGGAGTTCACAACAAAATTCAGGTTATGCTGGAATTACATCTAGCGGTTGGGCACCGATACTACCTCAGCAACCAAGAGTTGTATATTCGATGCAACAATGTTTACCTATGTCAAATATACCAACTACGCCAGCTATTGTGACGGTATCGCAAGTACAAGCGCTACTTGTTGTATTCCAACCTCAGGTTTCTCAGGTTGTAATGTGACAACCTCTTGACCCTGTGACTCAACCACAATCGCCGACTGGTGGAATGACACAGGCCCAAACGGGTACAATTACCCCTCATCTTGGTCAAATAGTTAGTATCGGGCAACAGCACATGGCTTCACAACCATGGCTGGTGCAATACCAACAACCGCAATTCCAACAAGTATACCAAGGATCTGAACAACAAATCTTTGCAAATAGTGGGCAGCCATATATTCAAAACGGTCAAAATCAACCATTCTACAATGGTTATGCCCACCAACCTTACCAAAATTACCAACATCAAATGCATTATGCTGGTATGCAAAGACCAACTGCTCAGGCAATTCCATCTTATCCTGGGTATGCTTCGCCTAATCTGAATCAACAGTTACCCTTCGTGGCGACTTTAGAGTTATCGGACCTAATCGGTTAACAAACGATCCAATCGCTTACGCTCCTTGGTGGCCAGCGATTCCGCATAAACTTCCATCAGATATTCCTAAATTTAATGGAAATTCGGGTGAAGATCCGTCGAATCATGTGATGACCTTTCATCTGTGGTGTTCATCAAACACCCTAAACGATGATTCAATTAGGCTTCGCCTTTTTTAGAGGACGTTAACTGGTCCGGAAGAAAAATGGTATATCGAATTGCCCAGAGCTTCGTTTTACAACTTCAGTAGCCTAGCCACAACCTTTTTAACCCATTTTCAGTTACCGATAAGGTACGAAACGGGAACGGAACTTCTTACCAATTTCAAACAAACAACAGCCACTCACATATCTGATTATATACATGAGTGGCGACATTGTCATAGAATGGTAAAAACATATTTTCCTGATCAGCTTTTAGCTGAATGGTTTATTAAGTCATTATTGCCTTCCATTACGGAAGATGTGGCAAAAGGGGGGGTCATCACCGAAGAGAAAGTTATCGCTCGTGCACAATATTTAGACTTGATTTACACTCAGTCTGGCACACTCTACGATAAAATACCTGACGCTCCCAGACCGGAATTTTCGGTCCCACCTCCTCCTAAATCGAACAATGACTCTCATGCCGGCGATGGTGTGATTGGCACAACAGACACGAAATTGACAAAGGCTACATCTAAAAAGGCCCGTAAGATTTCCAGTCAAAATGAAAAAGAAGAACTTCTTGCCTCGGAAGTAAATGTCGTCTCGACAGATAAAGGCAAAGAAACCAAGCAACCAAGAGGCAAGAAGAAAACCAAAGGGAAGAAGAAACAAGAGGAATCATCACCTGAAAAATCTTCTACAAACCCTTCTGGAAATAGGAAACCAAATCGTCCATGCTTTATATGCGATGAGGATCATTGGACAGCAGATTGTCCACACAGAGCTGAGCTTAAAAAATTCTTCAAGAATTCAAAAACCTCGGCAGTATTAACTGATCTGTTTCCAAATCCAGGAACAAATCTGGTTGACAGTGGAAATGCTTCCCCGTCTCAAGTGTTGATGTTACCGGTTTCCAAGCAGCAAAATGATGCTTTGATATCGACAAGGAACAAAGATTACGGGAATCCACAGCTGTCGAACAACAAGGATAAAGATCGACCTAGTAGTTCGACAACAACTTCGACAGAGGTTGCACCACCCATCATTCCTGAGTTGACAATAAAACCGCCAAAGGGAGTAGTACACAAGTAGACATTTAATCCTCGTGCTAGAGCAGCACAGCATTATAATATAGTGGAAGATCTGTCCCAATCGCCATCCGCTATGTCGACACTTGAAGTGCTGCAAAATTGCCCATCCCAAAAGCAGGCTTTATTATCAGCTATCGGTGGGATAGACCCAAAGGATTGCAATCTTGTATCCTTTAATCATAAAGGATACGATCCTCAGTTACCAGCCCAACTAGCTTTCCTCGTTCAAGTGAAAACCCTCAACAAAACCGTTCACCGAACAATTATTGATGAGGGGGCATCTGCATGTATTATGTCGATGAGTTGCTGGAAAACTTTAGGATCTCCAACCTTGTCGCGATCTTCGACGACATTAAAAGCATTCGACGAACGAACATATACCCCATATGGTATTCTAAGTAACTTGCAAGTTGAACTAGGGGGGAAAACAGTAGAAATAGATGTTGAAGTAATCGACAGAAACCTCGATTACAACATCCTACTGGGAAGACCATGGATATATGCTATGGCTACTGTTGTGTCGACCTATTTTAGGAAGATTGCATTTCCCTTTCAAGGAGGGATTACAATCGTCGATCAACAAACCTTCCTCCCCAATAGTTCTCAAGTTACGGGAAGCATTCCAATGATCCATGGAAGCCCCCATTCGCTTCAAAGTATCGGAGTAGGCCTACTAAAAGACCCTATATTAATGGGAACTTTTTCCCTTCCACCTCCAATAAATCTGGCAGAAGTAGCATCGGTAGGAACCTGCAATATGATATCTTCGATTGAAAAGATCTCAGAAAACGATATAAACATGGATCACACGCAGGTATTGCCTCCGAGCCCAATGGAAATATTGTAGCAATCAATGTTCCTAGCATGGGAGGCAAACCCAAACCAACGCTCATCAAGTGTTTGGATAGATAGGTCTAAGGAATATGGCACCCCTTCAGATCCTTGGTCGCGAGTGCATTACACCGATGAAGGAATTGTTCAATCAATGGTAATTGAAGGGGCACCATGGGAAGATTAACACCATCATTCCCTTCTTTCGGATTGTTAAGAAGATACTCCTGATGACCTTCATCATCCCTCAGTTTTTTATTTCCTATCAAATACTGTAAACACAGTGGATTCCGAGCGAAACTTGTCCAACATTGAAGAGACTATCGCCATAAATATCTTGACCAAAACAGATGTTGTAGAGAATATTTATGTTGGCAAATGTTGTTCTCCTTCAGAACTAGAAATATATAACGCTCTTTTTCGCGAATTCAGAGATGTCTTTGCTTGGTCATATAATGAAATGCCAGGCATTGACTCGAGTATCGTTGAAGACGAAATCAATATGTATCCAGATGTCAAACCAGTACGACAAAGGCTACGGCAGGTGCACCCCAAGAAAGCTGCTGCCATCAAGGTGGAAGTTGAAAAGCTCCTCCATGCTGGTTTCATTTACCCGGTTCCTCTAATCGATTAGGTGTCCAACATTGTTCCTGTTATGAGAAAACAAGGAACGATTAGAGTGTGCGTCGATTATAGGGATGTAAATCAAGCTTGTCCAAAAGACAACTACCCTACACCCTTCATTGACCAGATAATTGATGAGTGCGCTGGATGCGAAATGTTTTCATTTATGGATGGATTCTCCGGGTATAATCAAATAAATATCCGCCCACAGGACCAGTCAAAGACTACATTTATTTGTCCGTGGGGCACATTCGCATATCGAAAATTACCCTTTGGTTTAAAGAACGCAGGGGAAACATTTCAGAGGGCAATGAAATATGCCTTCCATGACATCAAAAACATCGTTCAACCATATCTCGACGACCTACAGGCTCATTCGCGAAAGCGGACTGATCATCCGCAGCATTTAAGAGCGATATTTCTGCGTTGCCGACACTACAAGATATGACTCAATCCGCACAAATGTGTGTTCTACGTCAGTTCTGGTCGTTTACTTGGCTTTGTAGTCTCAAAGGACAGGATTCGTCTCGACCCATGTAAGGTTCAGGCAATCATAAATTTGCCTCCACCTTCGAATTTGCTTCAGATTCAGAAACTCCAAGGGAAAGCAAACTTTCTGAGGAGGTTCATTCCAAATTACGCCGAACTTGCTAAAGGTTATACACGTCTATTGAAAAAGGAAGTGCCCTTCGTCTGGGATCAGGTTGCGCAAGCTTCCTTTGATTCTTTAAAAGAATCCCTAATGAAAGCATCATTAATGTACGCTCCCGATTATAAAAAAGACTTTACCCTGTATCTGGCTGCAGTAGATACAACCATCGCAATGGTTTTAGTTCAAGAAGACAACGAAATTGAACATCCAATATATTATTTGAGTAAGAACTTAAATGATACAGAAAGCAAATATTGTTATGTTGAAAATCTAGCGCTAGCAGCTGTTCAAGCGATACAGAGATTTCGACACTATGTCCTCTTTCGAAAAACTACCATTCTGTCAGATTGCAACCCCATGACTTATATATTGTCGCGACAGTTGCTGGGGGGAAAATATTCAAAATGGATAGCAATACTACAAGAGTTTGATCTGGAATTTGTAAAATCCAAGTCAAAGAAAGCCCTGGTTTTCGCAGAATTATTGTGCGATCTCCCATCGTCATCCAACGATGAAACATCCGAAGAAACTATCGTGGATGAATCTTTGTTTCTGATATCTTCAAGCAATCCGTGGTATGGAGATATAATCATTTATCTCCAAACCCAAAAATATAGGCCTAATACTTCACGTTCCGAACAAAAATGTATTCGATACCAATCAAAAGACTACATGATCGTCGGTGATACACTTTACCGTCGTGGTGTCGATACAGTTCTACAGAGGTGCCTCACCCATCAGGAGGCCGAAAAAGTCCTGAATGATTGCCATTCAGGCACGTGTGGGGGGCATCAATCCGGTTACGCTATGGCGCAAAATTTTTTACAAGCAGGATACTTCTGGCCAACAATGTTCAAAGATTGCATAACTGCAGTCAGAAGTTGCCATGCCTGTCAAATTTTCGATAGCAAAACCAGAAGACCACCCGCACCTCTGCAGCCAATAGTTGCTATTGGGCCATTCGCCAAATGGGGCATCGATTTCATGACATGTAACCCCACCTCGACCGGGGGGCATGGGTATATCATAGTCGCAGTTGACTATTTTACCAAATGGGCCGAGGCGATGCCTACATCAGATAACACTGGTGAAACAGCTGCCTTTTTCTTTTTCAATCATGTAGTCGCCAGAGTCGGCATCCCACAGGCTATAGTCACAGATCATGGATCGCATTTTTTCAATCACATGATGGTCTAATTAGCTGCCAAATTAGGGTTGTCACATGACAGCTCTACTCCATATTACCCACAAGCCAACGGACAAGTTGAAGCAATCAACAAGGTCCTAAAGCGCATGCTGCAAAGGATGATTGGAGTTCACAAAAGGAGTTGGCACCTGATCCTATACTCAGCCTTGTGGGCATACCAAACATCAGTAAGGAATGCGACCGGGTTTACACCTTTCCAACTGGTGTATGGCCTATTAGCGATCTTACTAGTTCAGTGTGAAATCTCGTCCCTCAAACTCGCAATCGACCTTCTCCCCGGAACTTCAGAAGAGGAGGCTCGTTTCTTGGAACTAATCCAATTGTATGAAACCCGCCGTGATGCCGCTTTGGCTAACAAAGCCCATAAGAAACGAGTCAAGGCGCAGTTCGACAAGAATGTCAAACTTTGTATCTTCTCAGAAGGTGACTTGGTCTTGCTTTATGACCAAGAATCCGATAAATTGGGAGCAGGTAAATTCAAGTCTTTATGGATGGGCCCCTATATTGTTAAGCAAGTGTTAGCAAAAGGAGCCTACGAGTTAATGGATTATGACGGGATTCCACTAGCACAACCTCGTAACGGGTTGTACCTTAAGCGTTACTATGCATGATTCAGTATGGTAACATATATGATTTGGTTACATTTTTGTTTTCTCTAAAGTATTTGTTTTGGTCAAGTAAATCCGCTTTTTACATTTGTCGCAGATGTCGAACCTATTGGAATCATTTGTTGGATATGCCGACGAAGTGAGTCGTAGTTCGCGGAACCTATCTTCTGCGGCCTAGGCCATTTTTGATCCAAGCGGCGAGTTAGTAAGTTTCAGAGGGGTATGTATTGGTCGATCAATGAATAACATCGCTGAATATAGCGCGTTGATAGAACTTCTCTCTGATGCCATCACACGTGGCATATGCCGAATGGTCGTTAGGCTAGACTCACAGCTCGTCGTACTACAGCTCATTGGTATCTACTCCGTCTGAAATCCAGCTATCTATCGCATGTTCCTAAGGGTCAAGATTTTGGAAAGGCAATTTGATTTTATTCAATATCAGCATATTTCCAGAAGCTTAAACACATTAACTGACTCATTGGCAAATTATGTGTTAGATAGACATTTGCAACATTTATAAAAAGAAGCATCTCATCAATATTTTCATCAGGATCATGTAACTTAACCAAAATAAAACTCCGAAAATCAAAAATATATATATAACTGTTTGCGGTTTACACATAATGTCCTGTAACCAAGGCAAAATTGGTCAAATGACCCAAAACTCAAAACGCTAGGGGGCACCCTAGTCTAATGATGCTCGTGATAACAAGTCACCGCCTGTGCAATCATGCATAAAAGCCTAGTCCATCGACTTGGCACACCAGTAGTATGTTGCTGCAACCTCAAAGGTAGCTCGTCAGTCCTCACATCTGGAATACCGAGAGTGAGGCCCTCGACCTGATCCTGTAATGCTGAAAGAGTCTCAACGACATCAAGGTCGCGAAGGATAGCCCTTCCAATAGCCTCTCCTGCTGGGGTGGTAGCTGGCACTCTCAGGCGTACTACTGGCTGAACGGGACCAACATCTACATGAGCACATGAGTTTTGATTAGTCTTGACAGAGTAAAGCACGAGGACATTATAAAAGAAAAATGATAAACAGAAATATGGTCAAGAATTTACCAATGGAACCCCACTGTTCATCGGCCGGCAGTACCAAATATGGGTCACCTCGGAAGTCCATACCAGCGTATGGATACTCGGAATAAACCATCTCCTGATGAACAAACCACCCGAAGAAGGTATCAGAAAAGGAAATCTGAGACTGACCAGCATGCCTAGACATATGGTCGACCCATCTCTGCATACGTGGTTCAGTCGGTGGAGGTAAACCGAGTGCAATATACTGCGGCTGCATCAGTGGTACCTTTTCCAAGGCGAAGGCAGTCAAAATAGAACCGTATCCAAAGTTCTTCAACCTCCTGTTTTTCACCTTGGCCAATTTTTCTTTCATCACAAGGAGTACTGCGTCACACCAGTTGAACACCTTCGGTTCGAGACATTCCAAGGCGTACTGCATATAAGATTGGTTGGCCACATGAAGAGCCGCACCACCAGTCATCCTACCAAAAGTGAACAGAATGGTCCTCAAAGACCTGTCAGTGACATCTTGGATGATGATCTTGTCGTCTTTACTCGGCTGAGATCCCTCTCTGCAATACCTGCGAACATAATCTCTCACAGATTCACCTCCACGGGTCGAACCTGATAAAGAGATAGGGGCACCCCACCTCGATAAGCCGGTCAAAAAATAGATGTCCACTACAGTCAAGGGGATGGATTTTCCCCTAATCTGGAACACCTGGCTGGTAGAATCCTAAGCATCGAGCAAATACTGCAGTAAGTTGATTTGTTGTCTCATGCTAGAGATGCGGAAAAACTTCAACAAGCCACAGTTCCGCAGTGCGTTTACTGTAACCAGATCATGTAAATCAAGCATGTCATCTTCTTCATGCTCCCGTTCTCGCCATGTAATGGTCATCTTGCTCTAATGAATCTCTGAAAACAAACAAGAGAAGAGTTAGATCCTAATTTGGTGAGAAACAGACAAAATTTCCATCAAAAAACTATGCATAAATTTCCTTCCTTGCACTCATCACACCTACAGTAGTGTTCTGGGTGCATTGCATGTCAATTGGCCAATGGACAGGCTAACATCCAACGCACCTTTCAATGCATAAAGGGTGCGATGGAGCCAGGGCGAGTTTTTCAAACCCCAGAGGCTCAGAAAAACTAGAAATCAAGCTCAGAATGCAAAATGGAAAGGATGAAATGAAAGAGCTTAGATTTAGCTCCTACCTGGTCTAGACGGCGCCGAAAATCGTCCATAAAATCTCCTGGAATCAGCTGATGAAAATCAAGGGGGAAAAGCACCTCCAAAGCTCCAACAAGCCAAAGTTCAAATGAAATGGTAAAATGAGAGGTAAAAGCACTTTTAAATTACTTTTACGTAACTTGAGTAAAATATTAGTGTCTTAACTCATTTTTCAAACATATATTGTTCATTTCTAACTAAGTTTGATGAAGCAATTGAGCATGCAGTACAATCTTTGAAAGAACAAAGCTATTAATGGTAAAGTCAAGAAATGACTGTTATATCGAGCAGTTTTAATGCGGACTTCATGCTCGTTAAAAAATAAACATAAGCAATGAGCAAATGTTTCCCCCAGCGTTTAAGCTCAATAAAAAATGAACCAATTCCCGATAAATAACCATCGTGAATGTAGTACTTCAGCCTTTAAAGCCTTGGTCGTGTTCTCATCATCACCTCCACTCTGTATTGGCCGATCATTCACCTCCATTTGATTGTTTACCCCTTTTGAGGAACAGCTGCGAAGAGTGATCATGTTAGCCATCCTTGTAACACTACCGTGATTGGAAAATTCCAAACCTTACCTGGAATCAGTTGCTACCCAATTTTATCACTCGTTCCTCAAAGACGAGTCTCCTTTAATCTCTTTTCAACTGACTCGTAAAATATGAAAAGATTGCCGAGCCATTGGCCTCTCCAGCTCATTAAAGGGACCGGAAGTGCTATCCCTCCTTTAGATTTTAATCTTTTTGGACCTGAGGGATTATTACACAAAAAGATCGAGCGCTTTTTTTATTCGGCTCGTTAAAAGTATCGAAAATTCATCCCTTCTGTATTGTTTTATACTTTTTCAGACTTAAGGGATTAGATGACGAAAAAGGATTTTTGGAGTTTCCTTTACGTCCCTTTTTAGACTCTCTAAAATTGAAAAGGATCGAGTTATCTTTGTCGTTAAACTCGTTAAAACCTAATAGCGACAAACTTGTCCATAGCAGACAAGAACGAGTTTCACTATCGCTAGGCTCGTTAAAACATAGCGATGGGTTTGCCCGAAGGGAAAATTATAGAACAAGCAGATGTTATCCTCCTTAAGCTTGACAAAAATAAAGAGGTACTGGTCAGCAATGACTGGGGAAAAATTGGGAAGAAAACTTGAAGAAACTTTGTTGGTAGCAAGTCGCTCTTGAACATGACACTTTCACTCCGCATCCAAGTCGGGTTGGGTTGTTTCATTCACCGGTCACATCACCATGGTCACATCACACCATCCACATTTGGGGTTAATGCTACCAATCCATCATGTCAGTGTCACCGATATGTTCAAGAGAAGTCACTCAGAGAATTCACCTGTGTTTCACCCGCTGCAATACATTTACGCTCCATTCTTTCATGACCGCCACCCTAAACCTTATATCACCAGATCGTTTTCACCTCCATTAAAATCATTTGCTCCATTCCATGTCATTGATGTGGGATTCATTAAGGCCCTCCTATGACGGATCGCTTCTTGTCGACATCAGCTCATTATCCAAGAAGTCGATCTAGGGACACCCCTTTCAATACTTTGAAGCTTGCATGCCTCAATGGCAAGTTTCTCACTTCTGGCGACATGTTTACATCAATGGCCTTCGACCGAAAGATTTTGCGTGGTGTTCGACGCCAAGTCCCTTATTCACACCACGTGAATTGTATTGTAGTACCTTGAGGATCATTATCATTATCGGTGATTCCTCTCGCGCCTGTTAATAGCTTACATCATTGGTTGGTAATCAGGCGATGTCTTTTCATGTTCAACTCCAGAACATCTCTCATATGGATCGACTTGTACTTTGAGTGAAGATCGAACGAGATTGAAGACCCCATATCTAGTTTCATCCATCCAGGCTGCAATATATATTCAAGAAAATAAAGAAATCAAATGTACATCATTGCTGCACAAATAATCATCCAATCTATGGGATGATGGCTCCTCCAGAATCATCAGTCTACACTCAGACGATTGTCTGTCCTATGTACATGAAAATGAATTTATAAAGCTGAGCATGGGAATGCCCGCCTCAGCTAGATCATGAAAATATTATGAAGATAATGTATTGTATTGAATCTTATTATAGGTCTCCTCCCAGCTTGAAAGAACTTCGGATCCTCATGATAAATCATTTCACCCGACATCAAAAAAGATTAACGACCTCATGCTTTAGGGGGCAAGTGTTATAGACATTTTTGGGCACTGCAACCCCAAGCATAAAATGTCCATAAACCAAGGGCTCCTAAGTCCCTAAAAGTGTTGTTCCAACCCCTAAAGGAACAAGGTCAACTGATTACAGCTTCTCCCAGAAGTTCTCCATGAAAAACTACTCAAAACTGGTCAAAACAGGATCATTTCACCTGCTCCATAAGCAAAGTGCATTGCATCTCACCTAAGTACACTCAGTGGGTGCGTTGCATTTCAAAAATCCCTTCTATGGGGTGCGATGGGCGAGAAGAGACAAATGGCAGTGTCAATCCGCGAGGTGGAGAAGCATGGAATCTTCCAGAAACTTCTCCTGTGACACTTGCCTCTTTGGATTCGACCAAGGATGAGTAAGAGATCATCAATCTCCAAGTGGAAGCAAGAAATATTAGACGGAAGACACTAATCAAATCACAAGCTGACTCATCTCCCTTACAGATATCTATATATGGATCCCTCATCCCAGAGATCCGGAGGCTGGAATTTTGCATCTTGTAAGGAATTGTTGTTGGTTTCTTGAGGCAACATCATAGTTTTGGGTGATCTAAGCTTTGCATGAGGTGAAGAAGGGCTTACTTGCTGAGAGGATGATGCTGGGTCAGAACAACTGGTTGTAACTCTCTTGGCTCTTTCTTGATTATCAATAAATCTATTCAAGTTTTCCTCCATACTCTTGTGTAATCTATATTTTGTGCATTTGTATGGTCAATTTACATCTGATCCTAGATTGTCTATGATAATAGATCCACGTTCTCATATAGTGTTATGCTGCTTTGCTTCTACAGGTACTCTATAAAGCTGGGTATACAAGGAAGCAAGTAGCAAAGGACTATTAGAAGAGAGAGGAATCGAGCAAGGAACCAAGCACAAGATAGAGGTTGGTCTCCTTTATTCTTCTCTCATCTATCTTTCATAAAGGAAAACGAAAGTAGTTTTACTTTGTTTGTTTCTAAGGTAGCTACCACGCCTTAGTGGGATTAGCAGTTCTGCATAGACACTTTTCCCTGTAACACTTAGCAATCCAGGAAGTTGCAAGGGATTGCGGGACTATAAACTACGCTGCCTGACTAGGTGAAGAATGTGGTAGAGAGGTTGCATGACAGATGACATGGGTGTGACAGGTGGAGTTTCGTTGGATGAGCTGCATTATGGAGGATGGTGACGTGCAGGTGGGTCCAAACATAGTCATTGAGGTTACTATTCATGATTTGATGGCCAAAAATCAGTTAAGAGGAGAGAGTAGGCACTATGTATGGTGAAAATATTTGAATATTTGCCACCAAAGATGCATTTATTATTAGAATTTGGGGGGAACGATCGGTTTTGAATTCAAAACTTCCTATAAATCCCACATGTTGGTCCAATGAAGAACACTTTGCATTCTACGAGTTGTCTGGGCGCTTTGTTGTTTGAAGCTTATGAATCGTCAATTCTAGGAGGAGTTCATCACGCATCCCTCTTTTGCAAACTACACTGTAGAAGCACGAGAGCTATTCATTGAATGAATGATTGCTACAAACCCCACTGAAGTCGTAAGTTCTGAAGCTGCTGTGTCTAACGCGTCGGGCTCTGAGAGTTCAAGTACGGAAGCCACAACCCCTCTGCCTACCGCGCCGAGGTCACTGAGGTCGAAGCAATATGTCGCAAAGTAGAAGCAATCAACCGCAAAAGAGAAGCAGAAGAAGTCAATATGAGTGAGATAGTCATCTAGGAAGACCCCTGAAGTGCGCCAAAAGGAGAAAAAAGACAAACAACTGGAGAAAGTGGTTGATTTGGAGGAGGAGGAATACCAAGGTGTGGAGGAATTGGATGCTGAAGAGGTCGAGCCTATCTCATGGCTCCCACTATATATCCCTCCATGGAAGGGAAAAAAAAAAGGTTACCAAGGACCCAGATTTTGGGTAGTTCATGGTGTCGACTCCCTGTTGCCTGAACAGGTGGAATTTTAAGGTGTGGTCCTAGGGTGCATTCTCATTCTATAAATGGAGGATTGGGACCTCACGGACCATGAGAGGTTCCCATATTTGGAAACCAACAAGTATATGAGAAAAATATACTATGAGGAGACAAGGGTTATGTGGTTAGAGCCCATGAAGTGGATCAGAGGTGTTGAGCAGGCGGGGTTGTTGCACATGCTCTGTGTGTCGCATTTTCACAGATCTACAATCAACATGGTGGATGTGCGCCATCTCCTTGCACTGGTGCACAATGGGTGTATTTGGCTTGGGGAACCCATCCCGATCATTGACCTGTTAATTGATCTCATAACGAAGTTTTCTTATAAATGAGTGGACCCTACCAAGGAGTTTGGAGGGAAAACTGGGGGAAAAGGCTTGGCAAGCAAAATGAAGGAAGAGTATGGGCTTGTTAAAAAGTCATTCAAATATTCTATCCGCTCTATTCAGGACCAGGCGATGCAGTTTTCTACCCAAATTCTTGCGGGAAAAATTATGAGGAAGTGCCCCGCAGATGAGATTCGTCACGAACTGCCAAGAAGCCTAGGTAGAGAGAAAGTTGTTTCATTATGCATGGCTTCTATTATCTATTGTTTTAGTAGCTTGGAGATTGCCGAAGGACAGTCAGTTCCCCCCGTAAAAAGAAGATTTACCCCAAGTAGCAAGGTTCGCCTCACTGTGGGCCACAAAGGATCTAGAAAGGATCAAGTAGTCGAAAATATTCTAGATTCTGATGGAGATGGACCTTCACATGGTTATAAGTCAGAGGCCAAGGTTGTCCCCAATCTTGTTCGAGCAATTTTCGGCCTACACAAATTTCAAGTCGAACTTCTAATATGTGTCTATCAGAGCGTGGAAGGACCCACAACACCTATGGCACAAGCTGCCATATCTAGTATCTGAGACATACATACAAAAGATCGTGGGGACCTGGTCAGCAAAGTGGCACAAGCCCATAGAGCTTGATGTGGGTATGAGCAAAGGAGCAAAGAGATCTGTCGTGTAGTCGGCAGCTGTGCAAAAGCATAAGGAAGCAGCTTAGAAGGCTGTGTGCACCTTGGCTGAGCAAAAGAAAAAGGAAGTTGCTGCTAAGGCAACTGCAGATAAAGAACAGGTGGAGAAAGAGTTCGCTACCAAAGAGCAGGCAGAGAAAGAATGATAGGATACAAAATAAGGCAAAAAGTCAGCTTCACAACGCATAGATGAGCGGGAACTGTTAAAGCAGGAAGGAGGTGGTGGTGAGGAGAAGAGCACTCCTTTCACCTTGAAGAGGTGTGGAAAGGAGCAAACTATTGGAAATCAAAAGAATCATGAGTCTGATAAGAAGACACACATCAACCCAATGGTACTGACAGAAGGCGATCTCGATGAGATCGGTAACAAGGTTAGAGATATGACGACTGAGGTGTTGCAATAATTTGAGGAACAGTATATGCAAACACTAGGGAATGTCCAAAAGGATCTGTGTGAGCTACAGATCCAGGCTAGTAGGATTTAGGTGGGCATCAGGCAAACGAGCAGAGTACAAGTGAGCCTGGCACAGGGAATTGGAACAGTGGTGGAGATGGAACAGACTCTGGATCTCATAGTCATACAATTTCCAGAAGGGTTCGTTCGCACAGAGTCCAATGAGGTTCACGTCATGCTAAGTATCGTGAAAGAAATTGGAGTGAATTTGGTCGCGCTACCTCTCCAGACCCTCCACACATTACATTAGGGCGTTTCAGATGGGTTAAGGATCAGGGAGCAGCACACCTTCACAGTCATCAATGAGTTCAAGGTAAATAATGAATAGATGTTCGTGGAGAAAGCACAAGCGTTGCAGGCAAAGGAGGAGATGTAGACACGAAGCCATAGCCTGGAGATAGTGATCGAGCAGGCGTGCAAGTCAGTACCTAAATTGAACATAACAGAGGATGTTGAAGCCTCAACAAAAAGTAAGGAAATTGGTTGCCACGGTACGTGCATCAAAGGATGAAGTTGGCAAGGTTACTTTCGACTTCCAAATGAAGATCACAGAGCTGCAGATGAAGTTGCAGCTAACAACCTCACCAAAGGTTCGGGAGTAGCATGGAGCAGCAATCAAGTAAAATATGAACACATTGGATTCCGCAGTCATAGACTATGCAATGATGTTCAACGCAACAATGGAATTGTGGACAAATCTGCAGGAGGACCCGAACTTGCAGAAGCTGAACATCGATGTCCGCGAGACACAACAGAAGTATGATGAGGTCCGAGCATGTTGGCTTAATGGGGCCTAACCTAGGTTCAGAGTTGTTCGCGCCAACCAAGAAAACCCTAACGGTTGGCCCTTTCGGCAACAATCTGCATAGCACAGGCTGCAGTCTCACCCGAAGCAGTATTGGGGGATGCTATAACCAGTTTTATACATCCAGGGACATGTGATAAGTAGTTCTTAAGCTCTAACAATTCAGATCTACCTTTGCACAGATCAGTATACTTATAGGGCTCATTACTATAACTAAGGTAAATTGGCTTCTAGACCTTCATGAAGGCCTACGATCAGTCTTTGTGGACCTTAAAAAGACAATTTATCCCCTTTTGTGCATCAATAAATAACCCTAGATCTAACTTTGTGTTGGGTTGTGTTATATTCTTTCCATGACTAGCCTACATAGTTAACTGGGGGGTTAGAGGGGGGGGTGGAGCCCCCCCTTCGTTGCGGCGATTGCGTAGTGGGGGGGCAGGTAGTCCCCCTCTACGGGGTCCAGGACAGCGCCTCGAGGAAATGTTTTTTGGACCCTATATTAGGTTGGGTGGACCTACCTATGGTTTTGTTCATGGTTTTTCGCATATGGTTTTGGACGCGATGGTTTTCGATCCATGGTATTGGATGCTTTGCCATGTATAAATATGTATTGTAACATTGAAATGATCCAGGGGAAAATTTCTATGTATATGTGTTTTATGTGTTATGCTCTCGCATTGTTTATTTTCTGTGTTTTAGAATTTGTATGTAGGTAATTTCTGTACGGGGTTAAAACCTACACTTTGCGCAGATCTATCCAGTTTATCAGATATAACCCTTATCTTTGTGAAATTAGATAACTACTCAATTCATTCATAAATAAGATAGATTCAATGGTTTCACACAGCATTTATTCATTATTCCATAGAAAACACATTATAGGTGACAATTCATAACATAAACATAATTCAACAAAAATGCTCAGATTGCACAATAATTCTTCAAAATCAGTGTTTATTCAATTCTAGCATTCAAGTTACAGACTTCTCCACCTTATGCACTCAACTGCAGGCGTCTGCACACTCAGTTGTGGACTTTACCAAGGCCTTCTATAAACTCAGTTGCAAGAGCCTTCCCCTTCTCGCATAAGTAGAGGAAGCAAAGCCTTCCTACCTTAGCACTCACCCAAAATGGCCTCTATCTTGATTCTTCCTTATCATCTACTACTTCTAGACTCACTATGACTCAAATATATGGCCTTCTCAATACAATAACATGGTCCATGGACCATGGGTGAGTCTCAAAACCGACCCAAAACAAGGGGCTAAACCCCTTTGACTCCTATCTAGTTGCACGCTATGCATCCACATTTCGTGGAGACTTTACATATTTACAAAAACTTAATACAAAATTTGGGTTAACTAACCCCATAAGTGACCCTAGGGACCCTATCCCAAAAGGCCCCCAACACAAAGAGCATGACTCGCCCTTGAGTCACTCAACTAGTGCCTCAATTTTGTTGTGTAGACCTTCAAGCTGAACCCGTAACATTGCAACTTCAGAAATGCTATGCGTCATAGCCTGCTGCACTTCTTCGACCAATTTTTCTGTTGTCGAGCCCTCCACTGCTAGGCACATAGTCCTCTACGTCTTTTGTAGCACCTTGATTTTTTCCTGAAGTGACAAAGTAAGATGATAAGCTTCCTCTAGCCATGGTTGTAATCTGGCCCTTAGAAGGGCCTCTTTCCTCTGCAATTCTTCCACCTATGCTTGCAGGTTCTTTCCCTCTTGTAGCTTCGTGAGGTGTTGCGTTGGTGCCAAATTGCACACAGTCACTCGAACCTCATCATACTTCTACTGTGTCTCGCGGACATCGGTGTTCAGCTTCTGCAAATTCGGGTCCTCTTGCATATTTGTCCATAATTCTATTGTTGTGTCGAACATCATTACACAGTCTATGATTGCAGAATCCAATGTGTTCATATTTTCCTTGATTGTTGCTCCGCTTTTCTCTCGAACCTCTGTCAGAGTCATTGGTTGCAACTTCAACTACAGCTCTTCGATCTTCATTTGGAAGTCGAAAGTAGCCCTGTCAACTTCATCCTTTGATGCCCGTACTGCAGCAACCAATTTCCT
Organism: Pinus tabuliformis; assembly: GCA_031772625.1. Classification (NCBI taxonomy): domain Eukaryota; kingdom Viridiplantae; phylum Streptophyta; class Pinopsida; order Pinales; family Pinaceae; genus Pinus; species Pinus tabuliformis. The sequence goes on along the minus strand of CM062809.1, from coordinate 479,268,798 downwards.
TACTTTTGTTGAGGCTTCAGAATCCTCTGGTATGTTCAATTCGGGTACTAACTTACAGGCCTGCTCGATCATTGTCTCCAGACTCTGGCTTTGTGTCTACATCTCCTCCTTTGCCTTCAATTCTTTTGCTTTCTCCATGAACATCTACTCATTATTTACCTTGAACTCGTTGATGGCTGTGAGGACGCGTTGCTCCCTGATCCTTATCTCATCTGAAACGCCCTAATGTAATGCATAGAGGGTCTGGAGCGGTAGTGTGGCCAAATTCACTCCCATTTCTTTCTCGGTACTTAGCACAACCAGATCCTCATCCGACTTTGCACGAATAGACCCTTTTGGCAATGATATGACTATGATATCCAAAGCCTATTCTAGTTCCACCACTGTTCCAAGTCCCTGTGTCAGGCTTGCTTGTACTCTGTTCGCTTTCCCGACGCCTACCTGAATCTTGATAGCCTGGATCTGCAGCTCATGCAAATCCTTTTGGACATTCCCCAACGCCTGCATATAATTTTGCTCAAACTGTTGCAACACCTCAGTCGTCGTATCTCTAAGCTTGTCACCGATTTCATCGAGATCTCCTTCTGTCAACACCATTGGTTCGATGTGTGTCTGCTTATCAGACTTATGCTTCTTTCGATGTGCAATAGTTTGCTCCTTTCCATGCCTCTTCAAGGTGAAAGGATTGCTCTGGCCCTCACCACCAGCTCCTTCCTGCTCTAACAGTTCCTGCTCATCTGTGTGTTGTGAAGTCAACTTTTCTCCTTCTTATGTACCTTGTCGTTCTTTCTCTGCCTGCTCTTTGGCAATGCTCTCTTTCTCCACCCATTATTTTTTGCAACTACCTTGGCAGCAACTTCCTTCTTCTTCTGCTCGGCCAAGGCGCACGCGGTCTTATGAGCTGCTTCCTTATGCTTGTGTGCAGCTGTCGATTATGAGGCAGAGCTCTCTACACCTTTTCTCATACCCACATCAAGCTCCATGGCCTCGCACCACTCTGCTGGCCAAGTCCCCACGATCTCCTATACCTCTGTCTCAGATACCAGATATGGCAGCTTGTGCCACAAGTAATGTGGGTCCTTCCAAGCTCTGATAGACACATTTTGGATGTCGGCCTTGAACTCCGCATAGGCCGACAATTGCTCAAACAAGGTTGGGGACAACCTTGGCCTCTGACTAATAACCATGCGAAAGTCCATCTCCATCAGAATCCAAAAGATTTTTGACTCGTTGATCCTTTCCGGATCCTTTGTGGCCCAAAGCGAGACAAACCTCGTTGTCTCGGGTAAATATTTTTTATGCGGGGGAAACTGACTGTCCTCCGGCAATATCAAAGCTACTAAAACAATAGATAATAGAAGCCATGCATAATGAAATGACTTTCTCTCTTCCTAGGCTTCTCAGTAGTTCACGAGGAACTCCTTGCATAGATAATTTACCCAATTGTATTGGACTCCCTTTGCGCACTAGGCTACTAGTGACACTACCAGTGCTAGAACTTCATCCGCGCGGCATTTCCTCATGATTTTTCCCCCAAGAATCTGGGCGGTGAATTGCACCGTCTAGTCCTATATGGAGCAGATAGAATATCCATGTGACTTCTTAACAAGCCCATACTCTGCCTTCATCTTGTCTGCCAAATAATTTTCCCTAATTTTCCCTCCAAACTCCTTAGCAGGGTCCACTCCTTTGTAAGGAATCTTTGTTATGTGGTGGATTAACATTCCAGTGATTGGGATGGGCTCCCCAAGCCATAAGCACCTATCGTGCACCAGCACGATGAGCTAGCACACATACACACCATGTTGATAGTTGATCGATGAAAGTGCGGCACGGAGAGCATGTGCAACAGCCCAGCCTGTTCAACACCTCTGACCCACTTAATGGGTTCTAACCGCGTAACCCTAGTCTCCTTATAGTAGATTTTGGTCATATAATTGTTGGTCGCTAAGTGTGGGAACATCTCGTGGCCCGCGAGGCCCTAATCCTCCCTTTTCAATACAGGAATCTGCACTAGCGTTGTGCCTTCAAATTCCACCTATTCAGGCAACTGGGGATTCGATACCATGAATTTCCAAGACTCGAGGTCCTTGGTAACCTTTCTTTTTCATCAACCTCTTTGGCATCAAATTCCTCCACACCTTGGTATTCCTCCTCCTCCAAATCAACCACTTTCTCTGGTTGTTTGTCTATTTTCTCCTTTTGTTGCACCTCTTGATTCTTCCTCGGTGACATTCTCACCGGCATTGGCTTCTTCTGGTTTTCTTTTGCGGCTAGTGGCTTCTCTTTTGTGGCAGATTTCTTCACCCTCAGTGACCTCGGCGTGGTAGTCATAGGGGTTGACGTTTCCATACTTGAACTCTCGGGTCCTGGGGTGTCAGATACAGCATCTTCGTAACTTACAGCTTCGATGGGGTTTGTTGTAGTCATTCATTCAATGAATAGTTCTTGGGCTGCTACAGTGTAGTTTATAAAAGAGGGGCGCATGACGAACTCTTCCTATCACTGATGATTCATAAGCTTTAGACAGCAAAGCACCCAAACAACTCTCAGAATGCAATGTGTTCTTCGTTGGACCAACAAGCACAATTTATAGGAAGTTTTGAATTCAAATCCAACTGTTCCCCCCAAATTTTGGTAATAAATTCATCTTTGGTGGCAAATCTCCAAAGATTTTCGCCATAAACAGTGCCTCCCTACTCCTCTTAACTAATTTCTGGCCATCAGATCATGAATAGTAACCTCAACGACTACTTTTGGAACCACCTACGCGGCACCATCCTCCCTGGCGCAACTCATCCAGTGCAACTTCACCTGTCGCACCCCTGTCATCCGTCACACATCCTTTTTACCACGTTCTTCCCATAGTTATGAAACATAGTTTATAGTCCTACAATCTCTTGCAGCTATCTAGATTACTAAGGTTGTCCTGCTTCGATATAGTCATTGCGCAGGGGCAGGATCCCCTATGTACAGCTTCAACCTACTTCCATTTACTTTTCTAGGGAATGGTCTCCATTCGACTTCACGAGTTGGACTGCACCACCATCCATGATCTCCTTAATAACATATGGGCCCAACCAATGCATTGGAAACTTTCCTAGAAATTTCATGAACTTGCTATCATACAATAGTACCAAATCATCTACCTTCAATGTGCGCAGCTTAATATGTCGATCATGCCATGCTTACTCACGCTCCTTTTGCACTTGCTGTTGAAATTCTGCAAGGAAGCAGTCTTCTTCTAACTCCATGATTTGTGCAAGCTATTCCTCCAAGGTCTCACGGTTTGCCATCTCTGTCAATACTGTAATCCGTAAACTTGGCATAATATTCTCCATTGGCATTACTGCTTCAACTCCATAGACCAACCTAAACGACGTTTGTCCTATCAATTTCTTGTAGGTCATCCTATAAGCCCATAACACAGCATGTACGTGCATGTTCTAGTCATTCCTCTATGCATTGCATACCTTTTTCAATGCAAGTTGCATAATCTTATTACAAGCCTCCACTGTTCCATTCGCCTGTGGGTGATAGGGCATGCTCTTCTTATGGTACACCTGAAATTCTTCAAGCATCACACTAATCGTCTCATTCAAAAAATGTGTACCCCTATCACTCATCAATATCTTTAGGCATCCAAACCTCATTAAGACATATTCAAACAAAAACTTCGCAGTAGTGGATGTCGTACAATCCTTTACTAGTTGTGCTTCTACCCATCTGGTTAAATACTCTATTGCAGTAATGATGTACCACGCTCTCGTCTTCTTACCTGGTGGTTGTATTGGACCTATAAATTCAATGGCCCACTTATCAAATACTTGCAATGAAACTTGAGGATTTAAATGCAAATCGTCCCTTCATGAAGGCTACCCCGTACTTTGACAAGCATCACATGCCTTGCAATAGGCCTTAGAATCCATGTGTAATGTTGGCCACCATAACCCAGCGCGCAAAATCTTTTGTGTGCTTGCTTTCCCTGCATACTGACCTCCTACCATTGCTCCGTGGGCTTCAGCTAGGTTACTAGCACGTTCAAACTTCGAAACATACCTTCATAGTATCTCATTCATTACCATCTTATATAAATGACCTATGATCACTGAAAAATTTTCGGTGCGAACTACTAACTCCTTCTTTTGTTGAGTGGAATAACCTTCTGGAGCTGTTCCTGTCAGTAAGAATTGATTAATGTCGGCAAAAGATCGTCCGCGATGCACACCACAAAGAGTTGCACGTCTGGTAGTCCTTCCTCCAAACTACTTGGTTCCTCACCTATTTTAATCCTTGAGAGATGGTTCGGGCCTACATTCAGCCTTCCAGGCTTCACAGTCACCTCAAAGTCATACTCTTGGAACAATAGTAACCAACGACAGATTCCCCCCCCCCCAACACAGGCTTATTGACCAGGTACTTCAACACAGAGTGATCAATATACATTTTAAAGTGTCTGCCCAACAAATAATGTCTAAACTTCTAAAATGTGTAGATCACCGCCAACCCTTCGTGCTCTTTAGTGGAGTAATTCTTCTCAGCTTTGGATAACTTCCTGCTCGCGAAAGCTATTGGATGATCAAGCTCTCCCTCACCTACTTGTGTTAATATATCTCCTAGCGCAATGCAACATGCATCAACATGCACATGAAACTCCTTTTTCCAGTCTGGAAACACCAAAATAGGCATTGTCACCATTTTCTCCTTCAAGACATCCAAACTGCACTGACAGTCTTCATCCCAGCAAAACATCGCATCTTTCTTTAACAATTTTTCCATCGGCGCGATTATCTAGGCATATGCCTTGATAAACTTCCTGTAGTACCCAGTGTGTCCCAATGTCGCGCGTAGTTGTTTCACATTCCTAGGGGCTTCCAAATTCACAATTACAATGATCTTTGTAGGGTCCACCATCAAGATATGCTTACATACAACATGACCAAGGAAAATCCCAAAAGGCACACATAATATACATTTCTTCAAGTTCGGCGCAATCTGATACCTTCGACATGTATCCAGCATGAAGTGCAGACTTGCAACATAACGCTTTACTAACCTGAACACAATCCAATCATCAAAATTTACTTCCAAGAACTTATGAATAAACACGACCCAGGAAAAGATTGCAAGCGTGTTCTTCAGTCTGAATGGCATCACTGTATATTGGAAGAAACCCGACTCAGTCACGAAGGCTGCCTTTCTTCGATCTTTCAGTGTGATCTTTATTTGATGATATCCCAAAAACCATCAATGAATGAATATGCCTCATGTCTGCCAACATTCTCTAATACTTTGTCAATAAATAGTGTCAAAAATGGATCATGCACACAGGCATCATTTAACTTCCACCAATCTCACCCTTCTGTTTCTTTTCTTCGACCACCACAAGGCTTACCCAATATGATTCCTCTACATGCTTAATAATACCAACTTCTAGCATTTTATCCAGTTCTAGGTGCACCTTCTCCTTATACTTTGGATTCAGTCGATAAGGTTGTTACTTAATAGGCTTCGTATCTGGTTTCAATGTGATCTTCATAACACCTAAATCTTTGAAAATCCATTTCAAATATGAAAACTTTGTTCGGAATAAGCCCTGGTACTCATTAAGCAACTAAGCTACCTTATCAACCGTATCTTCATCCCAATAGTCTCCTATATTCACGAACTTAGGTTCTTCTTCAGATCCAATTTTTACCGGATGAGTTTTCAAAGGCTCTGATATATCTGGGTTCTCCACCTTTGGACCTTCGACTTCGCATTGTCCTTTGGTTTCTGGAATTGTAATATTCTGCAGATCGTCCTCTTCTACAGCAGCAGTTACATTATAACATTATAGCGCATGGCGCAGCTGTGTAATCCAATTTGGCTAAGACCATTCGACCGGTTCCTTCGGTGTTCTGAATATAGCTTCTTTTATTTCTTGCAGTGCTTCATCAATACTCTCAAATCCATCCTCAAAGCTGAAGGTTAATAGAAAACTATCCCTTAAAATGTCCCATTCAGCAGTCCTATGGCAAAGCTCTGTCTTTAAATACTAGTTCATTGGGATTGTATCTAGTGTATGACAGAAGCTATGCACCCATTTTGGTTGGGGTTCTGTTCCCCAGGCATTATTCCATCGTGTTAAATGATCACACAGATCATCCTTGCCATTATATTTTTCTATCATTCTAGTATTATCATACTCGAACCTTAACTTCATCATTCTTTTGTACTCTCTCCATCCAGCAAATCTCTCCTTGTGCGTACCCCAACAACGGGTAGGCATAGCGCACAATGCCAACTCCAATGCCTGGAATCGATGTTCTTCCGATAATTCCCTTTCAAATTCATTCAGAAATAGTTCCACATTAGTCAAACCATCATAATGCGAAAGAATTTTACCTTAGTCTAAACACACCTCAACGACGTGGTCATCATATTGCAACGGAGCGTAGATACTTCATGCAGCCTATTCTGCTAGTGCTCCAATTCTTCATCGGAGTCTGAGGCACAGGGGCTATCCCTGTCCCATGCAATTCGTCCATCGGTTATAGGATTGATCCAATCCTCATCTCGCGATCTTATCTTGTATATATGATCCTGATTCGAATAGAAAATGGCATCAACCCATGGTATTCATCCACCCATGGTATTGTAAGTGGCATCCACCCATGGTATTCATTCACCCATGGAATTTACCCGTGGTATTGTAACCAAAAAAGACTACAAGTAACAAGTCGCATTTTGTAAAAAGACAATTTTTCCACCATAGTGTAGCTTTTATAGTTATTCTCCATTTTAATAAAAAGTTTCTTTGTGGTTTTGTTTATTGGCCATTCTCCTCTTTTTCTTCTAGAAATTTCAATTTTTCTGGATCTTTGTGGTGGCCACGGTGGCGGGCTCTGCATCAATGATCCTCTTCTCTCTGTCGGTCCCCTTATTGGGTTCTGATTCAGAGTCGGAACGTATGTTTGATTCAGAAGCCTTCAGCTCAGCCACCAGTAACTGCTTGGCCCGACACTCACTTGTATTGCGAGTGGAGATCTTATGGAACTCACACCATTTTCTCTTGTCCTTCTTCGTCTCCGTGGTGTTGTTCTTTGCTTGTGGCTTCGTCGTGTTGTCCTGGGTAGCCCCAGCTTGGCTTGGTCCCTTGTTTTGTGGTTTGGGGGTGCCTTTTCCTTGCTTTGGATTCGCAGATCCGAAGTCTCGATTCCCCTGTTTAAACTTCTTCTCAATCTTCACAACATATCGATACACTGTGCCGAGTGAGGAAATATCCAGGAACTCCATCTCATCCTGGATGTACTTGTGTAGATAGTCGTGGTACTGTTGAGGGCCCCGAAATCGGGTCAACAACAAGGGGGATACCCACCCGGTCGGGAACCTGGTTGGCGGCTCCTTTCCCGTTTGGTGTAGTGGGTCCGACTGGGGATAATGGGACCAGCTTCCCAATCTAAAAGATGTGTGTGTGTGTGTAGATTTTGACGATGCTAATCTAAAGGTAATTTTAAGCTAATTTAATTCTAGACTCTAAACTGACTCTATGCTACTGTAATCTAACAAAAACAGCACATCTAATCTATACTAACCCGGGGTAAAATTCTTTCATTATGCGATCTAAAAAGATTTCATACAACAATTGGTAATAAAGATCATTCAGCTATCATAAGAATATAAATCAATTAAGATAAACCATTCTGCATAAGAAGTTAGGCAGGACAGTTGTGAACAGCATATCGCATAATCAGTTATTCATATGTCAAGCACAAACAAATGACTCCACCGTACAAAAGTGCCAAATGGTAACCCACACATTCATACATTAACATATAAACAACTCAGTTGTATATCACTCTAAGAATATGAGCAGAAATTAATCAAGAGATAAAAGTACCATTTATGACTGATTTCACTCACAAACTTCAAGCAATAATGATTTATCTCTACTTACTTCTAACATCTACTAAGAGTACAGAAGTGCAACATCAGTAGCAGACATTAAAATGTAAACATAAATAAATCTCGATCCATCCATTCATCAAAAACCCCCTCCGAGGGTGCAAAAGTGCATGTTCTGAGGACAAGTTTTTTGACAAATTTCTGGACCCTTCTCCAAATGCCATGAGAAGGGTTAAATACTACTAACTAACTAATCTTAATTACACAAATTTAGGAAACGGCTTCAAATGACCGCCCTTTTACTAAAACAAATTTATTTCTAAAAATTGAATATAATTTCTAACCGTTTCTGTATCTGCTCCTTAGTGCTGTAAGCAATGCAAGGTTCGCCTGGAAAGAGTCGGCTGGTTGTCTTTTCCTTTTGCTCGAGCGATAAAAGTAGAAATAACAAAAGTTGGCACCTCTTTCTAAGAAACTAGAAGATATTTTTGAAAATCTTCCTCTGGCTGGGTGTTTTTGCTGTGTGTATACTTAGTATAACCCAGATTTCTTTCAAACTGATTGTGTTGTTGCTATTTCGGTTTCCGGCCATGCGAATGACTCAATGAGTTAGGGATTTCGTCGCCTGAACAATCCTACGTATTGAAAATTGCTTCCGTTCTTTGTTCTAGGCTTTTCTGAAGCATCATCCCTTTTTGGGCATTTTTCTTTTTGCTTTATCCAATCTGAGCTTCAGGATCTTTTGCAAACATGCTGCTTTTATGCGCCTTTGACTCTGAGTCTTGGATAGTCTATTTTCATCAGTGCCTATTGAGTGATACTCTGGCATCCGCGGCCCTGCTGCATGCGGAATTCATCTGCGAAGGCATCTCCTCTCTGTTCTTCTAGTATTGGCGCTTTCCCCTTTTCCTTGGATGTTTCCTGCATATAGATTTATATTAGTTGCTGCCTTGCAGTTCACGCAAAGGAAAAGAGAATTGACGGAAAGATTGACATGAAAGCTTTAAGTTCTAATGAATGCATAATCATGACACTCATAATGACTTGACTCTTCGAAAAACGCAACACGATCATCTTTGGATACTCAGGTGTGCGATCATTAATTTCCCTTAAGGTGCGTGCTCAATTTTGGGTTTACAGATCATGCCAAAGAAACTTTGCGATGAGTGGGTTCTACGATTTGCATCGCAGCAATTAATAGTCTCATTCGTCGCAGATCGCAAATCGCAAAATCGCAGTTTGTAGGATCGCAAATCGCAATATCGCAATTTTCATTTGTTTATTGTGTGCTGCTTTTGTGACATTGCGATATGCGACGTCGCATATCGGCCGTCGGCGATTCCTTTTTGTTTTCTTTTAAGGGCGCTTTCAAAATATGTGATGCGATGAATTTCACATCGCTTCTTTGCAGCTTATTTACGTGCATAGGAAAACGCTTCACTCTCTCTTTGCGATGCGATATAGCTTTTAGGGAGTTAAATACAAAAATTTTGATAAAAATATTTTTGGGATTTTTGTTAAGGGTCCCCCTTTGCTTGATGTTATTGCTAATATCAAACAAAGAGGGGGGTTGTTGGTGACCAAACCAATGGCGATTCACAGTGAAGAACCAGTTATCTCTGCTTTTCTATTGACATTTCCACTTCCGAAACAGAAAAATTTTCATATGTCTAAATTTTGTTATGGACAGATAGAGTAGATTACCCCTTATCATGTCAATGATACTTCATCTCAACCCTTTTTTTATTCCAAATGTCTGCTTCCTTAGGCTTATTTCTTGCATTCATACCAGACATTACTTGGTCCTTTTTTAAAAGATAAAATAAGGTCTTCTCTGCGTACTGGCTTTAAAATATGCTCATTTGTCGTAGGTAGAGCCTCTGCTGCCCGCAAGCGTCCATAGCCTCGACAGGGTTACCATGTTATCCAGCAATGATCCTTTTTCCTGCTTGAAGTTATTTGCAACATTTCAGAGAAAAATCCTTTTTGACACTTTTTCCTTTTTTACTCTCTAAAGAACAATGTCTTGGTTTGGTGGCCAAATTATGACACAGTCATTCACTTGATTTACACTTTTGCTGAACAAGTTGGCTCGTGATGAGACCCCTTGTCTTTTGATTGCAACAATCTTGAGTCGTTGCCCTGTTTTGATAGACAGTTTTGGCAAAGTCAGCAAGTTATAATATCTGTGATCATGATAAGTCGGCTCGTGATGAGACCTCTTATTCTTTGAGATATAGTGTTTTCTCGGATTGTTTCTCTGAATGTTGCGGTTTCCTTTAGCAGGGAGGAAGTCACTGTTTTTCCTTAAGAAAGCTCTAGACGACAATAATGGCGTTTGAAAACAACAGCTTTACAGAGAATATTTATTTTATTATTGATGATACCTTTCATTGTGCTAGCATAAAACAATTTTTTACCAAAGGTTGATTTCATCAAAGTTTTTTGAGAGGTTGAAACTAATATCATATTCAGGTTAAAGTTAACTCTATTTGTCAATAATAAAAATCAGATTTTTCGAAAAGTTTTGCTATTTGTACAAGTGAAATCAAAATCTGATAGAGAGTTAGTGTGCTCTTTCATGAATCTTTTTCAATGATCATTTACAACCGGTTTTATTTATAAGAAAGAGAAAAACAAAATAAAAGAAACTAAAACTATCCTACAAAAATAGAAGAGTGATCTTCTATGGAAAATACATTTTAAGAATCTGTCCATTCACAGGCAAAGAATCTCTTCTACCTGCCAAATCCTGCAACACAAACGTCGATGGGCCTATGACTTCTACAATCTGAAAAGGACCAAGCCACAGCTTCTGAAATTTCGTATGTTTGCCCTTTTCTTCATGAGCCTTATCCCATTTCAAAACTAAATCTCCCATCTGAAAGTTCTTTTTGGTTATGATGGCTGAGTCAAAAGAGGATTTTATTAGCGCTTGGTGGTGAGCATGGGTTTTCTTAGCTTGTTCTCGGCGTTCTTCTAGTTTGATTATCTCCATTTGTCTCAATTGCAAAGTGGAAGTAGATACTTCATCGATGTGTTGTACTAGAGACAAAGAGGGAATGACTAAGTGAGTTGGAATAACCACTTCTTTCCCATAAACTAAATTAAAGGGAGAAGTGTCGATTGAAGCTTTCTTTGTGATTCTATCTGCCCATAAAGCATTTACCAGCGCTTTGTGCCAATTCTTTTGGTTTTGGTCGACTGTTCTTTTGATAATCCTGATTAGGTTTTTGTTTGTTGATTCAGCCAACCCATTACCTTGCGGATAGTAATTGGCAGAATATTTCAGTTTGAACCCTCGGGTAAAAGCATGTTAATGTGTCTCATTATATGGAAAAAGCAAAAAAGTACTCAAATAAAAAAAGATAAAAAAAATAATAATATAAAAATATCAATTAAATGAGTTGAGTTTCATACTTGTTAATTATAAAAGATAAATGCTAAATTTGTAACAAAGCTAACTCACAATAAATTTTGGTAAAAGCTATAGTGAACCTATTTAATGGGTTTAGAAAATATAAATAATGTTATAAAAAGTAAATACTAAATTTGCAAATAAGTCAACTGATAGTAAATATTGGTAAAAGCTATGGTTAATCACTCACAAAATATAAATAACTTGATGTAAAGTTAAATGAAATGCTAAAACTCTTATATATATATATATATATATATATATATATATATATATAACTAGAAGTAGAATTTCTAAACAAATAATTTTATATATTATATTTTGAATAATATAAAATATGTTATTATAATCATAATTAAAAATTTTATTATAAAAAATATAAAATATATTTTAAAAAATTTCAAAAAATAATTTTAACATTTTGTTATATGTTATTTTCAAATTTCTATTAAAAAAAAATGATTTTATAAACTTGAAAGGGTAGTTTCTTGGGTCGCGGTTTTATATATACGAAAATATGATCATTTTTACTAGTATTTTAATAATAATTAAAAAATATGCTTACTTTTTATTTTTGAATTTGTTTAGCAATCTTTAGAATGTTTACAACACATCTCTTAAAGAAATTGGAATTAAAAAACATAAATCAATAGAGAAATGGGGGGTCGCGGTTTTGTCACTAAAAAATTTATGTAAAATATTAATGATACCTTTTAAAGAAAATGAATAAATTAGATAAAAATTATATATTAAATTTTAGAAAAAATATGACATGAAATTGAATTTAAATTGACATGTTTTGTCTTCTTTTACCACCACCTAGTTTTTGATGATTTTGTGAATTTAAGAGTAAACACTCCAACTCCATTTATTTTTATAAAACTTCTTTGCCACAAAAATGGAAAAAGTGATACACATTAACATGCTTTTACCCCCTCTTTTTAGTGCAAAATCAGTGATTGCATTTCCAGAAAAGTATGATGCATTATCAAACATTAAGGCCGTTGGCAATCCAAACCTAGTGATGATAAATTGATCTATGAATTCAATAACGTTTTCAGAATTAACTGTCTTGAGAGGAACTGCTTCTACCCATTTAGTAAAATAATCTGTTGCCGTGAGGATATACCTATGCTGCTTAGAAGAGTGAGGAACGATCTCACCTATTATGTCCAAGCCCCATTGGTTGAATGGTTGCTCGATGTTAACCGGCTGTAGTGGCATGGACGATTTCCTTTGTTTCCCTGCAGCAGTCTGGCAGATTTGGCATTTCCTTACGTAATTGTATGAGTCTTTGAACAGCGTGGGCCAATAATATCCTGCACGTAAGATCTTATGCGCAGTAGCTTCTCCAACATAGTGTCCACCTGCTGGTCCATCGTGGAGTTCCTGCAAAACCTTTTCGGCTTCAGTTTTCTCAAGACACCTAAGAAGTACAGAATCATAATTCCTTTTAAACAGAACATCATTTATGAGCTGGTATTGTTTAGCTTTCAACCTCAGAGCTCTTTTCTTGGTGTGATCCAGGTGTGATGGAGCATACCCGTTCTTAAGATAATAAATGGTGTCCGCATATAATGATTCTGCGTCGTTTAGGCTTACCTCATACGTGTGTACCTCTTCAGATGAGTTCTCAGGAATTTGCGACGCTCCAGCTAACATCTTGCAGAAGCCTTGACCCCTTACGATGTTTGCTGGTTTGATCTCAAGATCGTATTCTTGTAGAGCGGTAATCCAATTTGCTCTCTTTTCGCCCACATCCTTCTGTACCAAAAGGTTTCTTACCGCTGGAAACGGTACTACGACTTTGGTATGGGCTTTAAGTAAGAAAGGTCTGAAATATTTGATCGCTTTGAAAATGGCATATGCCTGTTTCTCCACGTCTGAATAATTGAGTTCAGCACCTTGTAAGTTCGAGCTAAAGAATGCGATTGGAGCTTCCGCCTTCTCTTGATTTACTTGAGTCAAAATCGCGGCATAAGATTTCTCTGAGGCAAAAGTGTATAAGATGAAAGATTCTGAAAAATTTGGGGTAGCTAAAGATGGAGCATTGATGATAGCTTGTTTGATCAAGTTGAATGCTTCGTGCTCATCTTGACCCCATTTAAAATTTGAATTCTTTTTTATCATATTTTGTAAGGGAGAAATAATACGTGAAAAATCCGGGACAAATCTTTTTACAAAATTGATCTGTCCAAGGAAAGATTGCATGGCCTTTTTGTTATGGGGTATGGATATTTCGGAAATTTCTTTGATTCTGTCAGGTTCAATGTGAATACCAGATTTCGACACTATGAATCCAAGCAATTTCCCTTCACTTAATGCGAAAAAAGATTTCTTTGGGTTAAGTGAAATCCCAGACCTTAAGCATCTTTGAAAGATTTGTTTCAAATCTTTGAGATGGTCGCTTCGCTTCTTGGAGTACACTGTTATATCGTCCAGGTAAATCACTACCGATTTATTGACTAAACCTTTAAACGCGATGTCCATGGCTCTCTGAAAAGTAGCGTCGGCATTGATCAGACCAAATGGCATCTTCCGATATGCGTATGTGCCCCATTTGGTTCGAAATGTGGTTTTCAACTGATCATCGGGATGTACCAGCACTTGATTGTATCCTGAAAATCCATCCAGGAAAGACATTAATTCTGAGCCCGCTACTGCCTGTAGTATTTGCTCCATAGGTGGGAGGGAAAAATTATCTTTCTGACAGGCTTTGTTGAGATTCCGGAAATCAATACAGATTCTAATATCTCCATTTTTCTTCCTAACAGGCACCATATTGGATACCCATTTGGAGTGTCTGACGGGGAAAATTATTCTGGCTCTCAACAATTTATTTAGCTCAGTCTTTATCTGATTTTCTAAGTCGAGGTGGATTTTTCTGAGCTTCTGCTGGACAGGTTTTTCATTGTCAATCATAGGGATAGTGTGTTGAATGATAGAAGTGTTGTATGTTTTCAGCTCATCGTAATTCCACGCAAAAACGTTTTTGTATTGTCTCAGAAGACGGATATATGTTGATTTTTCTTCAGGGGCTAGGCCGTGGCCTAGATTAACGTTTTGCGGCTTCTGATCGGTTCCTAGGTTCACTAATTCATAGTTCAGAGTTGAACTGTAGAGTTTAGAATTGGCAGACCTTTTAAACCGACTTTTCAAATCATATAAATCTTCTAACTTAACCACCGATTTAGGTATAGCATTATCAGTGCTATTTTGGTGAATTTGGTGATCATGATGGTCTTCGTCAATTATTTGATTTGAGTAGGATCCTTTAGAAGTGAGGAAATTTACAATGTCTGGATCGTCGTTGAATACTCTCCAGTTGGTGATGTTGTCAGGGATGGATGGTCTAAAGATTAATTCTATTGAAAACCTATCGGGACTAAAATCTTCGGAGGGGATCAGTCCAAGGGTAATTTTAGGGGCGAATGTTCGCCCTTTGGCGAAATTAAGGGGTTTTAAATTTTTAGTGGGCGAATATTTTGTATCATAGTACATTTTTACAAATCACCTCAAATAGCCCACCTTATTTTAAGGGAGAGGGTAAAAAAGGTAAATTTAGCCCTTGAAATTAGGACTTACGACCTTCCATTCGCCCATTTTCAAGAATAGGTTTTATTTAAGTGAATCCATTCGCCCATTTTCAAGAACATGTTTTATTTAAGTAATCCTATGGGTCAAATACCATATTTATAAAAGAGGTATGGTAAATTAATAAAAATATAAATAAATGAGAGGTATGGTAAATAAATAAAGCATTTTTTATATTTACTCCATAAGTCACCTTATATACATGTAAGGGTGTAAACAAATAAAAATATAAGTAAAGTGGAGGTATGGTAAATAAATAAAAATATAAGTAAAGTGGAGGTATCGTAAATAAATAAAACGTCTTTTTATACTTACTCAAAAGGTATGGTAAATAAATAAAAATATAAATAAACTAGACCGTAAATAAATAAAACCTCTTTTTATATTTAGTCCATAACCCTCGTTCTATTTATGAAGGCTCAAGAAAGAGGTTGGGCCAAATACCATATTTGTAAAAGAGGTATGGTAAATTAATAAAAATATAAATAAACGAGAGGTATGGTAAACAAATAAAACATTTTTTTATATTTACTCCATAAGTCACCTTATATTTACGAACACTCAAAAAATGGGTTATATTTAGGTGAAACCTATGGCCAAAATACTATGGGACAAATACCATGGACTAGATTGTTATTAATACCATGCAAAAAACCATTATTAACCCTAATATTAGAATTAATAAAAACAAAAATGGCACATGGTATTGACCCATGGTCTTCACCAAAATGGCACATGGTATTGACCCATGGTATTCACCTGGAATGTAGCCTATTTAAATGGGGGAATTAAACCAGCATGTAGCCTATCCTAAGATTTACTAGGACTTTACAAACTTTTATTATTTAGTGAAAGACTCGCCAAGATCTTACAAGATTTTACAATTGAGTAAAATATTCGCCATGCCTGGTGAGAGATTCGCCAAAAAATTATATATACATATTATATTATTGATAAAATCGCCTTCCATTTTTCCTATATACCATGGAGATTCACCCATTTATTATATTTATAAATTTAGGGGGGGTTCTTAAAATTTTCCCTGGATCAATCTAGAGGCTACGTTAGCTAACAGGTCTGCGCTCGCATTTTGGAGTCTTGGGATTGATGAAATATTAAATGCTATGAAATGTGAAGTCAGATCTTGTACTAAAGATTGATAGTGCTTTAAATGACTTGACAGGCAATGTATGGTGTTACGTACCTGTTTGACGACAATTTCGGAATCTCCAAAAACTTGAAGATACTTAACATTCAACCCGATTGCTTTGTATAGGCCTTGCACCAAGGCTTCGTACTCTGTTGTATTGTTTGTGCAATCGAACTCAAGTCTGCATGTAAGCATGATCTTGTTCCCATCTGGGTTAATCAGAACGCATCCTGCTCCTACTCCCTCGTTAGACTTAGAGCCATCAAAATATAATTTCCAAAATAAAGACGTATTTACAGAGTTATCTAAAAAATCAAAACACTTTGAATCATCAGTTTGGGAAAAAATTTCAACTTGGGACACAACTGAATTTTCTAAGTAAGGTGAAGTGTGAGCATTGAAATTGCCGAGGAAAGAATCTACCGAGTAATTGCCTATGATACTGCTGTTGTATGCTATTGCTTCGTTCTCTCCTTCCAATTCTGTCACTATGTACTTTTGGTGCAATTCTCGTTCAACCTTTATTTGATTGGGTTTACCGTTGTAGGGTAACCATATGTGTGACCAGTCGGTTGAGAAATATCCGTGGAGTTTCTCAGACCAATCCCTGCTAAGAATTAAACCATAGAATTCAGGGATATCAGCTACTAGAATGTCGATAACCTGACATACTTTCGGGTTAGACGACAATCTTATGGTCACCTGGTTAAGTTCACCAATCACTTCGACTTGAGATCGATCAAGTTGAACTATGCGCACTGCGAATTTCTGAGGCTGAACATTCAATTTGGCACATATTGATCTGGGTAGAATATTCGTTGAAGCACCAGAATCAATCAAGCAATTGTGTACGTTTTTATTGAAAATTTCATAAGTGAGAAGAAAAGGAGGAGTATGGGATCTTGACCTTCCTCCAATCAAAGCAATGTCATTCGGATCAATCTTATTGATCATGTTGGTTGGAGGTCTTCCCATGTTGTGGGAAGCTACAGCTGTAGGTAAAGATGTAGTAGGTACGGCATGTAATTCTTTCATCATTATTTTCTGTTGATGTTTCAATTTGCTCAATTCGTAAAGAGTGATATTAGCCCTAGTCTTTTTCATGTCATCGATAATGTTATACTCCATTTCATCTGACACTATCAGTGTTCTTGATGGAGGTGCTTGATCTGATTGGACTGGGCTAAATTGGGTCACTCTAGCAGTTGTTTTCTTTGTTGTGACCTTATCTTTTGTTGCAGGGCTTGCGCCCTTCTGTTTAGGGGTAGTTTGGGGAGGATCAAGTTGATTTTTTCTTCGTGTGCTAACCGAAAATGCTTCTTGATCCTCTTCTTGTGGGAGGATAAAATCCCACATTCCTTGTAGTTCCACCACTTCTTCATCATCGGTCTGCCCTTCAGTGGTATTCTCTTCTTCTTCTTCTTCCTCAGATTCGACGTTTGAGACAGCATTGGGTGGTTTCACCTCCATGGGAAGGTTTCTTTTAAAAGATCTGTAGGGCTTTTTTGAAGAAGTTTCTGCTACTTGTTTTCTTATATCAATCATCTCGTTGGACATGGCCTTTAACACCTTTTGTAATCCTTCCATATCGAAAGTATCCTTCGTTTGCTTCTTCTTGGTGTCTTCTTTGAAAGAGATCTTCTTAGATTTACGTTCTTCTATTGCAGATCACTTTTCTAGGGCAACTACGCGCTTTTCTACTGCTAACGCCTCAGTTAAGTTTTCAACTAAGGTCGTCTTGTTTGCCCTATCTACGAAGATAGCCAAGTTTGATGGTAAAGCCGTGATGTACCATTCACATCTTACTTCCTCGCTGGGTTGAGAAGCAGCGGGAATTTTGTTGAGGATCTTATTGAACCGTAAATTGAAATCTTTAATGGGTTCTCTAGCCTCAGCTTTAAGATTAGATAGGTCATTTATCAATGTCGTTGTTGATCTGTCATCGCCAAACTTGGTGAGGAATTGATTTTGAAAAATGTCCCAACTTGTGATGGACCCGGAAGGTAACGAAAAGTACCATGACCCGGCTGTTCCTTGCATTGTGTAAGGAAAAAGTCGGACGACAGCATCTTCGTTAGTAACTCCGTTGAGATTAACAGAAAGCATGAAATTATTGATATGCTCTTCAGCTAGCATGCCTGATTCTGGATTGAATTTAGGTAGCCACTTCTCAAGATGGGCTGGTATTGGGCTCAGGGGTGGAGGCATTAAAACCGCCCCAGGATTATTCCATGGAGACTGGGCCATCGTTGAGCCGCTAGTTAATGAGAGTGCAGAAGATGGTCCCTGATGCTGAGAAGATGAAGGTATTATGGTCTTTGATGATTGAAGAGGAAGTGTTGTGGAAGATGGATGAGTGATTTGGGATGAGGATGTGGGTGGTTGACTTCCCGGTGAGGGTGTTGAAATGGACGAAGTAGATGAAAGAGTCTCTCGGTCAGACTCTGGTGGTGCTTTCCTTGCTCTTTTCCTAGTAGGGAGAGGGAGTTCACCTGGTTGAATACCAAAATTTTCACTCTTCAATCTGGTCAGAGGATGAGCAGGATTGTACTGCGAAGTCACACTGTTATTAGATTTATCAGACCTAAGAAAAAATAGAGAATCCCTAGAGTTTACGAATCAAAGTTTGAATTTCAGGGGGTTCAATAATGAGTTGGTCTGATATATTAGAGTAGGTAGCAGCGGTGGATACTCGAGCGACTTCTAAATCTGGGTTTAACCGTACTGGAGAAGTCAGAGGAGTTGATGAGGGTGATTTACTCTCAGAATGGCATTTAGATTTTGACTTGGTTGCCATTCATAGTTCATGCCCTCCTTCTAGCGCCAAATATGTTGAGGGCCCCGAAATCGGGTCAACAACAAGGGGGATACCCACCCGGTCGGGAACCTGGTTGGCGGCTCCTTGCCCGTTTGGTGTAGTGGGTCCGACTGGGGATAATGGGACCAGCTTCCCAATCTAAAAGATGTGTGTGTGTGTGTAGATTTTGACGATGCTAATCTAAAGGTAATTTTAAGCTAATTTAATTCTAGACTCTAAACTGACTCTATGCCACTGTAATCTAACAAAAACAGCACATCTAATCTATACTAACCCGGGGTAAAATTCTTTCATTATGCGATCTAAAAAGATTTCATACAACAACTGGTAATAAAGATCATTCAGCTATCATAAGAATATAAATCAATTAAGATAAACCATTCTGCATAAGAAGTTAGGCAGGACAGTTGTGAACAGCATATCGCATAATCAGTTATTCATATGTCAAGCACAAACAAATGACTCCACCGTACAAAAGTGCCAAATGGTAACCCACACATTCATACATTAACATATAAACAACTCAGCTGTATATCACTCTAAGAATATGAGCAAAAATTAATCAAGAGATAAAAGTACCATTTATGACTGATTTCACTCACAAACTTCAAGCAATAATGATTTATCTCTACTTACTTCTAACATCTACTAAGAGTACAGAAGTGCAACATCAGTAGCAGACATTAAAATGTAAACATAAATAAATCTCGATCCATCCATTCATCAAAAACCCCCTCCGAGGGTGCAAAAGTGCATGTTCTGAGGACAAGGTTTTTGACAAATTTCCGGACCCTTCTCCAAATGCCATGAGAAGGGTTAAATACTACTAACTAACTAATCTTAATTACACAAATTTAGGAAACGGCTTCAAATGACCGCCCTTTTACTAAAACAAATTTATTTCTAAAAATTGAATCTAATTTCTAACCGTTTCTGTATCTGCTCCTTAGTGCTATAAGCAATGCAAGGTTCGCCTGGAAAGAGTCGGCTGGTTGTCTTTTCCTTTTGCTCGAGCGATAAAAGTAGAAATAACAAAAGCTGGCACCTCTTTCTGACAAACTAGAAGATATTTTTGAAAATCTTCCTCTGGCTGGGTGTTTTTGCTGTGTGTATACTTAGTATAACCCAGATTTCTTTCAAACTGATTGTGTTGTTGCTATTTCGGTTTCCGGCCGTGCGAATGACTCAATGAGTTAGGGATTTCGTCGCCTGAACAATCTTACGTATTGAAAATTGCTTCCGTTCTTTGTTCCAGGCTTTTCTGAAGCATCATCCCTTTTTTGGCGTTTTTCTTTTTGCTTTATCCAATCTGAGCTTCAGGATCTTTTGCAAACATGCTGCTTTTGTGCGCCTTTGACTCTGAGTCTAGGATAGTCTATTTTCATCAGTGCCTGTTGAGTGATACTCTGGAATCCGCGGCCCTGCTGCATGCGGCATTCATCTGCGAAGGCATCTCCTCTCTGTTCTTCTAGTATTGGCGCTTTCCCCTTTTCCTTGGATGTTTCCTGCATATAGATTTATATTAGTTGCTGCCTTGCAGTTCACGCAAAGGAAAAGAGAATTGACGAAAAGATTGACATGAAAGCTTTAAGTTCTAATGAATGCATAATCATGACACTCATAATGACTTGACTCTTCGAAAAACGCAACACGAATCATCTTTGGATACTCAGGCGTGCGATCATTAATTTCCCTTAAGGTGTGTGCTCAATTTTGGGTTTACAGATCATGCCGAAGAAACTTTGCGATGAGTGGTTTCTGCGATTCGCATCGCAGCAATTAATAGTCTCATTCGTCGCAGATCGCAAATCGCAAAATCGCAGTTTGTAGGATCGCAGATCGCAAATCGCAATATCGCAATTTTCATTTGTTCATTGTGTGTTGCTTTTGCGACGTTGCGATATGCGACGTCGCATATCGGCCGTCGGCGATTCCTTTTTGTTTTCTTTTAAGGGCGCTTTCAAAATATGCGATGCGATGAATTTCGCATCGCTTCTTTGCAGCTTATTTACGCGCATAGGAAAACGTTTCACTCTCTCTTTGCGATGCGATATAGCTTTTAGGGAGTTAAATACAAAAATTTTGATAAAAATATTTTTGGGATTTTTATTAAGGGTCCCCCTTTGCTTGATGTTATTGCTAATATCAAACAAAGAGGGGGGTTGTTGGTGACCACAACAGGTACTTAAGCACCAAATGCCGCTCAATATCCTTGATACCCAGCTTCATGCGAAGGGTATGGAAAGTATTTGTGAACTACGACAAATCTTGGTCCCTTCCCTGCCGTAGCGTGGTCCAATTTATGTATTTATCTTCATAGCTCCCGACAAAGTAATATTGTTCCTTGATGGCATCTCGGAAATAATTCCAAGTGGGTGCAGTTGAAAATAGGGAGAGTTCACTCTCGTCCTTTTGTTTGCAGTAGGTTTGCCACCAGTCCTTGACATGTGGGCGGATTTGAGAAGTTCAAACGTAATCTTTTCCTGATTGGAAAAGTCATGAACTACAAAATATCCTTCCAATAGATTTAACCATTTATCTACGACGTCTGCATCTATCAGGCCTTCGAATGTGGGAATATTGAAGTTAACTTGTACCTTAAAAGGAGTGGCGCCTCCAGAGTGGCTGCTGGATGAAGATGCATCACCTGTGGGTAGCCGTCAAAGGATCTGGGCAAAGCTATCCATGATCGCGTCCCTCTGTCACTCAAAGGCTTCTTCAAGAAACCTTTTGTAAGGATCTCCTGCCCCCTCATCTTTATTTTCTTCTGCCATGGGAGGTCGTCGGTTTTTGCGATGTTGATCCTGCAATGGTTCAACCAATTCGAGCCCTAACTCCTTATACCCTGACCTCATTGGGGACATGTAAAGAAAAATAGAGAAAGAGCAGACCGCTCTAATACCACTAATCTGAACTTAAATAGGAATGCAACAACTTACATATATAATCATAAACACGGAGATGCAGCAGAAAAATGCTTCATTTCATTAATACAACTGAACTATGCTTACAAACATAATGGAAATAAGATAGCTTGAGTGATGCTAGCTTATCTCTGAGGAGAGATGTGGCAGCTACATGCCTCTGAGTTGTGTTACAATGAGGCTCAAAGGCCTATTTATTATTGAGAAACAATGGGAAACCCTAAACATCCAAAAGCCTAACCCTAGGAGATGAAGTGCCAAAACTGTGGGCCCCGTTTGGGTAAATTGGTACATCAATTTCCCAGGGTCGTAACTTTGGCATATGATCTCTGTTTGGCTATCATAATACCTCATTTCGAAGATCTCAAAGAGAAGGCCAAAAACTAACCATTGACCAAGTTTGAGATGTTTTTGGTTTCTTTGTTTTCCCTAAAAACGTCGTTTAGGGCCTCAAAACAGCTTCGAAAGTTCATGACCCGAAAAACTTCCAAAAATAGTAAACTGTGCTACAATTAAGGAAACCAAAAAACTGAAAGAGGCAGTGTTGGGTGTCCAAGTGGAATAAGTGGGTGGCCACCAATATCCACCTGGATCATTCCTCCCCCCTTAGGAAGCAATGGTCCCCATTGCATTGAGTGCCTCCATGAGATGGGGAAACTTCTGCTGAACTTGGTCCCTGGTGAGCCACTTGCCTTGGTGAAGGAGTTGGCCAGCTT
This sequence comes from Pinus tabuliformis, assembly GCA_031772625.1. Taxonomy (NCBI): domain Eukaryota; kingdom Viridiplantae; phylum Streptophyta; class Pinopsida; order Pinales; family Pinaceae; genus Pinus; species Pinus tabuliformis. The sequence goes on along the minus strand of CM062809.1, from coordinate 479,246,291 downwards.
TGACAACCTGATATAGTTGGATCTTCTACTGGTGAGTGCTCTTGATCTGTGTGTCCATGATCCGATCAGTGGTGGCCTGTTCCATGCAGTTTGGGTTTAGCTCTGTTGGTGTGAGTTTTTCTGCAATGTCATATGTGTCCAACAATGGTGGGAAGTATGGTCAAAGTCGATCTACATTGAACACTCGATGCAAACCAAGGAACGGTGGGATGTTGAGCTCGAAGGCATTGTCACTGACAGCCTTGGTGATGGTGTATGCCCATATAGGAATGGGCAAAGCTTGCAATGGGGCCCAACAAGGCACTCTTTCTGCAAATGAAGCCAAACTTTGTCGCCCACTTGGAACTTGTGCAACACTTGATGTTGATCATGGCATTGCTTGTACTTAGCATTGGATCTGTCCAATATATCATGGACCTGTTGGCAGATTTGTTGAATGTGTTGAATGAAGTTGTTAGCCCTTTCAGCTTCGATCTACACGTAAGCCGAATCTACCTAAGTGGTTGCAAATGGTATGGCCACATCAATGGGGCATAATGGCTAAAATCTAAACCCTACCTGAAAGGGGTTGTGTCCTATTTTTCTGTGGAGAGCTCTGTTGTATTTTTGTTGGACATAAGGGAGACTTTCATCCCATGTGCGTGGATGCTTCGAGTTGTACATGTGCAGAATGTGTACGATCATCCTGTTGACAACCTCTGTTTGGCCATCAGTTTGGGGATGGAAAGCATGGACTTAGTGAGTTTTGTATACAACATCAACTAGATACTTGACCAAAATGCACTCAGGAATCTACTGTCCCGATCTGAGATAATGGACTATGGGATCCCAAAGTGTACCCACACTTGCTCAAAGAAGAGCTTAGCAGTGGCCTCTTCTGACGCCATGATGGCCATCTTAGAGAATCTGGCGACGACCATGAAAACGCAATCGTTTTTGTGCTTAGTAGAAGGAAGGCCCAACATATAATCCATGGAGATAGATTCCCAAGTCCGACTAGGAGTAGGTAGATGAGTATATTGTTATAGCTCCAAATACCACCCTTGGTATTTGTGATGCTTGGGTTATGGCCTAGGGCAACCCCTCCTTCCAAACTTGGTCCATATATTTTAAAAACAGTGTTTTATTCCATGTATGCTACTTTGCCCTGAGATAAAAGCATGTACACGTGGGATACTCAATACCCAACCTGCGTATATGTGTTAAAACACTTAAAAAAAATAAATTTCCTTAACTATGGGTGGAGTTCACGGGTTTTACCTATTGTTTACCTCCTAGTGTCCGTGGTCCAACTATTTCCCAACTAAAAACCTAATTAGGAGAAGTATAAATAGACTTCTATGGGAAGGTCTTAAGGAGGAGAAGATATAGAATTACTATACTGAGATTTCCTGACTAAGTCTGAAGTATCCCTGTGCTTCAAGCACTTCCCCAAGTTTCAGGAAACCCTTGTTTCCTTGAGTGTTGATATTCTCCCACTTGCTTGAGATATCATGGTATTGGTTATGGAAGGAGGTTGTTGAAGACTGGGACTGGATGGATCTGGAGGACGGTTCCACTTGGAGCCGGAAGAAGAAGACTCAAGTGAATTCTCTCCGTGTTGGTTATAGCTTTCTATAATAAAAAGAAACATTGTCTTGTTCTTGAGATTAACTTTGTTTATGCATCAGATATTGTTGTAATTCATGTATGAATGTTATTTTGATGTATAACTAATCATCTTTCTTATATGATATAAAGTTAGTTTCGTTAAAATGCTTTATCTATATGCTGCTATGTATGTTCGGATTGGTTGATTTGCATATTCGAAGATCATTAGGAGTTGTAGAGGGTTTGAACCCTGCTGGAACTACCCAAACGAAGGACATCTCGGTATGGTCGCTATCACATAGTTTCTTTATATAAGCATGTTTCCTGAGTTGTATGAGTGTTTCTTACTGTAGTTTGCTCTTGCTCTGTTGGGGTTCCGACCCAAAGCCCTAGGGTACTTATCCCCGTAATAGAATTGGCAACTCCAATGAGGATAACAATCTTGTTATTCCTATTTTGGGTTGTCCAGTGTCATTCAGGGCTCAGTTCTTGGTTTTCTTGCTGTGACAGTGTTGTTTGGTCCAGTAGAATCTCAGACCTTAAGTCTGATCTTTTTGATCTAGCTTCATTTTTTATTTTTCTTGCAAAGCTTTGTATATGCACTTTTGTCTATTTACAGTAGCGTACACACAATTGTTTCTGTGAAGTGAACCTACGTATACGCGAGTTTCTTTTATCAGAAGCGCATGTACACGCCTCTATGCTTGAACACAGTCGCGTATACCATTTTTTGCATGGTTTTTTCAAATCTCTCTACCCAGAAAGATTTGTTTCTTAGTCTGTTTGGTTTTTGAGCGGTCAATTTCTGTCTTTAGAATTTTATTATTCAGTGAGCTTACTGTTTTGAATTCTCTTCTGCTTTGAAAAGTTTTGGCCTAGGTTTGTTTTTGAGTGAGTTTATTATTTTGTTTTGACACACAAGACTTCTTATAGAGGTTCTTGATTGTTCTGGTCCTCTAGAAACAACAGATTGTTTTCAATATTTGTGTCAAGCTTGATTATTGGTCTACTTGTTTTGCTTTCCGTCATTTAGTGGCCTTGCACCTTTTCTTGCTTTTTGAAAGTTTCTTTTTGATGAATTTGAAAGTGTTTCTTTCTTGACTTCTTGGTCAATTTATCAAAGCTCTTTCTTGCTATTTGGGTCGTTTAGTGCAAGTTCAAACCTTTTTTGTTCAAGTTTTCTTTTGTTGTCGAAGTTGGGACTTGCAAAGTTTCCTTGTGCTTTTCTTTCAGTCTTTGAGTCTTTGGTGGCATTTAGAGTGCTTTCGAAAAGTTGTTTTCATTGCTTATTGAAAAATAAAAGTTTTTAAAAATCATTGTTTTTGTCTTCTTTTTCCAAGTTTGATTTTGGTTTCTTTTGATTTTTTGAAAGTGAATTGTGATCTTTTTGGATTTGTCCTTCTTGTTTGGAAAAGATTTTGTATTCAAAATTTGTATTATTTTCAAACACTTAAGTTGGCTTATTAATAAGTTATAAACAATTGCTTTCGTTCTTTTTAGAGTAATCTAGGATCTTGCATCTTCATGTACACCTTGCATTAGGGTAGTTTTGCATTATTAAAGCATCAATAGTCTTTTTAGTTTTTGTGAGTGTGAAGTGTGCTTTAAGAAAAGAAAAGAAAAAGTTTTTGCTTTATAGAAGTTTCATAGAACCCAAGTAGAAATTTATTTTCATCGAAGAACAAATGATTGCATTCATATAAGTTAGTTTTCCATTAATTTCTTTTGCATCATACAAACACCATTGGTTTCATTTCCATTTATCCCTTTGACTTAAAAGAATAGCCATTTAAAATCAAGCGCTTAATAAAATAAACTAGAACTTTTTGTATTGTCATCAGAATACACCAACAAGTTTAGGTTTATTTAGGGCCTTGGATTAGGCGAGAGGAGAGTAAACTCTCCAAGGCCGCTCTAAATTGTAAAACATAGAAGTCTAATTAAAGAGATAAATCCAATAGCATTAGGGAGATCGGGAAAGCTCCGTGACTTGGATTTAAGCACGATGGTTCGTGTAGATAAGGACGAGAGATACCCCCTCTCTTACTTTTCGAATCCTACCTCACGACTGTTCCGCCCAGCTTTTGATACGAGTTGGTTTCCATAGTTGCCTATCCTAGGGATCCACACAGGTGGCTGTGGAGGGGTATCCTGTGGCACCTGAGGTTGGCATTGCATCACGTTCAGCGGTACTTCTAGAGGGCACCCTTGCGAAGCTTTGGGGCTTGCACCAGCAAAGGCTGTTGACTGGATGTCAACGTAACTACCTTTGATACCTTCACTAGTAGGCCTGGGGCATAATTATCCCAGTCTATTTTCAGAAGGCCCTTATTATTAACTTTCTTGTATTTTGGTGTCCGGTCCTAATCACCCGGAGTGGAAATACTTGGAAGTTGTTTGATTGTTGATATCTTTTAGGGATATTTTAGTGAGTGTTTTGTGCTCCTAGTTGTCCTAGCTTTTAATTTTCTTGAGTCTTTAAGTAGATTTTATAAAAATAATTCAAAGTGGTTGACCGACCATCTCGACAATCCTGGAGACTTCGTGGCCTTTCACCTACGAGTCCAGAGCCTTCTCCTAGAAGGCATAGGAGCGATTTTGCCAGTGGTTTTCAACCAGTGGCATCGGGCGCATCGGAGATTGATACTCCGCTTGGGGGCATTAGTTCACAAGATAGACCTGGTACTACTATAGAGTTAGAGAGGAACACACTAGTTCTTTCTCGAGTACTCTTCCAATCGAAAGATAGTATTGAAGTAGAAGAGATTTCAGAGTCGGTTGTGGCTCCGAATTCTCCTCTCCCTCCTAATCATCCAGACGTTTTGTTATACGTTGGAACTCTGACTCATAGGCCTTCGAGCCTAGGTCCACATATATCTATCCCTTCGATGACCACTACTGGAAGCATGGCATCCACCACGAGTGTTGCGAGCATGCAGACTCCCATATATGTGCAAGGGGGAGGAACTATTTCCATCCCTTCTAACACTCCCAATACTTCCTTATTTGGGTCTACTTCCATTCCGTCGACAAGTGGAAGTTCTCAAGCTAATGCATCCAGTTTTGGATTTTTCCCTTTTGGAATGCCCTCTCAAGGTATTCCTTCAATTCCGTTGAATATACCATCAACCGCCTCTACATCCATGATGAGTGGATCGGCTTATTTTCAGGGTTTCCCATTTGGAAGTAGTCATATACCACATTCCAATCCGACGGTAGGGTCTATGCCTTTTCCTTTTAGAAGTCAAGGTAGTAACCCCTTTCAAAGTTGGAAAAACCCCGCGGTTAGTGGGATAGGAGCTGGGAATCAATTTTTCGGCCAACAAGGGAATGTGTCGTATTCCTCAGTTAATTCATTTCAAAGTTTTTCACCCTTTTCTAATGCTTGGAACCCTTATCAGGGGCTGTCAGCTCCTTTCAATACTTCGTTAGGGGGTAACTTCACCAGTTACGGAGGATTTTTAGCAGGAGTTGGTCAAACTCTGAATTTTGCTGGACCACAAGGATCACCCTTTGGTGCAGTAGGTTCTACGAGCTACTTCGGGCAACCTGGTTCCTTTCAAAATCCAGGTCATTCTTTTCAGACCTGTGGGAACCCCACCCAATCCGAATGGAATTCCCAAGGTCCTCCACAACTTCCTTTTCTAGCCACGCTTAATCTGCCAAACTTGACTAAATTGATGAATGATCCAATTAGGTACAATCTGGCTTGGCCTCTGGTCCAAACTAAACTTCCATTGGATATTCCAACATTCGAAGGGAAGAATGGTGAAGACCCGAGAGACCATGTGACTACGTTCCACTTATGGTGCTCATCAAACTCCCTGATCGATGATTCAATCAGGTTGAGGTTATGTCAATTCACCTTAACAGGGAATGCGGCCAAATGGTATATAGAGTCTCCAGGGGGCACCTTTACTTCTTTCACTGATTTGACTAATATTTTCTTGAACCATTTTCAGTTTCCTATCCGTTATGAAGTCAGAACTGAACTTCTGGCCAATTTTCATCAAGACACGGCAACACACATTTCGGATCATATCCAGGAATGGAGATGGAGAAAGAGGCTTATCAAAGCCAAAATTCCACTTGAGTTCCGTCTTGAATGGTTTCTAAAATATTTACAACTTGAGAGCTCCAAGGATGTTTCTCTTTCTAGTGTTTATTCAGAATAGCAAGCTATTTTTCGAGCCCAGCAGTTAGAACTGATATATCTCAATCTGGAACTCTTCAGAAAATCCTACCTGACACTTCTAGATCTAAGGTTGATTTATCCAAACCAAGGCCAAGTCCTCACGCCGATGGTATAGTTGGATCAATTGATGCAAATACGGTGAACCTTTTGAACCAATTGCAGCAGTTGTCTCTACAAACTACTTCTTCTAAGCAGGCATCACCGTCTACACCTTCGCCCTCCCAACCTACCTCCATTAACGTCATCTAGGATTCTAACCCCAAATGAAATCAACAATTTGATGGGAAGAAGAAGGGGCGAGGTAAGAAGAAGAACCAGGAAGGGAAGGGTAATGCGAACAAACCTGGCAACAGTGCTGGTGAGGATAGAAAAGAGTCCAAAAAGAAGGTTAAATTTCCATGCAAGTTATGCAATGGAGATCATTTGACTCACCTATGCCCCAAGATCCAGGATGCTCAGTGCTTGTTAGCGCTGCAAGGGTCCTCTAGCTCCCAAGCTATCTTGACTAACCTTTTTCCCCAAGGGCAGCAATTACTTGTTGGCGCGAACTCAAACGCTGGTACCTCCGCAGGGGGCAACCAGGAAGGGGAAAATTCCTCAAATGTGTATATGATGAACTCTCATGTCAACATTGCCACATGAGCATGCAATTGTGGTGAAATGGAAACATCTAAGGCAAAATCTATTCCCGAAACCACAGACCTGCTTCATATTGAGCAACCCTCCATTGAGTCTATACCTCGGATACCGAAAGGTTCCACTAAGTGCTCGACGATTAACCCTAATTCTAGCGCAGCCCATAACTACTCAATTGTAGAATATCTGGCTCAAAGTACTTGCGCTATGTCTATTTTGGAGGTACTCCAGTCATGTCCTGCTCAGAGAAGTGCTTTGCTTTCAACAATCGGGGCAGTTGATCCAAAAAATTATTTAATGCTCACTTTTGATATGCTGAATGTCAAAAGGAGACTTCCTCACCATATGGCTTTCCAGATAAAGTCTACCTACCGGAAAACCAATATTTTTCAGACAGTTATAGATGAGGGAGCTTCCACATGCGTCATGTCTATGTCATGTTGGAAGGCCATTGGATCACCTTCAGTTGTTCCTTCACCGACTCTCTTAACAGCATTTTATGGTCATTCTCATAGGCCACACAGAATTATCCCAGCTTTTCCTATATGTGTTGGAGGAAAGGTTGTTAATATACAGGTAGAAATAGTTGATGCTAACCTGGATTACAACCTCCTCTTGGGAAGGAATTGGATTTATGAGATGGATGCCATAGTTTCATCTCTATTCTGCATCCTTTTTTTTCCTCATGAGGGGAGAATTGTTAAAATTGATCAGTGAGACTATTCTCTGGGTGACTCTTGAGCAACTTCAGATTCTACCATTCCATTGGTGGATAATCCTCGTCAACCTATAGAGAATTTAGGAGTTGGGATGTACTCTTCCTTGATGGGTATATTTGATCTTCCCCTCCTATAGCTAGAATCAATGCAATTTCATCCTCCAAGGGGCCTTCATGGAAAGAGTTCTTTCGAACTCATTATTTTTCAGACCCTTGGACCTTACCTTCATCTATGACCACATTAGATGGAGGCCAGGTTGGTGGAATGGCATTCCCCATGTCTGCAGCAGAGCTTAGTTATCAATCTATCATTAACTCTACAGACAACCATCCCACTCCTTTTTTAGAGGAGGAGTTAGATGGTGATGTGGCTCCAGCTTGGACCCTTGACTCTACTTCTGCTCTGGATTGCTTAGATACAATTTTACCATCTGACGAAGCAATTTTAGAAGCGATGATGGGTGTAGATCAACCTTCGGAAGATTTACATCAATGATCATATTTTCTTCCACCATTGCAGGAAGTCAAATCTAGGTTCTCCAATCTACTTACTAGTGATGTTTGTACAGTGTCAAACCCTTTGGCTCCAACACATTTATTTTCCAAAGGTAATATGTCGATTATCTCAAAAACTGTACCTATAAACATCTCTAGGAATCCTGACGTTATAGAAAATGTCTTCATCAGAGCCGATTGTTCCCCTGAAGAGATTCAAATTTACACCGACCTCTTTAAAGAGTTTCGAGATGTGTTTGCTTGGTCTTATGAGGAAATGCCTGGTATTGATCCATCTATAGTCTAGCATGAGATCAAGATGTATGAAAATGCCAAACCGATTCGTCAGAAGCTTCGGCTGGTCAATCCTAGGAAGAAGCAGCTATTAAAACTGAAGTTTAGAAGTTGCTTAAGGTGGGTTTCATATACCCCGTTCCTCTAATGGAGTGGGTTTCTAATCCAGTCCCGGTAGATAAAAAACAAGGAACGATCTGAGTGTGCATTGACTTTAGGGATTTGAACAAAGCTTGTCCAAAGGATAATTACCCCACATTGTTTATTGATCAGATAGTTGATGAATGTGTGGGTAATGAAATTTTCTCGTTCATGGACAGATTCTCTGGTTATAATCAAATATATATTCGTCCAGAGGACCAGCATAAGACAACTTTTATTTGTCCCTGGGGTACCTTTGCATACAAAAATATGCCTTTTGGTCTTAAAAATGTTGGCACTACGTTTCAGCGGGCCATGTCTTACACTTTCCATGACATCAAGCATGTCATCGAAGCATACTTGGATGATTTAGCTGCTCGTTCTTGAAAGAGAATCGATCATCCCAGCCACCTTCGGTTAGTTTTTGAGAGATGTCGATTTTACAAAATCTGGTTGAATCCGAATAAGTGCGTTTTCGCGGTCACATCTGGTCGGTTGTTAGGATTCATCGTATCAACTGAAGGGATTTGAGTTGATCCCTTCAAGGTTGAGGCAATAATTCAGTTGCCTCCCCCGTCTTCCATCCGACAACTTCAAAGTCTCCAAGGAAAGGCAAATTTCTTGAGATGGTTTATAGCAAACTACGCTGAGATAACTAAAGGATTTATGCATTTGCTGAAGAAAGGAGTTCCATTTTTATGGGATGACTTTGCACAATGATCTTTTGATGCCTTAAAGCAGGTGTTAATCTCTGCCCCATTGTTGAGTCCATCAGATTATGGCAGAGATTTCCTTTTATATCTCGCAGCGGCAGAATCAACCATAGGTATGGTTCTGGTTCAGGAGGATGATGCTCTCACTGAGCATGTGATTTACTACTTGAGTTGAGGCTTAGTAGGTCCTGAACTACGCTATTCTCCTATTGAGAAATTGGCCTTGGCAGCTATCCATGATGTCCAGCGACTTCATCATTATATTCTGCTACGCAAAACGTTTGTCTTAGCGGTTGTCAATCCTTTTCAGTTTGTCCTCAGTAGGTGAGTGATTGGGGGCAAATACAATTGATGGATTGTTATTTTACAAGAATTCGATCTCGAGTTCTTGTCAGCCAAGTCTAAGAAGTCATTGGTTTTTGCGGAATTAATTTCCGAGCTACCTTGTGAAGAAGACATTGTTTATGAGGAAAGTTTCCTAGACGAACATTTATTCCTCATCTCTTCACAAGATCCTTGGTATGGAGATATCATCATATATCTCCAGACTTCGAAGTTCCCGCCTGCTTCCTCCAAGGATGAACGTCGAAAGTTACGTCACCTTGCTAAAAACTATGTTATCATTTGTGATACATTATATCGTCGAGGGGTTGATTCAATCCTTAGGCGTTGTTTAACTCTGGAGGAAGCAGAGTCTGTACTCAATGATTGCCACAGTGGAGCTTGTGGTGGTCATCTATCAGGGCTTGCAACAACCCAGAAAATTTTGCATGTCGGCTACTTTTGGCCTTCAATTTTCAAATATTGTATTGAAGCGATCAAACATTGCCACCCTTGTCAAGTCTATACTTAGAAGATGTGTGCGCATCTAGCTCCTCTTTTTCCTGTTATCACTGTCAGTCCTTTTACGAAGTGGGGCAATGACTTTACCACTTGAAATCTGCCTTCAGTGGTGAATCAAAAGTATATCATAGTGGCCATAGACTACTTTACGAAGTGGGCTATCGCCATGCCTACTCACAAAAACGATAGTGAAACAACAGCATTGTTTCTCTTCAATTAGATTATTTCAAGTTTTGGTATCCCGAGAGAGATTGTCACTGACCATGGCAGTTACTTCCAGAACCAATTGATGACTGAATTGGCTTTTAAGTTGGGCTTCTGGAAAGAAAATTCATTTCCGTATTATCCTTAGGCCAATGGGCAAGTCGAAGCTGTGAAAAGGTCCCTCAAGACGATCCTACAAAGGACAATTGACAAAAATTGCTCCAATTGGCACATCATGTTGTACCCGGCTCTCTGGGCGTACCGCACCTTAGTGAAGACAGCCACCAGTTTTACACCTTTTTAGTTAGTTTATGGGCTGGAATCTATTTTTCCCATTGAATGCGAAATTCCATCCCTTAAACTAGCTATCGAGCTTCCTCCAGAGGTGTCTAGTCTCGAAGAGCACCTCGTTCATTTGGAACATCTTGATGAGAAGTGTCGAGATGTCACCATAATAAACGAGGCCCATAAGAAAAGGGTTAAAACTCAATATGATAAAGTTGTTCGTCCTCGGGTTTTTCCTGAAGGTGACCTTGTCTTGGTCTATGACCAAGATAAACACGCCTTGGGGGTAGGAAAATTCAAGTCTATGTGGTATGGTCCCTTTATAGTAAAACGAGTTTTAGGAAAAGGGGCTTATGAATTAGTCGATTATGAAGGGAACAAGCTAGTAGAGCCCCAAAACGGGCTTTACCTCAAGAAGTATTTTGCTTAGGTTACAACCGAGCAATTACTTCTATGTATATTTTGTATTTTTGTTCATATTTGTCGGGCATTTTGTGATATCGACATTTTTTTGATCTGCTTTGGCAGGTGTTGATGAATGACTTGGTATATTTCGAATTCGCCGATGGTGCTAGTCGGCACACTAGGAATCTCGCTTCCACAGCTTGGGTAATTTATTATCCATCTGGTCAGTTGATGGTGTCAAGGGGAGTATGTATTGGTCCTGCTTCAAATAACATTTCCGAACAGACTGTCGTTATTAATTTACTATCCGAAGCTATTTCTTATTGAATTGATTCGTTGGTAGTGTATCTTGACTCACAGCTAGTAGTGTCATAATTAAATAACATTTATCAGGTTCGGGATCCTTATTTATATCGCCAATTTTTTAGAGTGAGGGTGTTGCAATGATCATTTGTTTATATTACATATGTGCACATTCCACGATCTGAAAATTCATTAGTGTATTCTATCGCTAATTAAGCATTAGATTTTCATATCAATCATTCATCAAATTAAAAACAAACATCAAAAATTTGGAACTGTATATATATATCATAAAACTGCCCGTGTATACATAACGTGTTCAAAAAATAATATTCAAAATCGGGACTAAATGCCCATAATAATGTCCAGTCTATCTATCGACCCGGCTCAGGATGAGTGGCTAAAAATTTAACTACTGCATTGGCCACACACCAAAGTATGCGGACCCAGTCCCGTGGTACTCCTACCACATGGCACTGCATATCCTCAGGTAGGTCCTCTATGGCTATCACCGGTACCTAGTGAGTCAATCTCACCAAGTTTCTTTGGATTGCATATAGGAACCTCTCTGTCTCTACAGTTGCCTCTTCGGCACCTCTTTCGCGATGCCTGTGTCGCAGGAATCCATCTGGTCTCACTGGACCCACATCTGGAACATGATCATTTTGTCAGTATTTTGTCCCATAAAAAATATTTCTAAGTTCATTTCATATTTAAAAAACAAAAAAATCTTAAAAATTGACAAAAACTTAAAAAATTGTTACCTATGTCTCCCCATGCTGCGTTTGGTGGCAACACCAAGTCTAGATCTCCTCGGAAATCCATACTAGCATAAGGGTAGTCATCGACTGCGATGATCTGTTGGTCCCACCAGGCAAAAGACTCATCATCAAAAGTCATCCTCAGCATGTCCCTGCCTCCAAGGCATTTCATCAAGTCAGCCCATCTACCCATCCGTGGATCTTGTGGGCTGCTGATAGAGACAGATACCTTGGGACGTAGCCCAGGTACCTTCTCGAAGAAGAAGGAGCATAAAATAGTCCCATATCCAAAGTTTTTTGTCTGACCTTTCTGAATGGAGATCAACTGGATTTTCATGTTGGTTAGAAGAGGTGTGCACCAATCGAACACAGTGGTTAGGGATTCCACTACCAGGCTCATGGACACTCGTGAAGCTTGATGTGGTGAAGCTGATCCGTTTACCCTGGCAATGGTAAACAACATAATCCTTAGAGATAAACTATCCACGTGTTTGATTGGAATATGACTTCCAATCTTTTTCGGATGCCCAAGACAATATATGTGCACATAGTCTTCTACTGAAAGATTACTCTGTGTCCTGCTAGTCGAATGCACAACCTCCCCTATTTGGGAGAGACATGTAATAAGGTAGATGTCTTCCACCTCAATCCTGAGAGGCATCTAATCTATCATGAAGGCATCATCTTCTACACTCCAATAGTGAATCAATAATTTGAGCAGGCGTGTGTTGGCTTTCATGTTCGGCATTTTGAAGAATTTCAACAAGCCACACCCTCTCAATGCATCTAGTGCACTTTGGTCATTCATGACCTCATTGTCAATTGTGGTATGCTCTCTCTCTCTCCATGTGATGGTCATCCTAAAAAGAAATGAGTTTTAACCGTTAGAATTTGTGTTTGAATTTCAACTCGCGTACACGCGGGTTCCCTTTACACATAGTCACGTGTAGGGCCGTCGTATGCAGAGTTGGATTTTTTGACATGAATTCCCATGGTCAAATCTTAATTAAAACTTCTAAAAAGTATCACAAAACATTGCAAGTATGGTTTGAGGGTTACCTGGTAACTTTGGCGCGATTTGAACGGTCGAATTCTTTAGAGGCAAGTTTGCTCCTTTTTGATCCACAACTTTTTTCCAAATACAAATGAAAAATTTGTGAGTCTAAAATTCAATATATAGCTTTGAAATTTCAAATTTTTTTCTCAAAACTTGATTTTTCATCTCATGAATTTTTTGACTTGTGGGCTTGGATTGTTGAGAATGGGTTATTGTTTCAGGATATTTTGGACACTTCTTCGAGATCCTATTTCGGTCCCATGACTGCTGACCCGTCATGGCAGGTATTGTTCACTTACTAGCATATAGGTTAGGGAAACCATTTTTTCCATTACATCTTGCATACTAGCCTCTGTTTAGTGATACATTAGCCATAGGGTCGACCCCATCATATCTTGGTTAACAAACCATGTTCACTCGCCGATTTTTTAAATCATGATGTGATGGTAGAGCCATCCTTTACATGGGCATCGTAGTTAGAACCTCACTGACATTGGTTGCCCATGCTGTTATATTGAGTAGGCTCAAGAGTCCTCTTTAGTCCCACCATGACTTGTGCATTGAAGACACATTCTCCTTGCTTCTACACTTATTTCTGGCCTTATACCCTAGAGGCTCCTTTATGTTGAGTTGTACTGCTGCATTGCATTTTGACTATTTGCACCTTTTGGCCTTGAGCCGGCTTCACTTGGACTCATGTTTAAGCCACTTATTTGACCATGTCTTCTACAAAATCAACCATGCAATCACTTAGCTTCTTCAACTTGACACATCCTTTGACTCGTGGAAGAAACATCCCTTTGAGTGTCCTTGACTAGTTTCGCCTCCCTGCATTGAGCATAGGATTGTTCCCATCCTAGGAACGAGATCTTTTGTTTCGCTGACACTCGTTCCTTCACCTATACTATAGCATTATTTTATTATTTTTCCAGCTTAAAGAAAAAGACAAAAGAATTATATATTCCAAAAAGAGTGGGAACGGGACAACATTTCCATATATTGTTGGCAGTTCACCCTTGAACAAAGCACTCAAAAGAAAGTCTCTCCTCCATTTTTGGGTGGGATTTAGTTTGACTTAGGTACGCCTTAACCTTGTCATTGAGTCAGTTCTCCTACGATTGGTTACCTCTTCCAATCATATGGTCAGTTCGCTCGTGCCGCCTGCATGATGAACTTATACAAAGTTATCATATGCTGCCATATAGTCATCATTAAGTCATGATTTTTTTCAAGGGAAGTAAGCCTGAGTCAACCTCTTTGTGGTGTCTCTTGACCTATTTTTCAGTCGGCCATCCCTGGTTGTTAGTGTCATGTTTGTCATCACATCAGTTATATTGGTCCTTTGCTCATGCTGGTTTGAGAAGGTCTCCATTGACTTCTTGTTGGTGGGTCTTGTCCTTATCGACGACGACATATTGCTCTGAGGGCAGGCCTAGAGCCACACCTTGGCCCTATTTTCATTATTGATAGGTCACCTTGTGCTCAGCATCAATCAATATCATGGGTCTTTGACTGAGTGGTTTCCCTTGTGTTCGACATCATCTTTCATTATCACACATTGGGATTCGTGTAGTGCCTTGGATTCCATTTGACCCTATTGGTGTATTCCTCGCCTCTGAGTCAGCTTTCATTATTGGTTGGTTTAGAGGGTTTCTATCGTGCACTAGCTACATCTTGTTTACGCCGGAAACGTGCTTTGGTTGGGTTACTACATCTTTTTTCGTTAGATTCCTTCCACATTATTGGCCTACGGGTTACACTAGCACTAGATTGATGAAGGATGCCTTAACGCCTTCCTTCTAGTGGATTGTTTCCTATCGACTATGGCTCATTGCTCTGGGACAAAGATCTAGAGTCCATTTTGGCAGTACCTTGGGGTTTGCAGTCATCAGTGGCAGATTCCTTCGCTATCGACAATGGGAAACCATCATTGTCCCCTAATTGATAGATTCTTCCAAGTGTTCGACTTCAGCTCATTCATTCGCACTTGTTAGAATGTACTAGGTACCTTGACTCTCATTATCATTATTAGTGAGTAGTCTCGCGTTTGTTAAAGGTATACATCAATGACCAGTAATCAAATGATTTCTCATGTGGTCAACCTCAGATCATTTATTCCCATTGTGTAGAAATGTACCACGGCGGTCAGTGAAGACCTTGGGTCGCATTAGCATGTTTTGGTTCACTTGTCAGTTGCTCCTGTTATTGCTAGTTGACACCATCCACCTTATATGTTGCAGTCCTTCACAGCGACATCTTATATGCTAGCATCCGAGTTGCGATGTAGTACCATCTTATTCCATCATGTTCATTTGGTACTATTGGGATCAGTTTTTGATATCAGTGATCAACTTCATTGGTCATCTTCTTATATGTGATATTCAAACATGTACTTTTTCGATCACGATCAAATGATCCATTATGTACTTTCATTTCTTTATATGCTTGTATTCATAGTGGATCCACTTGTACTTGATATGCGGACATGCTTTACTTTCTCTAAGCATGGGTATGCCTGCCTCAGATAGCAGTTTCTTTCTGATCTCTTTTTGATGGCTTGTCAAGCTGAATTCTAGTGAAGTCCTTCTCAGTCTCGATAGGTATCCTTTCCATATATTTAATACATTTCGGCCATCATGTACCCCTTCTGACCCATTGGAGTTGGAAATTCTATTACGAGAATAAGTACCCTAGGACTTTGGGTCAAAACCCCAACAGAGCAAGAGAAAACTATAGTAAGAAACACTCATACAACTTAGGCAACATGCTTATATAAACAAACTATGCGATAGCGACCATACCCGGATGTCCTTCATTTGGGTAGTTCCAGCAGGGTTCAGACCCTCTGCAACTCCTGATGATCTTCGAATCTGCAAATCAACCAATCCGAACATACATAGCAGCATATAGATAAAGAATTTTAATGAAACTAACTTTATATCATATAAGCAAGATGATTAGTTATACATCAAAATAACATTCATACATGAATTACAATAATATCTGATGCATAAAAAAAGTTAATCTCAGGAACAAGACAATGTTTCTTTTTATTGTAGAAAGCTATAACCAACATGGAGAGAATTCACCTGAGTCTTCTTCTTCCAGCTCCAAGTGGAACCGTCCTCTAGATCCGTCCAGTCCCAGTCTTCAACAACCTCCTTCCATAACCAATACCATGATATCTCAAGCAAGTGGGAGAATATCAACACTCATGGAAACAAGGTTTTCCTGAAACTTGGGGAAGTGATTGAAGCACAGGGATACTTTAGACTCAGTCAGGGATAATCTCAGTATAGTAATTTTATCTCTTCTCCTCCTTAAGGCCTTCCCATAAAAGTCTATTTATACTTCTCCCAATTAGTTTTTTAGTTGGGAAACAATTGGGCCATGGGCACTAGGAGGTAAACAACAGGTAAAACCCATGAACTCCGCCCATAGTTAAGGAAATTTAATTTTTTTAAGTGTTTTAACACATATACGCGGGTTGGGTATTGACTAACCTGCACGTACACGCTTTTATCTCAGGGCAAAGTAGCGTACATGGAATAAAACACTGTTTTTTAAATATTTGGACCAAGTTTGGAAGGAGGGGTTTCCCTAGGCCATAACCCAAGCATCACAAATACCAAGGGTGGTATTTGGAGCTATAACATATACACGCCTTGCTTCTTGATGGTTGGTTTGGCAATGGCACAGGAGGTTTAGTATCGAATGTACTTCCCAACATCCTGATGAAGTTTCGGCCAATAAAAATACTTCTACAATACCACCATTGTTTTCTGTACTCCAAAATGTCCAACGACCCAACTATAGTGTGCCTCCCAAATTGTCTTGGCACGCTCACTTGAAGGAACACATATGTGCCCTAAGTGACATAATAGTGCATCCTGAAGGTGAAAATTTGAACTTTCTTCCCTTCCAGGAGTGTCTGGTATATGCTTCCAAATTCTGGATCACTCTTGTAAACATGCGGCCACCCCGATGTCTCGTGCCAACGGGAGTCAAGCATACTGATCAGCGCCATTACTGGTGGTCTACTGAGGTAATCAGCGACATTATTGGTGTTTCACTTCTTATACTTAATGCTCAAATGGGACTATTGCAGATAGGTGGACCATTTCTAATGGAGGTCATTCTGCAACTTTCCTTGTGTCTGTATGAACTATAGAGGTCGGTGGTCTGTGTTGATGATCGTTTCCTTCCCCATAATGTAATGATTCCATTGACGATAGGCCTACACAATGGAATATATTTCTTTGTCGTAAGTGGGGTACCTTCAGACTGTGTCTGAAAGTGTCTCACTATGGTAAGCCACTGGATGCCCATGTTGAGTAAGAACTGCCCCAATAGCATAGTCGAAGGCATCTACCTCAATCTCAAATGGTTGTTGCAGGTCTAGTAATTTGATCATTGGTGTAGAACAGAGGTGGTTCTTCAACTTGGAGAACGCTCGTTGTTGGGTTTCCGACCAAAAGAACTTTGCTTTCGCTCCGCCCTTGGTGACTTGACTTAAAGGCCAAGTGATATGAGAGAACCCCAACATGAACCTATGGTAGAAATTGGAAAAAAACAAAAGATAAGGATCTATGTTAGAGTGGTTGGGACTGGCCAATATTGAATGACTTGTATCTTGGATGGGTCCACATGTACTCCCTGTTCATCAATGATGTACCCCAAATATTGAACCTAGGTCAAGCCAAAGGTGCATTTCTCCAAGTTAGCACATAGCTTGTGTTGTCGAAGGGTTTGAAGGACCTGTCGAATATGTTGGAGGTGCTCTTTCCAACTCTAGTTGAAGATCGAGATGTCATCTAAATACACCACCACAAATGCATTGGTGAAGGGCCACAAGATGTTGTCCATCAATCTCATGAAGGCTGCAAGGGCGTTCGTTAATCCGAACGGCATGACCAACCATTCGAAAAGGCCCTCCTTGGATTTAAAGGCAGTCTTCCACACATCAGAGGGTTTGATAGGCACTTGGTGATAACTTGACTTCAAGTCAATCTTGCTGAAATATTTGGCCCCCTTGAGCTGGTCTAGAAGCTCATCAATCTGTGGGATTGGGTAACTATTCCAAACAGTGATCATGTTCAGTGCCTGATAGTCAATACAAAGTCTCCAGGTTCCATCATTCTTCTATACCAATACAATCGGGCTCACACAGGGTGATGAGCTTGGCGTGCCCTTTCTGCAGCAGTTCCTAAATCTGCCTCTTGATCTCGTCATTCTCCATAACAAAGCATCGATAGATCGGTCCATTAGGCAGCAGCGCGCCCGGGGTCAGATCGATGGAGTGCTTGACCTGACAGTGCAGAGGTACCCCTGTGGGTGAGGCGAAAATGTCCCTGTACTCCTCCACGACCTTGTCCATCTATTGTTGCTGTGCAGAGGAGCCCTACCTGGAAGCCGTGGCCACAACCTTCTTCTTGCCTTGGGGGTGAATCATAAGGAAAATGAATTTCCTAGTCTGAGAAATGATATTACTGCATTGCTTTGCAGTGATCAAAGAGATGGCGGTAGGCGGGGCTACCTCCGATATCTTGTACAACTTATTAGCCAAAGTAATAATCACAGAGCGAGTTCTAGACTCATATACAGCATGTCGCTTCCACAAGTATGGTTGACCTAACAATACATCATAAACCTCAAGAGGAGAAACGTCACACAATACCTCATCCACGAAGGGCTTGATGCTATAGGGAAGACAACACTACTGGTTGACACGAAGATCTCATCCTTGGTGAAGCCACCCAATGGTGTACGGTTGTGGATGTGTTGTAGTCTTTAGGCCCAATGGCTTCACGACTTTTGCTGAAATGAGGTTCTTTTGGCTCCTGTTGTCAACAATGAACTACAGCAGAGAACCCTTCACCCACATCTATGAGTGGAAGAGGTGTTCCCCCTCCTCTAGATCTTTAGGCTCAATTTTCTGGATATTTGTGGTGGCCATGGTGGCACTAGGCTCTGCATCAATGATCTGCTTCCATTTGTCAGTCCCCTTATCGGGTTCTGATTCAGAGTCGGAACCTGCGTCTGATTCAAAAGCCTTAAGCTCGGTCACCAGTGACTGCTTGGCCTGACACTCACTTGTATTATGAGTGGAGCTCTTATGGAACTCACACCATTTTCTCGTGTCCTTCTTTGTCTTCGTGGTGTTTTTATTTTCTTACGACTTCGACAGGTTGTCATAGTGTTACACAAAATATTGTCACCATGACATTCTGTAGTCAGTGTGAGTCTATCACCACTCATACTTTCCTCCTATGCAATTCTTAAACCTCAGCTCTTCATGTCAAGCCTTGAAAAATGAGAGAAAGCCCTTAAAAATCTCTAAAACTCTGGTTCTGCACTTTCTCTTAGCATTACCTACAGTCCCGCACCCACTGGTCATGTCCCCTGCGGACCTGCCCGCTTTGTTTCTGTGTAATGGGTGCGGACCCCTGTAAAAGTCAAAAAGGCACAAGTATATTCTTAAAAACTCACTTTGGGTTATTTCTGGAAGCTTCTAGAGGGAATCTTGAGGTGGAAAGTTTGCTCCTTTGAGGTTCATGCATCCCATACCTAAAGGAGCTAACCCCTTGATGTGAGGAGCTTATCCCTTTGAAGGAGGTCTTTATCCCTTCATAGGTGGACCTGTAACTTCCTTCCTCTGCACTATAAAACGAGGCATTGGGCTGATTACTGAGGAGGTTGAAAGCTGAATATTTTTGAGGGTAAATGTTGTTGGAATTTAGACTTCCTAATTGAGCTTGAGAGGAGATATTACATACCTTTTGATCTCATTGGGAAGAGTGTGAAGCTTGTCAAAGTAGAGGATATTCTTGCTTGGACCCTGGGAGGAGCTTGTACAACATCAAGGCACCAAGGTTGTAAAGTTCTTCTTTGTTTAAAGTTAATACAATCAAGTTTATTTTTCTCAATAAGCTGTCTCTTATGGTTTATTTCATGGATTCCTTGATCACCATGATGAATATGATTTATTATATTGGCTATGCAGGTGTTATTTGATGTGTGCTTTTTTGTGTTTGCAGGTTCTTAAAAGGAAACTCATTTGGATGGTTGAAGCGTGACTACCACAAACTAGCGTTGGACTTAAGGTAGGGTCTAAAACACCTCTTGGTTTTTATTTATAAATCGCAATATTTAGAGAAAGGTAGATTTGCTTGTTCTGCTTGTCGCTAGATATCTGTAGATACTAGGGAGATCGGTCTTGTCCGCAAGAATGATTTATCCGGTCGACATGTGGGTAGCCCCACCTTGGCTTGGTCCCTTGTTCTGTGGTTTGGGGGCACCTTTTCCTCGCTTTGGATTCATAGATCCAAAGTTTTGCTTCTTCTGTTTAAACTTCTGCTCAATCTTTACAACATACAGATATGCCGTGCCGAGCGAGGAAATGTCCAGGAACTCCATCTCGTCCTAGATGTACTTTTGTAGATAGTCATGGTACTTGAGCACCAAATGTCATTTAGTATCCTTGATACCCATCTTCGTGTGAAGGGTATGGAAAGTATTTGTGAACTCTAACACATCTTGGTCACTTCCCTGCCGTAGCATGGTCCACTTTATGTATTTATATTCATAGCTCCTGATAGGATAATATTGTTCCTTGATGACCTCTCAAAAAGAATTCCAAGTGGGTGTAGCTGAAAACAGGGAGGGTTCACTCTCATCCTTTTGTTCATAGTAGGTTTCCCACTAGTCCTTGACGTGTGGGGCAGATTTGAGAAGTGCAAACGTAATCTTTTCCAGATTGGAAAAATCATGAACTAAAAAATATCCTTCCAATAGATTTGACCATTTATCTACAACGTCTGCATCTATCAAGCCTTCGAATATGAGAATATTGAAGTTAACTTGTACCTTAAAAGGAGTGACACCTTTAGAGTCGCTGCTGGATGAAGATGCATCACCTATGGGTAGTTGTCGAAGGATCTGGGCAAAGTTATCCATCATTGCGTCGCTTTGTCGCTCAAGGGCTTCTTCGAGCAACATTTTGAAAGGATCTCCTACCCCCTCATCTTTCTTTTCTTCCGCCATGGAGGTTGCTAGTTTTTGCGAGGCTGATCCTGCAATGGTTCAACCAGATTGAGCCCTAACTCCTTATACCCTGACCTCATTGGGGACATGCAAAGAAAAATAGATAAAGAGCAGGTCGCTCTAATACCAATGATCTGGATCTTGGGGGAGGCTCCTCACAAAAAATCACTCAATTTCAAAAAAAGAATGGGAAGAATTGAATTTCGGATGTGCGACATATCGCTGATTTAAAATCAGCTATTTTTTTCAGAATTTTTGTGACGGTGGAATAGTTGCAATGCGAATATGAGATTTCAAGTGTCTAGATAAGAATTTCCAACACATGGGAAGATTCAGAATGGTCATTATTTTTCCAAAAATAGGTTATAATAAAGATTTTGAGTTATATTGACCGAGTTATGTCCATTTTAAATCTGGAACAACATTAAGAGTGGGTTCCCTTTGGAGACGTGCCCTCCCACCCGAGGCTATGTAGGAACCTGCTACTTCATCAACAGTCAACATCACGGTTATGGGTCAACCACACAAAATCCTTGTCCTCGAAGTCCATTTGATAGGCCGCACATTGTTAGTATCACAGTTGATCACAAACATTACAGGGTATCTCTATCCTTGAATCTTCATTCATCCTGGTTATGGGTCATCCACAAACCCACACTTCATCGATGTCCATTTTCTAGGCCACACACTATCAGTATCACAGTTGGTCACAAGCATTACAGGGTATCTCTATCTTCGAATCTTCGTTCATCATGGTTATGTGTTAACCACATAAAATCCTTCTCTTCAGTGGCTCTTCATATTCAACAAAGGCTTTGCAGGAGGGAACTTCACACAATGGGGACCATTGCTTCTTAAGGAGGGAGGAATGATTTAAATAGAAAATGGCATCAACCCATGGTATTCAACCACCCAAGGAATTTACCCATGATATTGTAAGTGGCAGCCACCCATGGTATTGTAAGTGGTATACACCCATGGTATTGTAACTGAAAAATACTATAAGTAACAAATCACATTTTGTAAAAGGACAGTTTGTCCACCACAATGTAGCTTTTACAGTTATTCTTTGTTTTAATAAAAAGTTTCTTTGTGGTTTTGTTTATTGGGCATTCTCCTCTTTTTCTTCTATAAATTTGACTTTTTCAGATCTTGGGGGCCTCCCCCCCCAAGATCCATTTCACTCTTTTAGATCTTGGGGGCCTCCCCCCAAGATCCAGATCAGATCGAGATCATCATCACTTTTGACATAGTCGCGCACGGGTTCAGTATAACGCGTTCGTTCTGCAAGGTCTAGTGGCACTACAACCCTTAGTGATTTCTTCTCAAAGGACATCTTCTGCTTCTTCGAATTGATTACCCCATTCATATCAATAGCCCAGCAAATTCCTAGTAGTGTGGGTATGGGTTACTATCATCCACTATCTCAATGACCTCAAAGTCATCCAATGCACTCACACCTTCAATGTCCATCGTTACACCATATAAGCTCCCCATTGGAATAATCTTCTATGTATTTTCCATGCGCAACTAAATAGGAGACCACTGCAGCGCAGGTCTCCCCATCCTTTCCCATGTCTTCTTAGGTAATACATTCGCATTAGACCCCAGATTCAAGATTACATGATCCATTTCATATTTTCCTATCTACGCAGTTAGCCTCATCTCGCACCCCGTTCATGCCTTGTACTTACCAATATTTCTGACGTTGTGTTGTTTAGTAGGATTCTTTTCTTTATTGGCGCACTTATCTATTAAGTATTTCAATCCTTTGATTTCTTTCTGATCACGCAGTAACTTCATACAAGTCTTCAGGAAAGTAGCGAGTATGGAAGGATCTAGTTCTTGCATCATGTTAGTCCTTGGTAGTTTCTCCTGACTTCCTGAGGTGGAGGCCTCAGCGAAGTTCTTCTTTACTTCCATGAAAGCTTCTTTAGTGTGATTGAGATCAAAGTGTACTTCCTTCTCAACAGCCTTGCATACCCATCCATCTTCCTGAGGCTGCTTATCTTTATCTACACTAGTCATCATACCACTTCTCAACACAATATTTATGTTTTAATCCTCTTCGCGGGGCTCAATAGTCATCATTTGAATGTTCTACATAGGCTTCTGAGGTTGCACCTTCTTTTCTTGCATCTTTGCCATAAGGACCAAACATTCCTCTATGGCATGGTCAAACTATCGACAATACTGACATGATGGATGTGTGGGATTTGTATAATCTCACGTGAAGTAACCTTCTTCGCCAAAGTTATAGAAAATTACCTACCCACGCCCTCGTCCTAGTCCAATGCCTCTTCCTCTTCCTTGGCCTTGGAATCCTCCGTGCGCAGCTCCTATGCCTTGATCCTAAGGCCGGTTTTCTACCTACATCCTATAGGTATGGGTTCTATCCATCATCATCTCATAACTCCTATAGTGGTGTTCATCATGTCCTACAGACTTACAAAAATTGAAAAATAATTGTTAAGGGGTCTGTACAAACTTCTACAGTAAATGGCAGTTATCAGTAGCATTTTTCCCTGTAACCTAACAGATAGCGCACCAGAGCGCAGTTCCCACACTCGTCCCAACAATATTCTCTAGTTTCATGGGAACAATCCCTCCCCCTATGATATAGTTCTTAAAGACCAGGCAATGGTCCTTATCATGTCCGTGGCTCTTACTCTTCAAACACCAAATCTCAGCGCACACCTCCGGCTGAGCTTATTTCCCTTTCTTCAAGCTCTGCAACTCTAAGTACAGGCTTTCCACCTGCGAATGAATCTGTTGCACTCAAAGGTTCGTATCTTGTAGAAGCGAGGCATCCAACCTCATCGTGATCTCCAAGGCTTCCGCTTGAGTTGCTATCTTCTATTGTGACAGATGTATTCTTAAATGTGGCAATCACAATGCAATAAACCAATAACGATGTTGCGAATCTAATATTATCATATTGGCTTGCCTGATCAGGCACTTCAGCCTCTGATTGAAATCCCATGGTATCTCATCTATATTCTATCAAATTTCCTTAAATTCAATTACAGACTACGCCTCTGAATTAGGCTTACTGAACTCCTTGTTCAAAGCTTGTTGGGTATCTGCCAACGTCGTGTTGGGGTTATCAGTGCAATACTTTATATACCATGTTAATGCACGATCCTGTAAGGATGTAACCAACTGCACTTTCTTAATATTGTCATCGGTAATCGATTGTGTTGTTCAAATAGCTCCTGCAACAAACCAAAATTGTTTTGGATCTTCGGTCCTCGTTCCTTTAAAGATCGGCATCTTCATCACATTCGCCATGTTGAATGGTGGAAATGGAGGTGGAGGGGGTGAAGGTGTAGGTGTATGAGGTGGAGGTGGAGGGGGAGGTGGGGTGGATGGATGAGGTATCCTCGGAATACCCTGTGTAATTAACTAAACTACACTTTGCGGTGTAGTCAGTACTGCCCCTTCGTCGTTGCTTGAAAGGGGTTCAATGAGCGGGCTATATTTTAGGTTGGATCCTGCGTTCCTTCTAAAGAATTTCCCACTTCAGGTAGCCCCAAACATCAAGGTAACTACATAACCCTCTTTACACATAACAACATTTTAAACCAAGTTTTCAATTATTTCAGATACTTACCTCGCTGTCCTTTAAAGATCCTTCGCTCCACTTCGCTATAGCTGATATTTCTATCGATCATGAAAAAAGTCATGAAATTCCCCAATGTACGATCATCCTAGTGGTCCACAGCCCATGCGATATTGCTTTCTGATGCTTCCAGATGTTGCAGTAGTTCTGGATTCCACACTATAGGGCCTTCAAGCTGCCACGTCCCTTGACTGTCAGCCAACTTGGACAACCGCTCGTATAGTTCTTTGGGAAAGAAACAGAATAACACGTCGGTTTCGTCAGTGTACAAAAATCGTTGTAGCCACTACTCCTTGGATAATTTAGGGCTCCTGTTCTCTTGAGCTGCGAACACGTGTGATTTTCTATCAATCCACTTGTCAAGTTGTTTCTTCTTAGGGAACCATTTATCGCACATCTCTCAAATAGATCCTGGTCGAGGCAACGAAACCATTTGTTGTCGTAATGACCCAGGTTCAGAGTTGTTCACACCAACCAACAAAACCCTAACTGCTAGCCCTTTCGGCAACAACTTGCATAGCACAAGCTGCAGTCTCACCCGAAGTAGTATTAGGGGATGCTAGAACTAGGTTTCTGCATCTAGGGACGTGTGATAAGTGGTTCTTAAGATCTGACAGCTCAGATCTTGCTTCACGCAGATTGGTATCCTTCTAGGGCTCGTTAGTGTAACTAAGGTAAAATGGCTTCTAGAACTTCACAGAGGCCTACGATCAGTCTTTGTGGAACTTAAACAGAAAATTTATTCACTTTCGCACATCAATAAATAACCCCAGATTTGACTTCATGCAGATCTATCCAGTTTATCAGAAAAACCAGCAGAAATAACCCTTATCTTCATGAAATTAGATAACTACTCAATTCATGCATAAATAAGATAGATTCATTGGTTTCACACAGCATTTATTCATTATTCCATAGAAAACACATTATAGGTGACAATTCATAACATAAACAGAATTCAACAGAAATGCTCAGATTGCACAATAATTCTTCAAAATCAGTCTTTATTCAATTTAGCATTCAAGTTATAGACTTCACTGCCCTGTGCACTCAGCTGCAGGGGTCTGCGCACTTAGCTGTAAACTTTACCAAGGCCTCCTACGCACTCAGTTGTAGGAGCCTTCCCCTTCTCGCCTAAGTACAGGAAGCAGAGCCTTCCTGCCTTAGCACTCACCCAAAATAGTCTCTATCTTGATTCTTCCTTATCAACTACTACTTCTAGACTCACTATGACTCAAATATATAGCCTTCTCAATACAATACCATGGTCCATGGACCATGGGTGAGTCTCAAAACCAACCCAAAATAAGGGGCTAAACCCCTTTGACTCCTATCTAGTTGCGTGATCTGCATCCACATTTTGTAGAGACTTTACATCTTTGAAAAAACTTATACAAAATTTGGGCTAACTAACCCCAAAACTAACCCTAGGGACCCTGTCCCAACAAAACGAATACGCACACATTGGCGCCAGTGCAATGCCTCACAAAGTTACAAGAAGGAAAGAAGCTCTAAGCACAGGCAAAAGAATTGCAGAGGAAAGAGGCCGTTCTAAAGTCTAGATTATAGTCGTGGCTAAAGGAATCTTGTCAGATTACTCTGTCACTCCAAGAAAAGCTCAAGGTTCTACAACAGATGCAGAGGAAAATGTGCCTAGCAGTGGAGGGCCCGAAAATAGAAAAATTGGTTGAAGAAGTGTAGCAGGCTGCGGCACAGAGCATTGTTGAAGTTGCAATGTTACAGGTTGAGCTCAGTGGTTTGCGCGACAAGATGAAGGCGCCATCTGAGTGACTCAAGGGCGAGTCACGATATTTGTGTTGGGGACATGTTGGGATAAGGTCCCTAGGGTTAGTTTTGGGGTTAGCTAACCCAAATTTTTTATAAGTTTTTGTAAAGATGCAAAGTCTCTGCGAAATGTGGATGCAGAGTGCACAGGTAGATAGGAGTCAAAGGGGTCGTAGCCCCTTTTTTGGATAAGTAGATAAGTTGATTTTGAGACTCACCCATGGCTTGTGGACCATGGTATTGTATGGAAGAAGGCTATAAATATTTGAGTCATAGCGAGTCTTAGAGAAGACTTAGAAGGAAAAATTATGAACTTTGAATGAGTTTTGTTGTTTCGGGCAAGTGTTGAGGTAGGAAGGCTTTGCTTCTTGCACTTAGGTGAGAAGGGGAAAGCTCCTGCAGCTGAGTGTGTGGAAGGCCTTGGTAAGTCTGCAACGAAGTGCATAGACCCCTGTAGCTGAGTGCAAAGGGTGAAAGATTCTGTAATATGAACGTTGAAGATAAATAAAGACTTATTTTGAAGATTTATTGTACAATCTGAGCATTTCTATTGATTCTGTTTATGTTATGATTTGTCACTTAGAATGTGTTTTCTATGGAATAATGAATAAATGTTGCATGAAACCACTAAATTTATCTTATTTGTGCATGGTTTGAGTATTTATCTAGTTTCACGAAGTTAATGGTTAGTTCTACTATGTTTTCTAAGGAATCAAATAGATTTGCGTGAAGTCAAATCTAGGGTTATTTATTGATGCACAAAAGTGGATAAATTGCTTGCTTAAGGTCCGCAAAGACCGATCATTGGCCATCGTGAAGGTCTAGAAGCCATTTTACCCTAGTTATAGTATTGAGCCCTAGAAGGATACCAATTTGCACGAAGGAAGATCTGAACTATCAGAGCTTAAGAACCACTTATCACATGTCCCTGCATGCAGCAACCTAGTTCTAGAATCCCCCAATACTGCGTCGGGTGAGACTACAGCCTACGCTATGTAGGTTCTTGCCAAAATGGCCAACAGTTAGGGTTTTGTTGGTTGGCGCGAACAACTCTGAACTTGGGTCAGGCCCCCTTAAGCCAACAGTGAGTGTTCCAATTGACGGGGTGCCATACTTTCTCACCACAACATCCAAACTCTTGTAAAACCATGCATATGAAGCCTCAATATTTGTGATGAGCGGCATGAGTTCATCATAGTTCTGGATAAAAATACAAATGCGTGCTTTTTCCAACTCTACCTGCGGCTTCATGATCTTGTGCAAGTGAAGCGAGGCTTCCTTGTACCTCATTGTCCATGTTTGTACATGATCAACAATGAAATGTGTATCTGTGCGTGTTTGCGCTATCTTGGTGCAGCGCTTTTAATGACCATGTAGATGGACAACTGCCTTGTGCATGGTGATGAACATTTCATACAGTCTTGCATGATTGTATCAAGAGATGATACTTCAGCTAGTATCACTTTCTTCATCCCTACTCTAGCAGATCATGTTGATTGTTCCTCTCTCTACCTGCCTGCTTGCAATTCCTTAGCCATGCGCCCATTTTCTACTATCAAGAAGCTAACACTCGAGCTCATGGCCTTGTCATAAGCCTTTCTAGCATCAACCAAGTACATCTGACACAATCACCCATTCTTCAAAGTGCGCAGGTGATGCATGCTCATTCGGGGTGTGTTCTCTACGTGCTTGTACAACTCTGTGTTGTGAATCATCAAAGGCTATGTTGTACACATACATTCCCATACTATCCTCAAGGAGAATAGTATCCCCTTTCTCACTTGAGAATTTCTCTACTGATGGAGTTGGTGAATCCATTAGCGTGACCTCAATTGCTTTTGGCATGAGGTCAGTGTCTTGATCTTGTTCCGAGTGCTCCATCTTCGTGTCCATCTGTTCTACTATTGGTTCATCCTACTGTGCAAGTTCCTATTCCAGCAGCTACTCACCTTGTTCCTCATCTGTTGTTGGTTCTAAGTCTTCAACCTGTATCAACGCAATTTTTGTTGTCCGTGCACCTTTCACTTCTACCTATTCCTTTTCCTTTTCCTATTCCTGTTCCTGTTGCGCTTCCTTCTCTCTTCTGCGTAACTCTTGTTGTTTTTTGAGCTTCTACTCTACTTCCTGTAACTTCCTTTCCGTCTCTTCCAGCCTTTTCTTATGTCTCCTTTTTTGCACTCCTCTCCTATCGGGTTGGCTCCTCTTTGCTTCTATCTCCAAAGCTACTCTTTCCACAAGTGGGTCTTCCTTAAACTTGTAGCTTTTCTCCGCCTCTATGCTTTCAGAAATCTTCCTCTTTCCTTTGTCTTGCATGGGTTTATTTCTTACTTTTGCTATTGTTGTTGCTCCTTGTGGTGTTGCTGCCTTGAGTGCTTCTAGCCACTCTACTGCCATGTTGAATGGTTCATTGAGCCTGGAGGAATTATAGCAATATTGCCATGGGTCTTCCTTTGGCTAATGACACGCCCCGTGGATCCAATAATAGTACACTCTCACACAATTTTCCATGCATAATCCATGTGGATCGTACGGATTGAAACTCTTGGTTCCAAACTTAAACTTCTTGAAGTCCTCAACCCCGACATCCAATTATTTCAAACTCTGGATCACGTACAACCCAATTCACAATGGAAGCATAGACCATGGTGCCTTCTTCTTCCTATACAATCCAGTTGATAACCCTGTTGAGATATGGTATGCAACCTCCTACATGACCAGCATGTCCGTGGCAAACCTCGACAACACATGTGGATCCTTCTCCACGTTGCACATCCAGATGAATGTGCCATCAGGTGAGGCGTACCAATCTACAATGTTCAGCAACGCCTCCATTGTTGCCTGGGACATGCAACGCAAATATTATTCAAACATCAATGCGTACAAAGAGGCAATGAAGTGGTTAGATAATCTAGCCATGACTCCTCAGTAGCTGCATTCCGAGAGCAGCCTGCAATATATGTTCACAACATTATTTGAAGGTGTCCATGCCCAACCCATGTGTTGTTGGGAAAAGTATCCATTCAGAATGCCCCTATCCCACTCTAAGGTGTGATAGTGCCTTAGCAACAAACAAGGAAAACTACTTGAGTATTCTTCTTTATGAAATGTAAATGAGGAGAAAGGATGTAACTAACCTGTGTCTTCCGCTAGTTTGTTGATCCAATCTCTCCTCTCTTCAGTGGCTCCCAACTCCCTGCTCCCTTACCGGCCCAGTTTCACCGAATTCCTGCAAGATCATAAGAGAGAGAAACTACACGAAGATACATATGTACATTCATAAAAAGCTCAGGATCAGATTAAGCTAAACATGCAAATATAACAAAACATCATTGGTACACAGCATGTAGGAGAAACTCAAATAGTTTATTGATAGAGTAATAAAGTCCAAGAGGAGATACAACCAAGAGAGTCCCGATCCAGCATCTACCTCCCAGCAAAGGAATCCCTTCCTCTCCTCCAACAAAGCATGAATCACCCAATGTACTAATCTCAATCTCAAACCAACAGCAATTCTCTGCAAAGTACAAAATTCCAACCTCTGGATCTCTGGGATGAGGGATCCATATATAGATGTAAGCAGAGAGGATGAGTCAGCTTATGTTTTGACTTGTGGCTTCTCTCTGTCAGTTCTTGCTTCCACTTGGAGACTGAGAGCCTCTTACTCATCACTTGGTCGAATTCAGTGAGGCAAGTGTCATTGGAGAAGATTCTGGAAGCTTCCATGGTCTTTCCACCTCGTTGAATGACTTTGCCACTTGTCATTTCCCGCTCAACACACCTGGGTAGTGCATTCAAGTGTGTTGCAACGCACCTAGATAGTGTACTAGGGTGCTTTGCAACGCAGGCAGCTAGTGGAGCACTTGAATTGATCCTGAATTGACTGTTTCTGAGTGGTTTTTGGTGGAGAACTTCTGGGAGAAGTTGTCATTGGTTGACCTTGTTCCTTTAGGAGCTGTAACAACATCTTTAGGGACTTTGGATCCCTTGAATTATGGACATTTCATGCTCATAGCTGTAAGGCACAAAAATGTCTATAACAGTTGCCCCCTAAAGTATGAGGCCGTTTATCGGGTGAAATGCTTTATTAGGAGGATCCGAAGTTCATTCAATGCTGGGAGGAGACCTGTAATAAGATACAATACAATACATTATTTTTCATATTTCTTTCATGATCTAGCTGAGGCGGGCATTCCCATGCTCAGCTTTATAAATTCATTTTTATGTACATAGGACAGACAATCGTCTGATGGTAGACTGATGATTGTGATGAAATCATCATCCTTTTGGTAGGATGATTATCTGTTCTGCAATGCTGTACATGTCAATGTCTTTATTTTTCCTGAATATATATCGCAGCCCGGATGGATGAAACTAGATCCGGGGTCTTCAATCTCGTCCGATCTTCACTCGAAGTACAAGTCGATCCATGTGAGAAATGTTTTGAAGTCGAACATGGAAAGACATCGCTTGATTACCAGTCAATGATGTAAACTGTTAACAAGCGCGAGAGGAATCACCGATAAGGATGATGACCCTCAAGGTACTGCAGTACAATTCACGTGGTGTGAATAGAGGACTTGGCGTCGAACACCACGCAAAATCTTTCGGTCGAAGGTCATTGATGTATACCTGTCGCCGGAAGTGAGAAACTTGCCATTGAGGCATGTAAGCTTCAAAGTACTGAAGGGGGTGTTCCTAGATCAACTTCTTGGATAATGAGCTGATGTCGACAAGAAGCGATCCGTCAAAGGAGGGCCTTGATGTATCCCACATCAGTGACACGGAACGGAGCAAATGATTTTGATGGAGGTGAAAACGATCTGATGAGATATGGTTCAGGGTGGCGGTCATGAAAGAATGAAGTATAATGTATGGTAGTGGATGGGACACGGTTGACTTCTCTGGATGACTTCTCTTGAACATATCGGCGACACTTATGTGATGGATTGGTAGCATTTACCCCAAAGGTGGATGGTATGGTGAGACCATGGTGATGTGACCGGTGAATGAAACAACCCAACCCGACTTAGGCATGGAGTGGAAGTGTCATGTTCAAGAGCGACTTGCTACCAATAAAGTTTCTTTGAGTTTCTTCCCAATTTTTCCCCAGTCATTGCTGACCAATACCTCTTTATTTTTGTCAAGCTTGAGGAGGATAACATATGCTTGTTCTATAATTTGCCCTTCGGGCAAACCCATCGCTATGTTTTAACGAGCCTAGCGATAGTGAAACTCGTTCTCGTCTAAAGACAAGTTTGTCGCTATTTAATGTTTTTAACGAGTCTAACGACAAAGATAACTCGGTCCTTTTCATTTTTAGAGAGTCTGAAAAGGTACGTAAAGTCAACTCCGAAAGTCCATTTTCGTCATCTAATCCCTTAAGTCCGAAAAAGTATAAAACAATACAGAAGGGATGAATTTTCGATAGTTTTAACGAGCCGAACAAAACAAGCGCTCGATCTTTTTGTGCAATAATCCCTCAGGTCCAAAAAGATTAAAATCTAGAGGAGGGATAGCACTTCCGGTCGCTTTAACGAGCTGGAAGGCCAAAACTCGGCAATCTTTTCATATTTTACGAGTCAGATGAAAAGAGCTTAAAGAAGACTCGTCTTTTGAGGAACGAGTGATAAAATGGGTAGCAGCTGATTCCAGGTAAGGGTTGGAATTTTCCAAGCACGGCAGTGTCACAAGGATGGCTAGTGAAATCACTCTTCGCAGCTGTTCCTCAAAATGGGTAAACAATCAAATGGAGGTGAATGATCGGCCAATGGAAAAGTGGAGGTGACGGTGCAAACACGACCAAGGCTTTAATGGCTGATAATGTTACATTCACGGTTGTTATTTACCGGAGGATAGTTCATTTTTTAACGAGCTTAAACGTGGGTTGAAACACTTGCTCGATCTTATGTTTATTTTTTAACGAGCATGAACTATGTGCTAAAACTGCTCGATTATCCAGTCATATGATAAGAATGTCTCATGTAAGATTCTATTTTTTATGGAGCTTGCGCCTTACAAAGCTATGCCCCGAATCCTTTCGTTATGCAAGTTCGGAAACGACTAATCCTACGAGTTTAAAGGGTTAGACCTACGGGTTTAAAGGGAGGACCTAAAAATTTAAAAAATAAATAGCCGCCCCTTACTTGCACTCCAAAAGGTTTGCATGCCCCCAGGTATAAAGTACGATTTCAAGGTTACCCCTCAATTTGCAGATAAAACATTTGTTCTACCAGGAAAGGCCTACCTCTTTCAGGTTCCCAAAGAATGTTCTATTAATCTTTCAAACAAAACACTTCTTCGGCGATGTCTACCGAGATAAACAAAGGTGAGTGACAACGAGCGCAAAACACATAACTTTGACAAGAGAATCTTATTCTAGAATAACCCCTCTTCCAAGACGGACGGGGTACAGACTAGTCATATTCTCCCGCGGAAACCTACCCTATACCCAAAGTTTTCCTGCCGAAGCAGACCAGGACGCATGCCCCCTGGGTTCCAGTCATATCCTTCCGAATTACTCACGCTCATCGGGAGGACGGACCGTGGGTTGAGACATTTCTTGCGTGAAGAGACCATTTAGGGATGGTATATGACTATTTGCGATGCGTGATCCCGGAAATGAAAGCTGGTCCACGAGCTTGACCACTCTTCCTTCGTGCGGAAAACACATTACTCTAAAGAGTGAGGAGATGATGGCTCCCATGCAATATATATAGTCTCGTCCAAGGAGTAGGTTATAATCCAAGGGTCCTTGAACGACCATCACGTTCATTTGAACGGTCTTCCCTTTCAATGTTATGGGCACATTGGGGAGGATCCCTAAAGGTCGACTGGTTCCTTTATCGAAGCCTGTCATATTTCTCATCTCAGGCAAAAGCGATGGCGAACCAAGCGCTTTCCAAGCAGTAGAGGAAAGGATACTCACAGATGCCCCCTCATCAATGATGGTGCCAGCCATGACCATTCTGTATATTTGGACCATAATTCTGAATGGTATGCTTGCTGGCAAACGGGGTCTGCCTAGTTGGTTCCAGTCGAAGGAGACAACTAGGTTGCTTGGTGGTGGGACCGAATAGACGGCTGGGTACGGCTCTGACGAACTTCCTTCCTACGATAAAGGAATGGGTAGGTTGCCCCCGTGTTCGTCGGAGTCTATGTTGATGAAGAGAACTTGGATGGTGTCATCCTTATTCTCCTCAGTGACTATATCATTCAAAGATAAAACCTCTGAAGGCAAGACCGGGTCAACTGCTGCCTCGACCTTTTGACTTTCGTCGGGTATGGATTCAGCTGGTTCATCCTCAATGACTGGCGCTTCAGCTGACCACTTGAGCGGGCCAGCTGGATTTTCAACTAACGAAGGACTTGGCAAGAGTTTTTTATATCCAGGAGGGAGTCGTAACGGTGAAACCGGACGATAATCCAAAACTCTTTTAGCTTCGTCTAAGAAGGGACAACGGTGGATGGCGTGATCGCCTTCGCACAGTTTACAGGGAGATCTAGCTCTCCCTTTTTGTCCTGGGACTTCACTTTCGCTAGTTGACGGTGTGCTTTCAACATGGCTATCAGAGGTTGATGCCACCGGATTGTGCAAACGGGGAGACCAGTCCCTTAGTATCCGAGGGATACAGGGACAATCTCTGTGGAAGTGGTCTCCCTTGCAAATGACACATGGTGATTTAGGCCTGGTCAATGCAGTGTGTGGATTTTTGTTAGACGACACTCTTTTGCCCCCAGTCACTTTTGGCTCCTTCTTCTTCTTCTCTTTCTTCTTCTTTTCCTTCTTCTCCTTAGGGACTTGACTTTTGGCTTTGCCAGCCCCATCAAGCGAAGAGGAATGAGGAGAGGAAGAATTAGAGGAAGTGGAAGGCTGGTGGGTAACTCTGGACTGGTCTAACTACTGATTCGACTGTTCAGGGATAGTGGTGTTCTGAACGACATTGGTTGAGAAGAGCCAGACCGGCAAGCCAATTGTCAGTCCTGGAAGCGACAATGTGGCCATATGGGGCGCACCAACATCTCCCCAAGAGGAGAAGGGACTAGGATTTCCACCAAGGGGAATTCCTTGGTTGGTAGGCTCCATTTTCTCAACCTAAAGATCAACGCAGGGAAAAGGGTATGAATATTCCGTTTAAAATAAATTTTAACGACGCTTGGACACAACTTGCTTTTTCAATTTTAAAGAGTCGAGAAAAAGCAAAAGATGACTCTAGTCTCCTTTGATGTTTTAACGAGCCCGAAGTGACAAATGCTCGGATGGACTTTTTCCGTTATAGAGCCTCGAAAAGGCCAAAAGGAACTGCTCTGGAGTTCTAGGTAGAGGGTGTGCCAAACTTTTCGCAAAACCGCAGAATACTTTTTAAGGTACGGGCGGTCAATCTTCCCGAATGTTGTGTTCAGTGCATTGCGATCAGTAGGGCGGCTGACACGGCTTCCTATGGATAAAGGTTTTATGCCTATAGGGGTCTCCCAATATATACTCGACGGTACCTGGGAGCACAATCTGTACTGGCGCTTATCGTCTCTCGGGAGGAATCACCCAACCATCAGCGAGATCGACAGTCACCAGGTTTTACGACGCCGGAACACGTCTCTAGCCTAGACCTCTATGTTGTGCGTTAAGTTCCAATGCGTTGTTAAGTTCATTCAATTTATTTTAGGTTGATCTTTCTTAGAAGTTTGCCTTTTTGGATCACCACGAGATGTAGATACAAATCCTAAATGCAGTCTAAAGATGATAAGCAAGCATTTATCTCTTTTCAACAATGAAAATCCTAGCTACAAGGGGAAAAGAAAGACACAATCTTTTCTCAAAGAGCATAGAGCACACTGTAAATGCACTTTTTTCTAAATGAAACCATACAAACGATCAATATGCAAATGCACAAATGCATGTATTTGTTTTCACTTTCTTAATATTGATGCCTAAAAAGAAAGCTGTTGTACAAATTTGAATTTGATTTCTAGTGAAAACACAAACAAGTTCCTTTTTGAAATCAAAAAGACGATTACAACACTTATGATTTTGAAGTAAACACTTTTTTCGACACTAGAAATTCATAAATTCAAACCAAAAGACAAAAGTAAAAGCACAATCAACTGTCAACAGCAAACACACTTACTCCTGAGATCAAAACGACACTTACGATAGGTCTAGATCTAAGGGCGACAGTATGACTAGTTTACTTTTGTAATGGGAAACTGCAAATGATGTAACAAATACACAAAGAACAAATACAGTTTCTTTTATACAACTGAGGCGGAATTAAGGCAGAGAAAAGGGGTTTTCAGATAGGTACACACACTGATAACAGGCTGCAAAAAACAGAGATAAAACTGAACACAAGGATGCAAAGAACCACAGCTGCACAGGGCAAAGGCTGATCAACGCACCTGCAGCACAGAGAAACTGAATTGCAGCACAGGTAGCCCTCTCGGGACCTGCGTTGAAATGCAGAGTCTCTTCACAGAGCCTACGCTGAAGCAGAAACGAGAATTGTCTCTGGGTTCTGGGTCACGGTTTGCAGTTTGATCTAAGGTTTTTGGTCGGATAAAAGCTATCAATAAGGTACAATTAGGAGGATGATTTAAAGGAGGACTAAGAGCTATCACAAAGGGCTGTTAGAGCATTTGTGGATCAGTTTGTTCAGATCATAAACAGGCCCAGTGAGTGGACTAGAGTAGCAGATCTCTACTTTGCATTTGTAAATGGCAAATGCAGTTCGATTCAGCACTCCTAAGTTTATGAGAAGAACAACAATAGAAACACAAATAAACTAACTAGATACGATCCCCAGCGGAGTCGCCAATTTGTTGTTGGGAAAAGTATCCATTCAGAATGCCCCTATCCCACTCTAAGGTGTGATAGTTCCTTAGCAACAAACAAGGAAAACTACTTGAGTATTCTTCTTTATGAAATGTAAATGAGGAGAAAGGATGTAACTAACCTGTGTCTTCCGCTAGTTTGTTGATCCAATCTCTCCTCTCTTCAGTGGTTCCCAACTCCCTGCTCCCTTACCGGCCCAGCTTCACCGAATTCCTGCAAGATCATAAGAGAGAGAAACTACACGAAGATATAGATGTACATTCATAAAAAGCTCAGGATCAGATTAAGCTAAACATGCAAATATAACAAAACATCATTGGTACACAGCATGTAGGAGAAACTCAAATAGTTTATTGATAGAGTAATAAAGTCCAAGAGGAGATACAACCAAGAGAGTCCCGATCCAGCATCTACCTCCCAGCAAAGGAATCCCTTCCTCTCCTCCAACAAAGCATGAATCACCCAATGTACTAATCTCAATCTCAAACCAACAGCAATTCTCTGCAAAGTACAAAATTCCAGCCTCTGGATCTCTGGGATGAGGGATCCATATATAGATGTAAGCAGAGAGGATGAGTCAGCTTATGTTTTGACTTGTGGCTTCTCTCTGTCAGTTCTTGCTTCCACTTGGAGACTGAGAGCCTCTTACTCATCACTTGGTCGAATTCAGTGAGGCAAGTGTCATTGGAGAAGATTCTGGAAGCTTCCATGGTCTTTCCACCTCGTTGAATGACTTTTCCACTTGTCATTTCCCGCTCAACGCACCTGGGTAGTGCATTCAAGTGCGTTGCAATGCACCTAGACAGTGTACTGGGGTGCTTTGCAACGCAGGCAGCTAGTGGAGCACTTGAATTGATCCTGAATTGATTGTTTCTGAGTGGTTTTTGGTGGAGAACTTCTGGGAGAAGCTGTCATTGGTTGACCTTGTTCCTTTAGGAGCTGTAACAACATCTTTAGGGACTTTGGATCCCTTGAATTATGGACATTTCGTGCTCATGGCTGTAAGGCACAAAAATGTCTATAACACCATGCCACAAAATTGTTGACAGGAACCGATTGCATCGAGTAGGTAGGCAAACATGAAGAATCTTTCTTGTTGATCCTTGGGCAGAATCTGGGAATTAGATACATGCACTTTCAGGTGGAGAGCCAACATGTCGAACCAGTTGAAAGGTTTTCCTTCACTTCCTAGCTAGTCCAACATAACAACCCAACTCCATGGGAAGGTCTTTGTACTCTCTTGGCCATATAAATGACATGCATAGATGACCAAGAATTGGTAAGCCTTCCCGAGTGTCTTTGTCTTGTATATCTGGTTGGGTGTTGTCCTGAACTTTGATGGCTCCCTTACCCAATGCTTCAAGACGTCTCTTGTGTTCGCACTTTTGTTGGGAGTGTAGAACGATGCATCCATTCTGTTCATTGACTATGACAAATGATACATCTGCTGATACTATTCCATATCCTAAAGGTACCGAGCTCTATTCCACTGACACTACTAATTATCATCGTCTCAAGATCAGTGTGTGAGACAATCCAGTGGATCACATCTACGCACGGGAAGGTGGGATACCTGCATGCAACCTTCTATAATCCTGACTTATGAATATTTACATAGACTTGTTGGTCCTCCAGATTCTCCTCAAAGTTGCCTGTGAAAATAGTGTTGATGTCTTGCCATGTGATCTTGATGTCTTTCTCAATGAACAGGTGTGTGTCTATGTACACGAGCAAGCTCATAGACACCTGCTCAACCACATCTCCAGTACTGCTTTCAATTGTGTCTTTTGATCTAGCTCTCTTGGAGGCCATGATACCTGTACTACTGAGAAGCTGCTCAAAAAGCTCTGGTGCCTAGAGATAGAGAAGACACTCATGGAAAGACAATTTTAGCTAAAAAACATAAAGAAACTTGAGAACCTGTCGAGAAACAAACTGGGTGACTGTTGGGCAAGATTGCGGAACATTGACTCTGGGATGTTGGGAGACTGTCAGCTAGAACTGCGCATTACGCAGTCTCAGCTACCAGTGAGGCTCAATACTAATTGCAACTACACAATGCGCAGTCCAAAGAGGCTGACTGCTGACTGAAACTGCGTGATGTGCAGATCTGTCAGACTTGGTTGCTGGCTAGAACTACACATTGCACAAGACTGGGGCATTTCCTTCGAGGATTGCACAGAGCATAACTGGGAGCCAGTGTGGGTAGCCTCTACGCAATTCATGGAGGCAAGGCAGAGCCTTGACTACTAGAAATGTGCAATGCATGCTAGGAGAAGCAAGATCTGGGCCAAGACAACCAAGATCCGCCCAAGGGCAACCTAAAAACACAAAGGACTGAATTTTTGAGCAATTTCGTCTAGATCTTAGTAAATAGACATGTATGCAATTCATGTAAGTGCAGAAATCAATTAAATGGGAAAACATTGAATCTCATGAAGAGAGTCACCACAACGACGACTGTTAGTGAAGAAACAATGGTATGCATGCAATGAAAAACTCGAAACAACACTTCTACGAGTTAAAATACATTAAAACGCCAACAGTCATTCAATAAAACAAGGAAAACAACACTCACACAATCCAAGAAATAAAAAGCAATGGAAAAAACTACAAAAGAAATGAAAAGAAAAACTTACCTGTAAAAGCATTGCTGAGTGTGCTGAAGGTTCCTAGATGCCTCGGGAATGCCAGAGTGCCAAGATCGATTTGTGAAGAAAGAGCTCTGAGGCATCGTTTAAATAGATTCGGTGAACTTAGGGTTTATGACGCGCATGTAACTCCCGCTACTAAAAATAGATCCATAAAATCTAGGGATGTTTTTTTCTTTTTTCCTTTTTTGTTTTTCGGGAAAAGTTGTCTGGCATGCAAGGAAGGATTGCGTAGTTCTGGAGGGAACTAGGCAACTTACCGGCACATGCAACAGATAATCACTGAAGGAAAA
The DNA here is from genome assembly GCA_031772625.1 of Pinus tabuliformis. Lineage (NCBI taxonomy): Eukaryota > Viridiplantae > Streptophyta > Pinopsida > Pinales > Pinaceae > Pinus > Pinus tabuliformis. Next base: position 479,207,431 of record CM062809.1, on the reverse strand, counting down.
TATTTTTCCCTATTTCTGGGCTGAGCGGCCCTGGCTCGCTAGCTAGCTCTACGCAATTTTCTAGAGCGAGGTTGCTGGCCTGCTCTATGCATTTCTGGGGAGCAGTGCAACTGCATGGTTTCTCTGCGCATTTCTACAAGTAGTGTCAACTCGCCTGCTTTGTGCATTTATGGAGAGCAATGTTAGCTGGCCAGCTCAACGCAATTTTTGAGTGCATGGCAGCTGATGGGCTACTCTGTGCAATTCTTGAGGGGAAGACAGACTACCCTCTAAGATTGCGTAGTTTTGACCGACAACCCAATGACCGGCTGTACACCAAGTGTTGGGTCAACTTGTTGTTAGTCGACGGGGCAAGTGAGTGAACACTGTTAAGCGATAGATGAAATCAAATAAACACAAGTACATGATCAATGCAGGATATTTGTTATGATTTCGAGGAGGGAGGCTCCAAAATGAAGTAAAGGCAAAATTTTGGAAGGTGGTTGTAGCCGCTACAATAGTGAGCTATGGATAATTTGGAGAGGAGGAGAAGGCCCTAAATCTTGTGGAGATCATAGAAGACAAACCGACTGTCGAAATTAGGATCTGCAAGTTGTAGGTAGGTATCCTAACCTTACTCATCATTGTTGGTGGATCATATTTTTGGATTAGGGCTTCATTTCACTATGGGTGACCCCTACTCATCCTCACAGTCGCAACGCACTTTTGGGGGCCTTTTTGTGCTATGGAGCATAGGAACTGGGCCCACAAGTGTGTCCAACATAGTTTTGATGGAAAAAATTATGTTTTAGGGTTAAAGGATTGACATGACTGGTGGTCTGTTGTGAGATGAATCTAAGTACTAGAGTGGCATGTCATTGAATCTAGATTGAAAAAACATAATGATACTTTGTAGGTATGGAAGAGTTGAAGGTGTCATGGCGAGAACGATATTTGCAGTCACTTCGTGCTGAGATTCAGGGGACTCCAGTCGTGAGAGGGGTGTTGGCATGATATGGCGTGCTGAAGTTCTTATAGAACCCCATGATGAGGGCTGGTGAGCCCTTTCTATCGAGGATTGTGACTTACTATGACCTAGATCAGGAGACCTTTGTAGTACAGGGGCACATGATCGATATCACTATCCAAGACATATATTTCCTAATAGGATTCCCCCCCTGGGGGTGCTAGGGGAGATACATCCAGTGTTGCCTCGTGGGAGGCATATAGGTGAGTTTTTTGATTGCCACTGTGTACCAAGGAGTCATGCAAAGGGAACGACCATACAAATCAGTAACCTAGAGAGACTTAAGACACGAGCTACAGCCACAACAGTGTTGCGGATCTTGGGTGGTCATGTCTTCCACCATATCACTAGAGGGCAGATGATGCTGGTGGAGAGTGTGTTGGGATGGACCTACTATGGGTGGGCCCAAATGATGTTGTCTTTGTTAAAACTACAATTGACACTATGCATATGAAGGACCAATGATAACTCTTTGCTTGGGACATTGTTATGCTCACTCTTCTTTGAGAAGATCCCCACTATCTGACCTCATGCACAAATCCGTGATGGGGGCCCACAGGAGCCCAGGATGCGCTGCTGGGGAAAACTGTTGAGATGAGGTAGAGGAGGGGGTGTTGGATGAGTGTTTTGACCTGAGTTTTTTACTCATTGGAACCATATGCCACTATACATAGATTACTATCCATATAGTGGATTGAACTATCAGGGGGATCCTGACTTACCACTTCCGTCGGGACGAGCATGGGGTCCAGATGGTAAGTGAACGCTGTTATACATTTGATGCATCTGTAGTTTAAGAAATATGTGTATATGGTACTAATTTCTAAACTTTGTGATATGTTGATATAGCAACAGTGATGCCAACAAGATACATGGTACGAGCCACAGTGCCTAGGGCTATGGATCTCAGTGCGACCACATCACAATAGAGATCGGGGGGTGATGCTCTACTAGAGGATTGCTGAAGGTACGAGGGTATACTTTTCTGTCATACTGAGCTTTGGTGCATTTTTTTGCCGCTTCAATGCTTTGCAATTCAACACGGCAATTTCCATTGGCGCGCTCAAGCATGATAAGTCGTTATTATAAAGGTTGGGTGTCTGGGAGGAATTCAACGGAAAAGTGAAGGGAATGGATTCCACACTAAATTGGTAAGACTACCTCCTCTCTGAAAACAAGGTGGAAAGGAATTAAACGGTGCAGTTTTGATAGAAGTTTTATAGGCCCACAAAGCAGGGAAGAGCATTAAATTCCAGTTAGTCTTGTGTTTATTCCTTGTCTGGTGAAGCATAGTCTTGAGGATCTTATTAACAGCTTCAACTTGGCCATTGCCTTGGGGATAATAAGACGATTAATATTGGTGTTCGAAGCCCAATAGAGAGTACAACTCACACCATATCTCATCTTAAAAGTGTTGGCCATGGTCAGAGACCATTTGTTTTGAAACCCCAAATCGAGTGATAACATGGTTAAAGAAGAAGAGGGTTGCAGTAGTTGTGATGTTATTGAACGTTGGCATTTCTTTAGCCCATTTGGTAAAATAGTCGATGACCATGATAATATACTTATGGTTACTAGCAAATGGGGGTCGAAACTCCATAAAGTCAATAGCCCATTTATAGAAAGGACTGGCTATGATGATGGGATGGAGGGGAGTAGGTGGTGATCATGCCTTAGGGGCAAATAACTGGCAATCGGGGTAGTGTTTGACTGCCTCAATACAATCGCTAAGGAGAGAAGGCCATAAGTATCTACCACACATGATTTGTTGAGCAGTGGCCATTCCGAAGAGGTGACCACCACAAGCGTCACCGTGGCAGGCATTGAACACTTTCTCAGCTTTAGCATGGGTGAGATAACAATGAAGGACAGTATTGACACCATGACAATAAAGATCATCGCCGACGAGGAGTTAGCGGGGCGCTTGATTATGAATACGTCATCGACCATCACTAGTGAGGTGGGGGTGAATTTCTAGGTTCGCAGATAGGTAAGGATGTCACCATACCAAGGATCATCCATACAAATGGTGAACAAGTGTTCATCTAGAAGGTCATCATTTATCGGCAGATCAGGCATACCAGTGGGAAATTCGAAGTGAGTTTAGCAAGGGCTAAACCTTTCTTACTCTTGGGTGTGACAAATTCGAGATTGAATTCTTGAAGGATAACGATCTAATGGGTGTACTTCCTGTTAATGATCTATCGACTCAATAGGAAAGCCATGGGGTTGGAATTAGTCACAAATTTAGTGGTACACGTAAAGATATAATGACAAAGCTTTTGAACAGAGAACACGCCATCCAGTGCCAACTTTCTTCATGGGAATAGGACACAGGGGGATCATTAAGTTTCTTGCTGACATAGTAAATGACATGCTCATTTCCTACAGAATCTTCTTGGATGAGAACCCCAGCAACCAAATAGGTGGACGTAGAGATGTACAAGATGAAATCCATCTCAAAGTTAGGTGGACTAGTCAAGGGAGCGGAAGTGAGAGCGCGTTTGACGGCATAAAAAGGTTGTTGAGCTTGGTCATCCCAAACAAATGGAATGTTAGATAGAAGGAGTCTGAGGAACCCATGAGCCGTGGTGGCATAGTTAGGAACAAACTGACAAAGAAATTTAGCTTTTCCTTGGAGGCTTTGTAACTTGTTAAGCATACGAGGAGGAGGAATTTTAAGAATGGCTTGAACTTTGAGTGGGTCAAGAGTGATACCATCTTTGGACACGAAGAAACCCAAAATTCGGCCAAGAAGAACACAAAAGACACACTTAAGGGGGTTGAGGCGAATGTTATACTTGTGACATCGAAGGAACATGGTACGCAAATCATGAAGGTGTTGTGACCGAATTTTTGAATGAGTTGTGAGATCATATAGATATGCAAGGATAATATGCACCAAGTCATGAAAATAGTAGGACATGGCACATTGAAAATTGGCCCCAACATTTTTTAAACCAAAAGGCATGACCTTGTAGGTGAAATTTCTCCATGGACTCGTGAAAGAAGTTTTAATTTGATTGGCATAATGGATACATATATGGTTATGTATTTGGAGAATCCATATATAAAGGATAGAACCTCATGCCTTGCACACTCATCAATGACTTGGTCTATGAAGGGTGTGGGAAATTTGTCTTTGGGACAAGCTTTTTCCAGATCATGGAAGTTTGTGCAGACATAGATGGTGTCGTGTTTCTCGACAACAGGAATAGGATTGGACACCCATGTGGTGTATTAAATGGGATATATGAAACCAACCTACTTGAGCTTGTCAATTTTAGCTTTGATAGCTTCACGTTTGGAAAGGTGCATAGGCCTTTGCTTTTGGCGGACAAGGATGACATCAGGCCAAGTTTCAATGTGATGTTCAACAATGACAGGATCAAGTCCGGGCATTTCAGATTAAGACTAGGCGAAAACATCATGAAATTATTTGAATAACATGGTGTAAGCATCAATTTATTTTGGGGTGAATTGTGCCCCCAAGATGATATTTTCTTTGATCCCAAATTTATTCGAAATGTTAATTTTGATGGTAGGGGAAATTTTAGCCATATTTCCTTCTTCAAAAGAATCTGGTGCAGGAATGGGATTTCGAAACTAATCAACTTCACAATGAATGAATTATTTGGACTCCATAGCATATTGTTCATGGGTTTGTTGTGGAAGGAAGTACACATAATGGTGCATATCATCCCAAGGATAATCAGGAGTTGTCATAGCTTCCATGACGTCTTCATCAGAATGGAAGATATGTGGATGGGAGGAAGAAGGACCACATGATGGAGAAGAGATACCTGAGGCATCTTCATGAGAGACAAGGTTCACATACGCATCATCAAGGATGGGAGACATATGACAAGTATATGGAATATCTACCGATCTTGAGACTACAGTGTTCGTCGAAGAAGGTTTAATAGAATCACAATAGAAGACATCAAGGGAGTTCCCATGCATCGATCTCATAGATGACGATAGGTAGAGAATGGTAGTGGTATGATCTGTCTTGGCATGAGGGGGAGGGATCACAATGGGTGTTTGGGAGACCTCATGTTCTGGTGTAGGAGTGGTACCAAAATCTGCTAGTAGAGGAGAGCTGGATTCACTACGAGCGGACTCTAATTCGTGAAGCACTTCAAGTGTATCATGAAAATATTCGAGACGAGGACAACAATGAGAATAATGGCCATAACTATCACACAAAGCACATGGATGATTCGTGCATAATGATCTATTCTTCTTAGCTACCTCAAGTAAGTTAACATGGACCTTAGGAATGTTAGAATCAGGGAAGGTATCAAAGACCACTTTCTTGACATGAGGGAGTTCAGGTCCCTCATGACAATTATTGGTGGCATGACCAACAACATCACACAAAGCACATGGAGGAATATGATTTTGTGGCTTAGGAGGACTTGGAGTTGTTGGGGGTGCCTTGTTTTTGGTTCTCTTTTTTTGGGCTTTTCCCCCCTCACCAGATGCTTTTGCAATAGGAGTGGGTTCTTGATGAGATTGTTGTGGAACTGAAGCAAAGACAGGGGTTGGAACAACAGGTTGGACCGGGGTCAAAGAAGTGTAAGGTTTGAGTTTATTGGGGGGAGTGTTTGCGGGAGAATAGATGTATGATACTGGGATCTGCAAGGTACTATTCGGTAAACTCAACGTAGCCATCAAAAGTGTATAATAAACTCCAAGGGGGGAATAAGAACGGTATCTAACAGGAAGGATAATGGGTTGGAGGAACTTCTGCGAGATGGTTAAGACCTGGGGGAACAGTTCTGGGCGTAAATGGATTAGGAGTAGTACCAGAAGGTTGGGTTAAGTTAGGAATAGCAGGTTATAGAGGTGTGGTCTAATGTGAAGGCATACCCGACCATTTGTGGGCAGACCGTGATGCTTGGAGCATGCAAACATTGGATTAGCTAGGCTCAAAGGGTGTAGGTGGTGGACCATAATAAGAAGCAAGAAAAGTGGAATATTTGTAGACTACTGGAGAGACATTATAGAGGGACAAGACAATCTTATTTTCGGTCATAGAGGAGATGTTTTTTTGAGGTGAAGTTTGTGCTTTGGGATCATAGTACTTCAACTTATCAACGGCGACAATCTTCCCATTGTGGGGAAATCACATCTTGCGGTGAAAAGCAAATGCGATAGCTGACATAGCATAGGTATAACTACGACTCCAAAGGATGTTATAGTCTAAGGGAGAATCGATGATTTCAATGTCATTAGAGACAGTCTTCTCGGAAACTATTATTGGGCAGTTGCAATATAAGTGAAGGGGCTATGAAGGATGACCATCCCATGCACGAAGAGTGATGGTGGATGGGGATAGTTTAGCGGAACCAAGTTACTTCCAAACACTAGAAGCCATCACACAAGTGGAGGTGTCTTTGTCTATGATATAACACTAAATAGTGGCGTTTCTAATGGAGACTGGTATTTTAAATGTAACGATTGAAGGTAGGGGAGGATTTTCTAACTTGTCAACATGAAAGAAAATCATATGATCGTCTTGGGGATCCACGGCACTCAAAGAAGAGATTATATATTTCCGTTGGAATGGGCATGTCTGGAGGACTTCTAGCATTGACAAGGTAGCAGGAGACTGCACCAAGTCATATACTATGCTATAGGTATGGGTGGCTTTAGAAGAAGCAATGTTTCGACGTAATGGACCTTTGGGGATCTTAGGAATAACCTCTACCTTAGGCTAAGGGATTTGTAAGGTACCATTTGATGATGATAGAGGCTCAGTGGAAAATTGGGTTCAGTCGCAGACTTAGCGGATGGCTTGTCGTATTGGCGCGATCGAGGCTGAAGGTTGAACTGATCAGTATTAACCTCATCGGGATTCATCATAAGAATCTAATAATCATGGTGACTAGATGGTGGATTTGTTGATCTTCCTGACCTGGTGTAGGTTAGGCAACTATGTATCCTTGGTGAGGGAAAGGATTGGTAAGTACTACCGGTTGAGATGAAGCAGGAGGTGGAGGAGGAGCGATGGGTTGCGATCCTCGAGAAGCAGCTACTTGAGCTTCCCATACTTGACGCATCTGAGGTAAAAGGGGACACTCATGAGTATAATGACCATATACACTGCAATAGGCACAATGTTTGTTCGTACAAAGGCCCTTGTTTTTCTTGGGTTGACCACCATGTTGCTGGGTTCTGGGATTAGGATGAGGACCCTGAGGTCCATTGGGTGGAGGACCCTGGTTGCCTTGATTACCTTGATATTTCTAGTTCTAGTTACCCTTCCCCTTGTTCCATTTCTTGGGGTTGGGGGGATTGGGTCTGCTATGTTGAGCATACACTTGACCTTGTGGAGGAGGTCGTTATTGTGGCAGAGGAGGAGCAAGCATGGGGGGATGGGATGCTGGTGCTGGAGGGGATGGAGCGCTACGTGGTGTGTACGGAAAATAAGGAGAAGGGGAAACATTAGGATAAACAGGTGGTACAACCATTGGCCCTCACATCTGTTGATGTGGGTGGGGATATGCATATGGCATGTTGGGACCTCGATAAGAGTTGCCATGTGGAAAATTGGGGGAGGGATAATTGTAAGAGGAATTGGTCTCTCTCTAGGGTGGACCATAACTCATCAGAGGTGGAGCATATGGTTGAGGGTGTGAAAGTGTTCCAACTATGCCATCCACGTCATGACATGCCCCTGGTGCATTAGTAGCACCAGGCTGAGGAAGATCGGGGATGACAATATAAACATACCCGGGTTGGGTGTAGATCAAATAGAATTTTTAGGTTACATGGAGCGTATCTTCCTCAGACTCGGGTAAGTTTGATGTGAAATATTTAGTAATGGGGTCCAAAAGTGATCTAAGGAATGAATCCATATAGACGCGGTCTTTGAATTCAGGAGCTCTACATATGATCCTCCTTCTATGTCATTCCTAAACATGGTTGGAAAGGCATGTGGCAGAAATTTGATGAAAATAAGTCAATAGTTTCATACCAATGTCATAATGGAGAGGTAATTGGAAATAGGAAAGAAAATCTTTGGCAAGAGTCGCAAAAGTGGAATGAGTGGCTCTGGGTTGATCGACATACCACTTAGCATCAACTCCAATGAGCATGCATTGAAACAGACGAAGATGAATGGAGTCTTAAGTAATGGAATTGGATGAACACCACATGTAGAATGAGTGAACATGATTAATGGGATCTTTTACAGGATTACCTTCAAACTTTGGGATTTCTGAAGGGATTTTAGTAAGCATATATGGCCAAGTGGGATCATGGAGAACGGGATCGTTGATGAGTTGGTTGAAATCTAGGAGACTCAAACCAACGCTTAAAGGAAGCAATGGAGTAGGAGTGACCACACCGGTGGGGTTTTTGCTAGTGGGGTACCCTGGTTGGTACCTGGGTTACCACCATGGTTTCTCGCACCCATGTTGGTGCCTGAAATAGTGGCGATACGGGGTTGAGAAGATGCGGAATCAAAGGAGGAACTGGAAGAATCAGTAGAATCGAAATCAGAATGATGACTCGATGAAGTACTTGGAGGATGAACTCTAACTCGGTAGGGAGGATTAATATGTCCTAATAGGAACCAAGGGTGAAGACCTCGAAGTCTCCTCGAGAAATGCCTAGGGGGAACAATGATGTCAAGACAATAATTATATAAGGACTAAAGGGTGATGATAGGAATAAAAGAGCAACAAACAACAAGAAAACACCTAGTGTAGTGGTGCCAAGTGTAAACTAACTATATTAATGATGTTACTATAATACAAGCAAACACGTCCTATCAAAGAAAAATACCTCTAGCCTATAGGTGATATAAATCCTCAAACAATCCTAGATTTATTGTTTCAGATGGCCTTCCAAAGAACTTCTTACTTGACGAAATCTCATCCTCGCAAGAATAGTTGTCTAGAGAAAGGTAGGGTAGAGAACCAATTGCTTCCCACAACCAGTCCTATAAGGTGTTTTCCTAATATTGGTCACTACGGTTACCTTTGTCCCACAAGGGTGGTCGAGTCTTGAGCTTCTTGGTAGTCATCCAACGCACGGGATTCCCTACCATGGGTTGGGTAGCCTTGAGGAGAACCGCTCACACAATGACCTAGCCTAACCCCCTCTGAATCGGGTTTCTGACGCACTCTAGCTTTGGACCATGGGATGGTGAAGGATTTTAAGCTCCCTAATATGTCAACTTCTATGTCTCAATGAAAACGATCAATGCATGTTATTGGAAGCCTATCTCACTGACCCTACACCTACACTACAAAGATTGTTTAGCCCTGGTGCCCAAGTGGGCTTAATCTATGTGTTTTGATTTATTAAGTTGTAGTTTTGCAAGTCTTGGCTTGGAGGTGTTAAACAAGCTCACTTTCGCTTAAGGTGTGAGTGTGTGAAAATAATGTGTCAAGTGGATGAGTTAATTGAGCATGTTTTATGATGCCATGTGCTATTCAAAATAAAGTGTTGAAATACTGTAACTAAATCTGAAAATGATAGAAAATAAACAACCAATCAAACACACAAAACCCCACCCACAAGGGTATCCAAGTAGCTAAGAAAGAGAGGGAAAACAAGCTACTCAAATAAACATAAAAAGGGCTAAAAGATCTAATGTCAAGGGACTGAGATCTAGAGGCACTAATCTATTTTAAATGGTACAGACAAAAAACAAAAATCAGAGGTGAAAATTTTTGTAAAGGATAGGAGCAAAGCTCTACAACCTAGGATGCTCAAGGGGGTCCTAAGGGGGGGAAGAAAAACCCAAAATATAAAGGGAGTAAAAGGTAAAATAAACCTATCCAAAAGTTTTGAAATGTAATGGATCAAACTCTGAAAATCAGTGGCTGAAAATGTTGAAACCCTAAACTCCTCACTCAACAAATCTCTTCCTAATAATGTGGAGGTGTACTCTAAACCCTAGGGGGTTGTTTCCTTCCGAAAAGAGACAAATTAAGTGTATCTAGGTCTAGGGGATATTTAAAACAAAGGTAAATTACCCTACTCAGTCTGCAAACATCACTCTCGGCAATTCTGAGGAAAAAAAAAATTGAAAATTTTCCGAAAAAATACCAAAACGCGAGTACTGACCTGAAATAGTGGAAAACGCAATTTCTAGGCCAAATAGTGTGCTCTGGAATGCAGATTAGGGGCTAAAAAGTTTTTTTTCTCCCAGGACTCTCGGTTGAAAAATCTCGCAAATATTTTCCCTTCTCGTGCTCGGGTGGTACCTGTGACCTGTAGAAAGAACCAGAACTCGAAAATTTGACAAAAAGGGAAATAAAACTATAAATAGAAATTGAGAGGCTAAAAATAGTTGTAGAAAACCCTGAAATTTACTAAAACTTCAATCACCCAAGAAGGTTTTTATTACACCAATGAAGTCATCATTTGTTAGTGGGAAATTGCTTGTAATGTGTACCAAAAACACTTCACTTAAGTCACTAGGTGACAAGTGAACCTAACAACAATTTGATGGCTGCTTATGATTCAGATGTACAATAAAATTGGAAAAACCTGCAACAAAAACATATACGATCCAGAATATAAAGCAGTAGTAAAGATATCCAATGCAATAACCCAAATGGAAAGACTTTAATTGAAAAAATTCTTTATTGAAAACACTTGGTGAAAGAAATTTACAAAAAGGGTCTATAAATCCCCCTTCGTGGGATGGGACCTTTGATGTCCTTGATGCTTCAGTAATCGGTCTTCTCTCTCAATGTGTGAAAAACCCAAACAATGTGAAGAACTTAAATACGAGCTCAAAAGAATAGAGACGATAATGGTGACGATGATAATGATCATACTAAAGAATGAATGAAAAACCTTCCTAATTATAACAAAGTATTGAGTTAATCTCGAAAATGGAGAATAATAAAATAATTTTGACCAAATAAATATCTAACCGTTAGGAATACTTTAATATATTTTTTGGAGAGGGAAAAGATATTCAAAATGGTCAAATATTTCTATTTAGAAATAATTAACAAATAAAATGATTTATTAATTATTTTGTGATGATTAAGAATGGTGTGAAATTGAAATAATTATTAAATAATGATTTAACAATTATTCCAATAATGGAAATAAGGAATAATAAATAAATAGTGATTTATTTAATTATTCCTAGGGGATTTAGTCAAATGTGACAAGGAATAATTATTTAAACAATGATTTAATAATTATTCCTAGAGAAAATTAAATAAATAATGATTTATCTAATTATTCTCATGGGTTTTTTATTTAAATCAGAAAATAATTTAATAAAAGTGGTTTACTAAATTATTTTCCACAGTGAAAGTGATTTTACTATGGTAAAATTAATCCTACATGGTGTATTTCGATCCACCTAGTTAGAAATGGCTAGGTGATCATTTTTTGGTGATAACATGTGGTTTGCATACCATGGGACTATGGCTTTATGATACGTGTATTTTATAACAAGTGCCAAGCAAAGATCTGAAACCACAACAAGTATATGCCATACAATTCAAACTTTGAATATGAATGTAAGCATATATTACATTTTAGTTTGGATCTATACAGAGACTCCTGCAAAATATAATTGAAAATCATAAAGCTTTGAGTGTAATTCTAGAGAAGTTCAGTACAAAATTTTGATTAGGCTAGTTTTTATTGGTTGGAACCAAATTGGCCATTTTGGCACCTAACCAATATGAACCAGCCCTTTAACCAATTTTTTATACTAGGTTAATATCCAAAGATATATGAATAACCAGTTTGACTTGTTACCATTTCAAACTGAATTTTTAAAAAATATGATTGAATCCTCTCTTAGATTGCAACAAAGCAAGAATAAACACACACTTTATCGTTATCAGTTACCATCATTCTAGAATGGATAACATTTGTGAAACTCTAATATTTATATATCAAGCTTTCCTATGTTAGAAATTATAGCAGGAATGGCTCAATTCAACTTTTGTCTTAGTCAAATTGAGTAATTCGATTTTCCACGTCAACATGATGACTTGGAATGCAGTTAACTTGTGTGACATGGCCTTGTCTACTAGTTAACTCACTAAATTTGAGTTATAGGCTTGCAGTAGAGTTGTGCATGTAGTGATTGCTAAAATTTAAAAATATAGCTAATAATTTTACAGTTGAACACATGTAACTGAGCTCAAGTCATTAGTTGAGTCAGTTGAAGTTTAGTTGAGTAGTAGAACTATTGTTAACTTAGTGATCTCTCAGTTAAACTATTGAGCTAGCTAAATATAGCCCAAACACGCATTGAATTCGAATTGCCTAGCTGGAGTGGAGGAAAAGGCACATTGTAATTATCAATTGTATACTAGTTGAGTGTACAAGCTTGGCATTGATGTAGGTGATCAATTCCTTGGGATTTGTGCAAGGAAATAGGGAATTCCCCTATTATTTTGGAACCTAACTTATCTTGAATTGTGCAAGGAAATATGAGGAATATGGGGCCTTGAATTGGCCAAGTGTTGGCCAGAGTAGGACAATCAACAGGAGAACAAGTTTACAATGCAAGGTGTGCTTCAGGATTGAAGCAAGACATTGTAATAGTTTTTCATTCTCATATGATTAGTGAAAAACAATGGAGAGGTTTTTCCCAGTTGGATTCCCCTGTAAATCATTGTGTTCTTTTGGTTTTGATGGTTGCATGTCATTGCATGCGTTTCTAAATTGTGATTTCCATTTCAAAGAATAGTAGAGGAAAATTGTAATCTCTTGTTTTCAGTTTGAAATCATTAGTAGTAGCAAATTTCTATTAATTTCTGCATGGTATTAGAGTAGAAATCACACTAGAATCCATTCAATAGATCTTCTCCTTCAGAGATTTTGATTTGTAGATTTAGTGAAGCAGGTTTTCTTTTGTGCGGGAAAATGTCTTTCAACAGATTGAGATTGGAGCATGCCTTGGAGGGAGCCTCGATTTTCATATCTTGGAAGGACAAGATGGAAGTTGTAATCAGTGATAATGGAACATTCCAAAACCAGTTGTGTTGGATGCACAACAGTTAGCACAGTGGAATAAGATACTGCAAAAGCAATGAGGATCATCTTGGAGGGTGTGAGAGACCACATACTCTTGAATTTACATGGAAAAAAAAAACTCTATTTTCTATTTCTGAGACTCACTAAGCTCTTCGAAAATAGTAGTGATGCCAGGAAATTGGCATTAAGGGACAAGCTCAAAAACATTTGATGGCAGAAAAATGAAACCATTCCACATTACCTCTCCAGATTCACTCAGTGTCGAGATGAGCTTGGAGGAGTTGGAGAAAATATACTATCTTGAGAGCTAGTGAGGCTAGATCTCCTAAGCCTTCCAAAACCTTGGGACAGTTACCAGGACTTTATAAATGGAAGGGAAAAATTGCCAAATTAGGAGAGACTTTGGTCCAATTTGGTGCAAGAAGAAATTCTGAGGAACACCAAAGATGGAGTAACATCCAAAGCATAATTTTGCCTTAGTTAGGAAGGGAAAAAAAATAAGGGAAGGAAGGCCCAAAGCAAGCGAGTGTCTAGCCAAAACAATAGAAAGATGAAGGACCTAAGCAAGATAAATTGTTTTCACTATCATGAATATGGGCACTATGAAACAAAGTGTCTGCATAAGAAGTCTGAAAAGAAGCCATTAGGAGGAGCAGGAGGTGAATCACTTTCCTCACAATTCGAATTAGACTTCACTCTAATTGCATGCATGGCCAACACTATAATGGGGAGTGTGTGGTACCTAGATTTAGGTGCCTCATTCCATATGATAGGATGCAAATAATTCTTCAGTAGCCTAGAGGAGAAGGATCTTTAGATGTATATAAAACTTGGGGATGATGGGTTGCACAGTACCAAAGGAATTGGAGTTGTAACCTTTAAGAGGGATTCAAGCTCCCATCTTCATCTGAAAGATGTTATGTATGTACTTGGGTTGAAGAAGAACTTGATCTTTGTATATGTATTGGAGGATAAAGGCTATGATGTTGTTTTCAGTAAGGGGAAAGACTTTCTAAGACATGTGGCTACTGGGAAACTGAAACAAATTGGAGTTATAGTGAAAATTATCTACAAACATAAGGTGGAATCTTACGCGACACTGAGCAGCAAGGTAGAAAATGTGCAAAGTTGAGATGTTGGAGAAATTTGGCACAGGCACATGGGTCACTTACACCACCTGGCCTTAAAAATGATGCAACATATTATTGGTCTCCCGAAATGCACTCTTTACCAACATGATTTCTGCAAGGGATGCACATTGAAAAATATGTCAAATCCACCTTCCAGGGTTGAGATAGTAGATCTAGAGAAATATTGGATCGAGTCCACTATGATGTACATGGACCATTTTCTACAGCCTCTACAAAAAAACACAAGTATTATGTGATTTTTGTTGATGACGTTTCTAGAAAATGTTGTATCTTGTTCATGCGGAAGAAGGATGAAGTGTTCTCTAAAATTGTTTAATTGAAAGCATTGGTTAAAAATGAGATTGCTCAGAAATTGAAAACCCTGAGAAGTGACAATGGAAGAGAATTTGTTTCTAGTACCTTCAAGGAATTTTGTGCAAAACAGGGTATTAGAAGAGAACTGATAGCACCCCATAAGCCACAACAAAATGGGGTGGATGAACGGAAGAATAGAAGAATAGTAGGAGCAACAAGAGCCATGTTTCATGATCAAGGGTTGTCATTACAACTATGGGCAAAATCATGCAACACCACAATTTATTTTCATAATAGGAGCCCTCATAGAATACTTGGCATGATCACACACAAAGAGGATTTCTCTGGGAGGAAGCCAGATGTATCTCATTTCTGAATTTTTGGAGCCATTATGTATTTTTGTGTATCCAAGGATAGTAGGAAGAAACTTGAGCCTACAGTTGAGATGGGAGTATTTTTAGGATACACAAAGACTCCACATAACTATAGAGTGTATGTTCCCTCTCTCAGGGTGATAATACTGAGGAGAGATGTCAAGTTTGATGAGGAGAAGGTTTTAATATTCTCTCTAGAGTGAGAGGAGTATCCCACTAGAGGAGGAGCTTCTAGATCCAAAGGAGGAGCCTAAAATAGAGGTTCAAGATGTTGTGGAGTAGTCACAAATGGAGGAGAAGACAGGAGGTTGAGTGGAGCCACCCACACAATCAAAATCTTCCAGAGAGGGGAGGAAGAGAACCAAAGAAGTTGACATATTGATACGGGATGCACAGGAGCATGTGGGAGCTACTACATATCAGCATAGGAGGAGGAGGTCACTAGACAAGTACACTGGGTATATGGCTCTCATGACATAACTCATTGAGTCAAAGCCTTCATCATTTGAGGAATCAACCAATGTGGGTTGATACGATGGTGGAGGAGTATGACTCCATCATGAATAAAAATGTATGGGAGATGGTGTCGATACTAGAGAACAAGTTAGTGTTTGGTTCTAGATGGATCTACAAAGTGAAGCATGCAAGTGATGGGAGCATCGAGAAGTACAAGGCTGGATTTGTGGCCAAAGGCTCTCTCAGGTAGAGGGAGTGGACTATGAGGAAACATTTTCCCCAATGGCAAGATATTCCTCAATCACACCATTAAGGAAGGCAGTCTTCACATCCATCTAGTGGATCTTCCACCCCATCTGAGGAAGAAATTTGCATAGTGTAGCCAGAGGGATTTGAGACACATGACAAGGACACACATGTGTGCAAACTCATGATATCCTTGTATGGTCTGAAGCAGGTGCTTCGAGCATGGTACACTCAGAATTGACACATATCTCAGTGGATTGGGCTTCACCAAAAGTAAAGCAGATGCCAATCTCTATCACATTATGGTAAATGGAAAGTTCCTTATCTTGGAATTGTATGTTGATGATGTGATACTGGGGATGAGCAGTTGATCTAATCTTGTAAGGATGTCCTTGTAAGAGAATTTGAGATGAAATAAATGGGCTTGATGCATTACTTCCTTGGGCTAGAAATATGGCAGGGTGATGGTGAGTTATTTGTGAGTCGGGGGAAGTAAACCTCTAAAATACTTCAAATATTTCACATGGAGAACTGCAAGCCTATGGACATGCCTCTAGCTACAAACTGGAGGAAGGAGAGTTCTTCTTCAAGAAAGGAAGTAGATTCTACCATATACAGACAACTTATGGGATCCTTGATGTATTTGGTGAAATCAAGGCTTGACATATGCTATGCAGTTAATCAGTGGATTCAAGCCATGGTGAATCCTACCAAGTTGTATTGGAAGGTAGCAAATCATGTGTTGATATACCTCTATGGCACAACCAAGTATGGGTTATGGTACAAGAGGACAGAGGGAGTGAAGCTCTAGGGCTTTATATATGAAAATTGGGTAGGGAGTCCATCAGACAGGAAACATACTTTAGGTGCTATCTTCAATGTTGGGTCTGCAACTATTTCATGGTATAGCAGGAAACAAAGGTTTGTGGCACTTAGCTTAGCAGAGGCTGAATACATGGTTGAAATTCAAGAAATGTGTGAGGCCATATGGATGAAGAAAATACTTGTGGGTCTTTTCAGTCATGAGATAAATATGAAAATGATTTATTGTGATAATAAAAATTGTATTAAACTCTTCGAGAATACAATATTTCATGACAAGTCCAAGCACATTGATATCAGGTACCATCACTTGCAGGATTGTGTGCAGAGGAAAATTATGATGCTACAGAATATTCCAACTGAGGAGCAGGATGTAAATATTTTGACAAAGGCATTGTCAAGAGGAAAATTCAAATTCCAAAAGTGTGGGATAAGGGTGGTGCAAAATCCCTTTCTTGCTAAGAGGGAGTGTTAGAAATTGTAGCAATAAAGGCTCAATTTGACATGTGCCTTAATAAAATTGAGTAATTCGATTTTCCACATCAACAGGGTGACTTGGAATGCAATAAAAGTATATGACATGGCCTTGTCTACTAGTTAACTCAGTAAATTTGTGTTATAGGCTTGGAGTAGAGTTGTTCATGTAGTGATTGATAAAATTCAGCAATCTAGTTCAGTTATTTTTAGTTGAACTCAGTTAACTGAGCTCAAGTCATTAGTTGAGTCATTTGAATGTAAGTTTAGTAGAAGAACTATCGTTAACTCAATGATCTCTTAGTCAAACTAGTCAATCAGCTAAAAATAATCCAAACATGCATGGAATTTGAATTGTCTATCTGGAGTTGAGGAAAGGGCACATTGTAATTATCAATTGTATACTAGTTGAGTGTACAGTCTTGGCATTGATGCAGGTGATAAATTCCTTGGGATTTGCACAAGGAAATATGGAATTACCCTATTATTTAGGAGCCTAAATTCTCCTAAACTACACAAGGAAATAGGAGGAAATTGGGGCCTTGAATTGACTAATTTTTTGCCAGAGTAGGATAGTCAACATGAGAATAGGTTTATAGTGCATGGCGTGCTTCAGGATCGAAGCAAGACATTGCAATAGTTTCTCATTCTCATCTAATTAATGAAAAGAAACAGAGGGGTTTTTCCCAATTGGGTTCCCCTGTAATCATTGTGTTCTTGCGGTTTTGATGGTTTCACGTCATTGTATGTGTTTCTAAATTTTGATTTCCATTCCACAAAATAGTAGAGAAAATTTGTAATCTCTTTTTTTTCAATTTGAATTCATCAGTAGTAGAAAAATTATATTAATTTCTACATCCTACACAAAATAATCCCACATTTCAACATCATCATTTGCCATAATTCCAACAAAGATGGTGGTTTGCGAAACTGTAATATTTAGATATCAAGATTTCTTACACAAAATAATCCCAAATTTTTGACCAAATAACCATGAAAATGTTTTCGTTTTTAGGGAAGTAATGTAGTAGGTTGTTTGATTAGTGGCCAATAAGGTCAGACTTGACTACAAGGGAAGCATAAGATATGGGCCTTTCTATGGAACTATAATATTTGGAAAAGATTCCATGCACTTGATCCCAAATTTGACCAAACAACCATTAAAATCATTCTTTTTAAGGCGAAATAGTATAGGAAATTTTCATGATAGATATCCAATATGGATTAACCTATTTTCAAGGCATGCTAAATATTTATGCCTTTCTATGGTTCACCAATCTCCTAAGTCAGTTAAGTGGGTGAACCCTGAGAAGCATCACCTCAAAATAAAAATTAAGCGACTACACAAATAGCCCTATTTGTTTTAAGTACACTGTCACCATATATTGTTTTGATGGACATCCAAAAACAATACTAGTATTAACAAAATAGGAGCTGGAAATATTTGTGGAGTTTAGAACAGAATGATAAATTGTGCACTTTTTGTCAACATTAGTGATCCAGGTAGATATTGGTGGCCATCCGCCTATTCCACCCAACATTGCTTCTTTTTAGTTTCTTTAATTCTAGCACAACTTTCTATTTTTGGCCATTTTTTGGGTCCCAAACTTCTTGAGCCATTTTGAGGCCCTAACTGGTATTTTTTGGAAAACATGCCAAGCTCACATCCCATAAGGTAGGGGATTTCTAGGAAAATTTGTTTTCCTCGGATAGATATTTCTAATGATGTATCGTGTGCACCAAACAAATATCATATGCCAAAATTATGACCCCAGGAAGTTGGCGTTCCAACTAATCCTAATGAGGCCCACAAAATTTTGTCGCTTCACCACCTAGTGTTAGGTTTTTGGATGTTTAGGTTTTTATGTTGTTTCTTAACAAAAAAATTCCTTTGAGCCTCATTGTAACACAATTAAAAAGGCATGTAGCCATCACATCTCTTCTCAAAGATAAGCTACCATCGCATGAGCTAGTTTGCTTCCATTCTAAATGTAAACAATTTTTAGTGTTTGATATCAATTAATTGAAGTTCAATTTTCGATGTAGATTTTTGTTTTTGTTTAAATCTATATTTCATTTCGTTCTTGCATAAATCCAAATAAATTTTGCACTATAATGAGCTTCACAAATAAAACAATGATTTTCATAATTCTGCTCTACAGATGTCCAAGCTAAAATATCGTCGATGTTTCCCTCATATAGAAAAATTGAAGAGAGTATATGCCATATTTCTTCTGCACTACGACTATATCTAGCCTAGAAGCACTGATAGAGAAGCCATTGATATAAAGGGAAAAGGAAAAACCACTAACATTTGAGATTTTGAAGTTTATGTGCCTATCTACCATTGCAATTTATAGGCATTAAAGTAATCAAACATGCTTCTATCAAATAGCAACCTGATTCAATAAGGATACAGCCATAACTATCAGTTCCTTATGAACTGCTAGTGTACATATACGGCCTCCTAACTAATACTAATGATATTAAAAAAATGATATTCATGTAAACAAGAAACAATATCATGCACAACATTGGTTGTCACATAAAACTATATAACAAATTCTCATAGATAGTCATCTATCTGCAATAGCAAGTATATATGGTATATAAGAGATAACAAGAACATCTACTTCTTGGTATTTTAACATGATTCAAACATGATAAAAACAATTGCATACATCATGTCCAAGCACTAATTAATGGGAAATTTAAAATAGTTTATATTTCATGAAAAATGGCAATACAAAATTTGAACCAATAGTAGCAATAACACAGTAACCAGAACCACGACCTCCTTTAGGCATTTACCTAAAAAAACTAACATTCTGAATAGAACCTGCCACTGGTAATATCCACCAAGAATCATAACACTTTGGATAGGCTTTTCTTGTCATACTCAAAGAGAAAAATGATGTCGACTAGCACAGCTTGAGAAGGATGTTTGAAATTATATTCTAAATTTTAAACAACAACCCATCATGGGTTGCAAAAAAAGGTGCAAACACCAGTGACTCAACAACCATAAGCTTTATCAAAATGTTTAGAGATGGTCCAGAGGTGTCCTTCAATGGGTCTCCAATGGTGTCACCAATGACAACAACCTTGTGGGGATCAGACCCTTTTGGACCAAGAGTCCTAGCATGCTTTGATGCACTTGTCTGTCAGAAATTACATAACACTTTTCATTGTCATTGTAGAGAACCAATAAGGAAGCATTGCCAAAACAATTAAACCAATGAACACTTTTGGTGTCAAGACATCCACACTTTGAATTGCAACATAATTGGAAAAAGCTCCAAACAGTGCAAGTGATGTCAATGCAGTTGAACCAATATCAAATTCCTAAAAATTTTGACATTGGCTTTCAATTTCATATCCTTCATACATAATAATATTTGGCAAAATATATGAAAATCATACATTCGCACTAGCAATCAAGTAAGAAGAAATACATCAATTGCATCTTGCTAATGGCAGCGGTAGTGTTTCCAGATTCATCAAGGGCGTTTGTCCTTTCATGGATCTTGTGAATCATGTCATCCATATCAACAATTCCACCAACATTGTCACTGATGGGTCCATATGCATCAATGTCCAATCCAGTTGCAATTTTGTTGAGCATACCCAAAGCAGCTATTGCAATACTATACATGCCAACCAAACTAAAAATTACAAAAATTATTACTGCAATAGAAAATATGGGAATAATAATATCTTTGTATCCCAAATCTAACCCAAATATAACATTGGTTGTTGTTGCAGTCCTACATGAATCAACAACATCTTGTACAGGGTTGCAATGCAAATATGATATAGAACATCAGCAATTTCTATGAAAAAATGACAAAGAAAAGATGGAATTATGCATTGAGCTAAATTCTTACCTGTAACCCTTACTTGTTTAATATTGAGTGACAAAACCAATAAAAAGGCCAACCCACAAACCAATAGTAACACTATAGAGAAGCTCACTGCATTCATAATAGAAACAATTATTAAATAAAGAGAACAAGAAATATAACCTTTTAGCTATACCAATAACAAGTTATAATAACCAACGCCTAGGATTACATACCAGTCCTTTACAACCTTCTGGGCACCAAAATTGAAGATAATGAAGGATGAAGGCAACGCAACTAGACTTACAACAACAATGCCAATAGTCATCACTACTATGGATATAATAAGTTGTTTTTCCAATGTAGGATCAAATTCCTTCACAACCTTGATCTCAAATATGTTAGTTGCAAACAAATTTTTGATTAAGCAAGCAATGATACCCATTGAACTAATGAGAAAGGGCTCGCACATGGTAGTAAAATCATGAGAGTTTCCAAATGATGATATGGATGCAAAAACCAAAGCTGCACAAGAAGATTCAACATAGGACCCAAATATATCTAATCCCATGCTAGTGATATGTAATAGCGCTAGTTAAAAATTCATGTAAAAATATATATAAGACCATGGTCATGGGAAATTTATTCCAAGCTGAATGGTGGGAAAAACATCCTAGTGGGCGTTAATTTTGGTTATTATGGCTAAAGGAAGTTGGAAAATGCAATGGCAAAGGCTTTGGAAAGGAAAATGGCATTTTTGGCACATTGATTTACGAAAATAATGGAAATTAGGAGAAAAGGAAGGTGAAAAGTCACAGGTTGCATGTGAGGAGTAAAATGAAGGAAAATAATGGAAAATGAAGAAAATAGAGGCCTTATTAATAAAAGGGCTTTTGAGGATCAGTTGGAAAGATTTTTTCTCAAGCTTGGTCAGTGAATCTTTTGACAAGTTTTGGGGAGCTCTCTCTCTATTCTCTCTCTCTCATGCTCTTGGACACTTAGAGTTTTTTTGGAGCACTCTTGGAGAGTGTGGCATACTTGGATGCTTGGAGCAAGAAGGCAAAGGAAGGGCATGAAAGTGCAAGAGGACATCAGGATCAGTAGATACAACTAGATTTCTTTGCAGGTATCGAATTGCATGTATGGTTTCCTTGCTAGTTTTGGCATGCATGGCACATGCATGTGGTTTCTTGGTTATGATATGTCATTGTCATGGAGGATTTTCTGGATTGACAGTGGATTTGCCTAGCATTTCTATTTCCTAGATAGCCATGGTGTTGTGGGTTTTACTTTTGTTTTATGGTTGGTTCTCATGTTCCTTATGGTTGTGGGTTGAGTTATTAGTTCTTGGAGCCTTGGTCAGACAAATGTTTTGGAAGCCTTGTAACGGCTTGGGTTGAGTTACTAGTCCTGGAGCCTTAGTTGGGTAAATGCTCTAAAAGCCCTGTAATAGCTTTGGTTTATTTATTGGTCCTAGAGCTTTGGTTGGACAAATGCTCTGAAGCCCTTGGTGGGTTAAGTAACTAGTCGTGGAGCCTTAGTTGGAAAAACACTCTAGATCCTGGTAACAGCTGTGGGTTGAGTTACTAGTATTGGAGCCCTATTTGGACAAATGCTCTGGAGCCCGGCAACAGTCGTGGGTTGAGTTACTAGTCCTGGAATACGGGTTGGAACAAACTCTCTAGAGCCCTAGACAACTTGTGTAGAGACCGATCTGGTGATTATTAGTGATGTCTGACCATGAGGTGGAATCACTAGTTGAGGATTGAGGTGGTTTGGCCTTTGGAAGATTTGGATGGTTTTGATTGATGTTTTTTATGAGATCCCAAATTCATACTTGGAAAATGGCACGCATGTGACTGGCTAAAGAGATATTTGGCTCAGCCATGTCTATGGTCGGGTGGTTTGTGGAAGTCCCAAACCTAGTTGGCCTTTGCATCATTAATGTGAGTTTATTTATACTTTTTAATTTATGACTATTATACTAGTTTATATGTGAATTATATGGTTTTTTTTCCTTATTATTTGTGTTGTTATTATGCTGGTTATGAACATGTATTATGACAATGGCTATGTTTAGCTCATATCATGTTTTTACTTGTAAATGAGTGAACAATGTATCTATGGTATAATAGATGAAATTGCAGCTAATGTGTTAAGGCATCAATGCTTCTTAGTGATTCTCATATAAGTATGAGACCCCTATGCTCAGTTATGTTGTTAAGACCTGTGGCTTTCATGTTTGACGAAATTCTTGTCATGGCTAGTAGGGATCCAATCTAGTCCTTGTTGATGCTTTTTCAAATGTATCTTGATTCTTTGTTCTGCTGTCAAATTTCATTTTGGAAGGTGTCATTGAGTTCTCGGTAGTGGCTTAGGCTCTAGGAGTGAAAAAGTGGCACAAATCTTGAAGCCGCAAGCACAACACTGGGGAAAAAGTCTGTGGACACTCTCTTGCCCTTGTTGTGGGAGCAGTTGGAGTCTCCTAAATGCACCTTAGTCCATATCAAGGGAGTGTCCAGGGGTTTGATGCACTAAAACTTCAGTTGGTCTCTAGGGATGGTTACCTGAGTGGTTGGGATGGCTCCTGGGAGTTTTGTTGCTTATGTGGAAGGTTTGTGTGATGTGTTTTTTTGGTTCTATTGGGTGTGTGTTATATTATTTCGACAACTAGCCCCCCTATTCGTTGCATCGGGTGCAACAGGGGGGTCACAGGGGGGCAACATCCCCCCCTATTGAGGGGTTTGAGGGTGGTGGTAACCCCCCTCTACAGGGTCCAACGCAGCGCCCCCGAGGAATTTTTTTTGGACCCTATATTAGGTTGGAAAACCTACCCATGGTTTGGGCATGATGGTTTTTTGCCCATGGTATTTTGTAGATCCAGTCAACGGAACTGCAGTTATGTTCTAATCCAGGGTTAATGTTGAAATGTGGCAACAAGAATATTCCAATTTTAATTTGTCCTTGAATTAAAATTGAGAATTAAAATTTGAATTTAGTCTCACTAGCTGCTTGGAAAATAATTAATTAATTCACCTTAAGTTAATTAGTTGGAGAAATTCAAGCTAGAAGTCCTTGTAAAGTCATGCAATAGTTATCCCTTAAATTAAGGAGATTATCCCTTAATTAAGGAGATAAGGATGATTTGTATTTGAGTTGTAATTAGTTAGTTCAGTTAACTGAGGTAAGTCCAGTTTAAATTAGTTCCAAACAGTTTGAGGAACTAATTGTGAGTCCAGTCAGTTAATGCATGCATGCATGCAACTAGTGTACTCCAGATAACTAAAGATTCTCTCATAAATAACTCATGCATGTCTATTCAGACAAAGACCCAGTTGAGATTAAAGACAGGGACAGTGTACTATCAGTTGCAAGAATTTTCCTATAATAAAATCTCTTGCATGCAGAAGGAATTCATTCATTGAGATTTGCGTAGTTTTACAGTGTGTTGGAGTAGTGTGTGAGATCAGTGTCACACAAGGTTACAGCTGGATCACCCAAGGAAAACTGCGCAAGGAAATAGGAGGCTTGGAGGGAAGAGGAGAAGGCATATGAGTAGTCTATTCTGTCTATGAGCAGCAGTGAGGGATTTTACTGAGAGCTGGATAGCTGTGAGAGCTAAAGTTGTATGTAATCCTGAGATATTTCCACTTGTATGATAATACAGATAGCGAGGTTTTTAGCTGAGGCTTTCCCCAGAGTATTCCTCTATGTTTCATGTTTATTGATTCTTCTTCTTTGTTATATGTGTTCTGCTTGATCTTGCTCAAATCTATTAAGCTTCCGCAAGTTTTATTGTAGAAGTAGATGAAGTATTTTGCTTTAGTTATATTGCATAATCAGGTTAATCTATAGTGAGAATTTCTACATGGTATCGGAGCAAAGGTGATCGAAGTTGTGAACAAGTATATTGAAAAGGGAAATTCGAAGGTTGAAGTTCTTGGTTGCATGTGCAAAATCAAATTCTTATCATACTTCAAAGTTCACCAATGGTGTTTAATGGCTTCAGACTCGAGTATGCACTGGATGGCAGCTCGAATTACATAGCATGGAAATATGTCATGGAAACGGTATTAGAAGACAATGGTTTGAAGGATTTCATTAATCAAGAAATCCCCAAGCTAGCTGCAGATAATGCACAAGAATGGGTTGAATGTAAGAAGTGTGTGGCGAAGGCGAGATGGATTCTTCTGGAGGGAGTTCGAAACCATATTGTCTCAAGTCTCCATGGGAAGGAGACTCTGTTCCCAATGTGGAAGACATTGAAGGACCTCTATCAGAACAGTAGTGACAAGATGAAACTGGCGCTCAAGGATAAGCTTTGGAAAATCAAGATGGAGAAGGGTGATACTATTTCTACATATCTGAACAAGCTCATCACCTGCAGAGATGAGCTTGGTAGTGTGGGAATAACTACAATCAATGATGATATGGTGAGTCTTGCTCTCCTCGGTCTTCCAAAGAGCTGGAATAGCTACCAGGACTTTGTGAATGGAAGAGAGAAACTGCCAGATTTGGAATGACTGTGGTCAGTCTCATGCAGGAGGAGATCATTAGAAGCACTCGAGATGGTTCTTCATCAAAGAATGATGATGAAGAAAATCTGGCCTTAGTAAGTAAGGGAAGGAAAGGGAAAGGGAAGACTTCCCATTCCAAATCTAATTATTTTCATGGAGGGAAGAAGATTGACAAATATAAAGTGAGATGCTTTAATTGTCATGAGATGGTCCATTATGCAACTAATTGCCCATTGAGGAAATCCAAGAAGGGATCCTCGAAAGGATCAAAAGGTGAGGCATTAGCCTCTCAGTTCGAATTGGATTTTACACTCATCGCATGCATAGTTTTATCGATGGTGGGTTGTGTTTGGTATCTTGACAGTGAAGCCTCATTCCACATGACCGACGATAAAATTTTATTCAGTACCTTGGAGGAGAAAGACCTCAAGATGTGCATAGAGATGGGTGACGATGGAAAGTACAGTGTTTCAGGAGTGGGCACGGTTGCTTTTCAGAGGGAGCATGGATCTCCTCTCACCTTGACAGATGTGAAGTATGTGCCTGGACTGAAGAAGAACTTGGTATCAGTCGTGATGTTGGAGGAAAAAGGCTACGATGTTTTCTTCAGTAAAGGAAAGGTGTTCCTGAGACACATAGCCATGAGTCAGACCAAGAGGATTGGGATTCGAGTGAAGAATCTCTATAAACTAGAGGTAGATGATTATGCTGCATTGAGTTCGAAAGCAGAATTGGTGCAAAGCCAAGACATTGGCGAGTTATGGCATAGGTGGTTGGGCCACTTGCATCATGGGGCCTTGAAGATAATGCAGCAGATCTCTACCGAACTTCCAAAAGGTAAACTTGAGCAGGTGGACACATGCAAATGTTGTACCTTGGGAAAGTACACGAAGTCTTCCTTTCATGATCGAGACAGTTCAGCTGAAGCAATCTTAGAGTGAGTTCATACTGATTTGTGTGGACCATTCTCGACAGCATCCACCGCGAAGCAAAGGTATTATGTGATTTTCATTGATGATTTTTCTCGTAAATGTTGGATTTATTTCATGCAGAAGAAGGACCAAACCTTCTCAAAGTTTTGTGAGTTCAGAAAGAGTCAGGGGAAAAAGACCAAGGCCTTGAGAAGTGACAATGATGGAGAGTATGTCTCTCAAGAGTTTAAGGACTTCTGTGTAGCGAAAGGAATTAAATGGGAGTTAACGGCACCTCATAACCCACATCAGAATGGGGTGGCTGAGAGGAAGAACAAAATGATTGTGGGGGCAGCTTGGGCGATGTTGCATGACCAAGGCCTACCACTTCATTTGTAGGCTGAGGCATGCAACACAACGGTCTATTTGTAGAATAGAAGCCCACATCACATACTTGGGATGAAAACACCAGAGGAATCTTTCTCTGGTAAAAGACCAAATGGAGGTCACTTCAACATCTTTGTCTCATCGGTAGATTTCCATGTGACAAAGGATGCACGAAAGAATCTTCAGCTGACAGCTGAGTTGGGAATACTTGTGGGGTACACTGATACACCTCACAACTATCTGGTGTACTTGCCTACTAGTCGGAGGACAATGGTTCGCAGAGATCTCAAGTTTGATAAGCAGAAGGCCATGCGAGTTTCCCTTGAGAGGGAGCTCCAACTACAGGTTGTGGAGGAACTTTTGGTTCCTAAGGAGGAGGAGCCTTAGACTGATGTGGAGTAGCCACATGCAGAGGTTCCAGGAGTGGAGACATCCACTCAAGTAGAGTCTTCAAGAGATGGATAGAACCGCACAAGAGAAGCTGACAGATTGTTGTCGTATGCAAGAGAGAATGTGGGAGAACCATCTTCTCAGGGCAAACAGAGGAGGTCACCTGATAGGTACACTGGATACATGGCCATTGTTGGGGAATGTATTGAGACTAAGCCATCTTCCTTGGAGGAAGCAGTGCAGAAGCCGATTTGGGTTGATGCTATGGTGGAGGAGTATGACTCCATAGTTCGTAAAAGTGTTTGGGATGTGGTTCCAAGACCCGAGAACAAGTTAGTTGTGAGTTCTTGTTGACTTTACAAGGTAAAGCAAGCTACTGATGGTAGTGTGGAGAAACATAAGGAAAGATTGGTTGCCCATCTCACAGGTCGAGAGGATCGACTATGATGAGACTTTTGCTCCTGTAGCAAGGTACTCATCTATCAGATTCATGTTGGCACTATCAGCACAGATGGGTTGGAAGATCCATCAGATGGATGTGAAGACTGCATTCCTCAATGGCAAGATTGAGGAAGAGGTGTACATAGAGCAGTCGGAAGGTTTTGAGACCTTTGATCGTGAGTCTAATGTGTGCCAACTTAAGAGAGCTTTGTACAGGCTAAAGCAAGCACCTCGTGCTTGGTACACCAGGATCGACAACTACTTCACCGAGTTGGGCTTCACAAAGAGTGAAGCAGATGTGAACCTGTACCACATCATGGTAAAAGGTAAGCAGTTGATCATTGTACTTTATGTTGATGATCTCATATTGACAGGTGATGATCAGTTGATCATGTCTTGCAAGGAGGACCTTGCAAGAGAATTCAAGATGAAAGACATGGGTCTTATGCACTACTTCCTTGGCATGGAAGTGTGGCAGAAGGATGGGGAGTTGTTTGTGTCTCAAGGCAAGTATGCCAATGAGATACTCAGGAGATTCCACATGGAGAAGTGCAAGCCCATGCAGACTCCTGTTAGCCCCCTAATTTGCTCTCTTTTTTCCATTTTCGCCCTCCTAAATCATAACCATTTGCCGTTGTTTTACCTCTTTTATACACCCTCTTCTTGCACCAGTCCAAGAACGGTGACATATTTCGTATAAACTTTATTTTTCATACTTTTAATTTAACTTAACATTAATTAATCATTTATTACATTATTTCTTACTTTTAATCAAGTCTCTTTGTAACTTATCGATATCTCCAATGTTTATTTGGTAGTTAGAGTACTTACTGTGATCGTTGATCCTAGTGTGGGATCGGATCTCGTACCATTGCCAGCACAGCAAATCCTTGCAGCAGATCCGAACCTCCTTTATCACTGCCTCATTTTGAGTAGCTTCAACCACAACAGCAAGATCGATCCAAAGGTAATCAAGATCAAATCTGTGAAGGACGAAAGATGGAGATTGGCTACGGCCAGTTTTGCTAACTGTCTAATTTTGAAGGCCGAAAAGCTAAATTCTACGTTTGGTTATGTAATCGGTTGAATGATCTATTTTGGCCTTTGGCCAAAGATCTATATAATGTAGAATGTAAATAGGACTAAGAAAAAGTTTTTGATAGTAGAAGAGAATAGAGACACAGCTAGAGAGGCGGTAACAGGGTGTTGTATTTTGTTATTGCCTGAATCTAGGCTGGACGATGTATTAATGTATGTACTTGCCTCAGTGAATTAATAAAAGGGAGCTCCGCCTCATGTTTCACAAATTGCATTTCTGTATTTGAGCTGATGAATTGATTAAGGTACTGAGCAGCGTTTTTATTTAAAGGGGAAACACGCTGGTTGGCTAGGGCCCAGCCAACCCAGCACGTTTACCCCATTTCCCATTTTCCTGTAATTTGTGTTTACATTGTCAAGTGTGATTTAATTTTAAGCACATGCATTCCTGTCTGAGTGAAAGCGGATCTGTTGTGTGAAGTAGATAAATTCCCTTTCCTGCACTTGATTTCAGATTGGTTTTCCTCCACCTGGTCCAAGTAGGAGAAATAACCCTGCACTAGTGCACGTTGGTGTGATATCTCCTTTTCTGCAATTTTGTTTGATTGGTTTTCCTCGCCTGGTCCAAGCAAGAGAAATGAACCTGCACCAGTGCACAGTGGTGTGATGCAGCAAGCCTTCTTAGTCTACTTCCTACAATCCTCTTTCTTTCATTAGATGCTTATGACAGGGTAAATGTATATTGATTGTTTATTTATTCCTGTACTCTGTCAAGATCAGAAACATTCACTTTTTATGTGTGCAATTTGATTTAATAGTATAATAGCACTTGCAATAATTAAGCACTCATTTTAAGAATTAAATGCTAAGTGCAGGAAGCTCTGATCTGGTGCAAGAACTAGTTTCTTGCCATAGGATCTGAGTGCTTTGAACCTGGAAAAGTTTGAGCCCTTGCATTAAGTAAAAAGCCTTTAGTAAAGACACCATTTATACATAAATCTTTGTTCCTGCACTAGTGCAAGCAGACTGCGATAGTATGTGACAAATTAGTGCAAGAAGGAAATCTCTAAAGGAGCAGGTTTAAGGGCCCATCTGATGAGACTATTAAGTGTCTCTGCTAAAGAAAAACACACACTCAGTAGTTAAACATTAATTAGCTAGAGTGATTGCCCTTCATCTTTAATTCCCTCTTGCAAATGCATTCATCCTTGTTCCAGTCTTAGATTATTTTGATGGTTCAAGTTGCCTTTTTCTCTTTTTAATTTGATTCTACAATCTTTCCTTTAAAGAAAGTAGGGATTTATATTAGGAAGATTCATACCATCTCTGGCATTGAATGTGCTTCATCTCTAAGTTTACGGATCCCCCGGGTTGACAAATTAAGTGTTGAGGAGTTTGCTTAAGTGTAATTCCTACACCCAACATTTTGGCGCCGTTGCCGGGGAGGCGATTTGATTTGGTAAGAATTTTCTGATTATACAATAGAGGTAATTTTTCCTTTATTTTTGTAGTATTGTTTGGAAAAGCTTCTTTGAAGGAATTTTACTGGTGTTAATTGATTTCTGACAGCTTTTTTTATTAGAAGTTGTTTGTTATTTTTCTTTCTTTTTTGAAATGAATGCCTAGAAAAGGTAAGGGTTCGAAGCCCACTAAGGGCCGAAAGAATTCTGAAAACAATTCTCATATTGGGTCTCCTTCTATAAGCAGGAAGCCCAATCCAATTCAAACCCATCACGCAGGAATAGTCCACCTGGATTCTGGTGACAACAGCTCAGGTGTGGTTCAACCTGTTGAGAGCAGTTCAAGTAAAAGGGAAACAATGGCAGACCATGAAGATCATGTGGAAGGGACTGGTGAAAACCAGGTAAGTGGAGAACAATCCACTTTTGTGTTTCCAATTGTGGATCCTGATATTGTGGTGCAAATGAAGAATATTCCACCATCAGCTCTCCCTCATTTCCATGGTAAAGTTCATGAAGATCCTAACTCTTTTCTATTCGAGTTTGATATTCTGTGTAGAAGTTATGATTATTCAACTGACGCTCAGAAGTTAAGATTATTTCCTGTTACTCTCAAGGACTCAGCTCTACGCTGGTTTATGGGGTTAGGAGGAAACACTATAACCTCTTGGGATCAGATGAAGAGAGTGTTTTTGTCTAAATATCAAGAATATTGCAAAACTTGGGACATGCAGGATGAGATTTTTACAATCATACAGGATGATGATGAAACTCTTGAAGATTACCTAGAAAGATTTCTGTATATTTTACAAAGGTCGAAACTTAAGCTTGATCCCAGTACTATTAGAACCTTGTTCTTAAGAGGACTTACTGATAATGCTAGAAATAATTTAAATCTGTTAGGACAAGGTGATATTTCTCAGCAAACTTTTGAACAAATTTGTGAATTATGCAGGAAATTTTCAAGAAATCAGTATAGATCCGGTAGAGGAACTCGAAATAGAAATAGAAAAAATGAATCTACTGATGCTATGATTATTGGACTAGAAAATAAAATGGAAAACATGAAAATTGATATAATGAATACTATTACCAAACAGTTGGACTCTTTAAAATTTCAACAAAAACTCATGAAGGAACAAGAGTCATTATGTATTTTTTTTCCTAAATGTAGAGACAAGCATCCTCCTAAAGAGTGTCCTCTTAATTTGAAAGAAACTAATAAGTGTGTTATTTGTGCAAAAGACCATGTCACATAAAAATGTCCCTCTATACCAGGACTTAAAGTTGTATTTACAGGGGGACAACCTGAAGTTGAATACTTGTATGCTATGGGAGCAAGAAGGAATTGGCCTCAGGTAGGTGCAGGTATGGCTCCTGAATTTTCTCCACACTATTTTGGTTATAATTCACATGCATATCCTTATCCTAACACTAATTAGAAGTGGTAATATGGGAATCAATATCAGCATGGGCAACCTTCTCAACCATGGCAACAAGGTTGGAGAGGGCCAACTCATTCTCCATATTCGTACCAGCCACCTATGTAGTCATATCCATCTACGCATACACCTTATTCAATGCCTCAACTTCCGAGTCAGTCTACTCCACCATTTCCTTTACCTCTACCTTTTTGACCTCCTCAGTTGCCTGCTCAACCTATGCCCAATGCTAACAATAATAAAGCAGTGAAAATGATCTATGTAACAAACCCACCTTTACCATTCAAGTACCAATCTATTCCAGTTGGGGTTCATGATATTCAATTAAGATCGGGAAGGACTGTAACATCAGAAAATAAGAAGCAACCTATAGTGATTGTTGAAGAGAAAGGAGAAGAGGAAACTATTAACCATTCTCCGAAAGTTGGTAATGTCCTTGTCTCTAATGTTCTTATAGACCTAGGGGTAGCCATTAATGTCATGACTAAGCAAACCATGGATCAACTTCAGTTATCTCATCTTCGCCCTACTCCCACTGTGCTTGAATTAGCAAATAGATCTAAAATTAAGCCAGAAGGAGTATTGGATGATGTGATCATCTCATTAGATTCTTGGGAATATCCTACTGATTTCATTGTGCTTCAGCCAAAGAACCTAGTAGGAGGAC
Source organism: Pinus tabuliformis (assembly GCA_031772625.1). Lineage (NCBI taxonomy): Eukaryota > Viridiplantae > Streptophyta > Pinopsida > Pinales > Pinaceae > Pinus > Pinus tabuliformis. The sequence continues at coordinate 479,175,531 of CM062809.1, read as the reverse complement.
ATCCCTTGATCTTGGGTCAACCATGGCTTGCTACAGCCGATGCATATATTGGATGTCGTTCTGGTGATATGTATATTTCGTATGGAGATTCTAGGAAGAAAGTTACCTTATACCCCCCTACCAGATCCATTCAGGACCTTCGAGATACTTTATGGTTGGATCAAAGCAGTGATGAGGAGACTCAGCCCATTTCCCTTATCCATCATTATACTGGGTCTTCACAAGAAGATGAGATTCAAGATTTCCTAAATAATCTAGACACTATGCCTAATTTTGAGCCATTGAGCCAGATTTTCAGCCTAGATTTTCAAGATAATCATGATTCTCATTCTTCTATACTGCTGCATTTGACCACTCCCTTGAGTACTCCTGAGCCTAATACTACTCTTGTTGAGATTAGCCCTAGTAAATCCTTGCATATTAGTTCAGATTTGGACTCATCTCAGCAGGAGAAGCTTGTGAATTTGTTGCAAAACCATCTTAGTGCCTTTGCTTGGGGCTATGAAGATATGAAGGGTATTCCTCTTGAAACTTGTACACATCATATCTATATTCAGGAAGGAACCTGACCTGTCTGACAACCCCAAAGGCGAATGAATCCAGCTCTAAGAGATATTGTGAAGGAAGAAGTACAGAAACTCTTGGATACCAATTTTATCTATCCTATTTCCGACAGTTAGTGGGTCTCTCCATTAGTGCTATTACCTAAGAAAGATGGAAGATGGCATACTTGTATTGATTATCTAGAATTAAACAAAGGCACTCTCAAAAATTATTTCCCTCTCCCTTTCATTGACCAAGTGCTTGATACCCTTGCAGGAAAGAAATATTTTTCCTTTTTGGATGGCTTCAGTGGCTATAACCAAATACAAACTGCACCCGAAGATCAGGATAAAAACTACTTTTACATGTCCATGGGGTACATTTGCTTATAAAGTGCTTCCCTTTAGTTTATGTAATGCCCCAGCTACCTTTCAAAGGGTAGTCCTGGCCATTTTTGCTGATCTGGAATTTGTAGAAATTTATATGGATGACTTTTCTGTGTTTGGTGATTCTTTTCAGGAAGCTCTCAAAAATCTGGAGAAAGTACTTCTTCGTTGTCAGGAAGCCCATCTCACCTTGAGTGACAAGAAATGTAGATTAATGTGCAAAGAAGGAGTGGCACTTGGCCATTTGATTTCTGGTAAAGGTATCCAGGTTGATCCAGCAAAGATTGAAATCATTCTGCATCTTCCTTCACCCAAAACTCAAAGGGAAGTAAGAGGTTTTTTAGGACACGTTGGTTACAATAGAAGATTCATTAAATATTTTTCTAAGATAGCTGCCCCTCTTTTCCGACTTCTAGCTAAGGATAGTGAATTTTCTTGGACCACAGCTTGCCAATAGTATTTTGAAACATTGAAGGAAAAGTTAGTACATGCACCAGTTTTGAGAGTCCTAACTGATCCCTGCCTTTTCACATTTCCTCCGATGCTTCAGAATTGGCTATTGGCGCAGCGTTAGGACAAGAGGAAAACAAGCAATCCTATGCTATTTATTATATTAGTAAGGATTTGTCTTCTGCTGAATTAAATTATATAGTTACAAAGAAAGAGTTTTTAGCAGTAATTTTTGCAATTAATAAGTTCAGGCACTATGTTACAAGATATGTAGTATTTGTACATACTGATCATTTCGCGATTAAATATTTGATGAACAAACGATTGACTAGCGGTAGAGTGACTAGGTGGTTAATATTGTTGCAAGAATTTAATATTACTATTGTTGATAAACCAGGAAAATCTAATGTTGTAGCAGATTTTATTTCTAGATTAGATAATCCCGGTGAAGCAACTCCTGTTAATGATGATTTTCTGGATGAACATCTTTTTGCTATGTCAACAGATTCTCCGTGGTTTGCTGACATTTCTAATTACTTGGTTACTAGGAAAACACCACCCCACTTGTCCACTCGTGAAAAGCGGAATATTATTCAGAAAAGTGTTGCATACTCCTGGATTCAAGGAGATCTCTTTTACACTGGTCCAGACCTAATTATCTGTAGGTGTGTAAGAGAGGAGGAAGTGTTTGACATATTGAAATCTACTCATGATAAACCTTGTGGAGGCCACTTCACTAATAAGCGAACTGCATATAAAGTATTGCATGCTGGTTACTTTTGGCCTTCCTTGTTTAAGGATGCCAAATAGTATGTCAGGTGATGTGATAGTTGTCAACAAATGGGCCAGCCTAATCAAACCAATGAAATGCCTTTATGCCCCCAAGTTATGATTGAGCCATTTGAAAAATGGGCTATTGATTTTATAGGGCCAATAAATCCAACGTCATTAAGTAAAAAGTATATTTTGGTTTGTACAAATTTTATTACAAAATGGGTAGAAGCTAAATTTGTTTCCTTTGCTACAGAAAAAGTTGTTGTTGATTTTCTTTTTATTGAAATCTTTACTAGATTTTGTGTGCCTAGAGAAATTGTTTTTGACAATGGTCCGCAGTTTATTTCTAATCTGGTACAGGGTGTGATGGAGCAATACAAGATCTGGCACAGGAAATCCACGCCGTATCACCCGCAAGCAAATGGCCAGGTGGAATCCACAAACAAAGTGATCGAGTCCATTCTTACAAAGACAGTAAATATGCATTGGAAAGACTGGGCTGAAAGATTACCAGAAGTTTTGTGGGCATATAGAACCACTTGGAGAAATAGCACAAGACATACACCATATGAGCTAGTATATGGCAAACAGGTTCTGTTACCAATTGAATTCTAGATCAAAACTTTCAAAACTACAGTTCAGTTAGGACTAGATCTCTCTGAGGCACAACAACAACGTCTTCTCCAATTAAATGAGTTAGATGAATTTCGTAGGGATGTTGTTTAGCAGAACATACTAATTCAGCAGCAACGCAAAAGGTGGCATGACAAGTCTATTCAGAAAAAGCAATTCCAACTAGGTGATTGGGTGCTCCTTTATGATTCTAGATTTAAAATTTTTAAAGGGAAATTCCATACACATTGGATGGGACCTTATGAAGTGATCCGAGTATTTGAGAATGGAGCAGTAGAAGTTAAAACTATTGATGGACAAAATTCAATATTCTTGGTAAATGGACACAGATTAAAGAAGTATTTTCAGCCACTTGCCAGGAAAGATTTTACACAACAAGTCCAATAGCAATTCGGGATGGTAGTGGTGAATGGTAATACCAACCTTTTGAAAACATGAATTCTTCTTCTTCTTAAAAAAATAATAATAATAATAATACAATTTTTTTTTTAAAGTAAAGAAAAAACATTTTCCTGTAATTATGAAAATTAGTTCGCTGACATGATTGTAGAAGGATCAACTTGAAAACCAGCTTGCTGGCAGGAAGATCAAAAATTTCTAATAAAAAGAGAATGTTGCTTGATCTTTAGATATGCTAGTGACCACCAAGTAAAAGCAGGTTCAGCAGAACCAACCTTTATACAATTGGGGTAATTAGCATGGATATTTTTATTCAAGTAACGCTTAATTTTCGCTGCAGTTATTTTTCTTGCACCAGTGTAGGCAGACCTTCCAGAAAATTTTCTGCGTTTGTTCATATCCCACTTTCATAATATTCCCTCAGTTTTCTTCTTCAATCCTAGAATGATTAACCTTCCCATATTCTTCTGAATTTACCCTCTTCGTTTTGTGAAAATCCCACTTTACACTTGAATTTTTTTCCTATCCCACTTTTATTTATCCCCTCTTGTGGTACTATTCTTGGAATCCCTATAATAGTTCCCATTCTAAAATTTCCCTTTTCCCACTTCTTTGTTCCCTCATGAATTCATTGCAGGATCTCGCGCACAAAGAGCAAAAGGATATGCTCTGAAGCATTAAGAAAGGGCAAAGCAAATTTCCAGTATAAGTCGAGGAAGCCATGTTAGAAGTCCAGGCTATATTTTACTTAAATTCCATGTTCTTTTTTTTCAGATACTATGCTTGCACTAGTGCAAGCATGTCGTCCTATATAATAATGCAAGCAGAATGGTAGCAGCAGAATAGCATAGTTTAAGCGGTGCAAGAAGACCGGTGCAATCATGCACCCTATCAGAAACATAGTACAATTTGTTCTTTTCATAGCATACATCATAAGAAAGTGGTCATCATGAAAGTTTATAAGAAGTCCTTTCACTTAGTCGATGAGTACTTGTGCTATCATATTAACTAGGAGAAAATTATTTAAAGTACAAGGTGTTTTTAAGTTAAGAATCATGATCATTTTGTAATGAATACTAAGTTCTTTTTTTGAATTATGAAGGAGTGCGGAAGTGTTTAACCGTTGCTTGGATATAATTGCCCCTTTCCGCCATAATCCTAGATGTCCTTCACTCATACTGATTACCTCACCTAGCCGTTAAAACGTCGCTGCAAGTACCAATCCGGCATGATTTCAAAGATGCTACGCATCCATGGCTATTTTAGTGGAATGAATGGGTGATAAGATGGAAGGGATGGTGGACAGTTGGATCCCTATCTATAAGAGCCAATTTTCCCAGTGCTGCATGTAAATTCTTTATTGTTCATAATCGTTAAGCAGTGATGCCGCCTGTTCGAAGCAAACCTTTATCTCTCAATAGGTTAGAACAGACTGTTGAGTATCACAATAGTCTTGCACTATTGTGAGACTCGGGTTTTCTTCAATTCTTGAAAAAGTTTGACGGGCACAATAGTGAAGTAGCCTTACAGTTTGCCAAAAGTTTCAAAAATGGCAGAGTAAAAATTGGGCCTCTAAAATTTGAGGTTACGGAAGAGTTTATAGCAGTAGCGACAGGCTTGGAAAATACTGGTGAGCAGTGGTTTAAAAATCAGAAACTAGAAAGGAAGCGATGACAGCGTTTCGTTGTCAACAAGAAGATGAAGGTAGATTGGAAGGAAGGAGTTCTGCACAGTGCCCTATTGGGACAGTGGTAAGACCTCCTTTTCATCCTACAAAAATTCGTAACCTATGAGCGAAGGTACTCCCGCACTTTTATGTACCATTTTAGGATGTTGCAGCATTTCGAAGCCGCCCAGCACATCTGGTGGAGGATGAATTTCCCCTATTTTTTGCTTAAGAGCTTGGAAAAAATGGCCAAGGGTGTGCGGGACGGACGGGCAGACCAGGCCGACAAGAAGTTATATCACCACGACTTGATAAAGATTTTGGTCTAGAAACAATTAGAAGTTAAAGGCATGACCTGGGAGGCGCTGTTAAAACAACTACATAAAAAGACAGCTACTGGAAAGGAGACAAAGGACCTTGCCAACACAAGCAAGGGTCCGAGTAAGAATGTAAAGGGGAGTCCTTCTTGCACCAGTGCAAAAAGGAAACGACTTGAAAAATCAAAAGAAGAAAGGGCCCCATCTCCAAATAAGAAGATAGCTAGTGCACCTATTGAAGAGACTCCTTCTACGCCACCAGTACATGCATAGACCCCTGAAGAAGACAACCTATCAGTCCTTGCGGACGCAACAAAATTTGTAGATGTCGAAGATGACACTCTGTTAGCCAATTTCATTAAAAGGCCCCGAAAAAAGAATGAAGAATCTGGTCTAGGCAAAGAACCACAGTCCCCACAGGACATTGAATCCCCTTCTGCACCAGTGTAAGAAGAAAAACTAGAAGAAGAAGAATTTCCTAATGTAACCATGAGGGATACTGAGGTCCCTGAGGAAGAAACAGCCCCTGTCAAGACAGAAGAAGAAATAGATTTGGAAACTCCTGCTGCTCAGATAGTTGAACTAGAGCTTCAAGTGCGGAACTTAGAATAGCTCATAGCTAAAGCACAGGAGGATAAAGAACAGAGTAAAGAAGAATTAACTGCGGATATCGAGAAAAAGAAAGGAGAAGTTAGAGTTTGGAAGTACCAAGTTGTGCAATGTTTCAATAGAATTAAAAAGGTGACAAAGAAACTAAAGAACATCAGAAAGAAGAAGTTTGAAACATTGCAGGCTGATGTTAGTATGTCAGAGCAAGATTGAGCTGGAATGCTCAAAGTTTTGAAGGTTTTTTTGCAAAGGTAAAGAGTTGTGTGAGGACACACAACAACTTAGGGATGGGAGGATGTTAGCCCCCTAATTTGCTTTCTTTTTTCCATTTCCCCCTCCTAAATCATAACCATTTACCGTTGTTTTACCTCTTTTATACACCCTCACCTTGCACCAGTGCAAGCATGGTGACATATTTCGTATAAACTTTATTTTCATACTTTTAATTTAACTTAGCATTAATTAATCATTTATTACATGATTTCTTACTTTTAATCACTCTTTGTAACTTATCAATATCTCCAATGTTTATTTGGCAGTTAGAGTACTTACCGTGACCGATGATCCTAGTGCGGGATCGGATCTTGCACCGTTGCCAGCACAACAAATCCTTGAAGCAGATCCAAACCTCCTTGATCACCACCTCGTTTTGAGAAGCTTCAACCACAAAATCAAGATCGATCCAAAGGCAGCCGAGATTGAATTTGTGAAGGACGAAAACTGGAGATTGGCTACAGCCAGTTTTTCTAACTATCTAATTTTGAAGGCCGAAAAGCTAAATTCTACATTTGGTTATGTAATCGGTTGAATGATCTATTTTGGCCTTTGGCCAAAGATCTATATAATGTATAATGTAAATAGGACTAAGAAGAATTTTTTGATAGTAGAAGAGAACAGAGACACAGCCAGAGAGGCAGTAACAAGGTGTTGTATCTTGTTATCGCCCAAATCTGGGATGGACAATGTATTAATGTATGTACTTGCCTCAGTGAATTAATAAAAGAGATCTCAACCTCATGTTTCACAAATTGTGTTTCTGTATTTGAGCTGATGAATTGATTAAGGTTCTAGGCAGCATTTGTATTTAAAGGGGAAACGCGTTGGTTGGCTAGGGCCCAGCCAACCCAGCATGTTTACCCCATTTCCCGTTTTCCTGTAATTTGTGTTTACATTGTCAAGTGTGATTTAATTTTAAGCACATACATTCATGTCTGAGTGAAAGCGGATCCGTTGTGTGAAGTAGATAAATTCCCTTTCCTGCACTTGATTTCAGATTGGTTTTCCTCCGCCTGGTCCAAGAAGGAGAAATAACCTTGCACCAGTGCACATTGGTGTGATATTTCCTTTTTTGAAATTCTGTTTGATTGGTTTTCCTCGCCTAGTCCAAGCAGGAGAAATGAACCTGCACCAGTGCACGTTGGTGTGATGCAGCAAGCCTTCTTAGTCTACTTCTTGCAATCTTCTTTCTTTCATTAAATTCTTATGACAAGATAAATGTATATTGATTGTTTCTTTATTCCTGTACTCTGTCAAGGTCAGAAAAATTCACTTTTTATGTGTGCAATTTGATTTAACAGTATAATAGCACTTGCAATAATTAAGCACTCATTTAATAATTAAATGCTAAGTGCAGGAAGCTCTTATCCGATGCAAGAACTAGTTTCTTACCACGAGATCTGAGTGCTTTGAACCTAGAAAAGTTCAATCCCTTGAATTAAGTAAAAAGCCTTTAGTAAAGACACCCTTTATACCTTCTACATAAATCTTTGTTCCTGCACTAGTGCAATCAAACTGCAATAGTACAAGACAGATTAGTGCAAGAAGGACATCTCTAAAGGATCAGGTTTAAGGGCCCATATGATGAGACTGCTAAGTGTCTCTGCTAAAGAAAAACACACACTTAGTAGTTAAACATTAATTAGCTAAAGTGATTGCCCTTTATCTTTAATTCCCTCTTGCAAATGCATTCTTCCTTGTTCCAATCTTAGATTATTTTGATGGTTCAAGTTGCATTTTTCTCTTTTTAATTTGATTCTACAATCTTTCCTTTAAAGAAAGTAGGGATTTATATTAGAAAGATTCATACCATCTCTGGCATTGCCATGCTTCATCTCTAAGTTTACGGATCCCCCGGGTTGACAAATTAAGTGTTGAGGATTTTGCTTAAGTGTAATTCCTGCACCCAACAACTACTCTAGCAGGTAACTGGAGGAAGGAGGATGCTACTTCAGAAGTAGTAGAGGCTATTGTGTATTGGCAGCTTGTGGGTTCACTGATGTATTTAGTGAACACATGACCAAATTTGTGCTATGCGGTGAACCAGCTGAGTCAAGTTGTGGTTCAGCCTACCAAGATGTTTTGGAAAGCAGCTAAGCATCTTTGGAGATACCTCAGAGGCACATCTCAGTATGGATTATGGTACAGATGGGTAAAGGGAATGAAGCTACAGGGCTTCACTGATGCAGATTGGGCAAGGATTCCATCAGATTGGAAGAGCACATCAGGAGGAATTTTCAACCTTGGGTCAGCTGTAGTTTCTTGGTACAGCAAGAAATAAAGGTCAGTTGCATTTAGCTCAGCAAAGGCTGAATACATGGCTGCAAGTTAGGCAGCATGTGAGGCCATCTAGATGCGGAAAATTCTAGGTTGTTTGTTTGATTAGAGGATGGATCCAACTGTGATCTATTGTCATAATCAGAGTTGTATCAAACTCTCTGAGAATCCAGTATTTCATGATAGGTCCAAGCACATCGACATTCGGTATCATCATCTCAGAGACTATGTGGCAAGGAGGATCATGTTGTTGCAGTATATTTCGACCAAGGAGCAAGACACTGACATTTTGACTAAGGCATTGTCAAAGTGTCGATTCGAGTTCCATAGAGACAGGATCGAGGTGGCAGATAATCCCTTTCTTGTTGAGAGGGAGTGTTGAAATGTGGCAACAAGAATATTCCAATTTTAATTTGTCCTTGAATTAAAATTGAGAATTAAAATTCGAATTTAGTCTCACCAGCTGCTTGGAAAATAATTAATTAATTCGTCTTGAGTTAATTAGTTGGAGAAATTCAAGTTAGAAGTCCTTGTGAAGTCATGCAATAGTTATCCCTTAAATTAAGGAGATTGTCCCTTAATTAAGGAGATAAGGATGAGTTGTATTTGAGTTGTAATTAGTTAGCTCAGTTAACTGAGTCAAGTCTAGTTAAATTAGTTCCAAACAGTTTGAGGAACTAATTGTGAGTTCAGTCAGTTAATGCATGCATGCATGCAACTAGTGTACTCCAGATAACTTAAGATTATCTCATAAATAACTCATGCATGTCTATTCAGACAAAGACCCAGTTGAGATTAAAGATAGGGATAGTGTACTATCAGTTGCAAGAATTTTCCTATAAGAAAATATCTTGCATGAAGGAATTCATTCCTCAATATTTGCGCAGTTTTACAGTGTGTTGGAGCAGTGTGTGAGATCAGTGTCACACAAGGTTACAGCTGGATCACCCAAGGAAAACTACGCAAGGAAATAGGAGGCTTGGAGTGTAGAGGAGAAGGCATATGAGCAGTCTATTTTGTCTATGAGCAACAATGAGGGATTGTACTGAGAGATGGATAGCTGTGAGAGATAAAGCTGTTTGTAATCCTGATATATTTCCACTTGTATGATAATACAGATAGTGGGGATTTTAGCTGAGGCTTTCCCCAGAGTATTCTTCTATGTTTCATGTGTATTGATTCTTCTTCTCTGTTATATGTGTTCTGCTTGATCTTGCTCAAATATATTGAGCTTCCACAAGTTTGATTGTAGAAGTAGATTAAGTATTTTGCTTTAGTTATATTGCATAATCAGGTTAATCGACAGTGAGAATTTCTACAGTTAATGGATTGGGGTTTATGGATTCCTTGGCATGTATATATATATATGTGTGTGTGTGTGTGTGTGTATTGTAACATTGAAAGGAATATAATGAAAAATCAATCTGGTAGTCCTAGTTTTTGGATCTAGGGCAAATCTATGTGTATATCTATTTTATGTTTTATGCTCTTGCCATTGTTTATTTTCTATTTTTAGAATTTGTATGCAGGTAATTTATGTATGGGGTTAAAACCTACATTTGATGTCAGAGTTGTTTTGGCTTCAAGGGGACGCCTTTGTTGCTAAGAGGTTTTTCTCAGGCCCGTGGTAGACCATGTTTAGTGGGAGATATGCGGGATCGATTCTAGTAGATTCAGAGGATGGAAAACTCTGGAAATAGGCCATGGTTGATGAAATGGAATCTTTGGACAAAAATGAGGCTTGAGATCTGGTGGAGCTTTCGGCTGGAAGGAAACCCATTGGCAACAAATGGGTGTTTAAGAAAAAGATGAATGCGGAAGGAAAGGTGGAGAAATACAAAGTTCGATTGGTAGGAAAAGGTTATTCCCAGGGGTTGAGAATTGATTTTGGTGATATTTTTTATCCTCTTGCCAAGGTAGCTTCTATTAGATTACTTTTATCTGTTACTTTTGATTTTGATTTTGAGGTATAACAGATGGATGTGAAGATAACATTTCTTCACGGGGATCTGGAAGAAGAGATCTACATGAAGCAACCTGAAGGCTTTGTGGCAAAGGGTAAGAAAGCACTAGTATGCAGGTTTAAAAATTCTATGTATGGATTAAAACAGTCACCAAGGATGTGGTATTAGAAATTTGATACAAATATACGAGGACTTGGCTTAACCAAAAGAAAAGCAAATCACTGTGTGTATTTTAAATTAATTAGTGACAGTGTTATTTATTTAGTCTTGTATGTGGATGATATGTTGTTGATTGGAAATAAAAAAGAAATCATCCAGGAATTGAAGACCAAATTATCCTCCAAATTCGACATGAAAGATATTGGTACTGAAAAATATATTCTGGGCATGGAAATTAAATGAGATCGGGCAAAAAGCAAGGTATGGTTAAATCAGAGGAAGTATGTCAAGATAATATTGTAGAGTTTTATTATGCAGGATAGTAAACCAGTGAAGGTTCCTATCCCTATCGGCGTAAAGTTATCTATTGAACAATGTCCCAAGACAGAAGAAGAGGAAGAGGACATGTCCTATGTTCCATATGAGTATTGAGCAGGTTTATGTCAAAACCATGGAAGGAGAATTGGACAACAATGAAGTGGGTTTTTAGGTATTTGCATGACACTAGTGATTATGGTCTGTGATACCAAGGAAGACCAAGATTGGATAGAGTTTTCGACATCCGTAGATTAGTTGATGCAAATTGGGCTGGAGATCTGGATCATAGAATATCTACAAGTGGGTATGTATTTAACCTATTTGGAGGTGCAAATAGTTGGATGAGAAAGAGACAGTCTGTAATGGAACTTTCAACTACAGAGGCAAAATACACGGCAACCACTCATGCAAGCAAGGAAGCAGTTTGGTTGCACAAATTGTGTTCAAGTATGGGGTTTGTACAGTGAGATATAAGGATAGACTATGATAGCCAAAGTGTAATTTTATTCACAATGAACCCTTCTTATCATTCAAAGACAAAGCACATTGATGTTTAGAACCACTTTGTGAGGGATATGGTTGAGGAAAAAAAGGTGTTGTTGGTAAAGGTGGAAACTTTGAAGAATGTTGCAGATGCATTGATGAAGTCTGTGAGCAATGATAATTTTTCTTGGTGTAGAGAAACAATGTGTGTTGCAAGGTTGGACCAATGACTAAGCTCTCCTATGGCCCCACGTGGAAAGAACACAACAAGTGGGAGAATGTTTGGTGTGTGTTATATTCTTTCCACGACTAGCCCCACAAGTGGGGGGGTCACAGGGGGGTGGTAGCCCCCCAATATGGGATCCAGGGCAGCACGTCGGGGAAATTTTTTTTGGACCCTTTATTAGGTGGGTGGAACTACCGATGGTTTTGTGTGTGGTTTTTGCACATGGTTTTGGGCATGATGGTTTTCTTCCCATGGTATTTTGTAGATCCGGTCAAGGGAACTATGGTTATGTTCCAATTCAAGGTTAATGGATTGGGGTTTATGGATGCTTCAGCATGTATATATATGTATTGTAACATTGAAAGGAATATATTGAAAAATCAATCTAGTAGTCTCGGTTTTGGGATCCAGGGGGAATCTCTGTGTATATATGTTTTATGTTTTATGCTCTCGCCATTGTTTATTTTCTATTTTTAGAATTTGTATGTAGGTAATTTATGTACGGGGTTAAAACCTATAGGTTCCACTTCTTTAACTGACACATAGGGAGTCAAATCATATCATAGTAACTTCTCGTCATATGTTTACCCCAATTGGGTGGTTACTTGGGTAGATGTGGGAGGAGGGTGTTACATGATATCTCTAACATTGTCACCAACATTATCAATAATGACCTGCGATTATTTCAACCATGAAAGGGTAGTTATCTTAATACTAACATCTTAATCATAAGAGTATGAATGCAGTAAGAAACACTCAAAATATGATCTTATAGTCGGGTTGCGTGGATCATATTCAAGAATGTTCCTCTCAACCTAGTCAATAAGATAAACACTTACATTTGTTTCTTGGGTGTAAATACCACCACCTAATCTACCAAACAGAGCCATGAAAGAATCTCTAAGACCATAATCAGTAATCACTTTAAAAATACCCTCCCAGTCATCTCCATAGTACAACTTGAAAAACTTAATGGAAATAAAAACGACCAATAGTTCCATAACGAAAGGTAGTAATGAAAGATTTCCTGACACCCTTCTTGGCTTCTAGTGTTGTTCTTGCAATTTTGTAAGTTGCAATTGTTTTTCAGGCAAAGGACTTGCATCCGATGTTTGAGATGGAAAATAGAACAAGACAAAGATTCAAAATACTTCTATGATAATTTAAATCCAAGATTGAGTGATTAGAAAATAAATCATTTATGGCACCTTGGAACATTTCATTCAAAGAAACAAATAACTTTGCATAACTGTCATAGGCCTTCAAGTCGATCTTTCAACTGATAAGCACACCATCTACATTTACTTCGACGAATATGATGTTGATTTTCTTTTCCCTTGGATCTGCAGCGGGAGATGGAGTACGATGGCAATAGGGGGTTGCGACTACTTTCAGTTGTGAAGCCAAATTATTTCTAAAGCTCTGGATAGGAATTCATCCTACCACTGATGGTACTCTGCAACAGTGAAAAAATCAAATGCACTCATGAAATATGCATTCTACCCAAAATCGCGAAAGAAAAAATAAGAACTTGAGTTGTACAGACCTGGAAGGGGTTCCACTTTGGTTCAGAGTGTGATCAGTATCAATAGGGTTTTGTATCTTCTCATAGGTAGCAATAGGTGTTGGTGGTATCTGGCTCTCGTGAGAAGGTTTGACTCTAGATTGAGTGTTTGAGGTATATATAATAGCCTCCCTAAATCAATTGTTTGTTTTATCATCTGGAATCCCACTAGGTGTTATAGGATTGGAATAACATTAGAAATTTTTCTTGTTTTTCTGCTACCAATTGATTTTCCAAGTGTTTTCAGGGCCATACTATTATTGAAGATCCCAAGGAAACATGAAATTCCTTGGTTGTGACTAGTTCAAAAAATTTGACCCCGACCCTGGTAATCCAAACCTAGAATCTTACATTAAATTCAATCCCATACTATCAGAGAAACCTCGTTTTTCCCCTCTTGCAATATCCTTTGATGTCACATGAAAATCCCCGTAATTATAATCTTGTACAACCTACAAAAAATCATGACTTTTCAACAACCCCATCTAAAACTTTTGAGCCTCCCCACTTTGGATGAATCAAGAATCATACGCTCCCAGGTCAAAGGGAAACAAATATCCTTTAGATAAGAAAGCATCTCAACTGGAGAAACATAAATCTTCACCTGGTCACCTTCTTCCAATGGATTCAAGCCTTTATTCATAAAACAAAGCTATTATATCTAGAAATCTCTTGGATATTAACGTAAAATTCGTTGCAATAAAAGTGACAACATTCGATCAAGCTCCTTCCTTAAGCACAATTTCTATATAAAAAACTATTTATCAAATTCAAACATCTCCAAATTCTTTACACCAAAAAGACATTGTATCTAACCATTGACAATACACTTGTTACGTTGTGAGATGGTGAATGTTTCAATCATTATTTTGATAGAGGGGTATATTTCTTATCTGACATCGAATTGCATATGACTATAAATTGCATCCATCCCAAAGAAGGTTGTGAAGATGACGGAAAGAGAAAGCATTTACATCATGAAACTCAACAGAATCAAATTATTTAAATCCTATCGAACTACTCTCTCAAATAATCCCAAACTTAGAAAATTCTTTCCCATACTATTGAAGCTTAAAATTCCAAGTGAGTTTGAAACTCTACTCATGACTTTTTCTTTACATGAGCACAAAAGTATCTCATCGGTGATCTCTAGCAATGGAAAAGTTCATCATAACGTTATCAGAGAGGTTTATAGAATTCCATAAGCAAAATTTGGTTGTGGGGCGGGGGTGGGGGGGTTGGGGGAGTGTAGTCATTTTGGAAACCAAGAAGGTGGAACCCCGCTATTAACCTATGCTCGCCACCTATGAAAAGGTTGTTTGGTCAAAAAAACTTATCGTGGACCACCCCCCACTTGTTCAACTTCAAGCAAGAGGGGGGTTCGTGTTTTAACACCAACTATTGATTTCATAACTACAATTGGATGTTGACACACATTCACCTAGCTTGTGCATAAGATAACAACTATAATCAGCACATTAAAGGAATCACTAAGTGGGATTTATTTGTATGCAAGCGACTTTAGAACACAATCCCTTGTCTTTTGAATATTTTCTCAAAGAACTTCACTACTTTGGTTAAATAAAACATTAAAATCTCATATAATTGTAAAAAGGTATTTTTACTAGATATACGATAAAATAATAATAATCAGAATGAGTGTACAAAAAGTTGATGGATTAGCCAATCCCTTGGCCCGTAATAGCAGTGTACTTGATGTGACCGATGATCCCATACACAGGTAGTGTCAAAAATAGTTCGGGTGATATGAAAATGTATGTACATCCACTATTATTAGGTCATTGCCCTATCTTGGGGACAATATTCTAACATGATGGAAACACTCAAACATCTAATAAAAATTTAGAAAAATGTTATTTTAAAAAATATAAATAAATAAATAAATCTCTATACCTAAAGTTAAATTATCACCAAAAAAATATTCAGCTGAGTATGGTCAAAATAATACCTCCAAATGGATGTTATATGTCTCCCTAGGGACATAATATGAATATAATAGAGAAAAAAAAATTCAAAAAAAGCTTTTGGTCGTTCCATAAATTTTACGGAAGGGAGCCTCTAAGCTTAATTGGACAAAGCAAGTATGAAGTGCCTTGAGCTTTGAATAAAGGATATGTATGGTAATAGATGTACAATGAAACATAAATGATCTTATAAAGGAGTGTATATCTTATTTAACAGAATATATGAGGAATGATGTTAGCTTATTTGAATAAGAAAGTTAATTATCATTAGTGAAAGTGACGACATGTAAATGTAATTGGAAGATGCCAATCCCTTAACAAGAATGCATATAATGTATTAAGTATAACTAACATGAGCAATCTAATTGTTAGAGAATAAATGGTAGGAAAGAGCTATGGTGCTCTTAATTGTTGTAGTTATTATCATGTAAAACTAGAAAAAAGTAGGTAGAGGTATGCAAAACAAAGGTTTATAATGAATGATATCCTTATGCATAAAATAATGATGTGAACCATAAAACCATTGGGATGATAGAAAGGAAACTAGAAAAATAAGGGTTACAAAGCATTAAAGGAATCATGTTGGCATAAGAAGATGGCTATTGGAAGGCTTGGGTGATAGAGGGAATCTTATCGACCTGAAGAGGGTATGTACCTCAAGCTTTGTACATTTTTATTGTAGATTCAACAACTTATTTGATTTGCTAAAACACAAGACAATAATCTACTCTACTCTTCTCAGTGGAAACCAAAATTGATCGATGAAAACAATAAGCAGAAAGAGGAAGAATATCAATCGCACATAACACAATATTTCTCTGGGGAAAGCAACTGCTAAAAACCTTGACTATCTATATTGCATTAACCAGAAGATATGAGAAGAAAATACAATGCTTGTTCATCCTGAACAATTCCTACACTAGTACAATCTATCTCTCTGCTTCCTAGGCTGACTCTGGCCAACACTTAGCCAATTTACTAGCCTTCCAAGCCCCTACTTCCTTGTGCTCACAAGCAAGCCTTGGATGAATAAAATATGCTATTCTCAACCTTGAGCTCAATCTGCTTAAGTATTTTCTATCTCTGCCTGACTGACTACCTTTGGCCAATACTTAGCCAAATTCCTAGCCTTCCAAGCTCCTACTTTCTTGTGCAATTCCTGAGATAATTAGCCTTTATTTTAATGTGGAAATTCCCTCTCCATAACTGCACAATCCAAACATAGGTCATCAACTGATTGCATGCACCATCTGTACAACTCGGAAAATTATAAAATTGATAGTACATTGTCTCTGAACTCTAGTCTCAACTAGGTCTTCCTATGAACTAACATGCATGAGTTATTTATGAGAGAATCTTCAGTTAACTGGTGTGGTATTGGTGATGCATTGGTGCACTACGCCACTACTAGACCTCTACTAGTTCCTTCAATAGTTAGAACTAGTTTAACTGACTATAACTCAGTTAGAGTGATTTAATTAATTACAACTCAAAAGAACTCAACTTGGGGCCCTAAACTTTAGGGATCACTCTATATGACTCTAGATAGACCTCCAACTCGAATTTCCTAAGTCAATTAAGTCAATTTAACTTAATCAACTATTACAACTTGCTATGAGAATATAATTACAATTTAATTCTCAATTTAATTCAAGGAAATATTAAATTAGAATTTATACATGTTATTTTTAACATTTCTTCTTGTTATTTTCAACACTCCCTCTCAACAAGAAAGGAATTAAACTCTATCCCGATATGGTACCTATGGAATGTTCTGCATGCAACACTTCTCTCTAGTGTTGTCACTGCTGCAACTTCTGAAACTGAAAAACAAAACATCCAACCTGAATCAGTATGATGCATATGTCACCAAAGTATCTAACTGCTATTAGCTCTGCCTCTGTCGACTGAAAAATATTGCTCTTCTGATGAATCTGCCTCTATGCCATATGCATTGCTATCAACTCTACTCTGTGCTCTCTATTATCTGAATGCCGTTATCCTCTGCCTCTGTCACTCCGATATTTCACTACATCAACCACCATTGATCCATTCTGCTACTGTGTATTGTGGGCTCCCATAACAAGGTAATGGTCCATGAGAAAAAGCCTCTTAATGGACCCTGCCCAAATTTTTGCACTCTTGGGACTAATACTTCACATTGACCCACCTCTCACCTATAGGTGTGGCTGCATGTGCTCCCTCTACCCACTTGGTTCAAAATTTCCCCCTACTGGAGGTCTCTGCTTGAGTGGATGTCTCCACTCTGTCTCCTCTCTACTTCTCCAATTGTGGCTACTCCAAAACTTTCTGAGGTTGCTTCTAAGGCTGCTTCTTCTCTGCTTGAGTGGATTTCTCCACTCGGTATCTACTCTACGCCTCTAATTGTGGCCACTCCATAACTTTCGGAGACTGCTTCTGAGGCTACATGTTGAGAGGTAATTCATGCTCCCTCTCAACCACCAAGTCTCTAACCTTTGCCTTGCTCCTCAAGGCTTTGCATGCATCTTGTACCTCTAGTGCATACAAGTTCTTGAATCGCACATCCGCCATCACAAAATTTTATGAAGAAAGAGTTGATTTTAAATCAGCAATATTTCTCTCATCCGAACTCCGATTCAGACCAGTTTTGTTTTTTTTGGGTATTTTTTCGCAAGGAATCTAGATATACTATTTGTTTTGGAAAAATTTCAACAAAATGTTTTAGATCTTCTCTGCAAACTCGCCACCCAAAAAAATCTTGCTCCTCAATCTACCAATATCAATGATCACAACTCCTTTTGTGTCACTAAACATTGGCTCATTGATCTACCCACTAGTAGCCTTCTAGTTCCATTAAGAAGTTTGCACATAGGGTCTTCTAGATCTTCCCTAAAACTAGAGCTCCACAATTCTTATCTTCTATAATGTCTTCAGTTTCAATACCATGTAGATTTTTATTGTAGATTCAACAACTTATGCGATTTTCTAAAACACATGACAAGAATCTACTCTACTCTTCTCAGTGGAAACCAAAATTTATCAATGAAAAGAATAAGCAGAAAGAGGAAGAATATCAATCACACATCACACAATATTTATCTAGGGAAAGCAACTGCTAAAAATTCCGCCTATATATAATGCATTAAGCAGAAGATCTAAGAATACAATACAATGCTTTTTCATCCTGAAAAATTCCTGCACTAGTACAATCTATCTCTTTGCTTCCTAGGTTGACTCTGACCAACACTTAGCCAATTTACTATACTTCCAAGCCATTTCTTCCTTAGGCTCACAAGAAATCCTTGGATGAATACAATATGCTTTTCTCAACCTTGAGGTCAACCTGCATAAGTATTTTCTATCCTTTGCCTGACTAATCACCTTTGGCCAATACTTAGCCAAATTCCCAACCTTCCAAGCTCCTACTTGCTTGCACAATTCCTAAGAGAACTAGCCTCTATTTAATGTGGAAATTCCCTCTCCATAACTGTGTAATCCAAACTTAGGTCCTCAACTAATTTCATGCACCATCTGTACAACTCAGAAAATTATACAACTGATAGTACACTCTCTCTGAACTATAGTCTCAACTGGGTCTTCCTCTGAACTAACATGCATGAGTTATTTATGAGTGAATATTCAATTAACTAGTGTGGTACTGGTGATGCACTGGTGCACTACTCTACTAGTAGACCTCTACTAGTTCCTTCAACATTTAGAACCAGTTTAACTGACTATAACTCAGTTAGACTGAGTTAATTAATTACAACTCAAAAGAACTCAATCTTGGCTCCTAAAATTTAGGGATCACTCTATATGACTCTAGATAGACTTCCAACTCGATTTTACTAAGTCAATTTAACTTAATTAACTATTAAAACTTGCTATGAGAATAGAATTACAATTTAATTCTCAATTTAATTCAAGGATAAATTAAATTAGAATTTCTAGATGTTATTTTTAACATTTCTTCTTGTTATTTTCAACACTCCCTCTCAACAAGAAAGGAATTGAGCTCTATCCCTATCCAGTACCTTTGGAATGTTCTGCATGCAACACTTCTCTCTAGTGTTGTCACTGCCACAACTTCTGAAACTGCGCTCTCTAGTATCTGACTGCTGCTAGCCTCTGCTTCTGTCACTCTCATATTTGACTGCATCAACTGCCACTGATCCATTCTGCTACTGTGTATTGTGGGCTCTCCTAGTAAGGTAATGATCCATGAGACAAAACCTCTTAATGGACCTTGCCCAAATTTCTGCACTCTTGGGACTAATACTTCACATTGCCCCACCTCTCACCTAGAAGTGTGGCTGCATGTGCTCCCTCTGCCCACTTGGTTCGAAATTTCCCCGCACTAGAGGTCTATGCTTGAGTGGATGTATCCACTTTGTCTCCTCTCTTCTTCTCCAATTACAGCTACTACAAAACTTTATGAGGTTGCTTCTAAGGTTGCTTCTTCTCTGCTTGAGTGGATTTCTCCACTCGGTCTCCTCTCTGCTTCTCTAATTGTGGCTGCTCCACAACTTTATGAGACTGCTTCTGAGGCTACATGTTGAGAGGTAATTCATGCTCCCTTTCAACCACCAAGTCTCTAACCTTTGCCTTTCTCCTCAAGGCTTTTCATGCATCTTGTATCTCCAGTGCATATAGGTTCTTGACTCACACGTCCGTTATCACAAACTTTTTTGAAAAAAGAGCTAAATTTAAATCAACAATATTTCCCTCATCCAAACTCTGATTCAGACGAGTTTTTTTTTAATTTGAGTATTTTTTTGCAAGGAATCAAGATCTACTATTTGTTTTTGAAAATTTTCAACAAAAGGTTTCAGATATTCTCTGCAAACTCGCCACCCAAAAAAATCCTGCTCCTCAATCTGCCTATATCAATGAATGTCACAACTCCTTTTGTGTCACTAAACATTGGCTCACTGATATGCCCACTTGCAACCTTCTAGTTCCATCAAGAATTCTGCACATAGGGTCTTCTAGATATTCCTTGAACTAGAGCTCCATAATTCTTCTCTTCTATAATGTCTTCAACTCTGATACCATGCAGATTTTTATTGTAGTTTCAACAGCTTATGTGATTTGCTAAAACACAAGACAAGAATCTACTCTACTCTTCTTAGCGGAAACCAAAATTTATCGATGAAAACAATAAGCAGAAAGAGTAAGAATATCAATCACACATAACAAAATATTTATTTGGGGAAAACAACTGCTAAAAATACCTCTTATCTATATTGCATTAACCAGAAGATCGAAGAAGAAAATACAATGCATGTTCATCTTGAACAATTCATGCACTAGTACAATCTATCTCTCTACTTCCTAGGCTAACTCTGGACAACACTTAGACAATTTACTAGCCTTCCAAGCCCTTGCATCCTTACGCTCACAAGAAAGCCATGGATGCATACAATATTCTTTGCTCAACCTTGAGCTCAACTTGCATAAGTATTTTCTATCCTCTACTTGACTCACTGCGTTTGGCCAATACTTAGCCAAATTCTTAGCCTTTTAAGATCCTACTTGCTTGTGTAGTTCCTAAGAGAATTAGCCTCTATTTAATGTGGAAATTCCCTCTCCATAACTGTGTAATCAAAACATAGGTCCTCAACTGATTTCATGCACCACCTTTACAACTCGGAAAATTATACAACTGATAGTACACTATATCTAAACTCTAGTCTCAACTGGGTCTTCCTCTGAACTAACATGCATGAGTTATTTATGAGTGAATCTTCAGTTACCTAGTGTGGTACTGGTGATGCACTAATGCACTACTCCACTACTAGACCTCTACTAGTTCCTTCAACATTTACAACTAGTTTAACTGACTATAACTCAGTTAGACTCAATTAATTAATTTCAACTCAAAAAGAACTCAACTAGGCCCCTAAAATTTAGGGATCACTCTACATGACTCTAGATAGACTTCCAATTCAAAATTCCTAAGTCAATTAAGTCAAATTAACTTAATTAACTATTACAAGTTGCTATGAGAATAGAATTACATTTTAATTCTCAATTTAATTCAAGGACAAATTAAATTAGAATTTATAGATGTTATTTTTAAGCTTTCTTGTTGTTATTTTCAACAAGCTTAATATGGATGAAGCATCATATTTGATAAAAATTGTGTATATTTGGAAGAGTTACAAGATATTAAAATACAACCATATGAAAATAATGTGAAGTGAATAATGAACTTCAATTCACTTGGGAGAGCACTAGATTATGTGGATTTGCCTTGTAAGATAGAGAGTAAAATAGAATGGAGTTGGTTGAGAATTATCCAACTAAATGTAAATAAAATTATAGAGTTTGATAAATCTTAGGGTTACCCAAGATGAAAATAAAGATGTATAATCTTGAAATAGTTAAGATAGCGCAAGAGTTACAAAATTTTGGGAAATGACATAGCATGAATAGTTGGGCTATCAACAAAGAATTTATGATAAAAAGGGAAATTTCAAGTTGATATAAGTTGGAATTGCTATAGGAAATTAGAGAACCATTTTTTAAGGAAGTGATAGAATGTATAGGCATCCCAAAGCATTAAATAACTTTCTAGGATGATAATAATTGGTTGTAGAAGTAAAATATGTTGGTGGATAGTGAGGTAGATATGGCAATGAGGGAGAATTTCTCACCCTAAACTCTATTTTGTTTGTAGGGTAAAGTTGTATGTTGTTGAAGTAGGAAAGTACATCTTATGAGTATGAAATAAGTATCACTTAGGTGAAAATAGCACATCTAGATCTATTTTGTGATTGGCAGAAATACCATGGAGTTGATTAGTTATGTTGTGGGATTCCATGATATCCAAAGTAATTAGGAGGGATATTCCTTGTCTCTTATGTCGCCACATTCTTTATATTTCTCTATTTTGAGAAAACTTCTATATGTAGATAGTTTTCATTGGATATATTTTAGATATGAGATGAAACAATTCTTTTTCTTAATAAAATGGGATTGAACCATTATTTTTCTCACTTGTGTCCTTTTGTGATGTATATTGATGATATCAACCTTATTGTTTTTTCTGCATATGCATTAAATTATATTTTCTTACATGAATGTGATTAAGGGTTAACTAATGGAATTTGCAACTCTATTAATCTTCAATACTCTACACCTTAATTAATCAAGAACCATAAAAAATGTCTTGAGCGAGACCTCTTTCCTTTAGAAGGTTGAACATGTTAGCATACAACACTACTATGAATCATGATTTGACACCTTATCAGTGTTATATTTTGATCATAATCACGCAAGAATGTAGTTTTGAGAAGGAAGCAACACCAACAATTGAAATCTTGAGAGAAAAGTGAAATATGGAAAATTTAATGGGCTAAAATTTTCCCATGGGCTAATTTTACATGCTTCCCCCCAAAAAAAATATTTACTAATTATAATTTTTTCTTTGGAGATTTCTATGGTGGGAATCTTCAACTACTTGAGTGTTCAGAACTCAATTTCTATAGAATAAAATTATTTTCCATTAAAAATCACCAAATATTTATAAAAAACTTAAAATCCTTATAATTTTTAATATTTTTACTAAATATTGTCAATCATATTACAACTTTTCATGTTAATTAGGACCACTAAGATTCACCAAGGTTTCTACACTTTAAGATAAATTTCCATCATATTGATGGTGTTGTATGTTCTACCAACAGTAGGGGGTCTCCCTGACATGAATTCCCAATTAGACCTCACATGTTTGGGATAAGAGACCCACCGGTTTGTGGGCCCGACTCTCACCATGTGTGTGTGTGTCTCTTCGCTTTCAAATGCAAAGAAATAAACGTGAGACTAAGTGTGAAGTGCCTAAAGAATGATGACGGGATCAACCCTCAATTGATAGCTTGTGGAACATGATACAAAGAAGTAACAATAGAATAATAAGAAAGGTAATGTCTTAAGAAAGAATTAGATACTTAAAACTAAATAAGACATACACAAGCAAGAAAATGCTAGAAATAAATTGCAAATTAGTTCACAATTAGTTACTAACATTTACATGGAATAAAGAGTAAAGATCCAAAGTAAACATACAAGTTGCATGCAAAAAGATGGTTCATTAACATGAAACCAATTGTTGGTTTGAGGGGGCTTGACCCAGGTTCAGAGTGTGTTGCGCACCAACAAAACCCTCAACTATTGACCCTTTCGGAAGCAACCTACAAGAAGATCATAGTCTCACCTAAAGTAGTTATGGGAGGTTTCAGAACTAGGTTTCTGCAGCCGAAGGGATATCCGTGCAATGGTGCCGTGTATTTACTTCTACTTTATATTGATCTTATAACTTTGCATGCATAAGAACTTCGCGCAAATTATTAATTTAACAAATTCACATTAAAACCATAAACTCTAACGAATAACAGTATATCTTACAGTTCCTCACATAATTAGGTGAAAAGCATGCATAACTAGATATATAAAAAAAATAATAAACACATAAAGAGATGCAACACTTCGCCAATACTTTCTTCTTTATTTAAAAGGATCTTCAATTACATTCACTTCTCTGACCTACGCACCTCTCTGCAGGTGGTCTTCAGACTCAGTTGCAGACTCTTCAAGGTCTTCGCGCACTCACCTATGGATCCTTCTCCCAAAACTACAGACAAAACAAGGCTCAATTGCTTAAGATCTTCTATTATGTTCTACTTCCCCTTCGCTAAGGTATTACACATCCTTAAATACATTTCATCTTTACAAAAACCATGGTCCACATATAATGAATCCACAAAACAAGGACTAATACCCGATACCCGTTACAAAATAATGGCTTTGTCCCATCCCCAAAAGCCCTAAGATACCGCAAGATGAATGTATCTTCGTGAGCTCTGCGCGGTCCGCTCCTTCTTCTGTGACGTCTTTTACCCAAAACTTGGACCAAGTTCGGCCATGCCCAACACCAATATGTAAACACACATGAGAAAACAACAAAAGCATGGATAGCCATTACAAGTGCCATTAACATGCATGGAAATCAATGCAATAACTCGAAGGATTCTCATTAAATGTTGATAAATCCAAGGATATTGTAACAACCTCGAGTTAAAGTTCATGTAACAAAAGTTAATAATGGAAAAATAAGACCAAGTTCATGGGACACATATTCCAAACTAAATTTTGGGAAAAACATCTTAGTGGGTGTCATTTCGATTTATTATGGCTAAGGAAATTGGCAAAGGCAAAGAGACATTAATTGACATTTATTTATGAAAATAAAGGAAAATAGGAGAAAAGGGAGATGAAAGTTCACAAGTTTTCATGAGAGGAAAATTGAAGGAAAATAAAGGAAAATGAAGAAAATAGAGGCCTTAATAATAGAAAGGATTCTGAGGATCAGTTCACACCTCTCACTGGTTAACCTTTTGTCAATTCGGTTTTGGAGCTCTCTCTATTCCCTCGTACTTTTGCACACATAGGGCGTTCTTAGAAAACTCTAGAATTGGAGAAAGCAAGAAAAGGAAAGAAAAGGAAGGATAAAGAAAACAAGGAAAGTTGGATCAAGTAGCATCAGCAAGAAGACTTGCAGGTAACAGGTTGCATGTTTGATTTCCTAGTTGATTTGTGAATGCATGGTAAATGCATTTGTTTATTTGGTTCTCTTGTTGTGATTGGCATGTGTTTTTCTGGGTGTGACAATGGTTTCAACCTTGCTTTACCATTTCTAGATAGCCATGGTGCAATGGAGTTGTTTTGTTTGTTTGAGCTTTGGATTACTGGAAGATTTTGGAACCAGGTGAAGTGGTCTTAGGAAAATTCCCAAGGGTTGGGGGTGGAGGTGGTTTAATCTCCAGGAAGCCCTCAATAGGTAGGCGAAGACATGAAAATTCCTCAAGGTATTGGTGAAGAAAATCTAAGGCCTCTAATCTTGTTTTGGGTATAGTGATCTCTTGATCAATTTTGGCAGGATCGTGGTAGCCTAAAGGTGCAGGTGATTTAATATTCAGGAAACCCTTGTAGTTTATGTCTTGGTTTGCTTATGAAATCTCCTGACCGGTTTTGGCGAAATTGCGGGATCATGAGGGTGGAGGTGATTTAATCTCTGGGAAACCCTAGTTTTTTATGTCTTGAGTTCCCATATTCATGCTTGGAATATGGCACGGGGGTGATTGGATGAAAGAAAGATTTGGTTCAACTCAATCTATGGTCAGGTGGCATGTGGAAGTCCTTGACTTGGTTGGTTTTTGCATAAGTTAATAAGAGTTATTTTCCTATTGTATTATATGATCACTTGTACTTATTATCATGGCAATTTGATGGTTGTTATGTCATGTTTAGTAATATGGTTATATGTTGGTTATAAGCATGGATTTGCAATGTACTCTAGCCATGTCTTGTTCAAAATTTGATAAGTAATTGGTGGTTAATTAATGAGTGGGCTAACATATGTTATTGCAGCTATTATGAGAGGGAATTAGGCCTTCTTGATGATTCTCAGATAAGTTTCGGACTCTTATGTTCATATATGTATTCATGACCTATAGATTACATGTTTGTCATATGTTCAACGAAATGACTTCCATGGTTAGGCCTAGTTAGGTCAAGTATTTGATTGAGTTTGCTATGATTGGAATTTCCTTTGAGTCTTTTATCATTCTCGAAAGTTTTAGGAAGTTATGGGCAGTGGTCTAGAGGTTGGCCTAGATTTGTGGCTTAGATCTCGAAACCATAGACAATGGACTAAGTAGTTTAGTTCACAACCACACCCAGGTATGCTTGTGCATGTTGTTGGAGGGTCACTATGCAGTCTTGCAAGCTTTTGCATGTGGTTGGGGTGTAGAGTCACTAAAAATTTATCCAACTCAGGGTTGGGTCACCTAGGGTGGTCCTTTGGCCCTCGAGTGTCCAGTAAGCCCTGTAGGATGTCTGTATGTAGTCAGTAAGTTCTATTTGTTGGCCTCAATTCCATAACTGAAGCTTGGAGGTCGGGTCATGTAAAAGTAACTCTTCCTCTCATTTTTACCCCAACAAACTGAATAAAGAGGGTAAATGTGGGAGGGGTGGTTACAGATTGGTATCAAAGAATGGTTCAAACACTTGGATTGGATGGGTTTATGCATGTTGTTATGCATGCATTGTCATGGTTAAGGTTGTCATGCATGAGGTCATTGTATGCATTTTACGTCACCATTATGTTGTTGGTATGTTATGATGTTGATATGTTTGTCGAGATGGAGTAGGAGATGTCGATCATCAGAGCTAGGTTGTAACACTAGACCTCGGGGTAAGAGTGGATCACCATACATGTTTGTATGTTAGGCATGTAGTTATGATGGTTAATGATTGTTATATGCGTTATGGTTATATACATGATTGTCATTCTAATGTTGTTGTGGTTACCTGCATGATAGATGCTAGTTGATCAATGTGGGCATATGCACATGCGTTGGATAGTCATGAATGGTAGTAAATTGTTTTTATATGCATTGCGGTCATATGGATGCTGAGTATGGTCATTGCATATAAGATCTTGATGTTATATGTATCGTGTTAATATGGATCGACTTGTGTAGATGGTTATGGTTACGATATTCAGGTACGAGTTGATATATTTGTGATATTGTGTCGTACTAATCGGGGTTGTGCAGATGTGATAACCTCCCCTAATATACTTTGAGGTATGAGTTTGATTATGTTGTCTACTTGGTTATCTAACATGATATGCTTACATGTTGTTTGAATGTTTGATTAATTGCATGATATGAGTATGTGTGTCTATAATATTGCATGACGGAATGATCTTGTTTTAAGATGGTTGTACTAACACAATATGTGTTGAGACAACTGATTTGCACTTGAGTGCAAGTGGGTGCTAGTTGTATTATTATGACTAATGACCATGAGTTGATTATGACATGGTTGTTAGTATTGGTAAAGGATGATTTTAGTTAATAGACTCGATGTCTTGATGTTTGGAACATGTGATTGACATGTGTGAATAGCTACATGGCAACATGCTTGGTATTAGCATTACAAGGTAATAGTTTATTTTTTATGTAAATAATAGCTAGGTGATGTGATAACACATAATAAGACTCAATTGCATCAATGAAAAAGTTAAAAGAAATGAATTGGGTGAGAATTCCTTTGGCTATGTTAGGAAACTACTATTTGAAACGAATGAGTGCTTTGCATGAATACAGGAAGTCTTCTTAACCTTGATTTTGTCTGACAATATGTGGATATTCGTTATATTCATGAACATGTATTTGACAGGTATAACGAATGGTTTTTAGCTATGAATGGATTTTTCAAGGAGTTGGATTCCCTTGAGAGATGAGATATGTATGTGTTCAGTTACAAGGAAGTGTGCTTGGCACAACAAGGGAAGGTAACCAATATATTATTACGTTTATTTATGCACTGACAGTTGTGTGTTTATGGCAGTATGATGCAAGGGATTGCATGGAAAAAGAGACTGCCACGAAATATTGAAGAAGGCTTGGGCTGAGATTTCCCTTGGAAGTATTGGGGAACTATGGGGTTGAGTCATGGTGTTTGTTTCCAATTTGGTGCATTCGGTATTTTGTGATTTGTTTGCACTTTATTTATGTTTTTTATTATGTTTGGTGCATGGCCATGCTGCTTTGTTTGTGGTGTCGTATTGTTATTGGTTTTTCATGGTTTTCTTCTTATGTTTTGAGGGTCTTGGGAATTGGTTGGGGAAAGAGGAAAGTTAATAGAGCTCGGGGAGAGCTGAACGAAACCCAATAGGTAATGTAAGACCTAGATGAAGCCTGGTGCATGAGTAAAGAGAAGTTGAGGGAAAGAACATGATAGCCAGTTGGATTGGTTGGGTCCATTGGGATAAATGGATGGTCGCAAGATAGTCATGAGAAAGGTAAGAGGAAAGGTAAGGTGAATAGATTTGAGGAATCAGTTGCCTTGGCCATGTTGAGAATTTTTTCTCTCAATGTTGTGCATGTGTTGCACAAATAAAGGGAGTTCTCTTAACCTTGATCTTATGAGTGTTGGTAATTGTGTTGTGATGATGAATGTGTCAATGATTATATATATGTATGTATGAATGTCTTTGTCTGACAGAGTCATCAAGGATCATGGTTTTTTATGTTAATGTTTATATGTATATATGTATGTATGTATTTCATTGTTTGACAAGATCGTCAGGGATAATGCTTGTGGAAGAATGATTGCTTATGCAGGTGAATGGCATGAAGAGGTTCCTGGTTTATGAGGAATCAAGTGGGAAGAATAACCCTAATAAATCTATGAGGTTAGTATCATGTGGATATGAATTGATAATATATTCTTATATTATGCCTATGTTTATGCCATGATAGGCTATGATGAGGGATACATCAACGGAATGAAAGAAGTGTGATCTACGGCATGATGGGACAAGCGTGGATAATGGAAAGATACTAGAAGCAAGGTTGCTTGGTAGAGATAGTGTGGTCTATAGATGTATAAGAAATGTTGTGTACAGATGGTGATGTGTACATGTATATGCAGTATTGTGTACATGTGGTGTGGTGTACACGTTGTACATATGGTGTTGTGTACATGTGTTGTTTTGTACATGTTCTATATGTTGCATTGTGCACATGTGGTGTTATGTACATGTTGTACATGTGGTTTTGTGTGCATGTGGTGTTGTGTACATGTTGTACTTGTGGCGATGTGTCCATGTGGTGTTATGTACACATTGTGTAGGTAGTGTTGTGTACACGTTGTGTAGGTGGTGTTGTGTACACGTTGTGCGGGTGGTGTTGTGTACATGTGATGAGGTGTAAACATTTTGCAGATGGTGTTGCGTACATGTGATGCTATGTATTCGTTGTGCAGGTGGTGTTGTGTACATGTGATGTTGTGTAGATGTTGTGTAGCTGATGTTGTGTACATGTTGTGCAAGTGGTGTTATGTACATGTTGTGCAGGTGTTGTTGTGTACGTGTTGTACACGTGATACTATTGTACATGTGGTATTATGTACATGTCATATGTGTTATGTTGTGTACATGTGGTACTATGTTAGGTGCATTGTATATTCGTTGTATTGTACGGTGTGTACGTATATGTATTGTGGTGTACATCGAGTGTAGGTGTATGTGTTGTGTTGTACACCAGGTGTAGGCATATGTGTGGTGTTGTACACTGGGTGTAAGTGTATGTGTTGTGTTGTACATTGTGTATGTGTATGTGTTGTACAATGTGATGGGACAGATAGGTATGGGACTTCCTAGGCCCTTGTTGTTGATATTGAGGGTTGAGGCAGTTTAGTCTCTGGATGCCCTTATTGAGGGAGAGGTGATATAGTCTCCATATTCCCTTGTTTCTTGAAGAGAAGAGAAGGAACTAGGTGCTTGTCAAGTTTGTCAAATAATTCAGTGTGTGTACAGAAAGGACAAAAAGGAAGAAGCAAAGAACCATTTGAAAGATAAGTATTAGTATTTTATTTCAATTTTTAATTATGCATCTGATCTATGACTCTGATTTATGATGATTTCATGTGATGTATGATTCTTATTTATGATGGTTGAGTTTTGAGCTAATCGAATGTGATATGTTTATACATGATGATTTGATCAAAGAGCTAGTTTGACTTGTTGTGACAGTAAATAAACATAATTGCAAGTGTACCTTATTGATAGGCCACCAATGGGGTATGATTTGAATTTATTTCAATTCCTTTTTAGTCTAATGGAAATTATGTGTTTGGTACAAGAGAGCATGAAAATGCGTAGTTTGGGTGGTTGAAACTGACTGCAAGAATTAGCATTAATGACAAAAGGAATTGGACATGCAGTAGTATGTTGTTAAAGCACTCCAAGAGTAGGGCCATTGTGGGATATTGCTACCCAATAGTGTCCATTGATTTCCATGAGCATGCTATGACTAGTATGATGGTTTTGACGTAGGGAAATGCCTTGGTTTTTGGACCTTTCGATGCAAGGAAACCTTGCCAAGGAACAGATTGCCTCAGAAGGAGATGTTAGGGAACTTGGAAAGTGAGTAACTACACGAAAGGGGGTGACCGGATTTCCCGAGGAACTGTGTACAGAGAAGGGTAGAATGAGGAATAAATTTGGT
This sequence comes from Pinus tabuliformis, assembly GCA_031772625.1. NCBI lineage: Eukaryota > Viridiplantae > Streptophyta > Pinopsida > Pinales > Pinaceae > Pinus > Pinus tabuliformis. The sequence continues at coordinate 479,145,437 of CM062809.1, read as the reverse complement.
TGTTCATTAGCATTTCCAAATGGAATTAGAAGCACATTAGGAGTGTACCCTGGAAAAATGAATCGTTAACTATTCATTGAGGGAACAGGTAGCACAAGGATCATAGCGTTGGACATTGGATGCAAGTTTGACTTTGGCAACAGATTCTAGAATTCTTGGAAAGGAGGTGAATCCTAGTATTATTTTGAGGGTGGAGGTGTGAGCCTATAGATTCCCTTGTTGACTAATGCGGGCACCATATCCTTTTATTTGTTGGTAAATAAAATGTGCATATCTATATGTGTATATTATTGTAAATATTGTATCAATTTGTGGTTATAAAGCTCCATAGATAGTATGATTATTTGTTGGTTGAAGAAAATGTGCATAAGTATATGTGGTTGTTATTGTAATTAACATAATGAGTTGTGTTATAAAGCTCCAGAAAAAATGGCATGTTTGTTATGGTTTTCAGTAGTTGTTTATTGTAAATACTGCAAGGAGTTGCGTTATAAATCTCCATGGGTAGCATGTTTTGTTTTCAATGGTTTGTTGGTCATAGGTGTCATATAACATCAAGGAAGGTGTTCCCCTAAGGGGGGGGGATTTGTAACAGCCCCAAGTTAAAGTTCATGTAATAAAAATTGATACAGGAAAAATAAGACAAATGTCATGGCACACATATTCCAAGCTATATGATGGGAAAAACATCATAGTGGGTGTCATTTTGGTTTATTATGGCTAAGAAAATTGGCAAAGGAAAAGAGGCATTAATTGGCATTTATTTATGAAAATAAAGGAAAATATGAGAAAAGGGAGATGAAAGGTCACATGTTTGCATGAGAGGAAAATTGAAGGAAAATAAAAGAAAATGAAGAAAATAGAGGCCTCAATAATAAAAAGGCTTATGAGGATCAGTTCATAGCTTTTGTTGTTTAACCTTTTCATTTCAGTTTTGGATATCTCTCTATTCACTCATACTTTTTCACACATAGAACATTCTTTGAGGACTCTAGCATTGAAGAAATCAAGCAAATGAAAGAAAAGGACAAGAAAGGAAGGTTGGATCAGGAAGCTTCAGTAGGAAGACTTGTAGATAATAGGTTGCATGTGTGATTTCCTAGCTGGTTTGGGAATTCATGATACATGCATTTGCGTATTTGGTTCTCTTGTTGTCTTTGGCATGGGCTTTGTTGGGTGTGACAGTGGTTTCAGCCTTGCCTTGCCATTTCTGGATAGCCATGGTGTGATGTAGTTCTTGGTCTAGCTTTGGATTATTGGAAGATTTTGGAACCGGGTGAGGTTGTCTCAAGAAAATTCTAAAGGGTTGGGGTGGAGGTGGTTTAATCTAAGGGAAGCCCTCGACGGGTGGGTGGAGATAGGAAAATTCCTCAAGGTATTGGTGAAGAAACTCTGAGGCATCCGATCTTGTTTTTGGATTAGTGATCTTTTGTCTAGTTTTGGCAGGACCGTGATAGCCTAAGGGTGGAGGTGGTTTAATCTTCTGGAAGCCCTAGTTGTTTATGCCTTAGTTTTCTTATGTGATCTCTTGACCGGTTTTGGCAAGATCATGGGAGCATGAGGGTGGAGGTGTTTTAATCTCTGAGAAGCCCTGGTTGTTTATGTACTGAGTTCCCACATTCATGCTTGGAATATGACTTGGGGGTGATTAGCTTAAATAAATATTTGGTTTAGCTCAATCTATGGTTAGGTGGTACATGGAAGTCCTTGACTTGGTTAGCTTTTGTATAAGTTAATAAGATTTATTTTCCTATTGTATTCTATGAGCATGTGTACATGTTATCATAGTGATTTGATGGTTGTTATGTCATGGTTAGTAATCTAGTTATATGATTGTTATAAGCATGGATTTACAATGTACTCTAGCCATGTCTTGCTCGGGATTTGATAAGTATTTGGGGGTTAATGAATGCATGGACTAAAAAAATGTTATTGTAGCTATTATGAGAGGGAATTAGACCTTCTTGATTATTACCAAATAAGTTTTAGACTCCTATGTTTAGATATGCGTTCATGACCTATAGATTACATGTTCATCATATGTTTGATGAAATGATTGTCATGGTTAGACCTGGTTAGGTCAAGTATTTGATAAAGTTTGATATGATTAGCATTTTTTTCGAGTCTTTTATCATTCTGGAAAGTTTCAAGAAGTTCCACGCAGTGGTCTAGAGGTTGGCTTGGATTTATGGCTCGGAGCTCGGTACCGCAGGCACTGAACTGAGTAGTTTAGATCACAACCGCACCCTTTCAGGCTTGTGCATGTGGTTTGGGTGTTAAGTCACTTTGTTGCAATGAACCCTAGCGAGTCTCCATACTGCTCCCCGCCAAAATTTCGAGGACAACCTCCAGGGGCTTACGTGGCATTGCAATTTTTCCTCACAATACAACTCCCCTTTAACTGGCAATCAAATTTTTTCACGTGTTCTCACTAATGGGTCCCTCATAATAGGTCACCCTTGGACTTAAATCTCAAGATTTCTATTATGCCCCGCATACTTATATATATATAATAAAATTAAATTGGGTGTATACAAGTGCGGGCCCTCTACGGCCAAGTCACTTTGCTGCAATGAACCCTGGCAAGTCTCCATACTGCTCCCTGCCAAAATTTCGGGGACAACCTCCAGCGGCTTACGTGGCATTACAATTTTGCCTCACATCGCAACTCCCCTTTAACCGGCAATCAAAATTTTCCACATGTCCTCACTAATGGGTCCCTCACAATAGGTCACCCTTGGACTTAAATCTCGGGATTTCTATTATGCCCTACGTCCTTAATCTTCGGGGTCTATGGTGATGTCATTGGCCCCAACCCTCGAATAATGTCATTGCCCATCACTTCCTCCATGTAACCGTGGACCCCACAGAGAGGTTTCACATGTTATTTGACTGGGGTTGCCTTCATAATTTTGGGCATTCAACATGCCCCACTGCCACATCATCTTGAAACTTTGACTCTGGGAGTTTCCCTTGGTGCTCCACTTAAAAAATTCAGGGTGCCAAAACTTTGGGGTCATCCAATGGAAATGGATGCTCATCCGTCGATGGCCCAGATTTCTCATGCTTATGCACTTGGTTATGACGCTCAGTCACTTGGCCCACCAATATTTGGTTCCCTGACCCTTTCGATCACTAAACTACTAGCTCCATGGCTTAAGTAAAATGTGAAGAACCTGGGCCCTTCTTCCCTCAATACCCAATCTCGGTGGTTATATTGTATGTAATTTATTGTGGTTTATATGCATGCGCTTGAACCCAGTGATTTTCAAAGGGAATCTTCCCTTAGTGCTTGTCACATATATGTATAGGTTGGGACTTAGTCCAAGTCTTGGATGTGGTGGTTATGTTATGAATTTAAGAGTATAACACCGAGCTCGAATTTATTTCCATATAATTTTATAAATCCCCTTGTCTTGTAGCATACAAAGAACATGTATATAAATGTGTGCTATTTGTATTGAGCTTTTAACGAGGCTCGACCCAACCAAATTAACACACACACACATAGATATATTATATTAATCATATAACTAATGTTATCCTTGCAAAGCTTATAAATAAACCCAACCAAATGTATATGCCAGTTACGTAGGACATTAAAACATAGAGAGAGTAACAGCAAGGATTTGCTCATCCTTCATGCTCATCTAGTTAGATCGAATTCAAGCTAAATGTAAACATAGGAACTTGAACATTTATTTAATATGATAGCAGGATGATAAATATTATAGAGATCTACCCATCTCTCAATACACAGGTTATTTAGACCAATTTGCAGACTCATATAATTATAGGAATTAAACCATTCTTGGAAAATAATTAGGGAACACTTCTACATAGGAATCACATTCCTTATTGTCAATATGTTCCAGTCAATAACATAGAGACAAAATATTCCAATAGGTCTACACAAATAAATTACCCAATTATATAGATTTCAATCCCTTCATGCATAGGTAGGCTTAATTTATTTCCATATTATCACATCCACAAGTATTGGAACATATCACAGGATATTTACACAATCATTTACATTCTTCATGTATGAAAGAAAAATAGTCTACAACATTAACATAACATTATTTCCATGCAAATAATAGAGACATAATAAGAAACTCAAACATAAAACATGAGAGTGAACTTCTCTTATAAGAGACCTGACAACTGAGAATGGGACTCTAACTCTCCACCCAACCATAGACAAGCTATAGTCACATTTATTTTTAGTTGTCACCCCTAAGCCGGATTCTAGTGCTTGAGGTGGAATGCTTCTAAGGAATTTCAACCAATAGAAAAGTTGAAACAGGATACCAGACTGCCACACTTCCTTCATCCACCATCTACACACGTTATCATTCAATCTTTTTAGGCATAATCACATCCATGTCAGGATATTATAGTGCAAATTGTTTTTAGCTTGCATTCAAGAGAAGGGACTCCACATCAAGGAATATTGTTCAATGGATAAGTTAGTGTAGGAGCACATAAGTCATTTTTACCAGATAATTCATGATTGAGAGCATGCACCAATGTTGTCAACAATTGGTGGTTCATCAGCTCCCCAATTACCTAGATGTTTCTCTCCTAGCTAGTGGTTCATCAATCCACAAGCTTCCAGTGGTTCTTCATTCTTAAGGTAATCCACTGCTCTCCAAAACAATTTTCACCTAGTATGTCTCTTTAAAGGTTCCTCAACTTGTTCACTTTCTCCAAAGCTCGATCACTATGTGTTTTGAATGTTGCTCTGCTAACTCTCTTACTCTATGTATGTGTGAGAGTGGCTTTTCCCTCTCCTCTATGCAGACGTGAATGGTTTTTCCCTCTTGTAGACCTGTTTTCATTCCTTCCCTTAGACCAATCGCCTGTCCCTTTCTCCAATGCTCCACGCAGTCAAAAATACATTGGAAAGTGCAATCCATGTTGCCTTTCATATTGTTTCCTCTTCCTGCTTGTTGTTGGGGCTTAAATGACACTTGGGTTTTTCCCCTTCTTTTCAATTATATTTATTTCATAGTCGTCCCATTTAAAACCAGTCAACCAACCAAGACTGTTATTTAAAACAACCCATTCCTCAAGAAATTTGGATTTGTGTCCCTTCTCTCGACCTTTAAATTAATTTCAATGTATTTACAAAAGGGAAACACAATCCCCTCCCCCTTGGGGGGGAACACCATCCTCGGTGTTAAATAACCATGTACAATAAAACATGCTTTAGACCCAAAATTGTTGATATGGAGCTTTATATACATTGCTTTGTACAACATTTATATTATATTTACATTTTCCTTACTCAAAAATTAAGAAATGATGTGCTAACCAAATCTAGCTAGTCATTTCCCACGTGGCTTCCTGAAGCCTAAAGTGCCTCCACTGCACTTTGACTTTCTCTATTGCTCGATTCTGAAACATGAGTTGCCTCCGATTTAGGATGCATAAAGGTTCTGATTGGAACTCTCCCTCTGGTTCTACCTGTAACATAGACGAATAAACCACATGCTTAGCATATTGCACATATATTTTAAGCAATGAAACATGGAAAACATCATGCACTCTAATTGATGGAGGCAAAGCCAGCCTATGTGCCACTAGTTTTATCTCGGTTGTATCCCTTGAATGGTAATGGCAAGATTGTGGTAAATCTTGGTTCTATAGATGAGGGTTTCGTGCCTAGAAATCCCTTGACCGGTAATGTAGGGATACACAGTAAAGCCTAAGGAATCCCTGATTGTTTTTTTGTGAGTCTCACATTCATGCTCGGAATATGGCATGGGGGTGATTAGCTGAAAGAAATATTTGGTTCAGCCCAATCTATGGTCGGGTGTTCGTAGAAGTCCCTAACTTGGTTGTATTTTGCATATGTTAATAAGACGTCTTTTCCTCTTGTATTTCATGATTGTTTATACTTGTTATTATGTGGCTTGATGGTGGTTTTATCACTGGTATTATTCTGGTTATATCATGGTTACAAGCATGGTTTTATGACAGACTTTAGTTATGGATCTCATCATGTTTTGATTAGTAAATGAATGGATTATGGATGAATGACCTAATAGATGTTATTGCAGCTATTGTGAGAGGGCATCATACCTTCTTGATGATTTTCAAATAAGTATAAGAACCCTATGTTCAAATATTCAATTATAACCAATAGATAACATGTTCAAAATCTATTTGACGAAATGTTTGTGTTAAGTTATGGTATGTTCTATGCTTATAACAGTTTACTTCTTTTTCTTATTATATTCCACCGATTAGCAATCACATGTACATAAAGTAAAGTGCAGATAGAACATTAAACGATCGACAGAAAACAAGCAAAGACAAGAGACACAAGATGTGGTGGCTAGCCAGGGACAAACCCCACAATGTGTGGGGAAACCCTTTGATCAAATCTTCTTTTATTTTCAATAATTCAGCATAGAGAAATAGTACAATAAATCTGATTCATATCAACAGTAGCAAACCCTAGATCAGTAGCATCAGCATTAGCGGCTTCATTATCAAACTAGGGCAGACCATATCTCACAAACCGACAGTCGGATTGACTTCATTCCACCACCAAAAGTTTCAGCTTCCAGAAGAGGTTCAGATGAACCTACAACGCAGTTCAGATGAGGAGATCTTCTAGGCCACGCAAGTCAATCTTTACTTCTGTAGTTGCAGCTTCAGTTTCAGCAGTTTCTGGCTTCAAACTAGGGCAGTCGATATCTTGCAAACCGTTCGTCGGATTGACTTCATTCCACCACCAAAAGTTGCGGCTTTCAAAGGAGGTTTAGATGAACCTACAGCGCAGTTCAGATGAGGAGATCTTCTAGGCCACGCAAGTCAATCTTTACTTCTGCAGTTGCAGCTTCAGTTTCAGCAGTTTTCGGCTTCAAACTAGCGCAGTCGATATCTTGCAAACCGTTCGTCGGATTGACTTCATTCCACCACCAAAAGTTGCGGCTTTCAGAGGAGGTTCAGATGAACCTACAGCACAGTTCCAAAGAGGAGATCTTCTAGGCCACGCAAGTCAATCTTTACTTCTGCAGTTGCAGCTTCAAATTCAACAGCTTCCGGCTTCACATGTGTGAGAGAGAGAGACCCATTTCAGCGCAGTAGAGAAGAGACTCATATCTGTGCAGTAGAGAGAGAGAGAGATGTGATGAGATGAGTGAGTCTAAATGAGGAAAAGTCCTCTTATATTTATACACAACGTTGGTGGGTGAATAGATGCGACTGTTGGGCTTCTGAGCCTACATGAGTTGTAGGTCGGCTTGATAATAATTCCATAATCAAAATAAATTCATATCTCCATGAATACTTATCGGAATTGGATGATCTTTATATCAATCCTACACCTCTCGACGAGAGGAATCTAATAAAAATATTATCAGCCATGAATAAGATGACCCACATGAAGTTTTGCCCTGGTTGCCAATTTTAACACTCCCTCTCAACCATGGAGAACTTCATCTGCAATCTGTCTATCGGTCGTTACTATTCATCCATCAAATGCACTGCCCTGTACAGCCTAACCCTTGCCCTGCTCTGCTCTATTCTGCCTGTTCTGCTTTGTCTTGTTCTGCCCTGCACTGATTTGTACTGTTTTGTTTTGTTCTGCTCTGCTCTTGCATTGTTCTGTTCTACTCTGCTTTTGTCCGAATTATGAAGAAGAAGAAATGATCGAGGATGTATCATACTGACTCAAAGTCAGTCTCAGAGTATGTACCACTGGTCCCAGACCAGTCTCAACCAACCCAAAGTCATCGTCATAGTGAGTACAACTCCAATGGTCCCAGACCAATATCATCCTCCACTGACTCAAAGTCAGTCTCAGAGTATGTACCACTAATCCCAGACCAGTCTCAACCGACCCGAAGTCAGCGTCATAGTATGGTACAACTCCTACCACTGGTCCCAGACCAGTATCATTGATCCCATATCAATGGAGGTCATCCTAGCGTAGGGAGTACGGTAGTTACAACGATGCGTCCATCGGTACTACTATGGTCCCTAACTTCATTTCCCTGCTCATTGATCAGATGAGAGGTACTTCCCATGAGTCCCAGACTGCATGGGTAGGATGCCTCGACAGGAGAACTAATCAATCCTGTCCTCACAGGAGAACACATCAATCCTGCTACAATCGCCATGGAGAACACATCAATCCAAGCCTCACAGGAGAACTAATCATCCTGCTACACAGGAGAGCGAATCATCCTGTTCCACAAGAGAGTGAATCATCTTGTCCCACAAGAGAGCGAATCATTTTGTTCCAGTGTGCACCACTAGCGGAGGGTGAGTCACCCTATGGTCATATGTTGCTCCAGTAGGAATCGCAAGCCCTCAGAGCTCCCAGAGCTCAATGTATGCAACACGCAGGACCCTTGTACAAGGGTTTCTTGCCGACTCCAAGTCGTTTGGGAAAATCACAGATTAGATCTTTCCTCGGGGCTTTGACAAGGTGTATCAACCTGTACATCATCTTAATGTGATGGAGCTTCCTTTCTCATCGACTTACCATATCCCAGATGATGTCTATCTGCTGGAGCAATTGACGAATACGGGATTCCTCAATAATCGAATCCCACCTCTGGTTGTTACAGAGAATCACAGTGGTATCCAATGTAAATCCAAACAGCTCACTGAAGAGCTTTCGCAACCAGACTGCCTCACATGAGGTTATGCTAGCAACAATATATCCTGCTTCGGCGGTGCTCAAAGCCACCAACTTCTACTTCCTGCTCATCCAGGATATCGAAGCAGATCCCAAGGTGAAACAGTACCCGAAAGTGCTCTTACGGTCCACCACACTGCCTGCCCAATCAACATCAGTATATCCAAGTAGTCTCACATCTCCGGCAGTGTATCTTAATCCATGAGAGATTGTGTCCTGAAGACATCTCAGAAGATTCCTGGCATCAATCCAGTGAGGCTCAACCAAATATGAGCTCACAATGCTAACTGCAAAACATATGTTCGGACGGAGGTTCACCAAGAACATCAATGCGAATGAGTTTTTGAAACTCAGAGGCATTTCCCAAGTCTGGTCTGACATCACTACCATATAACTTCTAAAAGTTAAGATCCTCGAGGTAGTCACAGGCTTGCAGTCCATCATACCAAATCTTTCCAATATCTTTTACCACATATTTTCCTTGAGATAGGAAAATTTCCCTTGGCTTCTGCCATACTTCAAGTCCTTGGTCCTTCATTTCAAATTCAGAAGTCATCTCCCTCTTACATTTGTGAATGAGAGGGTTTGCACCTGTTAGAAAGAGGTCATCCACATACAGCACCCATATGAGAGGCTTGTCATCTTCAACCTTAAAGTAAAGGTTAGGATCGGCTTCACTCCTAGTGAATCCCAGCCTCATCAAGTAGCTATCGATCCTCTCATACCATGCTCGGGGTGCTTGCTTCAGCCCATAGAGAGCTTTCTTCAACCTGCATACATGAGATTTTCGATCATAAATCTCAAATCCTTCAGGTTGCTCCACGTAGACCTCTTCTTTGATCGAGCCATGCAAGAACGCAGTCTTGACATCCATCTGATGTAGGTTCCATCCTTGTGAAGCGACAAGGGATATGATCGAGCGGATGGTCATATATCTGGCAACAGGTGCAAATATCTCATCATAGTCTATACCTCCCTTTTGGGAGAAACCTCGAGCAACAAAACGAGCCTTATACTTTTCCGTGCTTCCATCTGCTGCATGCTTTATCTTGTAAAGCCATTTGGAAGTAACAACAGTCTTGTCCTGGGGTCTGGGAACTACTTCCCAAACATCATTCTTTATGATAGACTCATATTCTTTGGTCATAGCATCCTTCCATACTTGATGCTTGACGGCATCTGAGAATGACGAAGGCTCATTTTGTATGATCGTGCTCATGATGGTCAGGTATCCTTGATACCTATAGGTTTCTTACTTTCACGAAAGGTTCCTCGGGGTGCAGCATGTCCTTCAGCATCATCAAGTAACCCCTTAAGCCATGAAGGCCTCTTCCTAGAAGAGGAAGGCTCATATGGAGGAGGATCAATCGGATCCATGGGTTCTTCTACATCAGGCATTGATTCATCATCCTTTTCTTTCGGTTCCCTGGTGTCAGCTTCTTGAGATCTCCTCAAAGTCGGAAGATTGATCACCTTGCTGAGAGCCATATCTTCGTCAAAGGTGACATCATGACTAATTATGACTTCCCTTTGACCGGCTACATAGATTCTATAGCCTTTAGTATTTTCACCATAGCCCACGAAAATTCCATTCTTTCCAGATGCTCCCAATTTATTTCTTTTCTCTTTCGGCACATGAAAGTATACAGGGCTTCCAAAAATTTTAAAATGAGAAACATCAGGTTTCTTACCGGTGAATTTTTCTTCAGGAGTCTAGGAACCCAATGCTTGATGAGGGCATCAATTTTGTACATATACGACGGTGATTGTAGTTTCAGCCCATAGAAACTTTGGAAGTCTTTAATCATGTAGCATGGCCCGGACAGCTTCCATCATCGTGTGGTTCTTCCTTCCCACCACACCATTCTGCTCAGGAGTATGTGGTGTAGTAGTCTCCCTCTTAATGCTAGCCTCAGATGTGCCTAAGTGAACCAACTGTAATATATCATAGATCTTGCTTTGGCTTGAGGGGAATGGTCCCATTTTGAGCTTTCCTTCGGCACATCCCAGACATACACCTTCTTTCTCTACTTGGAATTCGGGCATCCCTGTTACCATCTGTCTTACATCGAGTATAGCTTTATAATGAAGGTGGGCAAACCTCCGATGCCAAAGTTCAGACTAAATAGTTGTGTCACAAGACATGACACCTAGCGGACTTCCATCGACTTGATATAATGAATCAACACTAAACCAAAGAGTAAAGGCATCTTTAACATTATTTTTCCATATACATACCTTGCCATTGTTGAAGGTTACCTTGTAGCCTCTGTCTTCCATTGCCAAGATGGACACTAGGTTCCTTTTGAGGTCAGGTGCATTTAATACACCCTAGAATTTCTAGCCTTCTTGAATGCTTGTCCTCTTCCTTGATTCCCAGCTCTCCTCTTACCTTTGTTGTTGAATTTGTCATTCCTTTGATTACCATGAGAGGGATTTTGATCATCGTCACGGTGAGAGTCCTTTCTATCAGGGCATTCCCTTGCATAGTGACCTGCTTTATTGCAAATGAAACATCGTCCTTTTCTTCCACCCTTAAATCTAGCCTTTCTTTTCGATTTAGACCCAGAATTGTTTCTTTTCTTAGCATGAGAAGAAAAAAGCAGCAGGAGGACCTTTAGGTAAGGGCATTTCCTGCTCTTCTACCCTTGTTTGTTCTTGAATGCATCTAGCCATTAATTCCTCGAAACTAGGAATTACAATATTGTTCAGAAGAGTAGTCCTGAACACATACCATTCAGATGGTAATCCTCCGAGAGTTGTGAGTGCCATTTCTCTGTCAGTAATGGTTTCCCCAATAGATAGGAGATCGTTCTTGATCTCGGTGATTCTTAAGAAGTATGCTTGCATGCTTTCATCTTTACCCTTCTTGATTTCCCTCAACTTATTTCTAAGAAAAAAAACTTGATTTGCATCATTAACTTTAAATAAACTCACCAGTCTGTCATAGATTTCCTTGTAGGTGTTTAGATCATAGATGTAGGCCACCAAGCGCTTGTCGATAGAGTCCCGGATGATCTTCTTTGTTTTGACTTCTCCATTTTTCCATTTGTTCCAGGCAGCAGCAGATGCATTTGATGAAGGCTCAACAATATTGCCTCTTACATGGTCCAGCACTCCTTGATCTTCAAGGGTTAGATCGATAGACATCTTCTATCCATGATAGTCAGCTTTCTCACAGAGCTTGTCTTCGGCAGGAAAGAGTGTTGAGGACCCCATAGTACTTTTAGGATAGCCTTGCCAATCTTCTCTTCAATGATTGCTCTTGCTCGGGCTTTGTCTTCACCTCAGCTCTGATACCATGTTAAGTTATGGTATGTTCTATGCTTATATCAGTTTACTTCTTTTTCTTATTATATTCCACCGATTAGCAATCACATGTACATAAATTAAAGTGCAGATAGAACATTAAACGATCGACAGAAAACAAGCCAAGACAAGAGACACAAGATGTGGCGGCTAGCCAGGGACAAACCCCACAATGTGTGGGGAAACCCTTTGATCAAATCTTCTTTTATCTTCAATAATTCAGCAGAGAGAAATAGTACAATAAATCTGATTCATATCAGCAGTAGCAAACCCTAGATCAGTAGCATCAGCATTAGCGGCTTCATTATCAAACTAGGGCAGACCATATCTCACAAACCGACAGTCGGATTGAATTCATTCCACCACCAAAAGTTTCGGTTTCCAGAGGAGGTTCAGATGAACCTACAAACGCAGTTCAGATGAGGAGATCTTCTAGGCCACGCAAGTCAATCTTTACTTCTGTAGTTGCAGCTTCAGTTTCAGCAGTTTCCGGCTTCAAACTAGGGCAGTCGATATCTTGCAAACCGTTCGTTGGATTGACTTCATTCCACCACCAAAAGTTGTGGCTTTCAAAGGAGGTTCAGATGAACCTACAGCACAGTTCAGATGAGGAGATCTTCTAGGCCACGCAAGTCAATCTTTACTTCTGCAGTTGTAGCTTCAGTTTCAGCAGTTTCCGGCTTCAAACTAGGGCAGTCGATATCTTGCAAACCGTTCGTCGGATTGACTTCATTCCACCACCAAAAGTTGTGGCTTTCAGAGGAGGTTCAGATGAACCTACAGTGCAGTTCCAAAGAGGATATCTTCTAGGCCACGCAAGTCAATCTTTACTTCTGCAGTTGCAGCTTCAAATTCAACAGCTTCCGGCTTCACATGTGAGAGAGAGAGAGACCCATTTCAGCGCAGTAGAGAAGAGACTCATATCTGCGCAGTAGAGAGAGAGATGTGATGAGATGAGTGAGTCTAAATGAGGAAAAGTCCTCTTATATTTATACACAACGTTGGTGGGTGAATAGATGCGACTGTTGGGCTTCTGAGCCTACATGAGTTGTAGGTCGGCTTGATAATAATTCCATAATCAAAATAAATTCATATCTCCATGAATACTTATCGGAATTGGATGATATTTATATCAATCCTACACCTCTCGACGAGAGGAATCTAATAAAAATATTATCAGCCATGAATAAGATGACCCACATGAAGTTTTGCCCTGGTTGCCAATTTTAACAGTTTGTCATGGTCAAGCCATGTTAGGTCATGTTCTTATATAATTTTTACATTAATGACTGTGTTCTTGTGTCATTCATCATTCAGGAATTTTTTTATCAAGTTCCAAGCAGAGGTCTTGATCCTAACCCTGAAAAAGTGGCACAAATCTCGAGGTTACAGGCACAAAAATTAGACTGCAATTGCTGGGAGGTAGGGTGATGCATGTGAATGGAGGCTTACATTCGTTGGATTGCCTTATTATGCATGCAACTAGCAATCTAGGTCAGTGAAAAAGCAAGTTAGCTCAGGGTTTGGGCACCTAGAGTGGTTGTTTATCTCTTATGGGTCTTGTAGCTCATGAGGAAGATCAGTAAAGTTTTGGTTGGATGATTCCACTTCCTTAACTGTACATAGGAGGTTGAGTCATATCATAGTAACTCTTCATCACATATTTACCCCAGTGGATCGATGAACTTGGGTAAGTGTGGGAGGAGGGTGTTACAGAGTGGTATCATAACAGGTTGCGCTCTCTTTGGGTAATATATGAAACCACATAGTGATATCATAGCATGGTTCAATACTTGGATTGGATGGGTGGAATTTGTTCTTCATGCATGCATGAAGGTTGTACATGTGTTTGTTATGTATGCATGGTGGTGTTCATTGTTATAGTTGTGTTGACGTGTAGAAGTGGATGATATTGTTTTTGGAATGTGTTTGTCACGCATGCATGTCGGTTGTATATGTATTTGTTATGTATGTTAGTTTTCTATATGGTTGTTGTGCATGAGTTCATGGTATGAAGTTGGTATTTTCATGCATGATTTTGATATACTCTTATGATTATGATTATACATGTATCATGCTAATCTGTTTGATCTTGCAGACAATATATCCTCCCCTAAACTATACTGAGGTATGTTGGTTATGTTTACGTTTGGTTATCTGACATGATATAGTTGAAGGAAGTAGAAGATCAAAGATGACTAGAAAAATGGTGGATTACAATTCACGAGACTCCCCTTACACATCATATGAGTAGCCAAGAGATGAGTACTCTCTTGACATAGTAGACACTTTGAGAAGTTTGAAGGCAGAAATAAGAATTTGCAAATTAGATAATGACAGAATCATTTAGTCACTAGAGAGAGTTTCCAAGGCACAGGAGAAACAAGCAGAGGCCAATGAAGTTATCCTTCATAGTTTGTTAAACTTGCTGAGACAGGGATAGCTTAGGATCAGTCATGGATAGGTTAACAAGACTAATGGAGCCTATGGTAGCAGATCTCATGATGGGCACAGGTCGGATAGAGATGAAATGGTCAAAGATGGAAGATTCTTGGATGCACATGATAGGAGAGGTAGTGGACATGGGCTTTATTCTATTTTTGGTTCGAACATGTACCATGGTCATCATCATTATCATCCTTACAGGAGGAATCACAGGGGATATTTGTCGAATGATTTCAAGAAAGCTAAGCCACCTACATTTGATGGAGAATTGAAGAAGCTGAAAGATGCATAGGCATGGTTGCTTGGGATGAAGAATTTATTTGAGTTGCATGATTACACAGAGAAAATGAAGGTCAAGATAGTTATTTTCAGCCTAAAAGGGAAATCATATATTTTGTGTGAAGATGTGAAGTGGGTTAGAGACATCAGGATAGAGGAGTTGAGTTAGCATGAATTTAAAAGGATTTTCCAAAAGAATTACTTGTCAGAGAGGTACTATGATATTAAAGCTAAGGAGTTCTATGAGTTGAATATGGGATCAATGATAGATGAGGAGTACATTACTAAGTTCTTGGAGTTATTGAGGTATGTATTGTATCTTAAGGATGAGAAAGACAAAGTTCATATATTTTTCAATGGATTACCATTAGCATTTAAGGATCGGATTGAATATGATGAGTCTCAGTCACTGGAAGAAGTCATTGGGAAGTTGAAACATTGTTATGATCAATCAAAGTCTAAGACAAAGTCTTAGAAGGATTGGAAATGGAAAGACAATACTAAACGAAAATGGCCACCGAAACGAAAAAGACCTCAGGATGCAGGTGAGGAAGAGAATGTTATTCCAAGATGTTTAATGTAGTTGGAAAGGGACATGGGTCACAACGTAAAGGGTAGTAGAATAGAGGTGATGGTAAGGGACAGTTGAAGTGTTGGATATGTGGCAAGGAGCATCTCAAGAAGAATTTTCCATCATATCAGGGTGGTAGGCCTCATATCTATAGTGCACAGGAAGGGCAGCTAGTTGGGGATGTTGGAAATAGCAATCCTCATATCTATGCAACATTGAATAATAGGCAGGTGGATCACCATGCATCTATTATTGAGATGGACAGTAAGATTTGTGATAAAGTTGTTTCTATTTTGATTGACCCTGGATCTAATTATAGTTATGTTAACCCTGACCAGGTGGATAAGTATGGTTTGAGAAAAGAAGTGCATGCAAAGTCATGGTTAGTGCAGTTGGTTATAGGTACTAAGAAGAGAGTTCATCATTGGGTAAGAGCTTGTGCATTTGAGTTGAATGGCATGCCTACATCAACGCATTTGAATCCACTTATGTTGGGATCATACAATTTTCTTTTGGGTATGGACTGGTTGTATCTTCACGAGACTAAAGTGGATTGTTATGAGAAGGATATTGAGTGCTTGGGTGACAATGGAGAACAAACAATCTTACAGGGTAAGAAGAAGGCAACATCAATCAGAATGGCAACAACTATGCAAGAAAAGCACAATCATAGGAAAGGATGTGGATTAATTGCAGTTCATATCTCTCGTGATAAAGGTAAGGATGTTGAGGATGCAGAAGACTTAAAGAGGTATCCAGTTTTACAGCAGTTTCAGGATGTATTCCCATAAGAGATTTCAGATTTTCTGCCTCACAGGGAAGCGGACTTTTCTATTGAGATGGTACCAAGGGCAGCAATAGCATCAAAGGCATCGTACAAGATGAGCACCCCAAAGCTAGTGGAAATGAAGTTACGGTTGAAGGAAATACTTGACAACGGATACATAAAGCCAAGTGTATCTCCTTGGGGTGCACCAGTGTTGTTTGTGAAGAAGAATGATGGTACTCTCAGGTTGTGTATTGATTATAGGCAGTTGAACAAGGTAACAATCAAGAACAGGTATTCATTGTCGAGGATTGATGACTTGTTTGACCATTTGAAGGGAGCATCATTGTTCTCGAATATTGACTTGAGATCCAGATATCATGAGGTATGCATCCAAGAATAGGACATCTACAAGACTGGTTTCTGAAAAAGGTATGGGAATTATGAGTTTGTTGTAGTTCCATTCGGTTTGACTAATGCTATAGCTACTTTCATGTGTTTGATGAATAGTGTGTTACATCATTATCTGGACAAGTTTGTGATTGTATTCATTGATGATATATTGATATATTCTAAGAATTAGGAAGATCATGTCGAACACTTAGCTGTAATATTGATATTGTTAAGAGAGCATCAATTTTATGCCAAGCTTAGTAAGTACAATTTCTTTCAGATAAAAGTTCATTACTTGGGACATGTTGTTTTCATGGACGGCATAGAAGTGGATCCAGAAAAGATAAGAGTTATCATGGAATGGGAAACTCATAGGAATGTGGATGAGGTCAGATCATTCATGCAGTTAGCAGGTTCCTACAGGAGGTTCATCAGTAAATTTTCATGGATTTCCTATCCTATTACATCATTGCAGAGAAAGGGAAATAAATTTGACTATACAAAAGAATGGTTAGCAAGTTTTGAGCAGTTAAATAAGTTGCTTACAAATGATCTGGTTCTAAATATTGTCGATCCAAATAAAGAGTTTGTGGTGTGTACATATGGTTGCAAGAGAGGACTTGGTGGAGTCCTAATGCAGGAGGGATAGGTGGTATGCTACGATTCAAGGAAATTGAATGAGCATGAGTAGAACTATGTGACATGTGATCTTGAGTTGGTAGTGATCATTCATGTATTGAAGATTTGGAGGCACTACCTTCTTGGTAGGAGGTTCATTTTGATGAGTGATCACAGTGGGCTGAAGTACTTGCTTGACCAACCGAATCTAAATTCCAAGCAAGCTAGGTGGTTGGCCACGCTCAGTGAGTTTGATTTTGAGATCAGGTATATTAAGGGAAAAGAGAAAAAGGTTGCAGATTCTCTTAGAAAAAGAGTGCAGGTAAATCATATAGCATCTAGGAGTTCATATGGGATGAATTTACAGGATTGAATCCTACAAGAAGGATAGAATGATGACATGTATAGGGATCTTAGGCACATGTTACAATAGTAGGGTGCAAGTGAATAGGATGTGGACTATTGTCTCACGATAGATGGATTGGTCAGATTTAGAGACAAGATCTATGTGTTGGACATCAACAAGCTTAAGAAGCTTATCTTGCAGTAATATCATGTTAAGTTGTATTAAGGTCACCCGGGATATTAGAAGACATTGACAACGATGAAGAAGTTCTACTATTGGCCGAATCTGAAGAAGGAAGTGGTAGAGTTTGTGGCTAGGTGTTTGGATTGTCAATAGGTAAAGGCAGAGTTTAAGAATCCAAGTGGTCTACTACAACTGATTATGATTCCAGAGTGGAAATGGGAGGTCATTTCCATGGAATTCATCATAGGATTGCCAAGGACATCTAGATAACATGATTACATCATGGTTGTGGTTGATAGGTTGACAAAGGAAACTCACTCATAGAGGTTAAGTCTACTTCTTTATTCAGTGAGGTAGCATAAGTCTTCATCACAGAGATAGTGAGATTGCATGGTATTCCTAGGAAGATTATGTCAGACATAGATGTTAAGTTCACTTCCAATTTTTGGAAGGAACTATTTGTAGGTTTAGGTACATAGTTAGCCTTCAACAAAACTTATCATCTACAAACAGATGGACAGACAGAGAGGGTCAACAGGATTCTAGAGGACATGTTGAGAATGTATGTTATGCATCAGCAATGGAAGTGGGAAGAGTATCTTCCACTGGTAGAGTTTCCTTACAACAATGAGCATCAGTAGTCGCTGAGGATGAGTCCATTTGAGGCACTATATGGGAGTAGTGATAATACTCCTATCAGTTGGAGTGATCCAATGAGCAGGCCATTGATCGACCAGACATGTTGGCAGAGATGGAACAAAAGATGCAAGTTATCAAGAAGAATCTAAAGGCAACGCAGTCACAAAAAGCAATTATGTATATCAACACATAATTTTTAGGATGGGGAACATGTGTACTTCCACATCAAGCCCAAGAAGATCTCCTCGAGGATTGGGTCATGTGCGAAGTTGAAACCTCGGTATTGTGCACCTTTCAATATCCTTGAGAGGAATGGACCAGTGGCTTATAGACTTTCACTACCTCTGACAGTGAAAGTCCATGATGTTTTCCATTTTTTATTGCTTAAAAGATATGTAAAGGATGTTGATCATATTATTGATTGATATGTATTGCAGGTGGATCCAGAAGGAGACAAGAAAATTCCTCAAGGTATTGGTGAAGAATATGGAGGCATCCATGCTTGTTTAGGGCCTAATGATCCCTTGACTGATTTTGGCGGGATTACGATAAAGCCTGGTAGTGTGTGTTTATTGTTTGGGCCTATGAATCCCTTGACTGATAATGGACATATTGCGGTAAAACCTAGTTGTATAGATGAGGTTTTTGGGCCTAGAAATCCCTTAACCAGTAATGGAAGGATACACGGTAAATCCTAAAGGAATCCCTGGTGGTTTTGTTGTGAGTCCCAAATTCATTCTTGGAATATGGCACGGGGGTGATTGGTTGAAAGGAATATTTGGTTCAACATAATATATGGTCAGGTGGTACATGGAAGTCCCTGACTTGGTTGACTTTTGTGTATGTTAATAAGACCTATTTTCCACTTGTATTTCATGATTATTTATACTTATTATTGTGTGGCTTGATGGTGGTTCTATCATTGATATTATTATGGTGATATGTTGGTTATAAGCATGGTTTTATGACTAATTTAGTTATGGATCTCATCATGTTTTGATTAAAAAATGAATGGATTATGAATGCATGACCTAATAGATGTTATTGCAACTATTGTGATAGGAAATCAAACCTTCTTGATGATTTTCAAATATGTATGAGACCCCTATGTTCAGATATGCATTTATAACCTGTAGATTACATGTTCACGATGTGTTTGATAAAATGTCTGTCATGGTCAGGCCTTGTTAGGTCAATTTATTGTCTATGTTTTACATTAATGGCTTTTCACTTGTGTCATTCATCATTATGGAAAGTTATATCAAGTTCTAGATAGAGGTACAGATCCTATCCCTGAAAAAATGGCTCAGATCTGGAGGTCGTACGCATAGAATTGAGTAAATTAGATTGCATTTGCTGGGAGGCAGGGTTATCCATGTGAATGCAAGCTTACATTTGCTATATTTCCTTGTTATGCATTCGAATAGTAGCTCAGGTCAATGAAAAATCAATTTAGCTCAGGGTTTGGGCACCTAGAGTGGTTGTTTATCTCCTGGGGGTCCTGTAGCTCCCAAGGAAGGTCAGTAAAGTTTTGGTTGGACGATTCCACTTCCTTAACCGTACCTAGGAGGTTGAGTCATATCATAGTAACTCTTCATCACATATTTACCCCGATGGACCTGTGAACTTGGGTAAGTGTGGAAGGAGTGTGCTACAATATATTGCAAGAATGATTCAATGCATTTGATATAACTACATTGATATATACAACACACATTTGTAATATATATATTCCCAATACATTGTAGTATGTAACACCAATGCACTACAATATGATAATACCCAATGCATTTGATAATGGACATAATTCACACTTATGTGATAATGGATACCACATAGTCCAACGCATGTGATCAAACATATCAATGCATATTCCAATGTTTTAATAATATGATATACCATGTACACCAACACTTTGATGATATGACAAAACACAAAAATAAATAATATGTATCCAACGCATAATAATTCAACTCTAATGTTAGGTATACGACACAGGTGATAGAGATATTTCGAAGCAGATAATAGGTATTCCAACTTGTAGATGATACTGTTAGCATTATGATTCAGGTGTTGTCCTTGATGGCAAACTCATTCAGGTGGTAAATCAAGAAGGACGCAGGAAATATGTTCAGCAAGTGCGTCCCCGCAGGTATACCATACAGAACCCGCGTCCAGGGACACAGGCCAGCCGTTCAGGAGGTGCGTCCGCTCAGTGCACACATTTCAAGGCAGAGAAAAGCACGTGGGGGTTTCTTGTGTGGTATCTAGCCGACGGTTTTGTGTTTCTATGGTGTCGGCTCGTGGTTTTGTTCCATGTTTTGGGGAGAAGCTCGCCTATATAAAGCAATGGAGTTCATTTGGATTGAGCATCATCTTGGTGGAATATCTCTTGGTGTGATCTAGTCCAAATCTATAAGGGAAAATCTTCTAATGGACTACGATCTATATGGCGCATGATCAGATCTGTGGATCTGAGTGTTTGGGTTGGTTCTGAAGTCCTCTTATCTTCTATATCTGAAGGGACGCAGATTCAGTGAAGGGAAAGTGCGCCGGGACGCAGTACAGTAAAGACTCAGGTGCGTCTCTGAGGAAAAAGACGCGGCGCGACTGTGGCATTGGGTGCGTCTCTGAAGCGAAAGACGCGGCGCGATAGTGTTTCTGGGAGCGTCGGTCGCAGAAAAGCAAAAAGGAACAGTGCGTCTGCACGCAGAACAGCATAAGGTATACTGCGTCCAGTCGCAGGCCACAGAAAGAAAATATGCGTCCCTGTCTTAAGATGATCTGTTGACTGTATATTTCTGTTCATAAGGTGTTCTGGGTTGTTTATGTAATTACTGATCTGATATCTGTAGTAGACTGTATCTGTTGTATACTTGTTGATCATTTGATTCTTCATGAAAAGAAGTAGGGGGTTGTAGCTCCCTTCCAGGAGAAACTGGAAAACGAGAAAGAGTTGTAGCTCTTTGCAGCCTGCATGCTGGTAAAGGACTGCACCAGTACAAAATCATTGTAAAAAGAATTTCTTGAAAGAAGATAGAGACATATTGCAGCAGGTGGTTTTTCTCCCGCATTGGGTTTCCACCTTACATCTTGTGTTCTTTGGTGTGACTGTCTATTTTCTTTATTCATGCTCATTGTTTTATGGTACTGATATGCAAGAATATTTCAAAAGATCAAATAAGGAAGATTTGGTAAATTGCTAGATAATACTGATTCACCCCCCCTCTCAGTATTATTTCCAACAATTGGTATCAGAGGCAGGTCCTTCAGAAAAGCTTGATCGCTTGAAGGTAGATCATTCATCATGAGCAACTACGAGAGAGAAGCATCAATCAGGCCACCCGTCTTCGATGGGACAAACTTCAATTATTGGAAGGTAAGAGTTACTGCATATCTTCAATCTCTTGGTACAGAAGTTTGGAACATTGTAGAATCAGGCTATGCCTTTCCTTCAGCTACTCCTACAGATCCAGCTGAGAAAAAGCAGTATGAAACAAATGCAAAAGCAGTCAGTACTCTATTAGGAAGTATATCTCAAACAGAGTTCATGAAGGTCATGCACTTCAAATCAGCAAAAGAGATATGGGACAAAATGATCACTAGCTATGAAGGAGATGAACAGGTAAAAGAAGCTAAACTTCAAACTCTCAGGATTCAATATGAGACTCTCAAGATGTATAATGATGAAAGTGTGGCTAATTATTTTCTTCGGGTAGATGAGATTGTTAATTGTATGAAAAATTTGGGTGAAGAAATAAAAGAGACTATAGTAGTTCAAAAGATTCTAAGATCTTTATCCCCCAAATTTGAATCTAAAGTATCTGCAGTAGAAGAAAAGGAAAATCTCCGTGTTCTCACTATGTCTCAGCTGCATGGAATTCTAACTGCTTATGAAATGAGAAAGGGAGGTCCATCAGACAGAAGGGAAGCTGCTTTTAAAGCATCAGGCAAAGAAGATCACTATGAAGCAAGTCATGTTCCAGAAGAAGAGGAAGAAGAATCAAATTTTGTCAGAAATCTTCAAAGAGGTTCTGGAAGGTTCAGAGGTAAGCTACCTTTCAAATGTTTTGCTTGTGGAAGAGTAGGTCATTATGCTGCAAAATGCTCTTATAAGGATAAAGGAAAGGAACCAGTTAGATGGAACAAGAAACAAAGTGCAAATAAGAAAAGCTACTACACCCATGAAGATAGTGATAGCTTATCAAACAGTGATGAAGATGAACAAGGTAACAAATATAGATTGTTAATGGCATTTGAAGATGATGATTATGAGGATGCTGTAGATGTGGATAACCTTTATGATGAAATTACTAGACTCAAGAGATGTATAGAAGAAAAGAACATGATTATTGATACTCTACAATTTCAGATTGATGAAAAGGAAAAACATCTTGAAAAATTAGAAGGTGAAATTGTTGGTCTTAGAAAAGAAATTGAGAAAACAAAAACTATTAATCTCAAGTTTGTCAAAGGATCTGAAACGTTGAATGAGATTATCAGTGTGCAGCGGTCTCCACTAAATAAGACAGGTCTGGGCTATAATGGAGAAACTTCTCAAGCATCCACTTCAAAAAGTTATCTTGATGCAGCAAGAAGAAATGAGCAAGAGCACAAGGAAGATCATCAGGTAAAGCAGGGACAAACGTCAAACAGAAACTATCAGGGGCAATCCAGCTTAAGGGTGAACAAAAGCCACAACCAGCCACAGGTAAAATCTTCCCAATTTGGTTCAAGAATAGATGAAAATAGAAATTACAATCAGTTGGCTGGTAGATTCAATAATCGCAGAAACTTCTTCAATGGTCAATGCTTTTCTTGCCATAACTTTGGTCACAAAGCAGCTCAATGTGTTGCGTATAAAACAATCATGACTAGGGAAGCTCAAAAGCAAAGAAGTATGACAGGGATTACAAAAAGGACCCATAACAATTTTTCAGCTCTTGAAAATGAAGTTGAATGCTCTATTTGCAATAATTTTGGACATGAAGATTTTGAATGCAGAAGCAGGTTTCCGGAAAGAAAGGTACAAGAACAAAAAAGGGAACAAACCTCAGGCACCAAAACATGGAAAATAAAGGAACCTCAAACAGAAAGATGTGGGATAGCATTCTATGCAGAAGGACAAGAAAATCTATGGTACATTGACAGTGGATGTTCAAAGCATATGACAGGTGATAAAGAAAAACTTGAATCTTATTCTAATTTAGAAAAGGGAAAGAAAGTCTCTTTTGGAAATGATACTCCTGCAACTATAAAAGGAAAAGGTATTGCTCCTTTAAAAGAAGATGTTAAGGCTGGAAATGTTTTGTTTGTTGATGGACTAAAGCATAATCTTCTAAGTGTAAGCCAGATGTGTGATCAAAGAACCGAGGTTATATTCAGATCAAATGGGTGTCTTGTTCGTGATCTTGATACAGGTAAAACAGTTCTCAAAGGTAAAAGAACTCCAAATAATCTATACATATTTGATGAAGGACAACAACAATGCTATCTAAGCAAGGATGAAGAGCACTGGTTATGGCATCGAAGGTTGGGACATCTAAGCTTCTCACAAATAAGGAAAGCTTGCAAATATCAGGCAGTTCGCGATCTTCCAGATATCAAAATTCCTGACAACACCATATGCAGATCATGTCAGTTTGGAAAACAGACCAGAACTAACTTTCCAGAAAAAGAAGGATCAGCCAGCATGCCTCTTGAGCTAGTACACACAGATGTATGTGGACCATTCAGAAAAAGAACACCTAGAGGAGAGGAATACTTGATATTATTTATTGACGATTTCTCCAGGTTTGTTTGGTTAGGACTTATGAAGCACAAAGATGAAGCTTTCGAAAAATTCAAATCCTTCAAAGCTTTGGTTGAAAATGAATCAGGTCACAAGATTAAGTGCCTCAGATCCGACAGAGGTGGAGAATTTACTTCAAATGAATTTTTCGATTTCTGTGATGAACATGGGATAAGGAGAGAATTTTCTACAGCTAGAACTCCTCAGCAAAATGGGGTAGTGGAAAGAATGAACAGAACAATCCAGCAAATGGCTCGTGCTATGCTTGATGAATCAGGAACTCCTGCAACCTTCTGGGGTGAAGCTGCACATACGGCAGTTATTATTCTCAACAAGACAAATGTCCGAGTGAACAGCACTCAAACTCCTCATGAGCTCTGGAGTGGTAAAACTCCTTCGGTAAAGCACTTCGAAATCTTTGGGAGCAAATGCTATATCAAGAATACTGAGGAGCAGCTTGGCAAACTTGATCCTAGAGCAGATGAAGGAATTCTTCTTGGCTACTCTCCACATAGCAAAGCATACAAATGCTACAATAAAAGACTTGGCAGAATTGTTGACAGCATTGATGTAGTGGTTGATGAGAAGGGATACATTCCTAGGCAAATACATCGTGAAGACATTGAAGAAGATGAAAGCTACCCTCAAAGACAGAATGATGAAGAAGAAGAACCGCAAGAACAATCTCAAGAAGGACCTCACGAAGAAGCAGAAGAAAGAACAAGAATAGAAGAAAAGACTCCATCCAGATATGTTCAAAAGAACCATCCAGAATCTCAGATCATGGGACAAAAAGAAGCAGGTATACAAACTAGAAGAACAGGTGCAGAAGCTTCAAGTTATTTTGCATTACTCTCCTCTACTGAACCACAAAATGTGAAAGAGGCATGCAAAGATGAATGTTGGGTGAAAGCAATGGATGAAGAACTTGAGCAAATCGAAAAGAACAACACTTGGGAGCTGGTTCCTAGACCAAAGGATAAGAATGTTATCGGAACAAAATGGGTTTTCAAAAATAAATTGAATGAAAATGGAGAAGTAATTAGAAACAAAGCCAGACTTGTTTGTAAAGGGTATGCACAGCAAGAAGGAATAGACTTTGAAGAAACTTTTGCTCCTGTTGCAAGACTTGAGGCCATCCGAATGTTTCTTGCTCTCTCAAGTTGTCAGAACTTCAAAGTATTTCAAATGGATGTGAAATCAGCCTTTCTGAATGGAGACTTGGATGAAGAAGTGTACATTGAACAGCCAGATGGTTTCATTCTTGGAAACGATCCAAATCTTGTATGCCGATTAAAAAAGGCTCTCTATGGTCTCAAACAAGCTCCAAGGGCTTGGTACTACCGGTTGGACAAATATCTTCATCAACAAGGTTTTTCAAAAGGTTCAGCTGATAGCAATCTTTATATAAAAGTTGAAAATGACAAATTACTAATACTTGTTGTGTATGTAGATGACATTATTTTTGGCAGTAATGAAGAAGCTATGAGTCAAAGCTTTGCCTCGGTCATGCAGAAAGAATTTGAGATGTCCTTGCTAGGAGAACTGACATACTTCCTTGGTTTGCAAATCCAACAAAAGAAAGGAGGAATCCTTTTATCTCAAACCAAGTATCTCAAGCAGATTTTGAAGAAATATGGCATGGAAGATGCAAAACCAGTATGTACACCCATGGTCACAGGATGTAGTCTCAGTGCAAATGACGAATCTGCAGCAGTACATCAACCAACCTACAGATCTATGATTGGAAGTCTACTATATTTGACAGGTACCCGACCAGACATCATGCATGCAGTTGGAATAGTTGGAAGGTTTCAGGCAAATCCAAAGGAGACTCATCTTCAAGCAGTGAAGAGAATCTTCAAATATCTTCAAGGGACTCAAAATTATGGCCTATGGTATC
This sequence comes from Pinus tabuliformis, assembly GCA_031772625.1. Taxonomy (NCBI): domain Eukaryota; kingdom Viridiplantae; phylum Streptophyta; class Pinopsida; order Pinales; family Pinaceae; genus Pinus; species Pinus tabuliformis. Next base: position 479,119,532 of record CM062809.1, on the reverse strand, counting down.
CTAGAGATACAGATCTCACTCTTCATGCTTATACAGATGCAGATTGGGCCGGAAGCGTGGATGACAGGAAAAGCACAAGTGGTGGTGCATTCTTTATGGGTCCCAGACTGGTATCTTGGTTCAGCAAGAAACAGAGTTCAATTGCCTTGTCTACAGCTGAAGCGGAATATGTTGTTGCTGCATCTTGTTGCACCCAACTTCTTTGGATGATGCAGACTTTGCAAGATTATCAAATCACTTGTACACCTCCTATTCCTATCTTATGTGACAACACAAGTGCAATCAGCATCTCAAAGAATCCGGTTATGCATTCAAAAACCAAGCACATACCAATCAAGTACCATTTTCTCCGGGAACAAGTACTTGAACAGAAGGTCAAGTTGGAGTATGTTCCTTCTAAGGAACAAGTTGCTGATATTTTCACCAAACCATTGCCCAGGGACACTTTTGAATACCTCAGGCAAAAGCTGGGGGTTGTTGATGCATCATCTCACTGTTGATCATCTTCCTATTGATGGTATAGGCTCAGGGGGAGCACATAATGCATTGTTGGCATTATGGAGAAGGAGATCTTGGAAATAGCTGCAATATGTCTCTGTCTCCTTCATGATGGATTTCTGGTTACAGATCTGGAGAAGCATGAGCATAGGGGGAGCATACCCTTTGCCCTTGATGTCAAAGGGGGAGAATGATGAAACTGAAGATTATGTAAGCTGAAGATTATGTGGTTGCCATCAAGTCCAAAGGGGGAGTTTGTTGGCATTATGATTCAGGTGTTGTCCTTGATGGCAAACTCATTCAGGTGGTAAATCAAGAAGGACGCAGGAAATATGTTTAGCAAGTGCGTCCCCGCAGGTATACCATACAGAACCCGCGTCCAGGGACGCAGGCCAGCCGTTCAGGAGGTGCGTCCGCTCAGTGCACACATTTCAAGGCAGAGAAAAGCACGTGGGGGTTTCTTGTGTGGTATCTAGCCGACGGTTTTGTGTTTCTATGGTGTCGGCTCGTGGTTTTGTTCCATGTTTTGGGGAGAAGCTCGCCTATATAAAGCAATGGAGTTCATTTGGATTGAGCATCATCTTGGTGGAATATCTCTTGGTGTGATCTAGTCCAAATCTATAAGGGAAAATCTTCTAATGGACTACGATCTATATGGCGCATGATCAGATCTGTGGATCTGAGTGTTTGGGTTGGTTCTGAAGTCCTCTTATCTTCTATATCTGAAGGGACGCAGATTCAGTGAAGGGAAAGTGCGCCGGGACGCAGTACAGTAAAGACTCAGGTGCGTCTCTGAGGAAAAAGACGCGGCGCGACTGTGGCATTGGGTGCGTCTCTGAAGCGAAAGACGCGGCGCGATAGTGTTTCTGGGAGCGTCGGTCGCAGAAAAGCAAAAAGGAACAGTGCGTCTGCACGCAGAACAGCATAAGGTATACTGCGTCCAGTCGCAGGCCACAGAAAGAAAATATGCGTCCCTGTCTTAAGATGATCTGTTGACTGTATATTTCTGTTCATAAGGTGTTCTGGGTTGTTTATGTAATTACTGATCTGATATCTGTAGTAGACTGTATCTGTTGTATACTTGTTGATCATTTGATTCTTCATGAAAAGAAGTAGGGGGTTGTAGCTCCCTTCCAGGAGAAACTGGAAAACGAGAAAGAGTTGTAGCTCTTTGCAGCCTGCATGCTGGTAAAGGACTGCACCAGTACAAAATCATTGTAAAAAGAATTTCTTGAAAGAAGATAGAGACATATTGCAGCAGGTGGTTTTTCTCCCGCATTGGGTTTCCACCTTACATCTTGTGTTCTTTGGTGTGACTGTCTATTTTCTTTATTCATGCTCATTGTTTTATGGTACTGATATGCAAGAATATTTCAAAAGATCAAATAAGGAAGATTTGGTAAATTGCTAGATAATACTGATTCACCCCCCCTCTCAGTATTATTTCCAACAGATACACCATGTAGATAATGGGCCTACATATGCTTTGAATATTCCAAGGTTGGTTTTGTAGTAGTGTTTAAATGCAATCTTTGTAATTTATCCTTCAGCACTCTTTTATTTTCCTTCAAAGGTCCTTTTAGTTGCTCCTAACACTGTCCTTTTAAATTTCTTTCAACACTTGTTTTAAATTGCTTTCAATTTCGGCTAAATTCTCTTTGCAAGCTAATATAATGAACCTTTTATCATGGTCCTTTGTCATAGCCTTTTGCACCATTTATATAACTTTTATATCACAACCTTTTAATAAAGTCTTCATTGCATATTCAACTTCATCGCACACTCTAAAGATTTCATCAATTTTTCCTTCTTCTTGACATTGATTGTTTTGCAAGCATATTACCAATGAAACCCTCTTCTCTATGCCCCTTCATTTCCCAAAAGCATCATATGCATTTATATAATTAACTTTCTCTCCTTCTGAATAGTTTTTTTCTATATTGTCCGCTGCAACTTTGAAGTCTGAATCATGCTCAAAGTACTTAGCAAATTGATGAGTTTACTCATACTTAATTTTATTTCTTTTGAGTGTTAAATTCCACATTCTCTGAGTTTGCAGACTGCCAAAGGTTTAACAACATCCAAAGAGAATACTTTTCAAATAACACAGTAAGAAAATAGTTATTATTAGCACGATATATCCTCATTATCAAAACAATCACTTTGATGTACCCTAGGAATACCATCTCTAATGTCACTCTTATTCGAAAAGAGAGAGATGCAAAATTTCAATGCTTTATATGTTGCTTTATATAAGAGACACAAAGATGCATTTAATGAGTTGGAATGTGGGGGTTTCAAATGCATGATAGAGGACAATATGCAAATGTGTTATGAACATAAATTATGTACAAATAAATAAAAATAGATAATAAATAACAATCATAATAATAAATAAAAGTAAATTAACTAATGGTTAGTTAGTTAATAATGAAAAGGCATGTCTTAGAGACATGCATGTTTGTGAAAGGGTACTTACCTAGCTATATATACAGGACCCTCATTCTCATTTGTACTCATCCTATAGCAGTTCTTTTATTCAATATACAATTACAATTATTTTCCTACCATGCATGTCTTTGTTTACAAAGTATTTTAAATATTTCCGCTGCGCATATACAACTTTTGGTCGTTACATTGGTATCAAAGTTGTTCGATCCTCTAGTCGCTCAACTGTTGCACAGAGGCATGTTCTCTGATCCAGGTCTTTGACCGTCAAATTCATCAACATTGTTGTCGTTGAAGTGTTTCACTAGAATTTGGAGTTTCTCCATTTCACTATCAAGCATTTGGCCATTCAAAAAAAATTAAAATTAATATATATGGAGAGAAAATAAAAGTAAAAAAAAAAAAGATTAAAAAAAATATATAGAAAAAAAAAACAAATTCAAAAAAAGAAAAAAATAAAATAAAATAAGTACATATAAAGATTAAAAAATAAATAAATAAATAAATATAGTCCGATGTAAATTTTGAAGGAGAACATTCATATATATAAAAAAGGTTCTACATTATTGATAAAAAGTGCATAATAAAGATAAGAGGGAATCTTTCCAAATATATTTAAAACTATACATAAGAGAAGTATGAGAAGGAAGAGTAGATAATATTATCTTGATTCTTCATTAAGTGGTTTACAAGCCAGTGGCTATAGAAACCCATGTTAATTGCCCATGGCATTTTAAAAGTAAAAGAAAAACAAAGGAATACAAAATCTCTTTATGTGAATGGTAAATTTTACTTTTTACATGGAGAAGCCCATGGTTTTAAAAACCCATGGTAATTTCCCATGGTATTTTAAAAGTAAAAGAAAAACAAAAGGAATACAAAATCTCTTTACGTGAATGGTAAGTTATACTTTTTATGTGAAGAGTAGATAATATTATTTTGACTCTTCATTAAGTGGTTTACAAGCCCGTGGTTTTAGAAACCAATGGTAATTGCCCGTGGTATTTAAAAAGTAAAAGAAAAACAAAAGGAATACAAAATCTCTTTATGTGAATGGTAAGTTTTACTTTTATGTGGAGAACATTAACCGAGTCAAAAGTACATAAGTGAACATATATTTTATAATATATGCCAAAGGTGAATAGCCACGTTTCACTAGGGTTGTAACTTTTCAAAAAGAAAAAAAGTATTATAAATAAAAGATATATAAAGAGAAGTATTATATTATAAAGGGGTATTTAAAGAAAAGTTCAAGTCATAAAATTATTGAAAATATATATAAGTACAAAGCGGGTATTATTATAAAAGGTTACATAAGGAGAAAATATCAGTTAAGAGTTTACGTTAAAGTGAAGTTGAATTAAAGTTTAACAAGTTATATGAAATTTTAAAAATAAATACCCAGGACAATAAGATATTTAAAATAAGCCAATTGAAACAATATTTAAATATTCTTTTTAAAATACAAAAGGCAAAAAAAGCGTAAGTATAATTATATAAAAAGGGAGTTTTGAAATATTAAGGATAATAGGAATTTGGATTAAAAGAGTTTTGAAGAATTATATATATATATATATATAAAAGGCACTTTTAAAGGAGGTTTGAAGTACAAAGTCCAAAGGAACTTTAAATATAATACCTTAAGTCATCTCGACAAAACAAATGGGATCAATCATTGAAAAAAAATGATGGAGCTCAATTCTAAAATGACGAAGGAAGAAAGGTTTTCCTATAATGGTCTTTCAGTTACATATCACAGAGTAATTACATTAAAAGGAAGTATCCAAGGAAGAGAAGTTGATGTCGCCATCAACCCAAGAAATGATAAAAATTATATCAACATCAACTTTAGAAAATCAACTATTAATTCCAGAGAGAAGCATTGGTGTAAAAAAAGATATTTTTGACCAAAATGAGTATAAAATTAGTGATCTACAAGTGACAATAGGTCATTATGACTACATATCTCAATTTCATACTGTAAGGATGGATAAAAACATTGACATCATACTCGATCAACCCTGGTTTAAGGATTTGGGTACATTCATGTTAAACATAAAGAAACAAGTTTTGACGTTTCCTTATAAAGGGAAGATGGTCATGTTTCAAGACATAACAAGTAAATCAAAATCAATAAAATATTCATTAGAAGACCTTAAGGATATCTCAGACTTGATGTTTCAAGATAACAAAAAAATGATATCAAAGAAGCAAAAAGAGCTTGAAGAAGTCATTTGTAGCAAAGACAAAGAAATTTTGCGCCTCAGAGTTCACCAAGAAAAACTACTCAAACAAGTCAAGAAAGCTCAAGCATCAAAGAAGGAACTCAAGGAGCATTTATTAGAACAAGAAGAATAAAATTTATTTTTAAAGAACCTTAACCAAACATTAGTAGAACAAATCAAGTGTTTAAAAGACAAGAAGCGTGAAGGCCAAAATAAAGTTGACTTAGAGAATGAGGAATGCTTACGTCTCAAAAATCATAATCAAAATCTGCTCAAACAGATTAAAAAACTTAAGGATGAAAATAAATCATTGACGAATAGGTTCAAAGAATTTGTCGCAAAGGAAGCATCAAAATCTCCAGATGTAACAGTCCAAACTGAAGAAACAAACATCAATACCACTAGTCTTGTAGTTCAGGCAAATCTAAACCCTATTGAAGAAAAAACGTACTCATAGGTTGTCATTCAAATAGAGGAGACACCAAATAAGGATTCAGTAGTTAAGTCAACAACAACAATGCCTGATGGAAATCAAGAAACTGCCATAAAAATGTTTAAGGAAGTTCCAAGAAGAAAAATTCCTTATCTACATCCGAATCACAAGAGTAGACACCTTAATGAATCTACAAATCTATATCACGCAGAACATAAAAAAAAACTTATGTTTCGAATAATATTGAAATGAGCTCAATTCAGCCATACAATAACTATTCACCACACATCTCCAAGGATCAAAAGATTCCCCAGAACATTAATCTAGGATGGTTTGATTCGTTTTCAGTACGACAATTTTGTCTATCGCTCAGAACATCATATCGTCTTGTATCAACAAAGATAAAAGCTCAGAACAAGAAGATATTCTAAACAACAGAAGATATATGATTCTTCATCAGTAAGCTTTGAGGACAAAGCTTTTTGAAGGAGAAGGCAATGTTATGAACATAAATTATGTAAAAATAAATAAAAATAGATAATAAATAATAATCATAATAATATAAATATAATAATAAATAAAAGTAAATTAACTAATGGTTAGTTAGTTAATAATGAAAAGGCATGTCTTAGAGACATGCCCGTTTGTGAAAGGATACTTACCTGGCTATATATATAAGACCCTCATTCTCATTTGTACTCACCCTACATCAATTCTTTTATTCAATATACAATTACAATTACTATCCTACCATGCATGTATTTGTTTACGAAGTATTTTAAATATTTATGCTATGTATACGACTTTTGGTCGTTACAAAATGAAAGCTAGTTGATATGCCTCATACGTCTTTACAAGTTCAATACATAATGTGAAAATTGAATATTAAGTTCTCTTCTTTATTCATGATCAAAAGACCTATGGCAATTTAGATCTTGCATCATCATTGAATTCCTTTAAAATAAAATGATATGCAACAGTGAAGGATAAACTATTAGAGGTTGCATGAATTTGGAAACGGAAACTTAGGCTTGAAACCAATCCAAGCGTTTGGAAAAAAATCCAATATCCAAGTGAAGGAACTAACTTAATGGAATTTATGTACAATCCAACCTCCAACAAATATGATGCAACTAAAATGACCGAAAATGCCATGAAATGCTCATGAAGAATTCAGGCTTAAAGATGCAAACTAAGGCATGATAATCAAAGATGCAAAATAGTCAATAACACATGATGCATGCCTATAATATGAAATGCATACCATGGAGACACAAGGCTTGAATGTTCATAAATAAAATAACCAGTAGAAAAACCTTAATGCATTCAATAGAATGAGAATCAAGATGAATAAAAATGAGCATGTGCAATATGAATCATGAAAAAAGTGAACAAGCATAGCATTTGATGGCAGTGAGGTCATTGAACAAGGAATTTGAGTTATCTCAGACATTTATGGATGTACCATTTATCCATTCCATAGTTATATCCTATTAGTCTTTACACATTACATCAAAACTAAACACATGCAAGTATTTAACAATGAAATAGAAAACATGATAGAGGGTTTATAATATTTAGAATTTAAAATGAGTTTTTGGTGTTGCTTTGCTTCCAATAGGCATGTTTAGTACCCTAATGGAGTCACTTAAGAAATCAAAATCATTGCTTCGCTACCAACAAGCATGTTCAATACCTCGACAAAGTTGCTTACATTACATATCTGCGCAGGAAAACTTTCTCATTCCTCGCCCTTTATTTAATTGGTTTTATTTTTCATGCACTTTGGCATAGTTTATTAAGGTATTGATTACATGAGGGTGAAGAGGGATATCGACTTATTTTATGGGCAAGAGAGGTTGTTTCTTGTTTAACAAAAACTAGAATATTTTCTAACTTAGGTTTTCCCTCTTGTCACATTTCCACACACATCCTAGACTCAAAAGTGGACAATGAAAAAACATAATGAAATATCAGGATTGGACCAGGAAAAAAATAAAAATAAATAAAGCTATGGATTTAGGTCATAAAAAATGATCATAGTTCCCCACAAGTATCAAATCACATTTTCCTTGTTAATAAATTAGACTCATGTATAGATATTAGGGACAAGGTTTCAATACTAGGGTCTTCAAGAAGCTACCTCTTGGAGTGAACACAACAACCACACACAACCAATGAATGGATTTTGAGCATTAAGGACAAGGAAATGAAAGAAGATCATGGAATATATTCAGGACATCATTTATGTACAGAATTGCAAAGAACATGCAAAATACAAGGCTCAAATGAGAATAAAATGCATAATGCAATGAGGTCATAAATGCAAAGGAGACAAGGCTAAATGCAATGCAAGGTAAACAAAACTAGATGCATAAGGAAATGAAACAATAAAGGTCTACATGAAATGAAAAGGCTATGTAAGGAATGGAGCAAGATGGGAATTGAAGACTTCATGCAATGCAATGAAATTAAAATAAATTCAAGGATATGGTGCTCAATGCAATAAGGAAAAGAAAAGGGGAAGAATATGAAAAGTCTATGTGATGAATTGCAATGCAACAAACTAAATGTAACTAAGAGAATCGTGTAATGAAAAGCAAGAAATTCCTAAATGAAAATGAAATGCAAGGAAATGTAGTAAAATGATTCCAAATGTAAAACAACAAGCAATGTGGGGCATAAATGAAATACAATTAAGAAGGCCATGCAATGCTTCTGTAAGCAATTTGTAAATACAATGAGGTTCAAACCAATAGAATGATATTAGATGCAAAATGAATGCATGATATCATTTGTATGCATAATGAATGCATATTACAATATGAATGCATAATGCATATGAGAACACTGATTAGATATAATAAAAGAGAACTTAAAATAGTGAATCATAACGAAATGAAATGAAAAGTTATGTGGTGCAACATATTGACATCTAAATGCAAAGAAAATGTAGCTATGTACACAAGAAACAACCATGCAAAACTATATTACTAAGTAAACAAAAACTATCCTAAACCTAATCTAATTGAAAAAAGTATCGGAATTATGTGAATTCAAAATTCCAATGCATCCACAAGAGTTTCTCCTAACCACAAACTCAAATATGTTAGAAATTAGTACTTACCTTAAAAAATGTGCAAAAATCAAAATTTTTACCTGAATAGCTTGCACATGAGAAAGAAGTTCATGCTTATAACCAAAAGAGTTAGCCAGAAAAGAATGTTCTAAGCAGGGTGCAACTCTATCATGATAAACATGGACACCCTGAAAATCCCTCATAAATGTGCATTCATCCACATTTTCATTCATAGAAAGTACAAGATAAAATTGAAACTTCTTATTAGCAACAAAGTTTGCTAGATAAGACTCCTCCAACCAATTAGTGATTATATCATGATATTCAAAATGATGATCTTGAAAATCCTAGAAAATATTTAAAGATAAGCAATCATTAGATGAAATAGTGCTAAGGAAAGAATCTCCTGAAGAAAATCTAACTTGATCTTGTTCAGGGATCTTGCCAAGATCATGAGGACCTGACATAACCATCAATGAAAGCTGAAGTGCCTCAACTTCCTAACAAGTCTCTAAACTCTCATATGATGGATTATAAAATTTCAGTGGCTTAGAAAAATCAAAAATCCAATGTGAACAACTATTATTAGATGTGTCAATGAAGACATTGCAAATAGGAAGACAACTATTAAAGCCATTGATTTGATTAGATAGATCATTTAATACATGAGACTCTTCATGAATTAAGAATAAGGATGAATCAGTTGGAGAAATTTCTTGAACTTTTAGAGTTGTAAAATTGTCCTCTTCACCTATCAAAGATTGCATATTAAAAAGATCATAAGGATTGGATTTATTCTTTTCATCTTCAAATTATGAAACCACACCATGATGTACCTAATTTCAATCAAGACCAACAACATAAATATCTAAAGGATTTGAAGAAATCACTGATGTGGCATATTCAACAAACAAATCAGGGTACAATGATTAGTGTGTTAAGGATGAAGCCAGATGAAAATACTCAGGTGAAGAAACATCAATTCTCACTAAATTTGACTCAAAATTCTAACACTGCACATTAGTATCAACCTGAGGAAATAAGGGATAATCATGCATGTTATGCTCTATAGAATCATTTGAACATCCATTGTCACCCAAGACAATGCTTTGGTCATGGCAAGGAGGCGAAAGTAAGAGAATATCATGGGGAGATGGAAGATTAACTTAATCAAAATAACTTTCATCAGCATGATAACCAAAGGATGGTATACCAATGTTATTATCAAATTGTTCTTGCTCCACTTCAACATATTTTATTTGAGATTTTGAATCAAGAAAACTCTGCCCCTTTCCATGCAAAGTTTCCTCATTACTTGATTCATTATCAAGAGATTTACATGTTAGTACAAGAATTAATTTCATTTGATAATGAAGTTAAAGGAGGATAAGGAAAATAAGGGGGAACCATTTCCACCTCTGAAGTTTAAGGTTTTATTTGTCTTCCACCCAAAACAAAAGTAGGCATAATGAAATTAGGTAACAAAATACTTAAATCCTCAAATTTATGTCTATCAATATCCAATGTAGATTTAGATTCCCTCTCAGAAAGGACAACTAGATTTGGAAACTCTCTTATTAGATGATACCAATCCTTATCTTTTTCAGGAATTTTATAGCATATGTTGAGTAATATCATAGAAAATTTATCCACTGATTCATCTAGTCTCATTCTGAGTTCATCGGTCTCCTCAAATAAATCCTCAGAATTTGACTCTAGAAAAGTGAACATAAACTCATCAATGAACTTTTTAAAAGAATGCAGATGTAGGTGGTAAGGTCTTACACCATGATTTGACATGACCTTGAAAGGTAACAGTGAAAAGTCCACATGTGGCATGATCATAACACTCGTTGTTAGAGATATAACTTTGAATAAATCGAAGGACATGTTCAGATGTCGATACTTCACCCTTATCATCAAACTTAATTCTTGAGAAGAGATTTATTATTTTCTTAGGGACTAAAATACATTTAATTTTAGAAAGATGTTGTAGCGGCTACAACCACCCTCCAAAATTTTGCCTTAGCTTGTTTTGGAACCTCCCCTACCAACCAACACTTTGTCTTGATTCGTCAACTACTCAAGCTTTAGTGTTTTCCTCGCACAAAGGCAGCCTGTCTCTCACAGTCGATCCATTCCCCTCACAGGCTACTTACCTAGACTTGGTCCAGCTGCAGGCTGAGCAGCCTCCCCTTGAAAATTGTGCATTCCTAGAGGGCAAGCATCCTTCCCTCCAGGAATTGCGTAATCCTCTCTGATAGCCTGCTGATCTCCAGGATCGCGCAATCCTGCTAGCCAACCCTCCCAGCAAGATTTGCGCAACTTTTCCTAGCAATAGGTTGTTCAGCCCAAGATTGCACAAATCTGGGCAGCAGTCAATTGCTTTGCCTAGAAATTGTGCAATCCCCTTGGGCAGTCATCCCAGCTTGCAGCCATAATGCACATTTTTCTCCAGCAGTCGAGCAATCCCTTGCATATGCCACTGAGTTGACTGGTTCCATCCGAGACTGAGCAAAATAGATTTGCATGCATGGGCTACTTCTCCGAAGGTAGCATGCAAAGGTATCCCTTGTTTCAGGGATCTATGTTTAGCAGTTGGAGGTTACATGCAAGGAGAAATTCTGAAACCTCCCACCGAATGTCGCTTCCCCTAGATTCGTGGCATGCGCGTCACAACCTCGATGTTATCAAAACTCATAAACTGGATGTTGCAGAGCTCATTCCTCACATCAACCTTGTAGCTCTGACATTCCACATCACATCTAGGAGCAGTCGGCACATTCAGCTCAGTTGTTTTGGGGTAAGCTCGCTTCCCATGTCTTTTGTTGCATTTTTGTTGCTTTTTGGGTTTTCGCTTGTATGAGTACTATTTTCTTGATTTCTTTGAACGCTTGCTGTTGTTTACATGTAGATTAGCTTGTTCTAGCTTTGTTTCAGTTTTCGTTTCTATCTCACTGCTGTTGCATGCATGAAACTGTTTTGCGTGGACGTTTGCCCAACCGACGAACTGCCTCACCCACATGCATGTTGATCTGTTTGTTGAATCTTTCATTCATGTTTCGCATGCACTGTCAATCACTTCTGCTCTCACTTAGTGTCGCCATGCCTTCATTGACTTACTTGCTTTCAGTTTCCCATCGGCAAGTCAGGCCAACCTTGGCCCGGGCTCTTCCTTCACCAAGGCTGCATTATGCAATATGGGAAACAAAGGCTCACCTCCCTCTCCAGATTTGCGCATTCCTGCCCAACACTAGCCTCCAAGACTGTTTTATGCATTTTTGGAGGACAGTGGCTGCTTGGCCCAAGAAATTGCGCAAATCTGTCCCTGGGCCAGCAGTGCTTCCCAGTTGGAATTGCACATTGCACAATCCCAGCAGTTAGTAGCCAAACTGGACTATGCATTAAACAGTTACAACAGTCAGTCAGTCTCCCAACAACTCGAATTGTGCCTTGTGCAATCTTGGTAGTCGGTCTCCCGACCTCCCGGCCAAAATTACGCAACCTTAATGATCATCCACGCAGGTATGTTACAAGTCAGTTCTCATGTTCATTTTGGTTTTCAACCGACAGATTTCTTTCCATGAGTGTTTCCATATCTCCAGGTATTGCAGGTGCTCATTTACCTCTCAGTAATACAGGTACAATGGTTTCTAGGAGAGCAGAGAAGAAGACACCATTCAAAGAATGCTTGGAGATGTAGTCGATCAAGTGTCTATGAGCTTGACTACTCACGAAGATATCAAGTTGTTCGTAGACAAGAACATCAAGTAGCAGCATCATGAACATCAGCTACAAGTAGCATAGCGAATGCAGCGAATACAACGAATGCAGAGGAAGGTTTTTGACAACACAGAGACGGAACAAAGTTGCAAGATCAAGCAGATCCACTGATAATGAAAGCAACTTTGGAGACTCAAGCTATGAGGTGACGAAACGACATGAAGATCACGTGAAGATAGAGAATGGAACGAAGAAGGAGTTGCATGTACCAAAGCAGAAACTCAAGGAAGAACATGAAGTTGCACAAACAAATTAGGAACAACAGTGGGCGCAACATGCACTCACAAATGAAACTGTGCCAGTATAAGTTAAAGATCCATCCCACCAGCTGACACGGAGTAGACATGGTGAGTAGTGTTGTTAATCGCATGCAAGGGATTCAGCAGCATGCATGTCGTTGAGCACACGCATGCAATCCAACCAATTCAACACACTCACCAAGGCGAAGATAAGAATCAAGTCCAACTGGGGCTGAACATGTAGTTCATCAAGTTGATGTGCATGACCACCAGCACACACTTGAAGATCAGCACGGACACTATGCATCAGTGTGTTGTCGGTTCAACCATACCCAAGAAGACCATGCACATGTTAGCAAACAAGTTGGATGAAGGGGCCTGTTATCACCCCAACAAACTCTCCTAGGTTGTATCTCAAAGATGCTCGGGAACATTACAAACTCAACAAAATGTTGGATAAATGGTGGATGAATGACAAAAATGCTGCATATTCAAGCCAGATAACCACTTCTACTATGATTGACCCCAGACATGGGTGAACGCCCCCAGACTACAAGGCCTTTGACCACCAATTATTCACAGTTTTAAAGTAAAATGTGATGATGGAGAATATTGACCACACCAGCAGATGCATAGGACCCTGTGATGGCCGGCTACAACCAGTTAGAGGTTTGCAAATCTATTTCCAAATACACAGACAGGATGATAGCTCTCTAGTATTAAAACAACAGAAACCTACAAACAAATTCAATGATACATGCTAAATCCTAACACAGAGGTGGGATGACAGCCCCTCTAATGCTAAACATTAACAGCACATGAATAAATGTAAAACAGGCACAGCCTGGAACAGGAAGGAGAAGTGGACAGTGAGAAATTAACAGTAAAAGAAGCTTGCATTAGCTGAAAATGTAGACCAGACGTTGCAGGTTACACAGTAGTTACAACCTCCAGAAGTTGAAGCTTACAACAGAATAACACTCATCAACCCAATTACATTCCGTTTTTTGGTAAATATAGAGTTTGACTACAAAATTGCTCTGCAAACCTATGCGTGGAGGAGTCATAACTGACCACCAACCACATTTACAATTAGACATGGGCTTCTAATACAGTTTGATTGTTTTTAATGAACAAAATGGCTCTTTCTGTACTCTGGTGTACTCCTTGAACAAGTGGAATGTTTCATGAATAAATGTCCATAAATGCTGAATGAATTCAACTGCTCAAGGCAGTACTTTCTCGTCCTTGACCATGCTGTTCTTTGAATGGAGTTGCTAAGGATTAAATGTGTAGATTGCTAGATCATTTCCTCCTTCTTCGCGCGCACAAACAGGTCGAAAACACTGAAAACTGCCTGAAAATGGAGGATGGCCTACGAATGAATATTGGCCATTGGATAACAAATGGACGGCGGAGATCGAAAGCAGGAGGAATCGGGAGTCGGATGATGGAAGAAATGAGGGCCGTCAGATCATGTAATCGGATGGTGGAGATCATTTGACTATGGATATCGGAAGATAGGCGGATGAAGAAATGAGGGTCGTCGGAACTAGACGCGACAGATCCGACGGTGATCGGGAGCGAAAGGAGCAAGCACGTTAATGGCCAGGGGATAGGTGGGACGGGCGGTAAAAGGTTTTTGCCACACCGCTTTCGGGCTATGGCGGTATTCATACAGGGCGGGTGCGATGCAGTGATATGACGACGCATGGCAGGCGGGAAACCACTTCCCCGCTAGCTATTGGTTGGGCATGTTCACGGAGCGGGGAAAGTGTATGGCGTCGGATCAACAAGCGAAGGATCGGACGGACCAGTTTTAATGCACATGTTTCGGGGTGATGTGACAGGTACGGGCCCGTGCAGACTATGATTTTTATTATATGCGCACGGTTAAATGGATTAAGACTTTAGCACCCGGGAACAAATGCAACATGGGTTATATGGGTTATAAACGGATTATGAGGGTTTTATTAGAATTATAAAGGTTTATGCGGGGCTTTTAAAGGTTTTAAACAAAAAGAAGCCCGGGAGCCCGAAAAGAGTTTATGAGGGGTTTTGAGGCCAAAACAGGGATAAAGGGGTTTAGAGGGAAATAAGAAAAAATGAAAGGGAAGGAGGAAATGGAGGTAGCGGGGAAAATAGGGAGAGACCATGATAACCATTATAAACCATCTCTGAGCCAGCAAGCAAGGACCAGACCAATTCCTTCTCCTAGAAAAATAAGCAGCATGTAGCAGAGCTAACACTGGCTCCTTCTGGGGATGAGAGCCTCCCTGTGAGGTCTCAAGAACCTGCAGCAGACCAATGCCTTTCCAGCTGAAAACCAGTTAACCAAAATTCCTAGTGTTCCATTGGGAATGGAGTCTACTGCAATTGTACTGAAGCTGAATAAAACAGAATATTTACAAATTTTAAGGCCAAAAGACCTTAAACAACATAAACTTTCAAAAACCGCCCATTAACTGGGCCATCAAAAACTGGTTCTCCTCCCATACTTTTCAGTATGAAGGTGTTGTTCCCTTGAATCTCTGAAATGATAAAAAGACTTGTCCAGAAAGCATCAAACTTCCCATGATTGCCTTTCTTTTTCTTTAGTGCATCCCATTTCAAAACCAAGTCACCAACCTGAAAATTATTTGATTTTTCCTTTTTGTCAAAGGCTTCCTTGATCCTTCTCTGATGTGCTGCAGCCTTTTCAACCAGTTGTTCTCTAATCTGATGTATTTCTGCTAAATCAGTGATCCTCTTTGACATGTCTTCTTATTCATCCTACTCTTCTTGAAGGAATTTTGCCACAGGGAGAGTTAATTGAATTGGGAATACAGCATCAGTACCATATACCAGCTTGAAAGGAGAATTCCCTGTGGATCTTTTAATGGTCACTCTGTCAGCCCATAGTGCATACTTGAGCTTAGAATCCCAATTCTTTTTATTGTCCTCCAACAGCTTTTTAATTATCCTTATCATACTTTTGTTAGAGGATTCTTCTTGGACAACAGCTCTTTGGGCAGGATTCTCCTTGGCATTTTTTGCATTGGACCTCAGATTATATCTCTGCTGGTCACCAGTTTGTAGAACAGCTCCTCTGTCCTACTCTTGATTGTCTTGTTCCTGCAGCAATGATTGTTCATACTCAGCCAATGTCAAAAATGCAGGGCTGCCTTTATCTTCCACGCAGTGAATTTCATCCTCATTTTCTTCAAATTGATTCTCCTCCATTACTACATTTTGGAGAGGAGCTTTAACTTTCTGATGTTCTTTTGATTCTTCACCCCTCTGCATAATTTGTAACTGCTCATTTGCTCTTCTGAATGGATTGGGGCTTCTTGGAGAAAATATGTTTTGCTGCCTTGTTTTCCCTGAATTCTGCTCAACCTTTAGCTTAGAAATTTCAGCAGCCAATGACTCTATCATCTTAGTCATCCTGTCTAATTTAGGCTCTGAAGATGATGCAGAAGAAGTAGAAGCCTGACCTCTCTGCCTCCTTTTTTCATCTTGACCTTTTAGTTTCTCTGCAGCCATGATATTAGATTATACTTCTAGGGTTGCATCCTGCATGTCTGTCGATGTAGCACATCTCCTTTCTCTCAATAATAGGCAGAAATCAGAGTCAAAAGCATTGGCATAAGTGAGTTTGGCAGAGGTGGGAGTAGGCTTTACCTCTACTGGTATCTTACTATACATTCAATTAAATCTTTTATTAAAATCAGGTATTAATTCCCCACTCTCCCTCTTCATGTTACCAAACTCAATATGATAATACAGCAAGTCTTTTTTATCTCCCCATTGCTTCAAAAATGCATCATCTAATGCTTCGATATCTATTATAAATCTCTGGGGTAACTCTCTGAACCACTTCCTAGCCTCTCCATCAAGGCTCTAGACAAAAACTCTCATCCACACATCATTCTCACTTATATCTAAATTATCAGCATAGCTGTAAAAAGATTCAAGATGCTCTTATGCTGTTACTCCCTCTGTACCAGTGAATTTAGGCATATATTTTTGATATTCTCCCACAGGCATAGGATTTAATGGCACTGGCAATACCAATGGTCCATATCTGGCAGCTACAATTCTTTCTATCCTCGTAGGTGCTTGTTGTCCTGCCATGATTGGAATATTTGGAAGAATACCAGCAGATTGAATGGTAGGGAGCAATCTGATGGATGGCAGAGATAAAGGGATGTTTTGGACTGAATGGGAAGCTTTCTTTGGACTGAGATTCAAAGGGAAACTAACTACATAAGGGATTGAACTAATCTCTAAAGGAATTTCTTTATTAACAGTGCTGATTTCTAAATTTTCAAACTGTAAATCTTCAACAACCACTTTATCTTTCAGAGATGCATGAGACTTCTTAGGCTTACCTAATCCTGATGCCCCTTCCTGTGAAGCTTTCTTCGATTTAACAGTCCTCTCAGGTTCAGGCACTGGTTCAGCTGGTAATTTCTAAGGGTTTCTTCGAGTATGTCTCACAGACTGAGCCAGAACTTCAATGTGGAGTCACCAAATGATGGTTTTCCTCCAATGGAGTCGCCAGACAGATGATTACAACCAGAAACTGTGTTGAAACCTTATCTATCATCAAAGCTTGAAGCTATGTCATTCTCCTAGGGAAGCTGAGCTTCGATTCTCCTCTCCCCAGCAACGGCGCCAATTAATGTTATCAACCCAAGAAACTCTCCTAGGTTGTATCTCAGAGATGCTCGGGAACATTACAAACTCAACAAAATGTTGGATAAATGGTGGATGAATGACAGAAATGATGCATATTCAAGCTAGATAACCACTTCTACTATGATTGACCCCAGACCTGGGTGAACACCCCCAGACTACAAGGATTTTAACCACCAATTACTCACAGTTTTAAAGTAAAATGTGATGATGGAGAATACTGACCACACTAGCAGATGCACAGGACCCTGTGATGGCCGGCTGCAACCAGTTAGAGGTCTTCAAATCTATTTCCTAATACACAAATAGGATGACAGCTCTCTGGTATTAAAACAACAAAAACCTGCCAACAAATTCAATGATACATGCTAAATCCTAACACAGAGGTGGGATGACAGCCCCTCTAATGCTAAACATTAACAGCACATGAATAAATGTAAAACAGGCACAGCCTGGAATAAGAAGGAGAAGTGGACATTGAGCAATTAACATCAAAAGAAGTTTGCATTAGCTAAAAATGTAGACCAGACGCTGCAGGTTACACAGTAGTTACAGCCTCCAGAAGTTGAAGCTTACAATAGAATAACACTCATCAACCCAATTAGATTGCGTTTTTTGGTAAATATAGAGTTTGACTACAAAATTGCTCTGCAAACCTATGCGTGGAGGAGTCATAACTGACCACCAACTCCATTTACAATTAGACATGGGCTTCTGATACAGTTTGATTGCTTTTAATGAACAAAATGGCTCTTTCTGTACTCTGGTGTACTCCTTGAATAGGTGGAATGTTTCATGAATAAATGTCCATAAATGCCGAATGAATTCAATTGCTGAAGGCAGTACTTTCTCGTCCTTGACCATGTTGTTCTTTGAATGTATTTGCTAAGGATTAAATGTGTAGATTGTTGGATCTTTTCCTCCTTCTTCGCGCGCACAAACAGGTCGAAAACACTGAAAACTGCCTGAAAATGGACGATGGCCTAGGAATGAATATTGACCGTTGGATAACAAATGGACAACAAAGATCAAAAGCAGGAGGAATCGGGAGTCGGATGATGGAATAAACGAGGGCTGTCAGATCATGTAACCGGACGGTGGATATCATTTGACTGTGGATATCGGGATAGGCAGATGAAGAAATGAGGGTCGTCAGATCTGGACGCGACAGATCCGACGGTGATCGGGAGCGAAAGGAGCAAGCGCGTTAACGGCCGGGGGATAGGCGGGATGGACGGTAAAAGGTTTTCCCCACACCACTTTTAGGCTATGGCAGTATTCGTACAGGGCGGGTGCGATGCAATGATATGACGACGTGTGGCAGGTGCGAAACCGCTTCCCCGCTGGCTATCGATCGGGCATGTTCGCGGAGCGGGGAAAGCATATGGCATTGGATCAACAGGCGGAGGATCGGACAGACAGGTTTTAACGCACATGTTTCAGGGTGATGTGACAGGTACGGGCCCGCCAGACTATGATTTTTATTATATGTGCACGGTTAAATGGATTAAAACTTTAGCACCCGAGAACAAATGCAATATGGGTTATATGGGTTATAAACGGATTATGAGGGTTTTATTATAATTATAAAGGTTTATGCGGGGCTTTTAAAGGTTTTAAACAAAAAGAAGGCCGGGAGGTCGAAAAGAGTTTATGAGGGGTTTTGAGCCAAAACAAAGATAAAGGGATTTAGAGGGAAATAAGGGAAAATGAAAGGGAAGGAGGAAATGGAGGTAGCGGGGAAAATAGGGAGAGACCATGATAACCATTATAAACCATCTCTGAGCTAGCAACCAAAGACCAGACCAATTCCTTCTCCTGGAAAAATCAGCAGCATGTAGCAGAGCTAACAAGGCTGAACCAATGCACCGATTGCAACAGAGGTAAAATTTTGCTTTAGCAAGATGTTACCATGAGGTGCATGCACACCATCACAGATGACCAAGCCTGGCATCAGCTCACCAGCTTCACCATCACAAGCATGTCAAAGAATTGGTCTCATCATAGTGGACCGAGTGTCAGTGATATCTTGCAAGGCTTGCTCATGTTGAGATTGCAACAAGATGATGGAGCTTAGTGAAAAGAGTCGCCTTCACTAAGTGGGCCCGCAGGCAAATTATGGCGCAAGTTCTATTTTTGATCACAGTGTGGATGATCACAGTGTGGGTGATCAAAGTGTGAGTGATCACAGTGTGGGTGATCAAAGTGTGAGTGATCACAGTGTGGGTGACTACAGTGTGAGTGATCACAGTGTGGGTGATCAAAGTCTATTTTTAGACTGGCTGTCAAAAATAGAAAAGTCAAATATTATTGTTTCATAATAATATTTGGACTATAAACTTGATCTTATTCTCTTGGACCACTTCAGTTTGAGCTACAGATGTGGCCCATGCAGCTGTCAGAAGGAAGTACACTTTTCTTATGAGTCAGTTGAGTTGTTGCATGCATGACTTCAGTTAGAACTCAATCAGTTGAGTTTGGTGGAGTTGATTGTGGAGTTGATGGAGTTGTGTTCAGTTTGACTTGGTTAAACTAGTTGTAGTTAGTCTAACTGCAAATAGACTAATGATGAGTTGTTAAACTAATTATTAACTCATAATACAACTATAGAATACATCAGTTAACTCAGTTTCATGTCAGTGCATGTTCAGTTCAGCAGGGACAGGTGTTAGAGAATCAGATTGCTATCAGTTGTGACTATAGTTGTGCATGATCATTTGCACAATCAGAGGGATTGAGTATGCCAATGAATTGGCCAATACCAAGAATTGTAGCCTGTGCTCACGTCCAACACAGTGTGAGTGATTATTTGCAGGTCAAATATGAGTTTGGTAAACCATTCTCATCAGTTCTTGAGCAGGTATTGAGTTGGAGAGGCAGGCAAGCATTGGAATAGATTTGGAGATTAGATCTTAGCTGTATTGTGTGTAACAGGTGGAGCTGGTACTGGATTGCTTGTGATAAGCATTGTACTTTGTAATGTTACATGGTCTCAATCATTAATATACAGATAGTGTGGGGTTTTAGCGAGATGCTTTCCCCGGGTTACATACTGTGTTAATGTGTGAATGCTCTTGATGTTTTATTGTTATTGATGCTGCTATATTGATGATCAACGTAGAGGAGCTTATGTATTGTGTATGTATTCCACAATAGTACATGATCAAGATAATCTCTTTTGAATATGTGTTAAATTATTCAAAATTTCTACATGGTATCAGAGCGAGCTAGATAATTGTAGAAAAAATTTCTACATGGTATCAGAGCTGTTGATCATCAGATCTACTATTCAGGAAGTGTTTACATTCTATTTCTTCAGGCAGAGTCTGTAATCGGGCTAGGTAGCCTCTTGATTCATCATTCCTTTGGAAGGTGAGATATCCGGTGAATGCCCATACAGTCAATCTTTGTACGAGAAATATTGTGTTCTCACGAATTTTAGATCGGAAGCGGTTGAGTTTGAGCTGGTGGAAATAGAATTTGCAGCAATGTTGTTGAAAATGTCTTTCAACGGATTACAAATGTTATTCCAAAGCAAGAGCGACCTGGTGCTAAAGGATAAACTCAGAAAAATAAAGGTGAGAATGGATCTTCATCAAAGGTATATGATGAAGAGAATTGCGCTTTGGCTGCCAAAGCAAAGAAAGGGAAGAGCAAGAAAGCTTCTCAGTCTGGTGCGAAAGGCAAGAAGCAGGATATGTCCAAGGTGAAGTGTTTACACTGTCACCAGCATGGACACTATGCCACTAATTGTCCGCAGAAGAAGAAGAACAAGCAGGGTGCTGGATCTTCAGTAGGAGAGGCTCTAGCCTTACAGTTTGAGCTTGATTTTTCATTGATCGCATGCTTGGTTTCAAGTGTGATGGGATCAGTGTGGTTCTTGGACAGTGGTGTGTCTTTTCACATGACGGGAGATAGAGATTTGTTCTCTGATCTGGAGGACAAAGATCTTGGAGTGCACATCGAGATGGGCGATGATGGTAGATACAGTGCGACCGGTATCGGTACCATTTCCTTTGAGAGGGAGTCTGGTAAAACCTTCGTATTGAAGGAAGTCATGCATGTTCCAGGATTGAAGAAGAATCTCATCTCAGTGGCGATGTTAGAAGACAAGGGGTATGATGTTGTTTTCAGCGAGGGAAAGGCTTTCCTACCCAGCAAGACAACTGGTGAGACCCGGAAGATAGGGGTTCGAGTGAGGAACCTTTATCAGTTGCATGTAGATGGATGCGCAGCAATGGCAGGCAAGGCAGAAGGATTGGTGAGCCAGGATGATGGCGAGTTGTGGCACAGGAGATTGGGTCACCTTCACCATGGAGCCTTGAAGATACTGCAGCAGATCACTACAAGGCTTCCTAAAGGCACACTTGCGCAGTCAAATCAGTGCAAGGGGTGTACTTTGGGGAAGTTTGTGAAAGCCACCTTTCACGAGAAGGATAGTCCCACCATGACGATCCTTGAGAGAATTCACACAGACGTGTGTGGACCTTTCTCAGTTGCTTCGACAGCAAAACATAGGCATTATGTGATTTTTGTTGATGATTTCTCTCGTAAGTGCTGGATCTTCTTCATGCAGAAGAAGAGCGAGACATATTCAAAGTTCTGTGAATTCAAAGCACTGGTCGAGAAGGAGTCGGGGAAGAAGGTGAAGGCTCTTAGGAGCGATAATGGTGGTGAATACATCTCGGACGAGTTCAAGGATTTCTGCAAGGTAGAAGGGATTCGTAGAGAGCTCATAGCTCCCCATAACCCACATCAGAACGGGGTAGCTGAGCGGAAGAACAGAACGATTGTGGGTGTTGCACGGGCAATGTTGCATGATCAGGGCCTACCCCTTCACTTGTGGGCGGAAGCATGCAATACAACAGTTTATGTGTAGAACCGTTGTCCTCATAGGATACTTGGCATGAGTACACCTGAGTAGACTTATTCTAGTAAGAAGCCTGATCTTTCTCATTTGAGGATTTTTGGTGCTAACGTTTACATGCATGTGACAAAGGATGCCAAGAAGAAGTTGGAGCTGACCGCAGAGGTTGGGATATTTGTGGGGTACACTGATACGCCCCACAACTATCGTGTGTATTTGCCAGACAGTGGTAAAACTGTTGTGTGACGGGATATAAAATTTCAGGAGGAGAAAGCCATGAAGTGTTCGCTTGAGAGGGACCTACACTTGCATGCAGATGAGGAGCTATTAGTTCCTAAGGATGAGCTTCAGGACGTGGATCAGCCACAGGACGAGGTTCATGGAGTGGAAGAGACCACTCATGCAGCGCCAACCATCAGAGGGCGAAAGCGCTTGACAGAAGCCGAGCGACTGGCTCAAGATGCAGAGAAAGTTGTAGGACCACCTACAGCCCAACGCAGGCAGAGACAGTCACCTGATCGGTACATTGGATACATGGCTCTGATGAGCAAGTGTGTTGTGACTGAGCCATCCTCTTTCGAGGAAGCTGTGGAGGATCCCACATGGGTAGATGCCATGGTGGAAGAGTATGATTCTATTGTCAGAAACAGTGCATGGGAGATTGTTCCTAGACCGGAAGGGAAATCAGTGGTGGGTTCGAGATGGAACTACAAGGTCAAGCAGGCAGCTGACGAGAGTGTGGAGAAGTACAAGGCAAGATTTGTTTCCCGAGGCTTTTCACAGATAGAGGGGATCGATTATGAGGAGACCTTTGCACCTGTCGCAAGGTATTCTTCCATACGGACGATTCTTGCTCTCTCAGCGTAGATGGGATGGCACATTCATCAGATGGATGTGAAGACTGTGTTCCTCAATGGAGTCATTGAGGAGGAGGTGTACATTGAGCAACCCGAAGGCTTTGAGGTCTTCAGCAGCGAGTCGCATGTGTGCAGGCTCAAGAGAGCGTTGTATGGGTTGAAGCAAGCACCACGTGCTTGGTACACACGGATAGACAGCTATTTCACAGGACTTGGATTCTCCAAGAGCGAAGCGGATCCTAACCTATACCAGATTGTGGTGGAGGGTAAGTTGCTTATCATTGTACTGTATGTTGATGATTTGATTCTAACGGGTGATGAGCTGTTGATACTGTCATGCAAGAAGGATCTTGCTACAGAGTTTGAGATGAAGGACTTAGGCCTCCTTCACTATTTCCTAGGATTGGAAATATGGCAGCGCAGTGGTGGACTGTTTGTTTCTCAGGGCAAGTATGCTCGGGAGATACTGGAGAAGTTCAACATGCATGGCTGCAAGCCTGTTGATACTCCTCTTCCTGGAGGTTGGAGGAAGGAGGATGGCACTTCGGGAGAAGAAGTGGATGCCACTGTTTATCAACAGTTGGTGGGGTCGCTGATGTATTTGGTCAATACACGACTTGATATATGCTATGCAATTAACCAGCGTTCACAAGCTATGGTTAAGCCTACCAAGCTCTTCTGTAAGGCGGGCAAGCATGTATTGCGCTACTTGAGAGGCACATCGGGATATGGTTTATGGTACAAACAGGAGGATGAGGTGAAGCTATGTGGCTTCACGGATGCAGATTGGACAGGGAGCCCAACGGACAGAAAGAGCACATTAGGAGGGGTCTTCAGTATTGGATCGACAGCAGTTTCTTGGTACAGCAGGAAGCAGAGATCCGTGGCACTCAATTCAGCGGAGGCCGAGTATATGGCAGCAAGTTTGGTTGCATGCGAGGCTATATGGATGAGGAAGATCCTGGTTGGTTTGTTCGGTTCTCATTTGGATCCTACTGTGATTTACTGTGATAACCAGAGTTGCATTAAACTCTCAGCTAATCCTGTATTTCATGATAGATCTAAGCATATTGACATCAGGTACCATCATATCAGAGATTGTGTGCAGCGGAGGATCATGTTGCTTTCATACATTCCAACGGAGGATCAAGATGCTGATATTCTGATGAAGGCTCTCACCAGGAGAAAATTCGAGTACCACCGAGGCAGGATAGGGGTTGCTGATAATCCATATCTTGTCGAGAGGGAGTGTTGAGATTGCAACAAGATGATGGAGCTTAGTGAAAAGAGTCGCCTTCACTAAGTGGGCCCGCAGGCAAATTATGGCGCAAGTTCTATTTTTGATCACAGTGTGGATGATCACAGTGTGGGTGATCAAAGTGTGAGTGATCACAGTGTGGGTGACTACAGTGTGAGTGATCACAGTGTGGGTGATCAAAGTCTATTTTTAGACTGGCTGTCAAAAATAGAAAAGTCAAATATTATTGTCTCATAATAATATTTGGACTATAAACTTGATCTTATTCTCTTGGACCACTTCAATTTGAGCTACAGATGTGGCCCATGCAGCTGTCAGAAAGAAGTACACTTTTCTTATGAGTCAGTTGAGTTGTTGCATGCATGACTTCAGTTAGAACTCAATCAGTTGAGTTTGGTGGAGTTGATTGTGGAGTTGATGGAGTTGTGTTCAGTTTGACTTGGTTAAACTAGTTGTAGTTAGTCTAACTGCAAATAGACTAATGATGAGTTGTTAAACTAATTATTAACTCATAATACAACTATAGAATACATCATTTAACTCAGTTGCATGTCAGTGCATGTTCAGTTCAGCAGGGACAGGTGTTAGAGAATCAGATTGCTATTAGTTGTGACTATAGTTGTGCATGATGATTTGCACAATCAGAGGGATTGAGTATGCCAATGAATTGGCCAATACCAAGAATTGTAGCCTGTGCTCACGTCCAACACAGTGTGAGTGATTATTTGCAGGTCAAATATGAGTTTGGTAAACCATTCTCATCAGTTCTTGAGCAGGTATTGAGCTGGAGAGGCAAGCAAGTAGTGGAATAGATTTGGAGATCAGATCTTAGCTGTATTGTGTGTAACAGGTGGAGCTGGTACTGGATTGCTTGTGATAAGCATTGTACTTTGTAATGTTACATGGTCTCAATCATTAATATACAGATAGTGTGGGGTTTTTAGCGAGATGCTTTCCCCGGGTTACATACTGTGTTAATGTGTGAATGCTCTTGATGTTTAATTGTTATTGATGCTGCTATATTGATGATCAACGTAGAGGAGCTTATGTATTGTGTATGTATTCCGCAATAGTACATGATCAGGATAATCTCTGTTGAATATGTGTTAAATTATTCAAAATTTCTACAGCTCAAGCCATGTTGTCTCACATGAGTACGTGTATATTATAATGTTGAGTCATGTCAAGTGTAAGTCAAGTGTCAATAGTTGGATGTAACAGTCATAGGGTAGGTGAAGAGTCATGAGGGTAGTTGAACTGTCACAAAGGGGAATGTCAAGGGTCACCCCACCCTTTGCTATAAATAGTCCCTCCTAACTCACTGTATAGGCTTTTGGTCAGCTAAGCTTCTACTAAGACTATCTTGAAGAATACTTGGATAGTATTGTAATGCGCCATGGCTTCTCCACTGCACGGAGCTAGTACATCTCTTTGGAGGAGAAGGCGGATGTGGTTGTAATGTTCCACTATTGGGGCTAGCAGGTTTACAAGGTGTATTGTATGATTGTGACTTACACTTCTTTAATAATAAGAGCCAACACATTTTCATGCATATGTTGTTATTGTAGTTGAACTATTCCGGATTCCTTAATGATATATGTTGTATAACTTACGTACTTGTATATGAACTTATTTGTATGCAATTATATGAATCATGTTGTTAATGTGTTTCATATGTTGTTAATGTTGTCACCGTCCGTGTTGACTACTCTGCCAGACATCAGACAGACCTTTCTCATGAACCTTGCTATATCAATCGTCACACTCGTCTCTGACTAGTCCGTGAGTGTTGTTTGTGTTATCTTACCTTGTATGTTGTGACTGCCGCATCCGAGTGGACAGCTCTGTTGGAAGATGTGCATGTCCTTTGTGTGGTGTGTTCCTAGCCGAGTTGGGGCTAATCCCTTTCAACCTGGAACTCACTTTCACCTTCCTCTCCCTTCGAGTCTTGGAACCTCTCGTACACATTCCTTGACTCTCTGCATCAGTCACACCCTTCCAACTAACAGAGTTATCTTACTTGCCTCTGTGCGAAATTGTGGCCAAGGCATTACATTATGACCCATTACTTGGACTCCTACACCAAATGGTCTGAGGTCTAATTGGGACCTCTTACCGGGGAGATCCCCTTGAAATTTTGGCGGGTCCAACACCGTCAACAAAAGACAACATGGAATAAGGATTTGGGAAAGAGCAATTTCAAGATCAAAGACTTAAAACCAGACTCAACAAGGTCGGATTGTTATCTGCCCTCCTTCTAGTGCCAAAATATGTTGAAGGTGCTAGATGTTCCACCAATAGTAGGGTTGGATCTCCCAGATGTGAGGTCCAACTGGGACTTCACATTGGGGAGATCCTATACTATTGTCAGAACATCCAACATTGTCAAAACATCCTTAAATTTTTCCTTGAAGAGAAAGAAGAGAGAATGGGAGGCCACTCTTTAGACCAAAGAGACAAAGAGACCAATTTTAATTCCTTATATTGCATTACGTTCCTTGAGTACAAATAAATAACACTCTCTTGATAGAGAAATAATGTGCACAAGGTTGGGGTTCCTTGTGCACGCACAAAGAGAAAAAAAGCAAGGTCATCCTAGTTATAATTAATTAGCTTAAAATTGGAGTTATGTAGTTAAAAATAGAATTAGAGTCAAATAATAGAGTGACTAAGGATAGGATGAGTGAAAAATAAGTGAGAACTAACGAAAGAAATCACACATCCAACTTCTAACTCTAGAAATACATATAAATTATGTAAGTATGGCTGGGGATGACCAGATCCCCTTTCATATCACGTCCAAAAACTCCCTTCTCATCCAACTAGTCTTCTCTCTTTGTAAAACATCATTGTGTACCTTCTGATGCAACGCTATGTTCACCTCTGCTTCATGCCCATTTCTTGTATCTATGTCTCAGTGTTCGTCCTCTCGAAACTAACATAATCATTGGAACAAATATTGGTTCCTAATTCATCTAATTTCAAGATGATGTACAGTTTCCTGAGCGTGATCCATGTCCTCGGAATCCTTGTTTCCCTGGAGCCTTCCTTAATTACCCTGTTCAATTTATCTTGTATCCAAACCATTCATGTGCACCAATTGGCAATTGTGCTATCCCTCCGAAGCTAGGGATTATCCTCAACATTCTCCTTTGATTATAAATTATCTACATTCACAACACTGCCTCCTAACCCTCTAGTTACAATAATCTCAACATTACAGACTCTTAATTTAATGTTAAAAACCCCATTAATTATAATGACATGCACAAGGAGATAATTCACAAATAAAGACAATAGAATATTATTTATCCAAACAAAAATTCAACAACATCTCAATTTCTGATAAAATATATTTACATAGATTATCAGAGGCCCTTTTGGATTGATAGATACAAATTGGCACATTTAAGCTATAAGACACTTCTTGGCTCTAAAGCACACACCCTATTGTCCTCTATTCTTTGTGTGATTCATTTTATATTCAGTATTTACAATTTAAAATGACCTTGCACTGATTTAGTTCAAATCCATGAATATCTCACTAAAACCACTAAGTTAGGATTCATAGATCCTTAAATCTCTTTATGAGATCCAACAATTCCTCAATCCTCTCTAACTCTCAAATATTCCCGAGATTTAAAATATAATTATAACTTTCATGCCTACATAAAAATTCTTCTAGAAAGCCTTATAATCTTAGGAAAATACATTAAATAAAATAATTAAATTCATTTTAGGGAACCAACTCTCTTGGTAAAAGATTTTCGATCTTCTTATCAAATGGTGGTGTAAGGTTTAGAGCCCATGCTCCTACATCAAACTCCCAAGGCTGAAATAAGTCATTGTCTCCTAACCATGTGCATCCAATGTTGATGAAAATTGCCTCCTAGATCCCATATTTTATTTTGTAATTGGTCCTTGATATTATTCTGTTGCTGCTAATTTGTTGCCTTGGTGTTGGCTTATGGGGGCCTGACCCAGGTTCGGAGTTATTTAGCCAAACAAATCCCTACACTACTAGCCCTTTCGGCATCAGCCCGCGGAGCACGGACTGAAGTCTCACCCGAAGCAGTATGGGGGGATGCTGGAACCAAGTTTCCGCACCCTTGAGATGTCTGAGATGTCGATTTAGTCCAACTAGATTTGTCTTCACGCAGGTCGTTTCGCGCACTGTCCCAACCTTCAATACCTTTGCGATTTGTTATAATCGTCTTTTGCGTAGCCCTAACTAGGGGCTGAGATGCTTTTGCGTTGCTAGGGCAGCGAACTGCACTATTTCCCCAAACTACATCGTGTATCTTACTTATCTTCTTAACAGATCTTAGTTAACTTCGTGTAAACAGATATTCTATCTTGCATTCACTTAATCAATACAATTATACACATTCACGCATCATATAAGTATTAGAAGTTAATTTCATACCCAAGATAACAGATGCATAAAACAAGATATAAATACATAGAAATGATAGGAAACTTCTCTTTATTAATACTTCCAACCGTTACAGTATCGACTCACCCTGCATACTTAGCTGCAGGGGTCCGCGCACTCAGTTGCGGACTACTAGGCCTCTGCGCACTCAACTGTAGAGCCTTCTCCTACTCTACGACCCAAAAACTAGACTTTACTCCACAGATCTATCTCGCATACATCATATATTCATCTTTTCTTTTTCAATTCCTCTCTTAACTACTTAGAGCCTTGCTCTATTTCTATAATCCCATGGTCCACGGACCATGGGTAGATCTCTACAGCTGAAATTACAATAACAAAACTAAGGGCAGACAATCCTATGACTCTTTTACAAACTACACGCTCCACGCCCACAAAATGCAGAGTCTTTACATCAGAATTACAATATTTGACCAAAATCTGGGTTGTAAGCCCCAAAACTTCCCTTGGGGGATCCCACGCCCAACAAGCCCCCAACACAAACATCATGACTCACCCTCGAGTCACTCTATTAGTGCTTAGATATTTGTGCGAAGACCTCCCAACTCTAACTGGATCGCTGCAATCTCGACAGCGCACTGAGCGGCCGCCTGTTGTACTTCCTCGACACGTTGTTCAGTGACCACTGTGGCTGAACTGCTATCCTGGATCCTTTCATGTGTTGCTTGCAGCTACGTGAGATCTGCTTCAATGGAGGTTGTAATGGTGTATGCCTCATCAATCCATGGCTGTAATCGTGCCTTCAAAACTGCTTCCTTATTCCGAGCAGAATCCACCTGCTCCTTGAGCGCTTTAGCCTGCTGCATCCTCGTGAGCCTTTGTGTAATGGAAACCATCTACGTGGTCCATTTTACTTTGTCGTATCTCTGTTGCAGCTTGTGTACCTCTGTCTTTAGGCGATGTATGTTCAAGTCCTCCTACAGGGTGCTGAGAACCTCGAACAACTGCTCGAACAACTTTGTGCAGTCTGTCACTGCAGTGTTGACCACTACCATTGTTGTGGTAATCGCGGTGGCATGTTGTTCCTTAACCTCCGACGGAGTTGAAGGTTGTGCCTTCAACTGCAGTTCTGCTATCTAAAGGTTCAACTCCAGCTGAACCCTGGCCATTTCCTCTTTTGCCTTGTGCACCCCTACTGCTAACTTTCGGACGCGCGCCTCCACTAGTTCTTCTGCTTGGATGGCCAACTCCGGGACCATCTAGCAGGCTTCCTCTACCACCTGCACTATTTTTCTGTTCTGCGCCACTACCTCATCACGCTGCAGGCTCAACTGTTCAATGTTGATGCGCTGCTCGCTCATTACCTAGAGTGCGTGACCCTCCCTAGCTCGTAGTTCTGTAGTAACTCCATCCTGCAAAATATAGAGTGTCTCCCGAGGGAGCGCAGCTACGTTTAATCTGATTCCCTTCAACCCGCTGACCATAGGCCTGTCAGCCTCATTTTCTGTAACAAGTGCTCCATCTGGCAGCACTATGGTGTTGGTCATCCGGGCATGCAACATTTCCTCGGCCACGGATGTGCCTACTGTGAGGCTGGTTGACACAGTGCTAGCCTATGGAGTGTGCACTTGCAACTCCTGTATCTGTGCCCAGAGAGCCCCCAACACCATCTGGTGTTCCTCCTCGAACTGTTGGAGGGCCTCCGTGGTGACATCCCTCACCGTCTCGCTAATGTCATGTAGATCCCCCTCAGTGAGGGTGATCAGGTCAAACAATGTCTTTGAAGCCTTCGACTTATTTTGCGGCCCTACCTGCTCTCTTGGGTGCAGATGTTTTAGCTGAGTAGATGCTGTCTACAGGTTCGCACCACCTTTCTCTATATCGGTCTCTGGCTCAGGCGAAGGTGACTTTTGTCCTTCGCTCTCTTCTTCTGTTGCCTTCTGCTACTCTTCTACCAACTTCACAGCATCACATGCCACTTGGGCCTTAGTTGTTGCTACTTTGTTTCTGCGCTTTTCTGCCAACTGCGCCATCCGCAGTTTCGCCTCTTCCATTTTCCGCTGCACGGTGGACTTCTCTGCTTCCACTGCGGAGCTGGCTAGGGTGTGCCACTCCAGTGGCCACGACTCAAGGACCACAAAGAGGACATCATCTGTCGCCAAATAGGGTAACTCACGCCACGTCTTCGCGGGGTCCTTCCACGCCTTGATGTAGACATGGTGAAAATTTTCCTTGAACTCCGTGAAGCTCTGCAAACTGTTGTAGACCGTGGGCGATAATCGCAACTTGCGATTAATCCCCATTCTGATGTTCATCTCCATGAACACCTAGAATATTTTGTTGTCCCTTATCCTTTGTGCATCCCTGGTTTCCTAGAGCAAAGCGTACTTCGCTGCCTCCGGAAGGTCTTGCACGATCGTCGAGAACTTGCTATCTTCAAGAAATTCCCAGGCAACCAGTACTATTGACAACAGAAGCCACGCATAGTGAAAAGTTTTTCCCTGCTCCTGTGCCTCGCGGCAATTCTCAAGGAACTCTCCACATAAATAGTTTGTCCAGTTGAACTAGACCCCTTCTACGCATTGCGCTGCTAGTGCAACCACCAGCGCGGGCACCTCATCCACGCGGCACTTTCGCATAACCTTCCCTACTAATATCTGTGTTGCTCCTCCCCTTTGCAAGGGAGCTGGGTAATTCTATGAATCAAATGGTCTGTGATGGGGATGGGCTCCTCCAGCCACAAGCACCCATCATGTACCAGGCAGAGCAGTTGCCTGATGAAAAAAATGGTCACTGGGGTGCGATGGTAATGTGGCAACCAGAGTAGTTTTAGCAACCCTGCTTTCTCAAATCATCTCAGCCATTTACATAGCTCCAATTCTATGATTCCGTCCGACGCATCTTTCTTCTGGCACATGAGTTGTGCGGTCGCGAGATGCAGGAACTTCTCGTGGTCCGCGAGATCCCAATCCTCAAACTTCAACATAGGAACTCGTCCCAAGTGCGCTCCTTCAAAAATAATGTCATCAGGGAGTAGTGGAGTCTGCAAAGAGCTCTTGCTCTCATCTATATATTTGGGCACCTTTTCTTTACCCTTTCGCAAAGGAACATATGCGGGAAGCCTGGTAAGAGGGTCTACACCCTAGGTTTCAACCTCCATTTCTACATCCTCCTCCTCTACCAGGATTTCTTCAAATTCTTCCTCCTCATCGGCCTCCAAATTGATAGCCTTCCCCTTTTCTTCCATGGTAAGCTTAGTTCTTAACGGATTCCTAGGTGATACGCGCACCGGTACCATGGCCTGCTTGTCTTTCTTGGTCTTGACGTGCGCGGCGATTTAGGGATTTCTGTGACTATATCGGTACTTTCTGGGGCTTCCACTTTCGTAATGGCCTGCACGGCTTCTTCGGAGGTCATTACTCAGGTATCCATGGCTTCTTCAGGTGCTGCCATAGTGCGATTCCACAATTCTCTCAACATCTCAGGTAATTGCTCAAGCAATGAATTTGCCTTCAAAAGATCGAACAAGTCTGGGTTCATGAATGTTTGGGCGCACAACAACTCAGTTCTCAAATTGCCAAGTGTTGTTTGTTGGACAACCCTTTGTAATTTATAGTGCCTTTTGAATTTGAATTCAACCGTTCCCCCCACATTTGGTCCATTAATGCTCGATTGGCGACAGATTTTCAAGAATCTAGCCCATAAAGTTTGCCTTAAATGCCTGTCGCCCGCTCCATTTGGTCTCAAACCAAGCATCACATCGTGAATAGTGACTATAACAGTCACTTTCCAGCTGACCCGCGGCAGTGCAGCTACACTTGCACTGTAGCAGACCCTGTGACACTTCGCTACTACGTGAAGTCCCCGGGCATAGTAGTTTATAGTCCCACACCTCCTTTCAGCTGCTTGGAGCGCTAAGACTGTGCTTTTGTCGATTAGTCAGATGGTCGAGCCCCCTATGTATGTCTTCAAATGACTACCATTGACTTTTCTTGGGAAGAGTTCTCCATTTAACTTTACCAACTGCATTGCGCCACCATCTATGATCTCCTTAATAACATATGGTCCCAGCCAATGCATTCTAAGCTTCCCTGGGAATTTATCGAACTTACTATCATACAACAACACCAAATTGTTCACCTTGAAGGTGCGCAACTTAATATGTTGATCATGCCAAGCCTTTTCACGCTGCTTTTGGACTTGCTGGTGAAATCCAGCCAAAAATCATTCTTCCTCGAGCTCCTCCAACTGCGCGAGCCTCTCCTTGAGGGCTCCACGATCCGTCATACCTGTGAGCACTGCTATGCACAGACTAGGCATGATGTATTCCATAGGCATTACGGCTTCCACTCCATAGACAAGCCTAAAAGGTGTTTGTCCCGTCAGTTTCTTGCATGTCGTCCTATAAGCCCATAATACTGCAGGTACGCGCAGGTCCCAATCACTCCATTGTGCATTGCATACTTTGTTCAGCGCGTTGCATACCTTGGTGAATACTTTTGCGCGTAGAATCTTTTGCACGATTTCTCTTCCTGCATAATGTCTTCCCAACATTAAGAGCCATCTGCAAGCTCTCCCCCCCCCCAACACATGCTTATTGACCATGTATTTCAACATGGAGTACATGTGCATCCGCACAGGTTGGGGCTCTTTTCCATAGGCCTGCATCCTCCTGGCTAGATGCGTGCGTGGATCATCCCGTCCATTGTACTTGTCTGTCAAGCACACCATAGGCTTCCCAAATCATGTGCGCATCATTCCCCTACATTCGCGCCAGTTTTCAAAGCTTCCTTTGTGCATACCCCACCATCTTGCGGGTGTAGCGCACAGTACCCAGTCCAAGGCCTAGAATCGTTGCTTTTCCAGTACTTCTCTTTCAAATTTATCCAAGAAGGTATCTACCTCACTTAAGCCATCATAAGTAGGCAAGTCTCTTACTTCTGTCGATACGTAGCACAGCGACCTTGTCATCATATTACAATTCAGTGTAGTTACCTCATGTAATCGATTCTGCCATCGCTCTGTTCCTCATCCAAATCTGAAGTACAGGAGCTTTCACGCTCCCATGCAATCCGCCCATCTGCGGTGGGATTCACCCAGTCCTGGTTTCGCGCTATTATCTTATAGATGCAGTCCAAATCATCATCACTTTCATAGTCGCGCACCAAATCCGTATAGCGTGATCCTTCGGCAGGGTCTAGGGGTACAATTACACGTAGTGACTTCTTTTCAAAAATCATTTTTCTCTTTTTCAGATTGATCACCTAGTTCATGTCAGTGGCCCAATCAATTCCTAAGAGCGCGGGGTAGGGATTGCTATCATCAACAATCTCTATCACTTCAAAGTCTGCCAGTGCACTCACTCCCTCAATATCCATAGTTATTCCCTGCAATCACCCCATGGGTATTATTTTCTGCTGGTTTGCCATCCTTATCTGAATTGGAGATCACTGCAGCATAGGTCGCCCCATTCGCTCCCATGTCTGCTTCGGCAGAACATTTGCATCTCATCCTTCATCCAAAATTACTTGGTCCATCTCATATTCTCTGATCTGTGTTGTTAGTCTCATCTCTCTTCCCGTTCTTGCCTTATGCTTTCTGGTCTTCCAGACTACGCAAGGTTCTCCTGGTGCGGTCCCAGCACATCTAATAATGAGTTCCAGTAACCCTTTCACCGCGTTACTGTCGTGCAATAGATTTATACATGTTTCCAGGAATGTTGTGAGCATATATGGGTCCATCTCTGACTCCGGTTTATCTTTGCTTCCTGAAGTGGAGGCATCAGCGAAGCTCTTCTTAGCTTCCATGAAGGTTTCCCAAGTGCACTCCAAATCAAACTCTGCTTCTTTCATCAGAGCTTTGCGAACCCAAGTACTATCTTCTGGTTGTTTTCCTTTGTCATCTCTCATCGTGATTCCACTTCAAAGCACAATTTTCACATTCGGATCTTCCTCGCATGGCTCAGACCTCATCATCTGCAGGTTCTGAGTCGGGGGAGGTGGTAGCACTCCTTTGTCGTGTATCCTAGCTATCAATGTAGGACAATCTTTTGTCTCATGATCAAACAAGGTGCAATACAAACACGACGAGCACGTTGGATTCGTGCAATCGCGGGCATAATGTCCTAGCCCTCCGCAATTGTAGCATATCAACTGTTCATGACCTCTTCTAGGTCCTCCTCCGCCTCGGCCTCGTGCGTGCCCCTGAAATCCTGTTCACACCATTCCTTGATTTTGGTCAAGGGGCTGCGTTTTGGCCTAAACTCTGTAGGTGGGAGTTCTATCCATCATCAACTCGTAGCTTCTGCAAGTGTACTCATCATGTCCCATTGACCTACAAAAGTTGTAGAATAACTGTTGCGAATTTTGCATATACTTCTGTAACAAGTGACAATTGTCCGTGGCATGTTTTCCTGCTATTTGAAAAATCGTGCACCACAAAGCAGGTGTCACGCTAGGTCCTATTTTCACTTTTGGCCTTAAGGGCATCGGTCCTCCTCTTGCGAGGTAATTTGTGAAAAATGGGTAGTGGTCCTTGTCATGACCCTGACCCTTGCATTTTACGCACCATACCTCTTCGTGCTCTTCTGGTCGAGCTGTCCTTTACTGCTTCAGACTCTGCATCTCAAGGCATAAATTCTTTAGTTGCACGTGGATCTGCTGAACTCCTAAGTTAGGATCTTGCATCGGGGTCTCATGTAGCCTCATAGCAATCTCTAAGGCCTTCGCTTGAGTCGTTATCTTCTGCTGCAATAGCGCACTCCTTAAATGTGGCATTAGCGAAGTTACAAACCTAGCAACAGAACCATTTGTTGGCTTATGGGGGCCTGACCCAGGTTCAGAGTTATTTAGCCAAACAAATCCCTACACTACTGGCCCTTTTGGCATCAGCCCGTGGAGTGCAGACTGAAGTCTCACCCGAAGCAGTATGGGGGGATGCTGGAACCAAGTTTCTACACCCTTGAGATGTCTGAGATGTCAATTTAGTCCAACTAGATTTGTCTTCACACAGGTCGTTTCACACACTGTCCCAACCTTCAATACCTTCGCGATCTATTATAATCGTCTTTCACGTAGCCCTAACCAGGGGCTGAGATGCTTTCGTGCTACTAGGGCAGCGAACTGCACTATTTCCCCAAACTACACTGCATATCTTACTTATCTTCTTAACATATCTTAGTTAACTTCACGTAAATAGATATTCTATCTTGCATTCACTTAATCAATACAATTATACACATTCACGCATCATATAATTATTAGAAGTGAATTTCATACCCAAGATAACAGATGCATAAAACAAGAAATAAATACACAGAAATGATAGGAAACTTCTCTTTATTAATACTTCCAACTGTTACAGACTCAACTCGCCCTGCACACTCAGCTACAGGGGTCCGCGCACTCAGCTACAGACTACTAGGCCTCTGCGCACTTAGCTGCAGAGCCTTCTCCTACTCTACGACCCAAAAACTAGACTTTACTCCACAGATCTATCTCGCATACATCATATGTTCATCTTTTCCTTTTCAATTCCTCTCTTAACTACTTAGAGCCTCGCTCTATTTATACAATCCCATGGTCCGTAGACCATGGGTAGATCTCTACAGTCGACATTACAATAACAAAACTAAGGGTGGACAACCCTATGACTCTTTTACAAACTACGCGCTCCGCGCCCACAAAATGCGGAGTCTTTACATCGAAATTACAATCTTTGACCAAAATCTGGGCTCTAAGCCCCAAAACTTCCCTTGGGGGATCCCACGCCCAACACTTGGTTTCTCCTAGTCTCCATATTTTGTTTTGTAGCTTCCATTTAGCCTTGCTTATGCACCTTTCTTCAGTCATCTTCACTCCTTTTCTGGTTGTCCTCTTCTGCTTGTTGTACCTTCTTCCGTTGTCCTCCTCATCAATATCCACATCTATCTAACCACATCATCAAGCTTTGCCTTTTTCTGAACTTCAGCATTGTCCATGTCCTTAAGCTGCTGCATGACTCTTTCTTCTACTACAAGAGTTATCAGATTCTCTTCTTCCGACTCTTCTTTGCAAACCTGAATTTGCAATTCTTAGATTTTTATCCTCTTATCCAAGGAATCTAGCTCTCCATACAATTCAACATCGCTTTAAATTGTTTCCTCATCCTCCTCTATGAAGTCCCCATCTTCACTAAGCATGAGACCTTCATCCACATCTTCCTTGAGCACATCTTTCTAAAGTGATTTTTCATTTTCAATGGCTGCTCCCAATGTTGTTATTTCTTCTTCTATGCTTGCACCGCATGTCATTTCATCCTTTTCAAGCATCAAGGATGATTCTCCTTCAAATTCCTCTGGCATAACAACTTCCTATTCGACTTTGACCTCTTCAAATTCATTGAAAATATGCTAACACAACCTTTCTATCTCAATCATCTCCTCCAAAAGTCTCATCTCCTGCATAAACACATCAGCTAAGTGTTGATCATCACATACCAAACCTATAAACTTGCACAAGTTGTTAGTTTTAAAAATATAAGCCTCCTCCATCAAGACTTCAACTATCTCTTCTTCCTCTTGCAGACTGTCTATGAATACCTGTTCAAAGTCCCGGGCTTCCTTAGCACTAAAGAACACATTGTTGCTTCCAAAATCAGTTGCTCTTAGTTCATTCTTCAACTTGTGATACTCTCTCTTTCTCACCTTTGTATGCAAAAAAGGCCATCACCTTCTTTCTCTCCATCCATAATGTTGTTGTCTTCTTTTCTTCTCCCATTCTGCAAACTGTTGTATTAACTTATCAAAGAATTCCCTTAACTCTGTCATCACTTTCTTTCTTCCTTCCTCACTCATCATCTTCATCATGCCACTTTTTGTGGCATATTTTTATCTCTTATTATGACTCCTTTTTTAACTCTGTATATGATTGTCCATAGCCATTTTTATCCTCTCTTTGTGAACTTCTCTTGTTCACCTATGAGTTGTTAGAAGCCTTCCTCCCTGTCTCTGTAACATGCCCGTTGCTTGCTACCAAAGCCAAGCTCTCCTCTCGATTTTCTCTCTTCCTTTGGACAATTCTACTCACACCCACTACGGAACTGTTTGTGACAACTTCTACCCAACATCATTTGTTGGAAGTTGACCTCTTTCCTTTGGTTCCCTGCAATAGAACCCTTTCCTCTTCTTTTGGACTCAAATTCAAGTTGTTTGGTTTCTCCACACTTCCTCTGCTCACTTTTTCTCCTTTGAGAACTTTTTTATCTCCTCTCTTCAGCAATCTCCTTCGCTACTTCTGGGTTTTGTCACCATTTCATTTAAATTCTTTTTTCCTGCTACCTATCTGTCACAATTTCTTCCAAGATATCTACTACTCTACTTCTTCTAGTCATAGTTCCACTGCTATGATGGCTGCAATCTCCTTCTTCTGTCACAATCTTCATTGCATGATTATTACTTACCTACAACTCTTCTTCAAAATCAAAATAAATAATTAAAAATCTACATCAAATAACACTCCTTGGTTCACTCCGTTGAATCACTGCAAAAGTAATTTTACTTTGTGCTCTTTTACCCAATTTTTAAGACCACCTTTCCTAGAAGAACTTTCAATTTTTCTTTGTTGGTATGTAACTCTTCCAAAATCATCGACCTCTGGTACCTGCAATCAGTTATTTACTTTACAAGTAACTGAAACAAAAGATTATACACCTCTTCATGCAACTCCTCCTGAAATTTCCATTTACCTTTGCTTTTCCACACTTGCGCATCAAAATTTCTATCAATTTCCTCAATGCTTGTTGATCACACCTTCCTAGTTGTGTATTTTATATGTTCTTTATAAAAAACATTCTTCTTTTGAAAGGCTTCTTAAGTCAAGTCGGCTTTCTAGACTGTTTCAATATTCTAATCCATGATCATCAATCTTATGTTCACAAAATTAAAATAACCAAATACTACCTCCATCCACTGCAACCTCTGTCTCTATTCCATTGTTTCTCCTTCTCAAAAACCCTTAACTTTTCCTTCAATCTATTTTGTGGCCAGTATTCAATATTCTATGCATTTTAAGAAATAAAATACTTTACCTTGTTAGATTTTCTTTCAAATCTATGCCTTTTCATCTACTTATAATTGGTTCTGCGCTGCCACCATATATGGTTCATTGTATTCTTCAATCAAGCAATTCAAAAACTGCGCTCTAACACCAAATGATGCATGCAACACCTCATCATGCATATAGATCTTAGTTATTGGAAACAACCTACACATGTTCGTTCTTGTAAATCCCAACGTAGGAGGAAGTGGTTCCATCGTTCCCAATTTCACAACTTGCTTCTTCCTTTGCAATCAAATATGAAAGAAAACATCCTGCGATGATAAAAACTAGCTGAGACGATGAAATTTCATAGGCCAACCACTAATCCATGGATTTTAGAGAGAGTTATATCGATTAGATCATCATATGTGAAATTTTATCAACCTGAATGCAAATGGATGTCAATTTGTTGCGAGATTATCCAACTATCTAGATTGATGAGGTATCTCCATTGAAGGTTCACTGCCTTCCATACATAATTCACAATACACACACTATAACAATCCTCGTGAAAATTCCATGTAAATAAAGTTAATAAAGGCAAAATAAGAACCATGGTCATGGGACACTTATTCCAAGTTGAATGTTGGGAAAAACATCTTAGTGTGGGTGTTCATTTGGTTTATTATGGCAAAGGAAATGGCAAAGGCTTTGGAAAGGCATGAGGCATTAATTGACATTTTATTTATGAAAATAAAGGAAATTAGGAGAAAAGGTAGGTGAAAGGTCACATGTTGCATGTGAGGAGGAAAATGAAGGAAAATAATGGAAAATGAAGAAAATAGAGACCTCATTAATAAAAAGGCTTCTAAGGATCAGTTTGTAACCTTTTGTCAGTTCAATTTTGGAGCTCTCTCTTTATTTTGTCTCTCTCTCACTCTTGGATACTTAGAGTTTTCTTGGAGCACTTCAACTTTGGCTCAAGTAAAGAAAATAAGGAAAGAGGAAGCAAAGATCAAGGAAGGAAGAGCAGGATCAAGCAGCTACAACAAGATTACTTGCAAGTATCAATTTTCATGTGTGATTTCCTTGCTAGTTTTGGTATGCATGGCTATGAATGTGTGTTCTTGGTTCTATTATTGTCATTAGCATGGATTTTCCCATATGTGACAATGTTTTTTAACCTTACCTTTCCATTTTCAGATAGCCATGGTGTGATGGGGTTCTCATGTTTTTAGTTGAGCTAGATTGCCAGATGGATTCAAAACTGAGTGAGGTGGTCTCTAAAAGAAATAACACGTGGCCTGGTGATCCCTAAATTGAACTATGGATTGCGGTAAATCCTTGGCCTAGTGACCCTTGAACCTAACTATGGGTTGCGGTAAAGCCAAATTTTGTGTTACCTTGTTGGGCCTAGGAATCCTCAAGTAGTGAATGGCGGGATATATGGTAAAGCCTAGAAGTGGGTGCCCTTGATCAAGCTTAGGAATCCTTGGTTGATGAATGGTAGGATATATAGTAAATCTTGGAGGGTGGAGTCTTAATTAGGCCTAGGGATCCTCGAATTTTGTATGGCAGGATGTATGGTAAATCCTAGAGACTAGGAGAGAGGAAAAATCCTCGTGGTGTAGATGGAGAAATCTATGGCATCCATGCTTGTTTAAGGCCTAGTGATCCATTGGGGATTGTGGTAAAGCCTAGTTCTATTGATGAGGGTGAGGTGTTGTAGCTTCGAGAAGCCCTGGTTGATTTTGATTATGAGTCCCACATTCATGCTTGGAATATGGCACAGGGGTGATTGGCTGAAAGAAAGATTTGGTTTAGCCAATCTATGGTTGGGTGGTTTTTGGAAGTCCCATACCTAGTTGGCTTATGCATTCATTAATAAGAGTCCCTCTCATT
The DNA here is from genome assembly GCA_031772625.1 of Pinus tabuliformis. Taxonomy (NCBI): domain Eukaryota; kingdom Viridiplantae; phylum Streptophyta; class Pinopsida; order Pinales; family Pinaceae; genus Pinus; species Pinus tabuliformis. The sequence continues at coordinate 479,078,851 of CM062809.1, read as the reverse complement.
GATATTTCATGTGTAAATGTGTTGGTTTATATGTGGATTCTATGGTTGTTGTATCCTTGTTATTTTTGTTGTTTATATGCCGGTTATGAGTATTTTTTATGACAATGATGATGTAAGGCTCTCATCATGTTTTGATTTGTAAATGAATAATCAATGAATATATCACCCAATAGATGATAATTCAATTAATGTAATAATGCATTAATGATTCTTAGCGATTCTCAGGTAAGTATGACACCCCTATGCTCATATCTATTGTTATCACCTGTAGAATGCATATTTGTGACATGTTTGATGAAATGTTTGTCATGGCTAGTAGGGATCCAGTCAAGTCTTTATTCAAGTATTTGCATCAATATCATTTTTTAGATGTTATTTTTTATTTCTTGAAGTTTCATGGAGTTCTGGGCAGTGGCCTAAGTCCTGGACCTGAAAAAGTGGCACATAATCCAAGGTCGCAGGCTCAGAACTAGTTGAAAAAGACCCCAATTGCTTGGATGCCCTTGTTGTGAGAGTGACTAGAGGGTCCCAAATGCATGCATGCCCATGTCAGTAAAATGCTAATTTCCCTCAAGGGTTAGTCACCTGGAAAGGCTGGTTGGCTCTTGGAGGTTCTGTAGCATGTGTGAAAGATTAGTTTGGTTTTTTTTTTGCCAAGTCCACTTCCTTAACTGTACATGGGGAGTTGAATCAGATCATAGTAGCTTCTCATCACATGTTTACCCCAGAGGACCGATTAACTTGGGTAAAATGTGGGAGGAGGGTGTTACATAGTGGTAGCAGAGCATGGCTCGCCCCTTGGACTAGATGGGTGGTGGGTTGGTCATGCATTCATGTTGGTTTCATATTTGTTCTCTATGCTTATGGTCTATGTATTTGTTGTGTACACATGATGGTGGCCATGTTTTCAGTGGTGTCTCCATGTGAATTTGATGGTGTTGTTGTTGGATGTGTTTGTCATGAGTGTATGTCGGTCATGCATTGGTTGTGCATGTTTGTGCTTATATATTGATTATGCATACATTGACATGGTTTTAGTTGTCATGCATGGGGTCGTGAGGTGTGGTTTATATGGTCATGCATTGATGACTGGACTATGGTTAGGATGATATCTATATGTTGTTATCATTATGTTTATACATGTATTGTACTAATCTGGTTGAACTTACAGATGAGATATCATCCCTGAACTGTAGTGAGGTATGTTGATTATGTTTATATTTTTGGTTTAGCTGACATGGTATATTTGCAGGAAAGAGATCAAATATGACTAGAAAGATGGTAGACTACAATTCACGAGACTCTCCCTATGGATCAAATGAGAAGCATGGTGTTGGGCATTCTTCTGACTTAACAAACACATTGAGAAGCTTGAAGGAATAATTAAGGAGTTGCAAGGCAGAGAATGATAGAATCATCCAGGCACGTGAGAAACAAGTAGAAGTCAATGCAGTAATCCTTCAGAGTTTGTCAGAATTGTAGAGACGGGGACCACTTCAGATCAGCCATGGGCAGGAGGATAGGATTAATGGGGCATATGGAAGTAGGTCTCATGGTGGGCATAGGTCAGATATGGATGACACAATTAGAGATGGTGGGTTCTTAGATATTCGAGATAGGAGAGGTGATGGACATAGGTAATATTCTAGTTCTAGTTTTGATAGGCACTTTGATCATCATCCTTATCACCCTTAGAGGAGGAGTGACAGGGGATACTTTCTAGATGAGTGTAAGAAATCTAAGCCACCTACCTTTGATGGAGATTTGAAGAAGCCAAAAGATGCAGAGGCTTGGCTACTTGGGATGAAGAAGTTCTTTGAACTACATGAGTACACAGAGAATATGAAGGCCATAATAGTTATCTTTAGCCTCAAAGGGAAATCAAACATTTGGTGAGAATATGTGAAGTGGGCCAGAGACATCATAACTGAGGAATTGAGTTGGCATGAATTCAAGAGACTTTTTCACGAAGAAGTACTTGTCAGAAAGGTACTACAACAGTAAGGCTAAGGAGTTCTATGAACTTAAAATGGGATCGATGGTAGATGAGGAGTATATGAATAAGTTCCTAGAGCTATTGTGTTATGTACTGTATCTTAAAGATGAGAAAGCTAAAATTCAGAGATTTGGTGGTGGATTTCCATTAACATTTAGAGATCAAATTGAGTATGATGAGCCTCAGTCACTTGAGGAAGTTATTGGGAAACTGAAGCATTGTTATGAGCATTCAAATTATAAGAATGAATCTCAGGAAGGATGGACAGGGAAAGATAAATCTAAAGGTAAATGGCAACCAAAAAGAACAATACCTCAGAATGCAGAGGAGAAAGAAAATGTTGCACCATACAAGAAGTTCAACGTAACTAGACAGGGATGTGGGTCACAGTAGCAGAATAGAGGTGATGGTACAGGACGGTCGTAGTGTTGGACATGTGGTAAGGAACATATTAAGAGGTATTTTCCACATAATAAGGGTTTTAGGCCTCATATTTACAGTGCATAGGAGGCGCAGATAGTTGGGGATGTTGGACAGAGCATTCCACATATTTATGCAGTGTTGGATAGCAAGTAGGCAGAGCACCAGGAAATTGTTATCGAGATGGACGGTAAGTTTTGTGATCAAGTTGTTTCCATTTTGATTGAAACTAGATATAATTATAGTTATGTTAGTCCTTACCTAGTGGATAAGTGTGGTTTGAATTAAGAAGTGCATGAAAAAACTTGGTTAGTGCAGTTGGCTATAGGTACAAAGAAGAGAGTGTATCATTGGGTAAGAGCTTGTGCATTTGAGTTGAATGTATTGCATTTGAGATCATATAGTGTGCTCTTAGGTATGGATTGGTTGTATCTTCACAGGACTAAGGTGGGTTGTTATGACAAAGCCATTGAGTTCTTAGATGACAATGAAGAACAAAGAATCTTGCAAGGTAAGAAGAAGGCAACATCAGTTAGAATGGTGATAACTATGCACGCGAAGAATAGTCGCAAGAAAGGGTGTGTGTTATTTGTAGTGCATATTTCCAGTGATAAAGGTAAGGAAGTTGAGAATGCAAAGGTATTGAGTAGGTACCTTATCTTGCAACAATTTTAGGATGTGTTTCCGGTAGATATTTTAGAGTTTCTGCCTCACAGAGAAGTGGACTTTTCCATTGAGTTGGTACCAGGGGCAACACTAGCATCAAAGGCACCATATAGTATGAGAACTCTAGAGTTAGTAGAGACGAAGTTGCAGTTGAAGGAAATGCTTGACAAAGGATACATTAGGCCAAGTGTATCACCATGGGGTGCGCTAGTGTTTTTTGTGAAGAAGAAGGATGATACTCTTAGGTTATGCATCGATTACAAATAGTTGGACAAAGTGACCATCAAGAACATGTATCCATTTTCTAGGATTGATGACTTGTTTGATCAATTGAAGGGAGCAGCATCGAAGATTGATAAGAGATCCAAATATCATCTGGTACGCATCAAGGAAGAGGACATATACAAGACAACTTTTTGCACAAGGTACGTGAATTAGGAGTTTCTTGTAGTTCCATTTGGTTTGACTAATTCTCTAGCTACCTTTATGTACATGATGAATAGTGTATTGAGTACTTATCTGGACAAGTTTTTTATTATATTCATTGATGATAACTTGATATATTCTAAGAATGGGGAAGAGCATGTCAAGCATTTAGCAATAGTGTTGATATTGCTGAGAGAGCTTCAATTGTATGCCAAGCTTAGCAAATGCATTTTCTTTCAAACACAGGTACATTACTTGGGACATGTTGTCTCCAAGGAAGGCATAACAGTGGACCGAGAGAAGATAAGTGTTATCATTGAGTGGGAAGCTCTAAGAAATGTGGATGAGGTAATATCATTCATGGGGTTAGTAGGTTATTATATGAGGTTCATCTCAAACTTCTCTCGCATTGCATATCTAATTACGTCACCACAAAGGAAAGGTAAGGAATTTGAATTTACAGAGGAATGTGCAACAAGTTTTGAGAAATTGAAGCAGTTGTTAACGAATGCTCTAGTGTTAAAGATTGTAGATCCAGACAAAGAGTTTGTGGTGTGTATAGATTTTTGCAAGAGAGGAATTGGTGGGTCCTTATGTAAGAAGGATATGTAGTGTGTTACGAATCATGAAAACTGAATGAGCACGAGCAAAATTATCCAACACATGATCTTGAGTTGGAAGCGATCATCCATGCATTGAAGATGTGGAGACACTATCTTATTGGCAAGAGGTTTGTATTGATGAGTGATCACAGTGGATTGAGGTATCTATTTGACCAATTGAATCCGAATGCTAGGTAAGCTAGATGGTTTTCCATGATCAATGAGTTTGATTTTGAGATCAGGTACATCAAGGGTAAGGAGAAAAAAGTTGAAAATGCTCTTAGTAGGAGAGTACAGGTCAATCATATAGCAGCTATGAGTTCTTATGGGATAGACTTATAGGATCGGATCTTATAGGCAGGTCAGCAGGATGACAGGTACATGGAGCTTATGCACAGATTACAATAGGGTACAGGTGATCAGGATGTGGACTATCATCTCACAAAAGATGGTTTGATCATATTTAGGTAAAATATATATGTGCTAGACAATAGTGAGCTGAAGAAGACTATATTGAGATAATTTCATACATATTCGTATTCGGGTCACCGAGGATACCAAAATACATTGACAATAGTGAAGAAGTTTTATTATTGGCCGAATCTGAAGAAGGATGTGGCAAGGTTTGCAACTAGATGTTTGGAATATTAGCAGGTGAAAGCAGAATGTAAGCATTCAGATGGACTACTACAGCTGATTGTAATTCCAAAGTGGAAGTGGGAAGTCATTTCCATGGACTTCATCACAGGTTTGCCAAGGACATCTAAACAACATGATTCCATCATGGTTGTGGTGGACAGGTTAATGGAGGTAGCACACTTAATTCCAGTGAAGTCTACATATTCAGATAGTGATTTAGCACAGGTTTTCATCAGAGATGTCGTCATATTGCATGGTGTTCTGAAGAATATTATGTCAAACATGAATTCTAAGTTCACTTCCAAGTTTTGGACCGAGTTGTTTGCAGAATTGGGCAAACATTTGGCCTTCAGTACATCTTATCATCTATGGATAGATGGACATATAGAGAGGGTCAAAAAGATATTGGAGGACAATGTTTTGAGGATGTATGCTATGCATCAACAATGGAAGTGGGAAGAGTATCTTCCACTGATTGAGTTCGCTTACAACAATGGGTATTAAGAATCTTTGAGGATAAGTCTGTTTGAGGCTGTGTATGGGCGAAGTTGTAATACTCCCATCAATTGGAGTGATCCAGTGGACAAGGTGTTGATTGGACCTGATATGTTGGCAGAGATGGAACATGAAATGCAAGTAATAAAGAAGAATCTAAAGGTAGCACAAGACAAGCAAAAAATTTATGTAGATCATAACAGGTTGTTTAAGGAGTTTCAGGTTGGGGAACAGGTGTATTTTCCCATCAAGCTGAAGAAGAGATCCTCAAGGATTGGATCATGTGCCAAGCTAGCACCTCGGTTTTGCAGACCTTTCAAGATTCTTTAAAGGATTGGACTAGTGGCCTATCTACTTGCACTGCCTCCTACAGTGGAAGTCCATGATGTTTTCCATGTATCATTTCTTAAGGAGTATGTTAAAGATGTTGATCATGTGATTGAATGGTTTGTATTGTAGGTGGATCCAGATGGAGAATTCTAGCTGGAACCTTAGTGTATATTGCAGACAAATATGCTCATGCTCTAGAACTGAGCAATCGAGTAGGTTAAAGTGTAGTGGAAGCACTTTTGGCCCGATGAAGCTATATGGGATATGGCAGATCAGATGCGGGCTATGTATCCTTCTCTATTCACTAGTTGAGTGAAATTTTTTGGGATATGTTTGGTATGATGTTTTGGTATATGTACATATGTATATGGATGTAAATATTGCCATGAGTTGCATTATAAAGATCTAATAAGAGGTATGGGTGTCATGTCATTATGGTTGTTATGTTGTTATGTTGTTATGTTGTCATGTTGGTTGGCTTTTCAGCAGCATGCTCATTGTAAATACTGCATCGAGCTAAGTTATAAAGCTCCATGGGCAATATGTTTTTCTTTCAATAGTCTTGTTGGTTGTAGGTGTCATTGAACACTGAGGACGGTGTTCCCCCAAGGGGGAGGGTTCTGTAGCAACCTTGGTGAAAATTCCATGTAAATAAAGTTAATAAAGGAAAAATAATAACCACTGTCATGGGACACTTATTAGAAGCTGAATGTTGGGCAAAACATCCTAATGTGGGTGTTCATTTGGTTTATTATGGCTAAGGAAATTGGCAAATGAAATGGCAAATGATTTGGAAAGGCGTGAGGCATTAATTGGCATTTTATTTATGAAAATAAAGGAAATTAGGAGAAAAGGAAGGTGAAAGTTCACAGGTTGCATGTGAGGAGGAAAATGAAGAAAATAGAGGCCTTATTAATAAAAAGGATTTTGAAGACCAGTTTGTAACCTTTTGTCAATTCAGTTTTGGAGCTCTCTCTCCATTCTCTCCCTCTCACACTCTTGGACACTTAGAATTTTCTTAGAGCACTTCAGCTTTGGATGAAGGAAAGAAAAGAAGAAAAGAGGAAGCAAATATCAAGCAAGCAATAGTAGGATCAAGTAGCTACAATGAGATTACTTGCAGGTATCAATTTGCATGTGAGTTCTTGGTTCTCTTGTTGTCATTGGCATGGTTTTTTCTAGGTGTGACAATTTTTTTCAGCCTTACCTTGCTATTTCCGGATAGCCATGGTGTGATGGGGTTCTCATGTTTTTGGTTGAGCTGGATTATCAAATGGATTCGAACCTGAGTGAGGTGGTCTATGAAAGAAAGAACATATGGCCTAGGGATCCCTGAATTAAACTGTGGATTGCGGTAAAGACTTGGAATAGTGACCCCTGAACTGGACTGTGGCTTGCAGTAAAGTCAGATTTTGTGTTACCTCGATGGACCTGTGAATCCTTGACCGGTGAATGGCGAGATATATGGTAAATCCTAGAGGTGTGTGCCCTTGATCAGGCCTAGGAATCCTTGGTCGGTGAATGGAAAGATATACGGTAAATCCTGGAGGTTGGAGTATTGATTAGGCATAGCGATCATCGGCTGTTGTATGGAAGGATGTACAATAAATCCTAGAGATTAGGAGACAGGAAAATTCCTCACGGTGTAAGTGGAGAAATCTAGTGGTATCCATGCTTGTTTAGGGCCTATTGATCCAATGGGGATTGCGGTAAAGCTTGGTTCTATTGATGAGGGTGAGGTGGTGTAGCCTCGAGAAGCCTGGTTTATTTTTGTTATGAGTCCCACATTCATGCTTGGAATATGGCACGGGGGTGGTTAGCTGAAAGAAATATTTGGTTCAACCAATCTATGGCTGGGTGGTTCGTGGAAGTCCCATACCTGGTTGGCTTCTACATTCATTAATAAGAATCCCTTCTCCTTGATATTTCATGTGTAACTTTGTTGGTTTATATGTGGATTTTATGGTTATTGTATCCTTGTTATTTATGTTGTTTATATGTTGGATATTAGTATGTTTTATGATAGTGACAATGTATGACTCTCATCATGTTTTGATTTGTAAATCAATGATCAATGGATATATGACCTAATAGATGATAATGCAGCTAATGTGATAAGGCATCAATGCTTCTTAGCGATTCTCAAATAAGTATGAGACCCCTATGCTCAGATCTATTGTTATGACCTGTAGAATTGACATTTGTGATATGTTTGATGAAATGTTTGTCATGGATAGTAGGGGTTCAGTCAAGTATTTGTAAGTATTTGCATCAGTATCATTGTTTTGATGTTATTTTTTATTTATGTAAGTTTCATGGATTTCTGGGCAGTGGCCTGAGTCCTGGCCTTGAAAAAGTGGCACAAAATTTGAGGTCGCAGGCTTAGAACTAGCTGAAAAAAGACCCCAGTCGCTTGCATACCCTTGCTGTGAGAGTGACTAGAGGGTCCTATTCGCATGCATGCCCATGTCATGAGGGCGAGTGAGGCTCTAGTTCAGTAAAATGTTAAGTTTCCTTAGGGGTTGGTCACCTGGAAAGGTTGGTTGGCTCCTGGAGGCTCTGTAGCATGTGCGGAAGGTCTTTGGTTTTGTTTTTCTGGTTCCACTTCCTTAATTGTACATGGGGAGTTGAATCATATCATAGTACCCTCTCGTTACATGTTTACCTCAACGAACCGGTTAACTTGGGTAAATTTGGGAGGAGGGTGTTACACACACCAATTTCTTGCCAACATTCCTGAGCATCACGATCACTCCATGCATAATAGTTTTATGCTCGTAACCTCAAGAACTTGTCCATACTCTAGGTTGTGAAAATTTCAATACTTAATTGACCATAAACTGGGCATAAACAAATGCATCTGGAAATCTGTTCACACATAGGTCAATGAACATGATCTATTTTATGTTAGGATTCAATGTATTAAAATTAAATCAATTGTTCTTGCACTCAGTCTTCCATGAGCAACTTTTATTACTCAACACAATAGTGATATCTTCCATTTACAAGTCCTACAACATAAAACTACAATCATAGGTTTATGATCATGCACAATTCCCCACAAATTACATTTCTTGACTTACGCAAGTTTAATCCATAGTCACAAATCGCCTCACACACCAACATTCCTTTACTGATGCTTTTACAAGAATTTATGTTCACAAATATGTAAATTCCACGCACATGTTCTTCACACATAGAGTCTAACTTCCCTATGCAATCCTTTCCATAGGTCTGCGTTGCAGGTATCATATCACTGTTACAATTTCCTTTAAAAATACAAAAACAACCTTCCTCTTAGTCAAAATGCAAGCCTCTATGCATGCATCCTCACATAGATCACTCTATGCAGTGTTCTCATGAGCTTCAAAAATTTTTGTACTATGATACCATTCTGATGCAAGTCTAGCTATAGATGGCCAAATCCCCTTTCATATCACATCCAAATATCCCTTCTCATCCAACCGGTATTCTCTCTTCTTAAAACATCACCCTGTACCTTCTGATGAAATACTCTATTCACCTTTGCTTCATGCCCATTTCTCATATCTATGTCCCTCTGTTCCTCCTCTAGAAACTAACATAATCATTGGAACCAAGATTGGTTCCTAATTCATCTAATTTCAAGTTCATGTACAGTTTCCCGGGCGTGAACTGTGTCCCCAGAATCCTCGTTTCCCCAGAGCCTTCCTTAATCACCTTGTTTAGTTTCTCTTGTATCCAAACCATTCCTACACACAAATCTGTAATTGTGCTATCCCTATAGAGCTAGGGATTATCCTCGACATTATCCTTTGATTACGAATTATCTAAAGTCACAACGCTACCTCCTAACCCTCTAGTCACAACAATCTCAACATTACAGACTCTTAATTCAATGTTAAAAACCCCATTAATTCTGACGACATGCACAAGGAGACAATTCACAAATAGAGACAATAGAACCTGATTTATCCAAACAAAAACTCAACAACATCTCAATTTATTATCAAATATATTTACGTAGATTTCCAGAGGCCCTCTTGGCCTAATCTATACAAATTGGCACATTTAAGCTATAAGCCACTTCTTGGCTCTAAAGCACACACCCTATTGTCCTCTATTCTTTGTTTGATTCATTTTATATTCAGTATTTACAATTGAAAATGACCTTGAATTGATTTAGTTCAAATCCATGAATATCTCACTAAAACCACTAAGTTAGGATTCATAGATCCTTAAATCTCTTTATGAGATCCAACAATTCCTCAATCCTCTCTAACTCTCAAATATTCCCGAGATTTCAAATCTCATTATAAATTTCATGCATAGATACAAATTCTTTTAGCAATCCTTATAATCTTAGGAAAATACATTAAACAAAATAATTAAATCCATTTTAAGGAACCAACTCCCTTGGTAAAATATTTTCAATCTTCCATTCAAATGGTGGTGTAAGATTTAGAGCCTATGCCCCTGCATCAATAAACCCCAAAAATAGGAATAAAATTTAGGATAAGGTTTCCCAGAATAAATGGTTAACTAGATAAGATTATCCACTAGAATAATAAAGAAAGTGCATTTGTGTAGGAGGAGGATAAGGATAAGGAAGTGCACTTTAGGTTCCATGGCATAGCCATGTGTCCCCCTGGTCATCGTCGAGTCATTGTGAAATGTCATCCTACATGGTAGCTGCTAAAGATAGACAAACTAAAAATAAAAAATGCTACAAATACCATTCCTATAAAGTGGCAGGAAATATGAATGTACTCCAAAACCCCTCTTGAACCACAATTGAGATGTGCACAATAAATGGTTCTTACAATTTCATCCATGTTATGTATTCATATATAAACAATTATATGAACCTTGACAATTTGTAACCATGTTATGTATTCATGTACAAAACAATTTCTAGAAAACACAATAAGATAAAGAGGGAAAACCTAGTTTGAGGAAAACATTTCATCAAAATAATGCATACTATGTCTACTATGTAATTTTTATGAAGAATGATGGCATTGTTGATAAATAACACCATAATAATAACAAAATATTGTCCATAGTATAAGGTTGTTTTGTTTTCAATGGTATCAATATTATGCTTAAACCTTTGATTAAGTTGTCATTTTCCATTGCGCATATCAAAGTGACGAAGATGATAGCTATCTTCGATAATTTATTTTATTTGAATGGTGGACACTATAATTTTATAGTTAATAATTTACTGGTTAATATTTGTTTCCAAATTTGTGTTTAAAATCCAATCTTACAAATTTCCAATCTAGTTTGCATTATAAATTGTATGAACAACAAAGTAATCTGACAACCAAAAAAATCTTCATTGTGATGAGGTTTTAGACAAGGAATTCTTGTATTTCATAATGTTACTCTTAAGGAAAACACTTGGTTGAAAATGTATTGTGTATACCGCAAACAACCTTTTTTGAAAATAATGAGAGCATTCTTTGGAGTATGAAGAAAGAAACAATAATGGTGATTGTTAAAAGGAAGAGAAGAGTGAAAATACTTGGATATGTCTAAACAAGAAACATAAAAATCATATGCAACATTAAGCTCTCACACCATTAACCCATTTTACAAATTTAATGAAACATTAAATATTCTAACCACCTCACCATTATTAACATCCGCTCTACTAGAAACTAAATTATATATTTAACAAAATATTATTCATATAAGGTCGTTTCTTTTGTAATAATATCAATATTTTAGTAATAATATCAATATTTTACTTGAACCTTTGATTAAGTTGTCATTTTCCATTTTGCATACGAGTGATTAAGAAGATAACTATTTTTAATAATTTATTTATTTGAACAATGAATACCGGAATTTTTCCATTGTTAATTTATTAGTTAATATTTATTTCCAAATTTGGATTTGAAATCCAATCTTACAGGTTGGCAATTTGATTTATTGATTTTCATTGTAAGTTGTTGTTGTAGCGGCTACAACCACCCTCCAAATTTTTTTCCTTCGCTTCGTTTTGGAGCTTCCCTCCTTGAAATCATCGCAGTTATCCTGCATTGATCAGGTACTTGTTCTTATTTGATTTCATCTATCGTTTAACAGGTTGTGTTCAACTCACTTATCCCATCGGTCAACCACAGGAACACCCAACACTTGGTTCACATTCAGTCAACCGACTGTCAAGAAAAATTGCACAAAACTAGAGGACAACTTGTCTTCCCCTCAGGAATTGTGCAGAGTAGCCTAGCAGCTACCCTGCACTCAAGAATTGCGCAGAGCAGGCCAGCTATCCTTGCTCTGGAAATTACACGGAGCAGGTCATCCGGCATTTCTCTCGAGAAATGTGCAATTCCAGCCAGTTGGCACTACTCTCCAAAATTGCGCAAAGCAGGCCAGGTTAGCTGTACTTCCATCAAGAAATGCGCAGAACTAGCCCAGCTGCACTACTCTCCAGAAATGCGCAGAGCAGCCCAGGCCAGCTGCACTCTTCTCCGGAATTGCGCAAAACTAGACAGCTGCACTGCTCTCCGGAAATGTGGAAAGCAGCCCAACATCACTACTCTGGAAAATTGCACAGAGCTGGCTAGTCAGCCAAGGCCTCTCAGTCCAGAAACACCGCAAAAGTTTCCCCTCACTGACTGTCCATCGCATGTGCCAGTAGGCTATATAGTTCCCACCAAAATTGTGGAATCCTTCCTTGCATGCTGGGCAATTTTTCCCGAAAAAGAAAAAAGAAAAAAATCATCCCTATATTTTAGAGATCTATTTTTAGCAGCAAGAGTTACATGCAAACTGTTTTTAGAAACTTCTCACCAAATGTCACTTTTTCCTAGATTTTTGGCATGCGCGTCATAAACCCTAATTTCACCAAATCTATTTAAATGATGCCTCAGAGCTCATTTTTCACGTTCAATCTTGGATCTATGGCATTCCCGAGGCATCTAGGAACCTTCAGCATAGTCGGTGCAACTTTTCCTGGTAAGTTTTGTTTTTCATGCATTTTGCAGTTCTTTATGTCGCTTTTAGATTTCGGCTTGTATGAGTGTTGTTTCCTAGGTTATCTTGAATGACCACTGGAGTTCAATATATTTTAGATTTTAGAAGTATTGTTCCAATTTTTGCATTACCTTTCGATAGTGTCACACGCATAACACTGTTTTTGCACTCATAGTCGTCGTTTCGGTGACTTGCTTCACGAGATTCTTGGTTTTGTCATTTGACTGGTTTCTGCACTTGCATGAATCACATGCATGTTTATTTCTCTCATATCTGCACCAACTTCACACAAATTCACTCCTTCGTGTTTCCGAGTTTCCATTGGGCAGATCAAGGCTGTCTCGGCCCCGATCCTATGTCTCACAGCAAGCTCTGTTCCTGGCAGTCAAGGCTCTGACTTACTTCCAAGAATTGTGCAAAGGCTCCCCACACTATCTACCAGTTGTGCCTTGCGCAATCCTGAGAGGCAGTGCCCAATCCTGCCCACTGGAACAGCATAATGCGCAGTTCCAACTAGCAACCCAGCTTGACTATTCTGCGCATTACGTAGTTTCAGTTAGCAATCAGCCTCTCTGGACTGTGCATTGCGCAGATCCAACCAAAAATCAACCTCATTGGAATATGGGATTGCGCAATGTGCAATTCCCGCTGACAATCTCCTAGCTTCCCAAAGTCAGTGCTGCACAATCTTGCCTAACAGTCACCAACTTGGTGCCTGCATGTTTCTTGAAGTTGTTTGATGTTTTTAGCTAACATTATCTCGCCATGAGTGTCTTCTCTGTCTCTAGGTACCACACATTTTTTAGCAGCTTCTCAGCAGTACAGGTATCATGGCCTCCAAGAGAGCTGGATCAAAAGACACAGTTGAAAGTAGTACTAGGGACGTGGTTGAACAGGGGTCAATGAGCTTTCCCATGTACACAGAAACGCACATGTTCATCGAGAAGGACATCAAGATCACATGGCAAGACATCAACACCATCTTTTCAAGCAGCTTTGAGGAGAATCTAGAGGATCGACAGGTCTATGTGAACATCCATAAGTTAGGACTATACAAGGTTGCATGTAGGTTTCCCGTGTTCCCTTGCGCAGATGTGATCCACTGGATTGTCTCACACACTGATCTTGAGACAATGATACTGATCAATGTTAGTGGAGTAAGGCTTGCTTCCTTTAGGATAGAGGATTATCAAGAGATATATCATTTGACATTCCCAGTGAGCAGGATGGATGCACCGTTCTATACTCCCAACGACAACATGAACACAAGATACATCTTGAAGCATTGGGTAAAGGAGCCAGCAAAGTTCAGGATGACACCCAACTATATATACAGGATGAAGACATTCAAGAAGGCATACTAGTTCTTGGTCATCTTCACATGCCGCTTGTATGGACAAGGGAGTACAGAGAACTTCCTGCAGAGTTGGGTTGCTATGTTGGATCAGCTGAAAAGTGAAGGAAAATTGTTCAACTCGTTCGACATGTTGGCTCTCCAGTTGAAAGTGCATCTATCCAATGCTCATAGTCTACCCAAGGATCAACAAGTAAAATTCTTCATGTATGCATACCCACTTGTTGCAATTTGTGCTCGTCAACAGTTTCCTGGCATGGGTTGGGCATGGACACCTTCAAAGAATACTATGAACGTATATTGCAAGTTTATCTCATATTGTAGCTACCAAGGAGTCATGGCCAAAATATGTGACCATTTAATCCCCCCTCTGTACATGATGATCTTTGAACAAGATTCGCCCTGCATGTCCCAGGTAGCAATGGAGGCATTTTTGAACATTGCATATTGGTATGCCTCGCCCAAGGGAACCTTCATTAGGATGTACAACGTGGAGAAAGCTCGGCATGTGTTACTGAGGTTTACCATGGATAAGTTAGTCATGTAGGAGGTTGCATACCACATCTCGATAGGGTTATCATTTCGATTGCATAGGAAGAAGAAGGCACCATGGCCCACGCTTCATGTGTGGATTGGGTAGTACGCAATAGGGATTTTGAAAGAAGCAGATGCCGAGGTGGTAGACTTCAAGAAGTTTAAGTTCGGCACCAAGAGTTTCAACCCATAGGACCCACATGGTTTATGCACGAACCACTGTGTGAGAGTGTACTATCCTTGGATCCACAAGGCCTGTCATTGGCTAAAGGAAGACCCATGGAGATATTGTTACAACTCCTCTAGGCTCAATGAATCGATCAACGTTGTAGTGGAGTGGCTAGCAGCACTCAAGGCAGTAGCACCACAGGGAGCAACAACAACATCAACAACAAGCAACAAACCTGTGCAAGATAAAGTCAAAAGGAAGATTTCTGAAACCACATAAATGTAGCAAAGCTACAAGTTTCAGGAAGACCCACTTGTGGAAAAGGTAGCTTTGGATATTGATGCAAAGAGGCAACAACACGACAGGAGGATAGCGCAAAGAAAGAGAGAGAAGAAAAGGATGGAAGATGCAAAGAGGATGTTGCAGGAATTCCAACAGAACCTCAAGGAAGAACAAGAGCTGCGCAGAAGAGAGAAGGAAGTGCAGCATGAACAGGAAGAGGAAGAGGAACAGGAGGACGTGCAAGGCACGCAGACAACACAAAATGCACCGATACAGGTTGAAGACTTTGAACCCGCAGCAGATGAGGAACAGGGTGAGCAACCACAGGAACACGAACTTGTTCTGTATGAGGAACATATAGTAGAACAGATGGACATGGAGATGGAGCAACGAGAATAGGATTAGGATACCGACCTCATGCCAAAAGCAACTGGGGTCACTCCATAGGATTCACCAGTACCAACAACAGAGCAAGTCCTGAGTGAACAAGGGGATACCATTCTCCTTGAGGACCATCTGGGAACAGAGGTGCACAACATAGCCTTTGATGAGTCACAGCCAAAGTTGTACAAGCATGTATAGCGCACACCCCGGATGAGCATGCATCACCTGCGCACTTGGGAGAACGGGTGATTGTGTTAGATGTACAGAGACATCCAGCTACCTTGTCCGATGCTACAAAGACTTATGTCGAAGCCACGAGCTTGAGTGTTAAGTTCTTGATAGAAAAAAACGAGTGCATGGCTAAGGAGTTGCAAGCAGCCAGGCAGACAGAGGAACAATCATTAGGATCCACCAGAGAAGAAATGAAGATGGCCATACTTGCTAAAGTGTCAACTCTTGAGACAATCATGTGGAGACTGTATGATAGGTTCGTCACTGTGCACAAGGTAGTTGTCCACCTACATGGTCATCAACAGCGCTGCACCAAGATAATGCGAACACTCGCAGACATACATGCCATAGTTAATCATGTACATACATGGACAATGAGGTACAAGGGAGCCCCAATTCACTTGCACAAGATGATGAAGCCACAAATGGAGTTGGACAAAGCACGAATCCACAGTCAGATCCAGAACTATGAGGAACTCCTACTGCTCATCACCAGTGTGGAGGCTTTGTATGAATGGTTGCACAAGAGTTTGGATGTTGTGGTGAGGAAGTATGGAACCCTCTCAATTGGTACGCTCACTGAGGCCAAAGAGAAGAACCAAGTCAGACTAGAGCTCGATGCATACTTTGATTAGTTGATGCTCATGACCACTAGCGCAAATTTGCAAGTACATCATCAGTTCGGCCTTGCTCAGGACTAAGCTGCGCATGTTACAAGATGAGTTGGACCGAGGTTACAAATCAGTATACCCGGAAGCAATGGAGGCAAGAGTTCGTTTCCAGGAGGACATCATCAAAGAATACGCGGACACCATTGCGTACTATCAAGCATGGCATCAGTTCGTCACTAAGGACCACGAAGAGGATGTTGATGAGATGTTCTTTCCACAGTCGTTCGAGTCTTAGTGTTGCCTTGTCTGGCTTACTCAAGCCAGTTGTGTCCCACATGGGTATACGTGGAAAATGTATCATTTTTGTAAACATGATGTAAAGTGAAATTCCAACTGTCATTAGTGGAATACAAACATCATATGTAATGTAAAGAGTCATGAGGATAGTCCAAGAGTCACAAAGGGGAATGTCAAGGGTCACCCCACCCTTTGTTATAAATAGAACCTCATAACTCATAGAACAGGCTTTTGGGAGCCAAGCTTTTGCTAGGCATTGCTTAGAGAGGGCTTGGAGAGTATTGTGACGAGCCTTGGCTTCTCCACAGTGCAGAGCGAGCACATCTCTTTGGAGGAGTAGGTGGTGTTGACTGTAACGTTCCACTATTAGGGCTAGTGGTTTTCATGGTTATATGTATGGATGGAACTTTCACTTTATATAATATAACAAAGCCAGCATGTTTCATGCATATGTTGTTATTGTAGTTCGACTATTCTGGTTACTTTAGCAATGTATGTAGTTTTACTTATGCATTTATGTATGGAATATTCCGTATGTGATTGTATGAATCTTATTGAAGTGTATTGTTAGTTTAACTCATCACTATGGATCATCGACTATTATGATTTCTAGTTTGTGATGTCATTCAACTCGTGTGTTCCTTCTAGGTTGTGTACTATTACATGCTTCTAAGGGATACACTTCTTTTCCCCCTCTGTGTATTAGAACCTCCCCATGCATCTCTCCTGACTTGCTGCAAGGTCACACACTTGCTTCCGACAAGGATATCTTTCTTACCTCTGTGTGTTATCGTAGCCAAGGCATATCTTTACTACCCACTGCCAGGACTCCTACTCCAAATGGTTTGAGGTCTAGTTGGGACTTCTTATCGGGAAGATCCCCTAACATGTTGACGAGTCTAGCACCGTCAACATTTCTGGTGCTAGAAGGAGGGCCAAATGACAAGACGAGTCCTCGAAATATATTTTGAATCTTCACACACCTATCATGTCTTATGTTACACTTCATCCTCCGAGATGTATGTCTTATGGAGATGAATTTGAAATCCCGGTGGAGTTATAGAATCTCTTGTCACATAACACATATGAAGGTGAAGGTGAAACAACTTTGGAGAGGAATAGTTTTTCCTTTTCCAATCTATATGAAAGCGTCGAATCCCGTGAGGATTATGTGATCCGCACATTGTTCACATTCATGCTTCGTGGGAACCCATTGTAATGGCTTGTCACACTGCCCAAAAAATCTATTCACTCATTTGGTCACTTTGTTTTAGAGTTATCTCATGGTTTCCATAGTTTTGACCGTCAAGCACTTAATACAAACATTCTCGAATTACAGAAAGCCCGTGTTGAATTTATGGCACAATTCTGGTATCGCTTTAATAATCTCGCATTTCAATTCCCAGAGGATGAAATTGATTGGAAGTTTCTCAATGAAATATTTTAGTATCTTCTTCACATATGTGAGAATCCACATGTATTAGAAGCATTCAAACCAACCCTATCATACCTCGACGTTAGAGCTACTAAATCCAAGGCGGACACAGTTGTTGTCACGAGTGACTCTCCATCCTCATCTCATGAAACAACTCTGTCCCCATAGTGTGAGGTGGGCGCAGGTGCACATCTATTTGTTGAACTACCACATCCTCCCACCCCACCTACTCTTGATCTCTACGCAGATTTGGCTGACAATACTATTGGTTGTCACGTGGACTTATTTCCTCAACCTTCGTTCTCACATTCTGTTGATCCTCCAGATTATACTATGTTGTGTTCTCCCATTCTAGACTCCACACTTGTTGTTCATGAGGATCAAGTTGTCGACGGAGTTGGCATTGATCAGCCAACCTGCGTTATCATTTATGATGAGTATGTGTGGGAATCTAAATAAGAACCTACAGTGAAGGATGACCTCCTTCTGTCCGCACCTCATCTTCTTTTCCTTGACATCTTTGGTGATTCTACCATTGTTGATTTTCCATGTGAAAATACATTCTCGAGTGCATCTACTTTCGATCATTCACAAAATACACTAGATGTCAGTTTGTCATTGCATAATGGAGAGGACACATTTGTGTTTGCAAATCCAGTTAACATTTCATCTATCTTTTTTTAAAATTCAGAGGGTGAACATTCTTACTTCTCATCAACCCCTCTATATGATTCATCAGATCATGAGGATGAAGACGAATATATCGAATTTTCTGATTGTGGTTGTCATGATCTCTTTTCTCCTTCATCCGATCACAATGTTGATTCATTCATTGTTGATCTTTCTAAGCCACCCATCTTCAATGATATACCTGTTGATGAAGTGGAAACCCCACAAGATATTGAGGCACTTCAGCTCAAGCTGATGGTTATGTTAGGTCCTCGTTGTCTTGAGGTCGATTCCACCCCAAATCATAAATCTGTTAAAACACCCAAGGCTCCTCATCACTCACCTATTCGCATTGAAGATCAATCTAGTTCATAGAATTCACATCCTCCACCTGAATCACATGATCCTATCACTCATGCATTGGAGGAATCATACACAACGAGCACCCTTGCTAAGCGTAAGTTGTCTTTCTTTCTCATTTGTCACAATCAAGAGAGTGTATGTTTTTGTCATCTGCACATAGTGTGAAGCATGACCATGACACATCCGCAAAATTCTTGACTTGCACTTTTATTCTTTTATTTTCTGTCGATATTTTTAAACTCGGAGCGTGTTGGTCTTCACTGTTATATCTTGTTTTTTTTGTTGGTTTACGCATTTATCTTTCTCGTAAACTATGCCTTCAACAACATGGGTCAACCAATGCGTCGATGGCTGCATTGGAAATATCACTTTACGTGAAAAGGCCCATGCACTGTTTAGTAGGAGTAGGAGTAGTGTTTGGTTTCTTTTTTTGATTTGTTTGCATGCTTGCTTTGTTTACTTTGTTTGTGTTTCTTGTTTGTTTGCTTTGCTTTATTTCTTTGTTTTCATTTATTTCTGTCCTTTGATTTATGTTTGTTTTGTTGTGTTTCACCCATAGGTTTAGCTTCGCATGAAACTGTGTGTGGCTCTTGAGACAAGTGAGGTAAAGTACAAGAGGACTTGTACAACTATCAACACTTGGTTATCTGTTGTCCTCTCTCTTTATGAAAGAGCTTGTTGTCTTTAGTCAATGATACCCTGATGGAAAATATATTCTGTTTAGAGTGAGTCTTGGTGAAAACACAACGCTTGCACTTTAACTAGTACCACCTACTCTAATCGGTTCTTTTGGGTTAACCCTTGTCAGGTCAGTCAAGTAGAGTAAGGTGAGGGGGAAAACCCTAACAAGTAGTGTCAGAGGTATGCATAAAATACTTCTCTGAAGGGACAACCTCTTCTTCTCTCAATAAGTCAGGATACCTCTTCTACCTCTGAAATAAATAAATGCCTATGCACAGTTATTTAAAAAATGAAAAAAATGAAGAATGAAAAGGGAGAAAGAAGAGAAAGGCTTCCTGTGTAGACGTGATGCAAGTAACTTCACAAGGGTACTGACCAGGCTCGCTGGAAGTGGAGCGACGCTTGTGTCCCTACCTGACTTTGTTGAGGTACTATCTAGGCCTATTGGCAGCGAAGCAACAATAGAGATGAAACTAAGACTCTGACATATTTATTACTTGTGTACCAATATACCCCTCATCCCTAATCAAAACAACTGACTTGACTAAGCTTGGAATGTGTGATGATTGATCAAGAGAATGGTAAGGGACTATATCTTTAATTCAAGCTTAGTGTCAAAGCCATGATGATCGAAGAATCGAACAATACTTCCGAAGGAGTTAGATTGGTTTTTCACGAACAAGGTCCATACAAAGAGTTGGAGTTCTACTAGTGTGTCGCCAATGTTGTAGCGCATACAACCACCCTCCAAAATTTTGCCTTCACTTCATTTTGGACCCTCCCTCCTCGAAATCATCGCAATTATCCTGCATTGATCAGGTACTTGCACTTATTTGATTTCATTTGTCATTTAACAACTTGTGTTCAACTCATTTGTCCCATTGGTCAACCATAGGCTCACCCAGTACTTGGTTCACATCCGATCAACCAGCTGTTGGGAAAAAATTTGCAAACCTGGAGGACGTCTTGTCTTCCCCTTAGGAATTGCACAAAGCATCCCAACAGTTGCCCTGCACTCAGGAATTGTACAGAGCAAGCCAGCCAACCTTGCTCTAGAAATTGCGCAGAGAAGGCCAAACGACACTGCTCTATAGAAATGCACAGTTCTAGCCAGCTGACACTGCTCTCAAGAATTGCGCAGAGCAGGCCAGGCCAACTGTACTGCCATCCAGAAATGTGCAGAATTGACCAGCTGAATTTCTCTCTAGAAATGCGTAGCACAGCCCAGGCTAGCTGCAGTTCTCTCTGAAATTGCATAGGAATGGCCAGTTTCACTGCTCTCCAGAAATGCGCAGAGAAACCCAACATCACTACTCTGGAAAATTGTGTGGAGCTGGCCAGTCAGCTAAGGCCTCCTAGTCTAGAAACAATGCAGAAGTTTCCCCTAAATGAATGTCTATCGCATGTGTCGGTAGGCTATCTAGTTCCCTTTAGAACTGCACAATCCTTCCTTGCATGTTGGGCAAATTTTCTTGAAAAAGAAAAAAGAAAAAATTGAAAAAGCATCCCTATATTTTAGGGATCTATTTTTAGCAGTAGGAGTCACACACAAAAACTTTTTTAGAAACTTCCCGCCAAGTGTCGCTTTTTCCTAGATTTGTGGCATGTGTGTCATAAACCCTAATCTTGCCAAATCTATTTAAACGACGCCTCAAAGTTCATTCTTCACATTTCATCTTGGAGCTCTAGCATTCCTAAGGCATCTAGGAACCTTCGGCACAGTCGGTGTAACTTTTCTGGGTAATTTTTTCTTTTCATGCCTTTTGTCACTTTTTCTGTCATTTTTAGTTTTCGGCTTGTATGAGTGTTGTTTCCATGGTTTTATTGAACAATCATTGGCGTTTCAATGTATTTTAGCTTCTAGAAGTGTTGTTCCAAGTTTTCCATTACCTTTCCTTAGTGTCGTAGGCATACCACTATTTCTGCACTCAAAGTCGTCGTTTCGATGACTCGCTTCATGAGCTTCTTGGTTTTTTCGTTTGACTGATTTATGCACTTCCTTGAATCATATGCATGTTTATTTCACTCAGATCTCCACCAGCTTTGCACACATTCACTCCTTCATGTTTTCGGGTTGCCATTGCGCAGATCCGGGTTGTCTCAACCCTGATCCTGTGTCTCCTAGCAAGCTTTGCACATTCCTAACAGTCAAGGCTTTGCCTTGCCTCCAGGAATTGTGCAGAGGCTGCCCACTGTCTCCCACCTGTGCTCTGGGCACTCCTGGGAGGTAGTTCCCAGTCCTTCCCACTAGAACTGCACAATGCGCAGTTCCAGCTAGCAACCCAACCTGACTGTTTTGCACATTGTGTAGTTTCAGTCAACAATCAGCCTCTCTGGAATGCGCATTGCACAAATCTAGCTAGCAGTCAGCTCACTAGTAGCTGGGATTGCACAATACACAATTCTAGCTGACATTCTCCCAGCTTCCCTAAGTCAGTGTCGTGCAATCTTGCCCAGCAGTCACCAGTTTGTTGCTTGAATGTTTCTCAAAGTTATTTGATGTTTTTAGCTGACATTGTATCACCATGAGTGTCTTCTCTGTCTCTAGGTACCATAGGTTTTTGAGTAGCTTCTCAGTAGTACAAGTATCATGGCCTCCAAGAGAGCTGGATCAAAAGACACAGTTGAAAGCAGTACTGGGGACGTGGTTGAATAGGGGTCAATGAGCTTTCCCTTGTACATAGACACACACATGTTCATCGAGAAGGATATCAAGATCACATGGAAAGACATCAACATCATCTTCTCAGGTAGCTTTAAGGAGAGTCTTGAGGATCTACCGGTCTATGTGAACATCCATAAGTCATGACTATACAAGGTTGCATGCAGGTTTCCCTTGTTCCCTTGCGCAGAAGTGATCCACTAGATTGTCTCACACACTGACCTGAGACAATGATACTAAGTAGTTTTAGTGGAGCAAGGCCTTCTTCCTTTAGGACGGAGGATTATTAGAAGATATATCATTTTCCATTCCCAGTGAGAAGGTTGGATGCACCGTTCTACACTCCCAACAACATCACGAACATAAGAGACATCTTGAAGCATTGGGTAAAGGGGCCAGCAAAGTTCAAGATGACACCCAACCAGATATATAGGACAAAGAAACTCAGGAAGGCATACCAATTCTTGGTCATCTTCGCATGCCACTTGTATAGCTAAGGGAGTACAAAGACCTTCTCGCAGAGTTTGGTTGCTATGTTGGATCAGCTGGTAATTGAAGGAAAATCGTTCAAATGGTTCGACATGTTGGCTCTCCAATTGAAAGTGCATCGATCCAATGCTCGGAGTCCGCCCAAGGATCAACAAGCAAAATTCTTCATGTCTGCCTACCTGCTCGATGCAATCTATTCCCGTCAACAGTTTCCTGGCGTGGGTTGGTCATGGACAACTTCAGAGAATGTTGTGAACGTATATTGCAAGTTTCTCTCAGATTGTAGCGACCGAGGAGTCATGGCCAGAATATGTGACCATTTCATCGCCCATCTGTACACGATGATCTTTGAACAAGATCTGACCTGCATGTCCTAGGCAGTAATGGAGGTGTTGCTAAACATTGCAGATTGGTACACCTCACCTGAGGGAACCTTCATCGGGATATATAATGCGAAGAAAGCTCTGCATGTATTGTTGAGGTTTTCCACAAACAAGACGGTCATGTATGAGGTTGCATAACACATCTCGATAGGGTTATCAATCGGATTGCACAGGAAGAAGAAGGCACCATGGCCCACACTTCCTGTGCAGACTGGGTTGTACGCGATTGAGAGTTTGAAAGAAGAGGATGCTAAGGTGGTAGAATTCAATAAGTTTAAGTTCGACACCAAGAGTTTCAACATGTACAATCCACATGGTTTAAGTAGGGACCACTGTGCGAGAGTGTATTATCCTTGGATCCACAGGGCTTGTCATTGGCGAGAGGAAGACCCATGGAGATATTGCTACAACTCCACTAGGCTCAATAAACCAATCAACATTGTAGTGGAGTGGCTAGCAACACTCAAGGAAATAGCACCACAGGGAGAAGCAGCAACAACAACAAAAAACAACAAACATGTGCAAGATAAAGGAAAAAGGAAGATTATCGAAAGAACATAAACGGAGCAAAGCTATAAGTTTAAGGAAGACCCACTTGTGTAAAAGGTAGCTTTGGAGATAGATGCGAAGAGGTGACAACGCGACAGGAGGATAGTGCAAAGAAAGAGAGAGAAGCAAAGGCTAGAAGATGTAGAAAGGATGTTGCAGGAAGTCCAACAAAGGCTCAAGGAAGAACAAGAGCTGCGCAGAAGAGAGAAGGAAGCGCAACATGAGCATGAATAGGAACAAGAATAGGAACAGGAGGAAGTGCAAGGTACACAGACAACGCAAAATGCACCGATACAGGTTGAAGACTTTGAACCAGCAACAAATAAGGAACAGGGTGAGAAACCGCAGGAACATGAACTTGCTCTGCAAGAGGAACAAATAGTAGAAAAAATGGACATGGAGGTGGAGTAGCCAGAACATGATCAAGATACCGACCTCATGCCAAAAGCAACCAAGGTCACTCCACAGGCTTCACCAACTCCAACAGCAGAGCAAGTCCCGAGTGAACAAGGGGATACCATTCTCCTTGAGGACCATCCGGGAACAGAGGTGTACAACATAGCCTTTGATGAGTCACAACACAGAGTTGTAAAAGCACATAGAGTGCGCACCCTGGATGAGCATGTGTCACCTGCGCACTTGGAAGAATGGGTGATTTTGTCAGATGTACAAAGACATCCAACCACCTTGGTCGATGCTACAAAGGCTTATGCCGAAGCCACAAGCTCGAGTGTTAAGTTCTTGATAGCAGAAAATGAGTGCATGGCTAAGGAGTTACAAGCATCCAAGCAGAGAGAGGAACAATCAACAGTATCCGCTAGAGCAGAAATGAAGATGGAAATACTTGCTAAAGTATCAGCTGTTGAGACAGTCACGTGAAGATTGTATGACAAGTTCGTCACTGTGCGTAAGGCAGCTGCCCACCTACATGGTCATCAACAACGCTGCACCATTATGACGCGAACACTCGTAGACATACATGCCACAGTTGATCATGTACAGACATGGACAATGAGGTACAAGGGAGGCTCACTTCACTTGCATAAGATGATGAAGCCGTAGGTGGAGTTGGACAAAGCATGCATCCGTAGTCAGATCCAGAACTATGAAGAACTCCCACTGCTCATCACTAGTGTGGAGGCTTCATATGCACGGTTGTACAAGAGTTTGGATGTAGTGGTGAGGAATTATGGCACCCCACCAATTGGTACATTCATCGAGGCCAAAGAGAAGAACCAAGTAAGACTAGAGCTCAATGCATACTTTGATCAGTTGATGCTCACAGCCACCAGCACAGATAACATGCAGATGTACATCGTCGGTCTGACCTTGCTCAGGGCTAAGTTGTGCATGTTACAGGATGAGTTGGACCGAGTTTCCAAATCAGTATACCCGGAAGCAATGGAGGCAAGAGTTCGTTTCCAGAAGGACATCATGAAAGAGTAGGCGGACACCATTGTGCACTATCAAGCATGGCATCAGTTCATCACTGAGGATCATAGAGAGGAGATTGATGAGCTGGTTTTTCCACAACCATCTGAGTCTTAGTGTTGTCTTGTCTGGATGACTCAAGCCAGTTGTGTCCCACATGGGTATATGTAGAAAATGTATCATTTTTGTCAACATGATGTAAAGTGAAATTCCAAGTGTCATTAGTGGAATACAAATAGTCATATGGAATGTAAAGAGTTGTGAGGGTAGTCTAAGAGTCACAAAGGGGAATGTCAAGGGTCACCTACCCTTTGTTATAAATAGAACCTCATAACTCATATAACAGGCTTTTGGGAGCCAAGCTTTTGATAGGCATTTCTTAGAGAGGGCTTGGAGAGTATTGTGATGAGCCTTGGCTTCTCCATAGTGCAAAGCAAGCACATCTCTTTGGAGGAGTAGGCGGTGTTGACTGTAACGTTCCACTATTGGGGCTAGTGGCTGTCATGGTTATATGTATGGATGGAACTTTCACTTTATATAATATAACAGAGCCAACACGTTTCATGCATATGTTGTTATTGTAGTTTGACTATTCTGGTTACTTTAGCAATGTATGTAGTTTTACTTACGCATTGATGTATGGACTATTCCGTATGTGATTGTATGAATCTTATTGAAGCGTGTTGTTGGTTTAACTCATCACTTTGGATTGTCGACTATTCTTCTTTCCAATTTGTGATGTCATTCAGCTCGTGTGTTCCTTCCAAGTTGCATACTATTACAGACTTTTGAGGGATACACTTCTTTTCCCCCTCCATTTGTTAGAACCTCCCCATGCATCTCTCCTGACTTGTTGCAAGGTCACACACTTGCTTTCGACAAGGATATCTTGCTTACCTCTGTGCACTATTGCAACCAAGGCATAGCTTTACTACCCACTGCTGGGACTCCTACTCCAAACGTCTGAGGTCTAGTTGGGACTTCTTACCAGGGAGATTTCGTGACATGTTGACGGGCCAACACCATCAACAGTTATATAAACAACAAATCTAATAACCAAAAAAATCTTATTGCGATGAAGTTTTAGACTAGGAATTCTTGTATTTTGTGACATCACTCTTAAGCCTAGCTTCACACTTAGCTGAAAATATATTAAGTAGACCACAAACAACCTTAATTGAATCCATGATATAAATCTATAAGTTTGAAATATTTCGTCTACAGTAATTTCAATTGTTTTCAAAGTCCATGCTATGCATGGCTAAAAATGAAGCTGGGGATCGTAAGAGTTTTGTTTTACTTTAATATGTGAGGTATAAGACAAATGAATTTTTCTTTGTGATTGATGAGCATATTTTGATGACATGTTTAGTTTAGTTGTGTGCTTTTTTGCAAATTAAATAGTATTTAAGTTGGGGTTAATTCAAATGTGGGAAAGAAGAATAATTTACTTAATAATAAAATATTGTCATTAAAATTATGTGAGATTCTGTAAAGTTTAAATATTTTTCAAACAATTGTAACCTTACAATGAACTTGTACTTTTAATTCTTAATCATACAATTTACTATTAAAATCCAATAAAATCTAAACTTCACACCAACCAATTAATATATATTTTATAAATTTTATAAAAATATAAAACATATTTCATTATTTATTATTAATTTTCCTCCATTATTAATTTAATGCGCTCAAACAAAGCCTAAAAATATATAAAAACAAAACATGTCTTTATCCTGATATTCACAAAATACATAGAAACATGATATTTTTTCATCCTAATATTCCAACATTTGATTGTAAATTTGAATTCATTGAAACTAGTTTGCTTGCTTCAGTGATTGGTATTAATTATTATTTTCCATGATTTAGTTTTGCGCGTTGATATGACATTGTTGGATGGATTCTATTCAATATGAAGATTATACTTATTTTAAAAATTTGTTTGTAGAATATATTGGTTTGAATTTATTTACATAAAAGTGTAGGTAAAGTTATATTTGGAGTATATTTTAAAATTATTCTTGTTTGGTTAAGAGTTTTTTTTGGGACATAAGGAAATAGGTTAATAGTTCAAAGTCCAGATTTATATTTGGAGTATATTTTAAAATTGTTCTTGTTTGGTTAAGAGTTTTTTTCTTGGGACGTAAAGAAATAGGTTAATAGTTCAAGGTCTAGAGGCATCTCGCAGGAGTGAAAGCCTATTCCCTTATAGATTACTAATGGTAATTACAATGACGTGGTTTTCCTTGAATAATAGTGATGAGTCAACCTACATTAACAAATAACAACTAATGATAGTTGTCCCATTATTGATTTCACAAACAAGTTATGATAGATTTCCCATTGTCTATAAAATTAAAAAAGTGTTTTTAAAATATCAAGACTTTATTTGTTTAATTTAGGAGACTTTTTAGAAAATCATTTAAATTTTTGATATTAGGTAACTTAATAAACCTAGAATTGAAATAAGGTATTAAAAAAAATTAATTATAATTTTTTTAATGTTTATGTTTATAGTAATTATAATTTTTTAATGTTTATGTTTATAGTGTTTTTGTAGAAAGGATCCATGTATGTTAGCTTAGAATTAAAATTAACAAATATCTCTTTTTAATAGTTAATAAGTTGATTATGTATTGATGAAGGTGTTATATGGAAATTGATATCATTATAATTAATGAAAATGTATATCTCTTTACACTTTTATTGGCATGTGTTTTCATGATATGTGTCTTTATAACTTTTTAATTAATATAGGAAAATGACCCACACTCACAATTGAATGTCAATAACTCAATACTTAATTAATATAAATTCCTATATATTGAGATGTAAGTTTTAGTTTTATTGACTAAATGTTTGATACATATAATCACAAAGAATAATGATTATCTTATCTAGCGGAGCCTAATGAAGGCCAAGCCCTGGTTATGTAGTAACTTATGTTGGGTTTTTAGTAGGGGAGACAAGATTGCAATATGCCTTAATGCAATCAAAGGTATGCTTGGGGAACATCTACTATCTGTAACAATTCTACAACACCTTAACAACTATGGGCTATATAATCTGGCAAAAATCGGTGGTCACTGCTAAATTATTTTATCTCTTCCACGGTGGCCACACTCTAAGGACATTGGCCCTCCACTGCATTTGGAGTTTGAATGGGAACAATACAAGTATAAACTTTGGCACGTTGGGATCATGTTATCTAAGAAGGACAACCAATTGGAATGGTGTGGGGATGCATCTGGGAACAACATCTTTGTTAAGGAAATATACTCCTTTATCTCACAAGACCACAAACTCCTAAATAAAGAGTTATGGATGATTAAAATATGGAATTGGGAAGCCCCATTGAAACTAAAATGCTTCATCTGGCTTGTTTTCCATAACAGGATACTCACTTATGAGAATCTCTCTAAGAGAGGTCTGCATGGACGGGGGTTATGTTATTTGTGTAGAAGGGCATCCAAAGATGTTTCTCACCTCTTTCTCACATGTTCATTTGTTGTCTAGATCTAAAAGGAGGTTCAAAACACTCTCAAAATTTATACAATAGCGGATTGTTCCTCTAATGGTCAATTCCTATAGTCCCAATGGTTTATTGAACAACGTGAATATAAGGCTCTACCTATGTACATATTTTGGGGAATCTGGAGGACTAGGGACCCTTGGATTTTTGACAACATTGGACCTAAAGTGCAACTTACTACTTTGAAGATTGTGGCTTGCTTTTTGGAAATTGGCCTTTGGAAACTTAAGACATCTTTGAGAGCTTGCATCCATAAGGACATAGGGAGGCCTTCATCGGTGGGATATTTTGATGGGGCCTCTTTGGATGGGGAGTGTGGATGTGGGGCTCAAATTGAGCTGGGATCTGGTCAGTCTTATCATTTCTATTGGTCGGGAGGTGAAGGTACCAATAACAGGGTTGAGATGTTGGCCCTATGGGGTGCGTTACGATGTGCATTTTGGTTACCTATTGAGGAGATTGTTATTGTTGGCGATTCCAAATCCGTGATTGAATGAGCTCAAGGGAGACATTCCTTTGGGGTGACATCTTTACATCATTGGAAGCAACAAATCGATGATCTGGTGGAAGCCTTCAATAACATCTCCTTCATTCATATCTATAGAGAACATAACTTCGTCGCAAATTCTTTGTCCAAAAGGGGTAGATATGTGGTCCTTGGTGAGAGTTGTTTTCATTTTTTTGTTAATGGCTCAGGGGCTTTTATCTTCTATAGGTTGGGTTTGTTGCCTCTAGATGTATCTTCATGCTCTATTTTTGTTTTTTGTATCTCTCTTTCGATGGGTTTTTGAATGACTATGATTTGGTACTAGTCAATGTTGGTCTTTTTGTTAAAGTCTCATAGTTTCTCATGAATGCCTTGTTTCCTCTAGGGAACTATGTTCCTTGTTGATCTATCTTCTCGGTTGTAAGAGCTTTTATGCTTATTTATAGAAAAGTAGATCTAGTCTAATAAAGAATGTAATCTCTTTCGTTTCATTAATAAAAAGATTGTTTTTTCCCCTGGAAAAAAAATATAATTTTACTTTATATTAGGTAAAAACAAAATATCATATTACACATATTTTGTTATATAATTTGAATTTTTAAAATGTGTAATTATATATGGTGAAAATTAACATTTAAAAATATTAATTAAAATTTATTAAAAAATTAAAATATTATTTTCTATAATAAAAATTAGCTATTAAAATCATTTTAAGGGACAAATTTTTTTCAATACATTACCTTAAATAACTATTTTATTAAAAATATATATATATATATATATTTTCTTCACATAAAATATTATTAAATTAATATATTTACTACCTTTATAAATTTTAATAACAGATCATACACTTTTTTATTGAATATTTATCTATATACATCTACATTTTTTCAATTTGAAATACTAACTTAAAATATTATATATAAATATAATATTAAAATCCTTAAAAAAATTCTAGCTAACCATTACGTGCCTTGTAACCTAGATCTCCTCCCCTCCATATAGGATATTCATTCAATTATGTAACAATTTGATGTTAATTAATTGTTGAGAGAGTTATTTTTAAGTTTCTTAACCCTTCTATTTTCTTTCTGATAACATTTAGAGAGATACATCTATTTACTAAATGTGCATAATGATTCTTTGATACACATTTTTTTTAAGTAGCATTTTAATGTGCATAATGATTCTTTGATACACATTTTTCTAAAGTAGCATTTATAGAGTTGATGTCTTTGTTTCCTATTAACTTTGTTCGAGTCACGGTTGTTTTTTCTGTACCACAAGGAAATGTAATATGGTTTTCACAATGTTAATACAATTTTCCTTTGTAAAGTTTTTCTGGCTAGGAAATCTTTATTTATCATTGGATTCTACTATTTTAGTAGAATTCATAATTCTTAGATGATGACGTTCTTTAATACATTTACACTTATTACATTTTTGTTTTTTAAATCTAGAAATTTAGAAGCTTTGTCATTGTCAAAACTATGCTTGGAAAAAAATCACTAAATAATCACAATTAAAGTATTATTTATATGGATATAATTTATGTTTTGGAAAAAAATCACTAAATAATCATAATTAAAGTATTATTTATATTTAAAAATAATTTGGATATAATTTACTTTTAGTTTCTAGGATTATTTTTTTTATTTCAATTTAAATAATCTTAAATAAACTACTTTTAAAGTTTAATTCTACACCTAACTTGGTCTCACTTGTGGTTTGAATGTAATAGGTTCATGAGGAGAAGAAATGAAACATCTTCAAGAAATTTCCAATATAAGTCAATAATTTGGATCCCAAAATTGTAATAGAAAATTTGGTATTTTGACCCACATTAAAGTTGAATTAATAAATTTGTGGATGGGTTGAAGAAGCTACACTAAGGTTTCATGCATAAACATGCACACACCATAAGCCAAGTACCTCAATAAAACCATTTTCTATCCTTCATGGAGTTAAACTCCACTATAAAGAATATGCCGAGACAATGATATATGTGAGATTTTATGGAGACACTTCCAAAACCTAAGAGATCCACTTAGGAGGTTTTGGAGACAAATGTAGAGAGAATTACTCCCATGTATTTTCTAGGGTATTGCATGATTTGAGGATTTTTGGATAAGTCAGATTGTAATGAAGAAGGTCATGTTTCTTGATTTTTGGGTTATAAGGGAGATCACAATGAAGAATGTCTCCTTTCTCAATGATGAAGAAACTCAGTGGGTAAGTGGATTCTACAATACCTTATGCAACTCAAGAACATGCTTGAAATTTTTTAGTTAGTACAAGAGTTTTTTTGAAAAAGGTTGCTAACCTCAATAGAGAAAATTATCTCTAAGAGATAGATACAAAGGATCTACACCATTTTATAGCGATAAATTAACAATAAGTATCCCCTAAAGGAATGAGATTACAATTGAGATCTTTATATTCACTAGTGTTACTCTTGTTTAAATTCTAAATTCCAAAGTATAGAGGAGAGATAAAACTAAACAAGCAAGCTTAAACCACATACGAATTATAATCATAAGCCATACAAAATAACACATAAAATAAAAAGAAGGTTTTATAATAATAAAGTACAATTCCAATAACTCACAAAGAAATAAAATTAAATATCACATAAAAAGAAGGTTTTATAATAATAAAGAATAGTTCCTTAACACATTTGATATTATTGGTAGCAGTTTAGCATGGCGTGTTGGTAGAGGTGGTAAAGTTCGTTTAGGCCTTGATCCATGGATGGAAGTGGTCTCTGTCATATTCCGCCTTCCCCTTTGGTTGATTGGCTTCAGGATCACGAATTCAGTAAGCTCACTCATATTGCAAACCCATACCTTTCTTTGTTTTGACATCAAGCATGGTTGTTGGCATAAGACTTGGATTTGGATGATGTTTTGAAGGTTTCTTGTAAGGTTTATTAGCACTTGTTGATGGCCATATTCATTTGATAGATAAACTCAATGAACTAGTTTGGATTTTCTTCTATAATGGTACATATAATCCAAAACTAGGTTTTATTTCCTTGTTGCATAATAATTTGACATTGAGCCAAAATGGTGGTGGAGGGCTATTTGGAAATCAAAATGCCCTCCAAAATAAAAATAAAAAATCTTTATGTGGTGTTTAATGATGAATAAGGTGCCTACATGGGATGTCCTTCAAACGAAGATTTAAATGTGGTTCAGTGGTGTTTCCTTTGTAAAAACAATGGGGAATGTGCACAACATGTTTTTGTGGAATGTCTTCACTTTCAGAATGTTTGGAATTTATGCAAAACCACATTGGGACATTCAATATCTTGGTTTGGTTCAAACTTGGAGGAGGCTTGGAAACTGTGATACTTCAATCCCTTAAATAGGTCTTCTTTAATCCCTTAAACAGGTCTTTTAAAGCTCGTCCCCTAATAATATGTTGAGGAGCTTGGATTTCCCGAAACAAGGTCATTTTTCAGAATATGGATGCAAATCCTTCATGTATAACTATTTAGTTGTAGTCATTTTAAGTCACATTCTGGAGGAAAAGGAACTTGCTGCCCCTAGAATTAGCATTCTAGATATTATTGATCAAACCAAGCCATGGGGTTACTTTGAGGGTGCATCTATTGAAAATGGTTAGAAATGTGGGGGTGGATTTATTTTATTTCTATCTCCAAATCACTCCTTTAAAGTTAAGATGGGTTTTTTCTCTTCAAACAACAAAGCCAAGCTTGCCAAACTTCTTTCCTGCAAAAATCTCCCTCCTACTGTTTGGAAAGGAAAAAGAATGTTCACAGATTCACATATTTGGAGATTCAAAGTTCACAATCAACTAGTTAAATGACATTATTTCTTGCAGTAACATTTTTTTAGGCTTATTATTGAGGAGATTTCACGTAGTATCGAATCTTTTACATATTTTCCATGTTCGCATACACAAACCCTTTATCCAAAGCTTGCATCCATTCGGAGAAGGATTTTTGGACCATAATTGAAGAGAACAATGGACATTCTGAAGAATCTTGAACACTGCATGCCATAAGATCAGTTCAAGAGGTCTACAACTCCCAACCCATGAAGGTCAATGGGTTCCTGTTTGGAGATTTAAAATTCACAATCAACTAGTTAAATGACATTATTTCTTGTAGTAACATTTTTTGGAGGCTTATTATTGAGGAGATTTCAAGTAGCATCAGATCTTTTACATCTTTTTCATGTTCGCAAACACAAACCCTTTATCCAAAGCTTGCATCCATCCAGAGAAGGATTTTTGGACCATAATTGAAGAGAACAATGGACATTTTGAAGAATCTTGAACACTGCATGCTACAAGATCAGGTCAAGAGGTCTACAACTCCGAATCCATGAAGATCTACAGGTTATGTTTATGCTTTTTGCATCCTATGCAGGTTCTTACATCAAGAAATCTTCATTATTGTCTCAAATTTTGATAGAGACTTTCAGTTTTTTGAGCTTTTTTTTGAGTTTTTACAAATCTATAATGGTTATATCCATGTGCAATTCACGACAATTTTTTAATCTTTTATTATTTTGTCTTAGATAATCGGACTTATATTTTATGTTCTTCTTTATACAATGGTCTATGTCCATATTTATATAAATATAGATGGTTTCCCTCCTTTCATAAGTCTCCATACTCTTTTTAGATTCTGTTAAATTTTCCAAAATATATTTTCATCATAATTATGAATAAATTTATATAATCTTCATACTCTTTTTCGATTCTGTTAAATTTTCCAAAATAATAAATTTATATATTTTTCTATTGGAAAAAAATAAAATAAAAATTCCAATAACTCACAAAAAATAATTTACAAGCCACCAAACCATGATGCACTTTATTCTGCACTTCACTTATTATTCTCCTCATTGTAGATTTGAATACTTATTAAACTATTGCCCAACTTGTCTAAATTCATCCGATTGGTGTCTGCAGCGTGCAATGAAAAATATTGAAAAATATTATAGATTTTTACCCATGTAGCGCTATTTTACAAATTTGAAGTAATGTCAATTTACCCGCTCAATTTCCTCCCAAAAACCAATAGACTTTCCAAATCACTGTCCTGTCCAATTAACACGAGAGGATCCAACCATGCATGCAAGGCAAACCCTGTCTTGGTATTTGGAATCCATTGGCCAGAGGTTGTGCAGGTATCAATATTAGTGCTTCCCAGTAAACCATCATGCCTTCTCCTGACACCTTTGACCAGCCATACAGTTTCTCAGTAAAGTCATATATTTCTTTTTTGACGGAGCAGCAATCATAAAACCATTAAAAAAACCAATGAGCTTGGATTGCGTGAGTGTTGATTTCAATCACAAACACCTCATGACTCCCGCCGGTCCTCCAATTCTCACGAGTCTCCTAGCCTGAGCAACACCACATGTTCATCATATAATCTCTAGAGCCTACAAAGCCCAGCCTGCCTTCATGTCTTTGCACCCACCCCCTTCAATCACTTCCAAACTGTACAACTTCTGGCAACTTGTCATATCCCTTGCAGAGCACACACAACTCAATTGAGCTAGGAACTTATTTTAATAAATTATATCTGAACAAGGATGATTAATGGTCGGCATGGCTGGCTGGCTGGTTGGTTTACACTGTTGGCTTATTTTCCTTTCTGCCACATTAACAAAATAAAGCTGGAACATTCTGAAGCTCCAGTACTGCAGCGACGGGGCCGCTGATATGGCCAGAAAAGAGTTGGAATCTAGTTGGTTGGCTCTCTCCTTCCTTTTTCCAAGGTTCAACCTCATTTGCTTTTAAAATACCCCAAAAAAGCCTGCCCGGTCTCTAGTGAGACAGTCCCTTCATTCCCCGGCTTCACAGTAGTTAGTGACAGATTGGTCTTCAGTCCAATCAAACTCGGTCGCCGATTCATGCTTCCCTATAATTTTTATTTCTGTCCGTTCAGAGGCATATAATGCCATTATAGAAAACCAAGAAGCAAATTCATCGATATGCATTTTTTCTGAGGATTTTTTCTCATAATGTACCCTGCAGCCTGCACCTGAGGCTGCCTGTTATTGTGCTCGCGGTATCGTTTCTATCTTGATTTTCTTGGGGGTTTGTCGGTTCTTGGACAGATTAGGCGTGTTCTTGATCTTCGGCGTATTGGGACCTTTGATTACAGGGCAGGCCATGGCGCCGCCGCCGGGCAGGAGAAAGCGAAAACTCAGACGCGAGGAGCTGGCGGTTCTGGCCTCGGTTATCGGCACGGCGGTGGTGATAGTGCAGCGGTTTCTTGAGGAAAACGATCTGTTGCTGCTGCCGAGCCAAACAATGGCGCTGGAGGCTTCTGTGCAGGCAACGACCATGGCACTGAGCAAGCTCCAGATGATGTTCTCCATCGCGGAGGTGGTGTCGATAGTGGAGGGCGCCGACAAAGTGGGTCCGAGCGACAGGGACATTGCCGGCTCCTGGTTCCACAGGTTCACGACATCCGTCACCGACGACAAAACATGGCGCGAGAATTTCCGCATGTCGAAGCCCACCTTCGGTCGTCTCCTGGAATCGCTCCGCCCCGCTCTCCAACGCCACCAGGACGACGACGGCGGCGATGAGCCGGAGCCCGGTGCCCCCAGCGTGCCGGTCGATTTCAGGCTCGGCGCGGCGATCTTCCGGCTGGCGCACGGCGCCACCTTCAAGCACGTCGGCCGGAAATTCGGCATCGGCACAGCCTCCGCCCGCAAGGCATTCCACGATGTCTGCAGGGCGGTGGAGCATCGCCTCAGCCATCTCTTCGAATTCCCCTCGTCGCCGGAATCTCTGCACGCCGTTATCGACAAGTTCGAGTCCATCCACCTGCCCAACTGCTGCGGCGTCATCGGTTACACCCGATTCGACCCGCAGGGTACCCAGAGCGTCGTAATGCAGGGGCTTGTGGATTCCGACGCCCGGTTTCTTGATTTATCGGTCGGGTGGCGCGGCTCCGTCACGCCCACCTTGATTCTTCCCCGCACTCGTCTCTATGCTCGCGTGGAGTCCACTGGCGAGCTCCTCCAAGGGCACGCGGCGGAGCTCCTGAACGGCACTCGGATTCCTCAATACATTATCGGCGACCGCTCTTGCCCTCTCTATGAATGGTTGCTCACCCCCTATTACCCCAGAGACGCCCCCGCGCCCCTTCTGACTCCTGCTCAGGAGATTTTCAATTCTGTGCACGATTACGCCATGAGTGCAATCTGGAGAGCTTTCGGTATGTTGAAGGCTCAATGGAAGCTTCTCACAGTGCGCCAGCGAGGGGACAGTACTGAATTTTTCCCCCACACTGTTGTCGCCGCGTGCATTCTGCACAATTTCCTGATCAATAGCGGGGAACCGATGCCCGACGTGCAGGAGGTTACTGAGAATGATTTTCCTTTGGCTCATGAGCGCAATGAAGTTGCAGAAAGCGTAAGGGACGCCCTCGCTTCGCATATCCGTATGGCAGCCGGCCTCTGATTTTCATTTATTTTGACTTTTTAAAAAAAGCTTCAATTGCATCTTATGTATGCCATGAAAGTTACCCCAGTATTGTTTTTACTATAGTTTTTTAGAAACCACATTTTTCTTAATACCTAGAAGTGGATGGATGTATCTATGTGATCAAAACTACCCAAAACTTGTATCTTGCTGCATCCACACCTATTTTGGCTTTTGTTAATTCTGTTTCCAAAAATCTCCTAACTTCTTGCAAACACCATAGCTTTTAAACTCTTATCCCATATCTTAGGAGTAGGTATTTGGTGAAAATCCTCATCCCTTTTAAACTCATGCTCTACAAGTAGAGCAAAACTCATGCTGTATAGATAGAACATATCACAGCCAGAATGGAACTTCAAATTCACCATATGCTAGATTTGTGTCTTCCATTTCGTCAATCCTGCACCACATTTGGATGAGTGCATGGACTCTTATTAGGTACTATGCAGAAAATGCACCATATTTGGATCAGTGCATGGACTCTTATTAGGTACTATGCAGAAAATTTCATTGTTTACTGCTGTTTTATTTCAAGACATCACCTTCAATGTTGTACTGTGCTGGCCTCTTGAGGTAAAGGAGTCCATACTACATTTATGTAACTCTGTCGCTGATCGTCCTGGCAGGTTTTGCTGGCCTCATTTTTTAAAGTGGCCTGCGAATTTATTGACCTGGTACCTTTGTCTACTGTGTTAATTTCTATCTTGTTGTGGATTGTTTTGATTGTTTTGGTCCAAACTCAAGGCGAGTTTCAAATGCTGAATGTATCTCAGGGATATTTCTTCTGACATTGTTTTATCAATACATGTTGTTGCTAGCTTTTTGGGTTCAAAGCTTTGGTTATTTGTGTAAATTGACTGGTTCATGTATGTGACTTTTGACAGTATTATAACCCGTATTATAATATAGGTAAAATGTTCATTGAACTGTGGTTTAAAGACAGCTCAGGTTCAATTTTTAGGAAATTGATACAGCTTTGGCTAAAACAGAAAGTTTTCTAAACACAAAACCACACAACAGATATAACTTCATGTCTTGTAAACACAAAACCACATAACAGATATAATCTCATGTCTTTATAAATAGCCTTGACAAATTAAACTGGATATATTCTTTTTTGGCTGAAACAATTATTTTGGTTAGGTTCTATTGCTCTTAATCCATTCAATGTACATGAGAGAAACTAAGAAAAGACTCTTTCGGTGCATCTTCTTTATCGGTGTGCACACAATTAATATGTGATTCAATCCTGGAAATGGTCTCTTTACTGTTTGTAAATTGACAAACTGTATATTTTATCCGTATGAAAGGGTTATACTGCAAATCTAAATAGTAAAGAAAGGTTTCATCCTTTCCTGAAAATCTTGTCCTCTCTGCATTTATTTTAGTCTGCAGTAAAATGAAACACAAACCGTACATTTGATGTTTGGTATGAACTATGTAATATGGGGAAAGGCATGGGGTGTATCACTGGTAACTGTTTCTATTAAATGGATGGTGTTATATATGGTCTACAAAACCCTGATGATGGAAAGGGATTTTACATAATATGAAGTTGTTTCATGCTGTTTACAGAAATTTAATAGCCTTAAACTAGGCTGGTTACCTTAGGGTGGTATCATATTTGTTTCCTATAAAAAAAGGTTACTAAGATGCACGGACTTGGGAGCTTGGTATTGAAATATAGTATGAAGAATGGAGGAAACGTTATAAAAAATGTTCAACTTGGTCAAAAAAGAATTTAGGACAACATTTTCAACTGCGAGTTGTTCGATCAAGTTGTGCACTTGGAAGTTTGAATGTTCAATTATGAGATTAGACCAGCCACTCCGAACTTGGCATTCATTATTTACTCATTGCGCGTTTCTAACTCATCCTATGCAATTTCCGGAATGTTTTGATGTACTGGTGGGCTAATTGATTTATTCATGAATGTCTAGACTCTACACACAGATGAAAAACATAAATTCCTTGTATGGGTGAATATTGTTGAGAGTTTTTGGAATGAACCGTGTGCGCCAATTGTGAATAATCCCACACAAGATTTGAATGTGATACAAGACCGTCTGGTACCCTTCGGACTTTTTAGATGTTAGAGAATATAACTCTTACTGGTCTTTGGTGTGATCATGAACTCTTAGAAGAAGTTTGTTTCTAGTTTTTAGGAGGTTGTTAAATCTAATTGGTTTGAGAGATATTAACTCAACTACATGCTTGCTATATTGGTGTGTGGTCTAGAGATTTGCTCAACCAAGTTGATTGTGCTAGTTTCTTTATCTTGATATAGCATTGACATATTTATTTGTGACATTATTTGATGAGAAAAGGTGTCTCTAATCCCCCATCTTAACATCAGAGAGATGTCTACTCTGCTGGAAATAACAGTTCAAGCCTTCAATGAATTTTTCTAGGCTAAATCCATCCCGGGAGTACTCTTTCACCTGAACGTTTAGCTGCAAACATATGCTATAGATTTTTCTAAATGCTCATGTGTGTTTGTCTCAAAACAATTTTCTCTTGCTCGAGTATCAGTAGATTCTGATTTTGCTGAAATGACTTTCACCAGGTAAAAGAGCAGAAAAGGTTATCTGCTCTATGCCGAGGAATTATCTGGCCTAGTATATCCATTGAATAGGTTTGGACCATGGGGTACAACAACTCAATTCATTTAGACTTCATATTCACTTATGCATGTTTAAAAGAATTTACAGAAGATCAGGCAGGATTGTTAGCTGGGTTTTTATTTTGGTAAAATAAACTAAGGGCTAGACCAAGTTCCAAGGGCTGAATTGGAAATGTATGGTCATGTGCATTATAATGACAGGACAATTACAATAACTTACAGACAGTGTAAAACCTCCTCTGCAAGTCATCCTTTGCGAGCCATCATAGGTACATGCAAGGCTTCAGGATGAATTAAGCATGCTTAATTTAGTCAACGTTTCGGTTGAACCAAGATTAAAATATTGCATTTTTTTCACTTAAATTTTTCCCATATAGTTTTGGAAATGGGAAGAATTCAGATTTTGTCATAAACATGCATTTTTTAGGAGGAATTTTAAATTTAAGCTTTGAAAATATTATATTTCTTTTTAAATTGCGTAATTTACAGCATCTTTGATTTTTGTTCCCTAGTAGTTTGATGGATTGATGGTGCAGACGAAGTGAACTTATTCAAAAAGGGTTAGAAACAGATTTGGAGAGCAGCGAAATGGAGTTGGTAGAGTGCATAAAGATTGGGCCTCGTATCAATGTAATAAAAATTCTAAACATATTCATGGTCATATGACATTCTCATGAAGACAAAAATACTAGGTAGAGGTGTGTTCTCAGTACAATAGTCTCCAACTTAGTGCAGACACTGTGGTTTCTGTTTGAAACAGCACAGACATTTCGAGAATCTACACACCAATGACATTGTTCTGGATATAATTGTTAGAAATTGTAATTAATCCCCATGCTACAGTTAACTAAAATTAGAGAGTCAGTTAACTGAGCGTTGAGTCACCAAAGTCAGGTGATGGATGAAGAGTCAAGTGAAGTCCATATTTAGAGTGTGACTTACCTAAGTTAAGTGTGTGTGCATATTGAGTTATTTTAGGCAAGTAGTTCGTCCAAAAAGATTTAAATATCCTTCACCGGGTTAAGTGTGTGTGCATATTGAGTTATTTTAGGCAAGTAGTTCGTCCAAAAAATTTAAATATCCTTCACCGGGTTCATTGTAATAGTAAAATTTATCTTATCAATAGAAGAGCCTCACCTGTGTGTTTTTTCAGATAAATATAATCATTTTCAAGAATTTATTCTATGATTTATCCAGAGCGTCGAGAGTCCCATATATGCCCACATGTATTGAAATTACTAAGCTTGAAAGTATGGGGAGTTGTGTTATTCATATCGGTAGTAGGTGGGAGTCTGAACTTTCATCTGTGAGCATTAACATCACCTTCAGGTTTATATGACAGTCTAACTTTAAATTCTTAAATTTAGCAGTTTATAGTCTAATTTATACCATATCTATTACTCTGCTGGATAGCGCATATTAATTACCAAACTTTCATCGATTTCAATTTTAATTGTAATTGGTTAGGTCTAAAAGAAAATCATACCGTTGCGCGAGCATCAACCGCACCTTACAGCTAATGCATACAATCTTTTTTAGTGTTAATACATAAAAGTTAAAATATTTTCATTAAGGTACTTTTAGCATTTATGCATTAACTCTAAGTTGTTAATGCTAATGTTTATGCATGAACTGTAAGATGATGATCGAGGAAAGGGATGATTTCTTTCGAATCTCATTAAAAAAAAAGTTTCAATCCTATAAAAGTTTGCTGATCAATATGCATTATTTAACAGAATATAGTATAAATTAAATTATATACTTTTAGTCAGGTATACATTGTAGTCTCCCCGTTGGGGTTACCCATGCAGATCCACAGCACATTCAAGTCAACCCTTGGTGCACTAACGCAGCACTTAATTAAGGCACACGTTGCGAGGATGAGATCGGTGGATAGCTGCTCCCTCGTTGGATTCGGAAGCGCCTAGACCTCGTGTAGAATTTATCTTGATCTACTTCTTGCTTGAGCAGTTAATCGGGCCCCAGCATTCACTATTCGATGAAAACGTAAGTTGCCAATAATGTGGGTGATGTTTTCAACGTGGTTGGCAAAATATACAAGGTACGTTTAGGATGGGTCTATTTTATCAGCCAGGATTTGTGTCATTCCACTTGTCAATTTCAAGAAGCGAGAGGGAAAAAGAAGGGAAGGCTGGTCCTTTTTCTTTTGAGAAGATTGTGCATTTATTGATAACTATCCTCCTCCGATGAAACATTTTTCTTTATTCGGTCGGCAATGAGACTTTGCTCTTCAATTTTGCAATCATTCCGGTTTACCACCGCTCTATGAATTTCCATACCACCTCCCGCTTTTGGTTTGGCACATTGCATTAACTTATTATGGGTTTGTTAGTCTCTCCCCAGTAGTTTGCTCCCTCATGGGCTTCTTCCCTCTGGCTGGCTCAAGCTTCCCCTCGTGGTCTCCTCGCTGCTTGATTTTTTCTCGGTTCCTTTTTTTGATTCTTCTGTGTACTCACTAAGTGGTCCTAATGCACAAGGAGAGGCTTGCTTGAGAAGAGAGGCTGGTGGTAGCAGTCCAACAAACAATTCTCACGCACAAGCCCACTCCCTAAGTGGTCCTAATGCCCAAGGAGAGGCTTGCTTGAGAAGAGAGGCTGGTGGCAGCAGTCCAACAAACAATTCTCACGCACAAGCCCAAGCTTGAGCCTCAACGAACCGCTATCGCGAGCACACCCCTTTGGTGGTGCAACATGAAATATCAAACAATGCCCATTGAGAGAAGAGAGGGTGGGGCCACGGTCCAATAAACAATTATCGCGCACAAGCCCAAGCTTGAGCCTCAACGAACCGCTATCGTGAGCACACACCCCCTTTGGTCGTGCAGCATGAAATATGAAACATGGTGCATGAACTGTATGAAACATGGTGCATGAACTGGTTGATGAAAAGAATGAAATGACTAATTACAACATTATAACAGAAGTCGAGCATTGGGTGCCAGTGTCGGGTACTTCAACGGCTCGTCCTCATCAATATTTATACAATGGATTTATATTGGCATGTCAAGAATATGTTGGGAAAAGTCTTATACGACGGCAACAAAGAAAATATGAGCTTCTCTTCTCCATGTTGAGGAGTTCCATCTACTTTATCAAATTATGAATGACAAAATGTAGCAAATGGAAATAACCTTCTTTTATTAAAGAGAGAATGACAAAATGTAGCAAATGGAAATAACCTTCTTTTATTAAAGAGACCCGACACCTTTTGGCCACCCTGTGCTACAAATGAACTTCTCCTGGCACATAACCACTAGCAGTAATCTCAACAATACTAATGGTCTTTAGTTTTTATGTTTTCAATCCTTAATGGTATTTAGTTTTTATGTTTTCAATCCTTATGCTTATCAGGTCTCGGTGTCTCTCACGACCATTTTTTGTATTTTTTT
The DNA here is from genome assembly GCA_031772625.1 of Pinus tabuliformis. Classification (NCBI taxonomy): domain Eukaryota; kingdom Viridiplantae; phylum Streptophyta; class Pinopsida; order Pinales; family Pinaceae; genus Pinus; species Pinus tabuliformis. The sequence goes on along the minus strand of CM062809.1, from coordinate 479,036,245 downwards.
GGGGTAACAATGAGCTTGGCTACTACCGAGTGAAATTGTGGTTTTTGTAACACTATGGTTTGAACCCTGATTAGCCTTGATTAGTTTTACAGTTAGTTGGCATAATATAAGTTTGTGAATTTATTATATATATACACTTTGTAGTTTTAAATCATTTTTGTTTTTTTTTTCTAATTAATTTTAATTGCTATAGAGATTTGTTGGAATCAAAAGTTTAAATTATGAAATTTGTCTGATCTAAGGGTTTTTAGGGTTTTAAATTCATTTATACATCCAAAAAAATCATGATCTCACTTTAAAATTACAACATTAAGTTATAAAGAAAAAAACCAAACCATTACTCTATTTTTATATATTAAGTTGATATAAATCTATTTATTTAAAATAGATATTGAACTATAATATTTTATTATCGTACAATTAAAAATATATATATTATGGTTAAAGTATTTTAATAGGTAAGGTAAATGTGTAATTTCTTTAGTATTTTAAATCTTAGATATATTTGTATCAAGTGGGACTACAATTTCTCTAAATGTTTGCACCTTTAAGGATATGAATTTTCTTGGCATAGGGGAGTTATAAATCTTTTTGTTGCGTTTATAGGCTCACTTTAGCGTGTAATGTCTATTTGTGTTATTTCATGTAAATATTTTTGGGTTTTGACAACACATGGATGGATTTACCAAGAGGGATCAAATTTATTGAGGTGCAAACTTCTTTTAGAGTGAAAAAAGATTTGATTCCTCTCAGCTTTTTATTTTTCCAAACTTAAAATATTTTTTTCTTAAAATAAAGTTAACAAATAACATATTAAAAATCAACTTAAAAATAAGAAACTGAAAATTTGGTCTCTTTAATCTAAAATTATAATCTCAATTAAAGCATTTCCATTATATATATGTTAAAACTAATCAAATTTTAAAAAATTTTGCTTGCTCACTGGGCTTTGGATTGATGGTGAATGGGTGCATTGTTAAAGCACTCCTTTTGATGGTGAATGGGTGCATTGTTAAAGCACTCCTTGGGATAGGTCACTGGTTCAAATCCCCCATAGATACTTACCTACCAAAAAAATAAAATTTGCACCTTAATGCTTACATCTTATACAATATAAAAGAAATTGTAAATCTTTATAACATCTTATACCATATAAAAGAGATTGTAAATCTTTATAGTCAAAATAAAGTTAGCACAATTTAATAACTAATTCTAAATTGTTAAATATCACTTTGGTTCACTAACATAATTAATTAATTATATAGTGTAATGTGCATTTCATGAATAAGAAAGCGATGTAATTTTTATGCTAGGTTGATTTTTATTATTTATAAAAATTTCATATATTTTCCATAATTTGACAAATTATTGAATTGTTTCTTTTACTTATTTTTAGATTTTTAAACTATTTGTATTTGTTTTTCATGGGTGTTTGGTCTTTCAAGTGACTCTTATGGTTTAGAGAAAGTGACACTCATTAAATTTTATTTATAATTAAGGGAATTTAAAACATTTTTGTTTTGAAGTATAGGTTGATTTATAATTTATAATTTAGTAGATTTTAAATTATTTTTGTCTTTAATTAATGATATATTTTGAGTTTATTTAAAGTTTATGAGTATGTGATTTTTCTTTAAAAATTACAGGTTAGAATCCAAAGACGGGTAGAGTATGTATTATGTTTTTATTTCAGTAATCAAATTGATGAATAGACACCAATGTTAAAGTTTTCCATTATAGTAGAAATCAATGTTAGAGTTTGTCATTACTCCAAAACCCGTAAGCATTAATTAACTTCCAAACCCGTACCATACTTTGAGTGAGAAGTTAGTCCATACTCACATGGTGGCGGTTAGTCCACATGATTGATTTTTGTATCTATTTTCTTACCATTTGGGAAACCAAATGAGACTAATAGCATAGGCATAAGATTTTTGTCAAAATGATTAGTGTAATATTCAAAATATGTTTTTATAAACAACCGAGTCTAAAATTATTAGAAAAACTAATAATTAAAACATAACTTAAACTAGTGGCAAGGACAGCATGCTTTAGTGTAAAAAATGCAAAGCTAGTATAGTCATTTAAGTAGTGGTAGGGTCAAGTTTTTCCTCATCACTAATGGAAAAGTTTAAATTTACAATTTTCTTGTTAAGCAGAAAGACTTTGTTGCCAAATTTGGTAAATTGTAGCTATAAAGCATCTATGTTGAGCAATTTTTTTTGTTGAGCCTCAGTGAGTTCAACTAGAACTTTACCCATAATGGTTTTGATGTGCTAGTAAATTTCCACTATCTAAATATATTGATTGTTGTTCAATTTATTGAGCTATAGCTACACAACATCCATGTTGGCCTCATTGCATTAAACTAGAACTTCACCCATAGTGGTTTTGACTTGTTGATAAATGTCTACATTTTGCATGTAATAAGTCTACTAGGAGTGGGTGTTTGTTGTGTCTCGAATCCATTGTTCCACATTTTCTTCAACCTCTTGATGAGAAAGGAACCATCACTCATCTTTGGCTTCTTGCTCAATGATATCCATCTCCTCTCTAACCACATGAGAAGTATGTTCTTAGTAGTGGGTGCCTTTGCATTTTGAAATTCTGGCAAGGGACAACAAGAATGCAGAGCATATGAGTAGGTAAAGAAGGCCCCCAAGAAACGAAGCTTCCTAATGATCTCGTACTAGGAATACACTACAAATAAGGAAAGTGAAGTGAAGCCTTGCAATTAATTGAGAGACCAAAGTATGGAGAATAAAGAACGACATGGAGAATGGACAAACTTGGGATGTGATAGAAAGGGGTTTGCATTACTAAGTTCAACGGGAGGCCCCTACTACACTAGAGACAATGCAAAAAATCAGGAAAATTTAAGGTAACTTACCCATGTGGAGAGAAGAGTGGAGTAGGGCGCCCTTCCAAAAAGGTTGATCTTTTAAAACTTTCAAGCCATAATTATGCGGTTGTTACCTTCTTGGTTGTGGAGTGCACTAGGACCAGTCACAATAATGGTAATGTGCGAAAGTGATCATGGCAGAATGCAAGTAGGGTTTATCATTGCCCATAACTACCTTCATGACTTAGTGACAAGTAGGTTGTCAACACAATCCAACTATCCCAACCTCAGTCGTCAGAGGTGGTGGCCACATGGAGAGAGGCTCCTCAACTTGGGGTGGCCATGGTGAGCACCCATAATGGGAAGATAATATTATAATAAGTTAATCAATTTTATATATATATATATATATATATATATATATATATATGTATGTATGTATGTATGTATAGATATAAATACTCTTAAAAAATTAATATACACATTTAGACTTATGAGAGAATTGTGGAGACTTACAATTCACAAATCTCTATACTACAAAAAAAAAATATACTAAATTTACACATTAATAAAAAAATATTATAAATATAATAATTATCTTAAAATATTATTATTTTCATTTGATCATATTCATCTATTTAATTTAAAAATATAATAATTATAAAATTTAATTATTTATATTTAAATATTTTATATTAAAAAATATTATATCTATATATATATATAGATATATATCGTTTTTCATATTTAACATTTAGAAAATTATATATAATCTAGTATATATAATAAAATGACAAAATATGTAATATTGATCTTCTGTAAAGTATATGATTATAAAGCATCAAATTTTGTGTGATTAATTCTATATCGAGAATGTAATATGTATTCTTCACTTCAGTAAAATAAAATATAGAAATAATTTTTAATATATCAAAATCAATCCATAATAAAAAATAAAATTATGAAAGAAATTATTTATTATTAATATACTTTATTATGATTAAAGGTAAATTTATTTATATTAGAAAATATATTAAAATAATACATTATTTTGTTTTCTAAATTATTTTAATATTATTATAAAATAAATATATTTAAAAATAATAATATTTTTAACAAATAATTATTATTATTAATTTATATTTATATTTTTTTGATTTACTAATTTCTTTGTATGAAATAATCAAAACAGCTATATATAAAAACAAATATGATATCTGAGCATCAAATAAATCCAATATTAAGTTCATTTAATTTTGTTAAATATTTATCACATTCATATATATTCTCTTTAATTTTGTTTTGAAAATTTTCAAGTTCGTGCGTATAATTCTTCATGGTTTCTTCATAAAAACGATGGGCAGGGAAATTGAAATGAATGATTTAATTTTAATAAATTACATACCAGCATGGAAGGTTGTCGACTTCCCAGCCACGTTTATTAAGAGCGTACAATGGTTTACCTAGCAGAATAGGGTCGGCGTAAAATATATTGATACTCAATTAGCCCTAGCCCTAGCCCTAGTCTAATATACTTTCTAAAAGTTTTGCGCTCACCCGCAAAGCATAGTGTTGAGCATATGACGACCCTGATGCAATCATTACTGCAAATGAAACTGGTTTTCTATTTATGTCAAATCCAATTTGACATATATCGAGCAACAATTCATTCTCATTCGCATAATAATGTCCAATTTCACTTAAGCTACATTTCACTATATATATATGGAGAAACTGTTGGACTAATATATTCAATGGCTTTGCTTGCTACAGACTAGTAGCAGACGCAGTCTAAGTCAAGCAACTTTCGGAGTTGCTGGCGCTATGTTGCAGGACCTTGATCGTTGGGTTCAGGTCTCCAATCTCAGTTGTTGTGGCTCAGCAATTTGGTTGCACGTAAATATGTCTATGGCGCTGCATACCAGATTCTTGCTAGAATTTGATAAACGAGTCTCACGTGGAGAACAATTGTATCAACCATTGATACTGATAAGTTAGTTTTGGAACTGTTATAGGAGATCTTGACTGGAAACTAATGGTTTTCTTATACCGGAGGAATGTTTATAACTATTAACGACCATCAAATATATAGTTTCAAATTTTATAAATATAAAATCTCCACTCTCCCGTTGCAGAGGCACTAATGAAACTATGATATACTTAATTTCAGGGAATAATGGAGTGAATGATGGGGCACCTAAATTTTCAAAAAGTGAAACCTGTAATCCACTTTTACTGTGTATATAACAGAAAGCTTTCCGGCTTTACAGGGACCACGGTCATGATTCTCTGAGGACTCAAAAGAGAGAATTTGAATGATCTTTCTTCCCAGTGTTATGTTAGGGTTTTAGAAAGCGATGGATGCCTTCTTTGACAATGATTTACTTTATCAATAACTACTTTCCTGGTCCATCAATCCTTCCCATATTATGCCAACAACAATCGAATATAAATACAATTTTCACGCTTTTCATCTCCTCGCTTCGTTTTGCATAGATACCGATTAAAAGGTTAATGTTTTTTATAACAATGATTTGTCATTGTTGCTAAGTGACTAATGACCTAGTTGCTCAATGGCTCGAGTTGGTTTTGTACCTTGCAGGTTACTCGCATACCCTATCTATCATGTAGAGCGTAACCTCGAAATATTACAGAACGCAACTATATGCTTCTACCTCAGAACACATACCCTCATGATGATGGATTAACTTAATTTTCAAAGAATAAAACTTGAAATTCCTTGTTTTTAATGCTTTACGAAGACCAGGTTATGATTATCTGAGGATTAAAATAGAAAATTTGAACGATCCTTCTTTCCAGCTTCGTTTATCAGAGCCTTTGGGCTTTACCAGGAACGGGGCTATGATTCTCGTAGGATTAATAGAGAAAATCAGAATCAGAAAGATCTTTCTCTACAGCTTTATCTTTTTTAAAGCGAATTGGATGCCTACCTTGGACAATGATTTACCTTCTCAATTACTACTGTCCTTGTAAATAAAGCCATGGCATGATCATATCTTCCCAGTTACATGTGGCATCTTGGATCAACTTCTAAGTTTCCTTTTTAATATCAGGTTCTTTTAATTGTTAAAGCTAGTAGTTTTCCCTGGATTAAATCTTCCCAGGTACCTATGCATCTTGGGTTTGTTTTTAATTTTAGGATTGATATTTGATTGTTATAGTAATTGAAGTGTGTTGTTTTGGTTATTGTGTTGTTTGATATAACACTCTAGCAAAGAATAGTTAAAGTGGTTTTATGTTTAAATTTAGTTTACATATATATAATTTTTGTTTTTTAAATTATATAGAGGGATATATGTGTAAAAAATAATAGTTGTATTTGTAAAAATGTGAAATATAAATAATATTATTAAATCCAGAAGAATTATGTTTTTCAAGGTGTAAACATTTCCTCAAATTTTGCATTCAAAAGATTTGATCTTTATGCTAGCTATATTTTAAAATAGATAAAATTTATATCAAAAATTATATATTTTAATAAAATTTTTGAAGGGTTTTTTTTTTTTTTTATAAATTTAAAAATGATAGAAATGAAAATATAATTCGAATTTATCATTATAGAAATATTTTCATTATTGGAGGGTTTCTAATCAAAACTTTATCATTTTTAACTTGGATTTAAAGTAGATAAAAATATAAAAGGATTACAAAGTTATATAAAATTATGTTTTGTATTATTAAAGATAATCTAAAGTTAGATAACCTTAAAAAGAAATGATGTTTATTTTTAATAAGGAGAAATTGAAGATAATGTGCATGTGCCATCACATTGTTTTCAATATGATCAAGAGAGATATTAATGCTCACTTAAACATAAAACTTTTATTAATTTAAATATTTTTTGAGATTATGAATAAAACAAATAGATTATTAAAATTATTTTAAGGGTAAACAACATTCATATAATAATAGTTAATTTTTGTGGGGTAAATATTTTGTATTTTCTAAAAACAAGAAGTACATATTAAGTCACATAGTTTTGGGCTGATCTATCACTAGGAAAATTAAACCAGACTTATAATTTCAAACTTTTTAAACGAAGAGAAGGAATTTTTTTGCTTTTAGATACAAAACTAAAAACCATGAACTAAAAACAAGACCACTTGGGCCATTTGTAGATTGAGAGAGGAAAATAGAGAGCATGTAGAAATAAGATAAGAAGAAACCAATCAGGGTTTTATTGTCAAATATGTAGCTTAAACTAGTATGGGCTCCTTGTTGGTGCCCAGAGAGTAACCCGTTTTAGGAGGAATGCCCATATGCCTTTTCATGTAACCTAGTCTTTGATCCAGAGCTATTAGTTGATGCTACATGTGATCCAAAGAGAGAAGAATTTCCTCTCTACTCTCATTTTTGTCTAGCAAGATTTAACCATGAAGGAACTTGAGGTTCTAATATATGTCCATTGTATATATTGGTTGTAATTCCCATGAGTGTGCCCAACATTAGGAACCCAGTCTACCACTTTAACTAATACTTCTGTGTTAGTGAGGTTTCATCATTGGTTAGCCAAATCCCACTCAACTCGAAAAGTTGCCCTCGAATAGGTTGAGGAGTGAGATCTTTGAACCATGCTGCAGAACTTCTCGCCCTCACTTGCATACGAGTGCACCCATGTTCATGGTAGTAGGTTGCTCCAAGATGAACCCAAGCCCTCTAACATGACATGTTAAAGAAATTGTCAGTGATATAGGTCTGAAGTGAGTGGGGGATCCAACTAAATATGGAGAGGACAGAGAGTGATGGAGAGACTCATGTAGAGTGTGATATCCAAGGACATAACCCCCACCACCAATGACCTAGTAGCCGATGATATAGCCCAAGAACGAGCAAACTCAAATAGTGGAAGGGACACACCAACCTCAAGGCGAACTAGTACCTACCACTTGCATGTAGCACTATCTTCGAGGAAACTAGGAGTGAGTAAGAAAATAAAAGAAAGTACTATGAACCAACGAATAAACCTTCCTTGTCTACTCCCTTGACTACTCGCTTATGGTGGAATGGTCTTGACAAGATTAAGCCATATGAACCACACACATCAAGAAAGAAATCGTTCCCAATACAACATAGAGCCAAACATGAAATAAGAGAAACAACTACCAAAATTAGTAGCTGGGGGTTGAGGGAAGAAATGACCAATTGCTTGGTGTTTCTATGTGCCTTCCCTAAGCTTGAAACTAACTAGACTTACGACCAAACTACTAGCCTATTCAACTGAGTTGGGAGAAAAATAAGCCCATGAAATGGATGAAATAAATAGAATGCACCTTCCTCCATCAGGATCCCAATTATTTGTCCCCATGTTAAAGATATGAAGTGTGACACAGAGCAGGGAGCTCCTGTGATAATAATGCCCAAAAAATGACCTAAGCCACATTCTATTGGAATCCTACTCTGTATGATAATCATTGAATTCCATTTTAATGCTTCCATAGGCTGAGATAAACTATTTGAGCGGGAAATTTTTCTTAGGGGACGAATAATCCTCTATAAGCATACCGAGGGTCATCAAATTGCAGTTACAGTGAGTGGTGGATTCACCATATAAATTAGAGGACAATGGGATATGATGTTCCCTTGTGCCTCGTGCATTTATTGTTGAAACCTTTATGAGGGAAACCCCTACTATGTGGTCTGATAGGGAAACAACAACCCACCCCTTCTTTCTCAAACCAAGCTCCCTATTGAAGACATTAATATAATAATCTTTACCCTTAATACTTAACCTTAAATTATATTTCAAAGTCTAACTTTTATTAAAATCAAGTTATGATTTAGTATCTAATAAAACATCTTTTAAACTTTACCTTCATCATTAACACTTAACTTAAAATCTATTTCAAAATTGAACATCCAAAAATCTCTTTACATAATATTATAAATAAATATCTTTACATAATATTATAAATTTACTTAGCATATTTCCTAGCCTTTTATCAATAATGTTAATAAAGATTGAACCTAGACTTCCATTATCTTTTGGAGTAAAAAATAAAAAAAAAATGAAATTTCTAGCTGAACGTATTTAATATTGTTTCAATGCATTTAATTAATATTTAGTGAGATCAATTTTAGTGTATCATATTTAAAAAAATAAGGAATTACTTGATTTTGTTTTAGCATTTTGTTTTCCTAATCTAGCTTTAATGAGTTTATGAGTTTAAAAGTTATAAAGATCATTAATGTTACAAATATTTAAAAAAATATTTATTTTTTCACATTTTTAAACTGATCGTTTGAAATTATCTATTTCAAAATTGAACATCCAAAAATCTCTTTACATAATATTATAAATAAATATCTTTACATAATATTATAAATTTACTTAGCATATTTCCTAGCCTTTTATCAATAATGTTAATAAAGATTGAACCTAGACTTCCATTATCTTTTGGAGTAAAAAATAAAAAAAAAATGAAATTTCTAGCTGAACGTATTTAATATTGTTTCAATGTATTTAATTAATATTTAGTGAGATCAATTTTAGTGTATCATATTTAAAAAAATAAGGAATTACTTGATTTAGCATTTTGTTTTCCTAATCTAGCTTTAATGAGTTTATGAGTTTAAAAGTTATAAAAATCATTAATGTTACAAATATTTAAAAAAATATTTATTTTTTCACATTTTTAAACTGATAATTTTATGAGCCTTTGAAATTATTATTAAAATTTTGTAAACTTTAAATAGTGTTCTCTTAATTACATCATTGTTTTAATAAAATCCAAGATTTTATACAAGATACATAAACCCAAAATAATTCACTAACATAATTTAAGAGACTATATAAAAGTTTACTTAAATCTATATAATTTTAATGAGTTAACAAGTGAAGATTATTCACTTCACAAATATTTCAAGAGACTATATATTTTTTACATTTCCATAAAGAAATTTCTGTAAGTTTATGGAATTATTGTTAGAAATCTATAAACCCTAGATAGTTCTCTAAGTTATTTCAGGGTTCAATAAAATTTAATAATTTATATAGACACATAAAACTAAAATTCACTAAAATAAATTAAGAGATGGAATAGAGGCTTACCTAAATCTACATGGTTTTAATTATTCCACAAGTTATGAAATATCATTAGTGTTAGTAATATTTCAAGAATCATCTCTCACGTTGTTTTATAGTTATTTCTAACAAGCTTATTAAATTATTTCTAAAACTCTATAAAGGATGGTATGCTTTTAATTATGCCATAATTTGAATAAAATCTAAAATTTTATATAAGTTACACAAACGTAAATTCACTTAAAAATAAATCCAATGATGGATTAAAAAACCCCATTAATTGTAATTAATAGTTATGCAAATTCTATTTCGAAATATTAATTTATTATTAATTTTTAATTGAAATGATTAAATGCATCAAGTTGAAGTTATGGATTTACCTAGTTAGAATAGGTTTACAAATATCATGATCATGTTATTTGTCTTGGGCTTTTTAAGGGGTGATGGTGTTATTGCTACCATGATTTCTTTGTTTTTCTAATTTACAAAATAAAATAAAAAACAATAGATGTTAAGACAAATTCTAATGGTGGTGTTGTATCATATAGATTGATGTTCATTGAGGTGGATTGCTCTATTTCTTCTTAGAAATTTATATTTGGTCTTCTAGCTAGTCTTTAGATGGCATTTTTGAATCTTAAAACTACTTTCTAATCTTTCTACCTAGTCTTCCTTATCTTCTTGAGGCCTTCCTTGGAATCATTTGATTTCATAGTTTTCTCGTCTTCCTCAAATACTTTGGCCCAAATTCCTCATTCTTTTCTCTTGTTGTGAATGTCAAGGATGGAGTATACAGGGAAAGCATCGACTTCTATTCTTGGGCTAGAGTAGGGATGAGTTGATCTAACTCCTTTGCTAGTTATTTTGTTTATTCTTTCTTTATTCTACTTGTAAGTTTTTCTATAGTCTCTATTGACAGGGGGGATCATTTTGCAGCTTCTCTTCTCCATGTGAGGAAATAGTTATTGTAGCACAAGGTTATTTTGAATTCAAAGTTGGTGCGACAAACTCTAGGGGTCCTTTAATTATAAGGCGGTGCTCCTCCATAGCTCCATCCCACAATATTGTGGGTTTCCCCAATATCTTTTGGTGCACCCTTCCTTTTTGTTCTTGGCACAGAGCACAAAAGTATGTTTGATTTCAAAGCAAGCCCTATATTGGAAGGTTATAGTTGAGAGGTTATGTCTACGTATAATATTTTACTATTATCTTGATTTATGCCAAAAAGCTAAATTGTGGAATCTTGTATCCATGTTGATGCAAATATTTGTAGTTATGTGCCTCCCTTACATTTCTAAATTCATAAAATGGATTTTTCCCAAAGCATTCTTGATCTCCTTTAGTTCGTCAAATCCCCAAAACTGTAAAGGAAGAATGAGAATTCTTATTTAGGTTAGAGTGGAGGAGAGTGAATCCTTGGATGGGCTGAAAGTTGGAGTACATGGATTCATGCATAAAATTGCTTTGCCCAATAATCTTGGGTCAAATTTGAAGAATAGCCCTCTTTTCAACAAATATGCCAAACTCTTTCACACATAGGTAGATAAAGGCTTCTTCCTTTTTATTTTTTTCTTTCCTTGTTGTTGAGATCTAGCTATGTAGGTCTAATAGTTTTGGTAAGAGGCCATTAAATAAATAGATGACCACATTATCCTCTAATAAAATTGACTTTCACATTGCATCTACTACAACTAGAATGTTGGCGTTGGGGCTAGGGCTTCATTTTCCATTCTTACTTGGTCCATTTGAGTAGCTACCATCATGAAGCCCGTTAGGTTTCTTTTTAGTTGTGTATATTTTAAAGAGAGCCTTAGATTTATCATGGGAGGAGGCATAACACTAGATGGGTCAACAACAAGGGGTGATAAATGGTTTGCTGGTAACGGCACCAACTAGATTTGTCTTTATTTGAGAGATGAGTTGGGAGGGGTTCATAGTCTTAACAATCTATCGAGAGGGTCTATAACTTTACGATGCATGAGAAGTAAATCACATTTTTTGTTGGGTGCAAGGAGAAGAATGATGACTCCACTAGATGGATGGAGCGCTTTGTGGTAGGCCTAATGAGGAGACCATGGAGGCCATAACAATGATGACTTCAATAGGGTAAACCCGTAGTAGCATGGCATGAAGCTTTGGCTTTACCCTTCATCCTCCTAAACCCAAGTGATTAGGATATTTTTTCTAACAATATTAAAATTAATATTGATTTTTATAATTTGCATTTAATTGATACCATTATAATAAAATTAATACCATTATTTATATTTGTCAAAATAAATATAAATTTAGTTAATTATTTCCCTAATGAATTTGTCCAATTAAATGTAATATACATAAAAATCATAAATAGTTTAAAATATATTACAATATTATTGAAATAATAAATAAGTTGAAGTTTATCAATAATATTTACATGGGGAGGACTTTTTATTCTGAGAAAGGGCTTCATGATATTTGTCTGTAAAAATAATTAAACATTGTAATATGTTATTAGTTCATAAACCCATTTCCATTGTGTAATTACATTGCATGATATAGTTCCTCAAACTTCACTCGCATGTTTTGGGGTGTAGTTAATGTTACTCTAAAATGAATCCAGGTCATCTATAATCTAATCCACCCAATTACATAAGAGAGCTAACTAAGAAAGAAATTACATTTACATTGAAAAAGTTTATTTAATATGACAATCAAAATAATCGAGATACAAAAGTCATGAATATTCTTGAGAGGGTTGAAATTTTAATTTGTTGATTTCTTTTTTTGAAATCCAAAAGTTATGAATGTTCTTGAGACAGTTTCAATTTTAATTTATTCATTGCTTTTTTGAAATTCAAAAAAATTATTAGAATGAAATATAAAGTTTTTTTTTTTTTTTAAATAAAAATAAAATAATAATTTTTCATCTCAACTATTTTTTAAAATAAAAATATACAAATTAAACTTAAAAATATTATAATTATAAAAAATAGTTTACATCTCTGGTGAAATACTTACTTGAAGAGTGTTAATCAAAGTCTACAATGAAACGAAGTTGAGAAAGTGAGCGATGTGTCTAGATCGGTCCGGATCTTGTATGAATGTAGTAAATATTCCAAACATGTTCATGATCATATGAGGTTATCCGCAAGAAACAAGTGGTACGTAGAAATGTTTCAAAGAAGTCTACAACCTAGTCCTCACATGATTCTGGTCATAGACATTTCGATAACCTACACTCATGACGATGTTCGAGATATGATAATATAAAATATACACAATTTACAATAATTTATCTATCATTTTATCAATCGAGTTGGGGCTCGAGGGATATTTGATAAGCTCGAAACCATGGGAATTATATTTTCTTTCGAGAATTGTTAATAGATAGGTTTCACACAATCTTTGTGCGGTAATTTTGATTTACTTTAAGAAATAACTTAACAGCAAACTAGAGTTTGGAAACAATTTCGATATCTAATTGTTATATTTAACGATAATGTAGCTATAAAACCAGTAATTTATTAATCTGGAAAATGATTAAAAATGTTTTACAAAAATCTAAAGATGGTATAAAAGTGATAGGTAAACCAATAAATTAAATTACAAATCATATTAAATGTTTCATTATATGAATTTTGAGTTTTTTTATTATTAATATGTTATTTTTTATATAAAATATAATGTATATGTTTTTGTTAGTATAATTTGAGAGTATTTAAATAATGAAATTTTGATATAAAAATTGGTTATAGAAAACAAAGTGTTCTTGTGTACGAATAATATGTATATGCGTGTCCTTCAAATTATGACTTTTTGTTATTGTAACCTGAAGCTTTTTATTTTCCCAAATGGTTAAGGTTCAAAATAAAAGTTATAATGGAAAAGTGCGCTAAAAATATCAAACATCTTTTAATTTTATAATTTATAATTTATAATTTTTTTATTTTTATTTTTTTAAATCACTATGTTTGTGATCTTTTATCTATATTCAGAGTAACTTAGTTATTTTTTTTAATGTAAGAGTTATCCTGAACAGGGCTAGGATCAAATCCAACTAGCTGCCACTATAAATCTAGGCTAGGTGCAACAGTGTGCAAGCCGCACACAATAGCAATTAACTTATGTCTCAAAAAGAGCCGAGACATCTGCTCATGGGTCGCCTACTCTTCTAGCCAAGACACAACAGGCCACATACTCAATGAGATTTGAACTTCCATCTCGTGGGTTTCACCCAGCGAAACTTACCCTTAAACCCCATATCACTGTATCAGAGTAACCTAGTTATTGTGCACATAAGCTTCGGGAATATAAAGTCACTTATCTTGTAATTTTAATTTAAATTAAAAGTTAAAAATAATGGGATGTATAACCTCTTACAAAGGGAATACATGCTCTTAATCATTGGTCGGTCATATATATATATATATATATATATAATTATAATATTTTATTTAATGTATATATTAAAATATGTAATTGAGAAAAAAGTTATGGCTAAAACATGTTAATGAATAAAATAGATATGTGATTTTTTTTTTTTTGGTATTCAATACAAAATTGAAGTGTAATATATTAAAAATCAACATAGATTCATTTTAAATTTTAGATAATTTATTATGCATAAAGAGGGATTAAAATTTGAGGAAATGTTTGCATTTTTAGGGATTCAATCTCTTTATGTTATTGGTGGTTAAAACATTTGAATAATATATTTTCAAATATGAGGGAGATGTATAATTCCTTCTGGGCTTAACATGGAGTTTCTCTTGAGAAATAACGTATTAAAGCAAGTAAGAAGTGAGATGAATCATAAATTGAGTAGAGATATACACCACCAAGAATTTGGTCTGTCTAATCTAAAGTTAAGATGAAAAATAAATGTGACACCTCTCCACCTCTAATTTGTTTTTCTTAAAATAACGACCTTGGTGTGGGTTATAAATCAATGGGCATCTTATCCAAAGTGCACCGCATTGTAACCAAACTTCCAATGTTGGAGTGGTGTCAGGACCTCAATACAGTGTTGATACTACTTTAAACATTCAATATATATATATATATATATATATATATATATATATATATATATATATATATATATGGTCATGCATAATGTATATGTGTAAGTATGTGTATGAGCATAGGGGCCCCACCATTTTTATGTGGATTTAACTTAGTGGTGGTCTTAGGTATCAATTACAATTTGGGAGCCTATTACTTATTGACGAGGTTGTGTTACCCCGCTTGAGTGTTTTCCTCATTGTTTGCCCAACCACTTCGTGAATTGTCATGTCCATTTCAGAGGGTTGCTACGCCACCTAATGAGAGTTTCTCGTTTTCATCCACGTTGGTATTCCCACCCTACATGTTTGCATTCGACCAAGGTCCACCATGACATGGACCATAGTTTAAATATTACATAGGTTTTGATATAACACTTGGGTTTAAGTCTTTCCACTTGGCTTCTTATTCACGTGACTAGTCGTGGGGAGGACCTTCAGATAATGAATTGATGGCAATCCCCTTTTATGTACTGACCGAAAACTTATATTGTTTTAATTTCAGTCCAATTGATGTCAACCTAGACATTTGGACAAGGAATTTGGTACGTGGATGGAGAATTGGGTTCCTCAACAAGTGGTTTTAGGGTTCAGACACTCACTAGGGAGTTATGGTTTAGAGGTTTTGTATTGTCATCGTTCTATTCCTCTTTCCTCTCAGCTTTGTGTGTTTTTTTAGCTTTGTAACCTCTGCCTATGATTTGGTGATACCTTATGGGACTATGGCCCATCTTTCTTCCTTCGGATCTGCATATTTTTTCTAGTATTGTGATTTATGTTTTACATACCTTATAGATTTGTGGCCTGTCTTTCTTTCCTTCGACTTTGTGTGTTTTATTGGGTATTATGACTTATGCCTACAATCTTTTCTTCTCTTCCCCTTCCCTTTTGCATTCCTAGTTCTAAGTGTCGACAACCAAGATTACCCTTCCTATTTTCATGAAATACATATCCTAATAGGATTTTCTTGCATTGTAGGGAGATTAAGGATAGGGAATGCTATTACAGGAAACACGTTTTATTTGTGACTCGGTTATATTTTACTCATTATTTACCCCTTTAATTCGTTTTTTTTTAATGTGCTAATCATTCTTGGTGTGGTCTATGTAAGAGGGTTGTTAATTGGTAGCAGGAGCCTATCAACACTACTCAATAGGTCGAGGGAAAGAGGTAAGCCATCATGTGGACCTGTTACCAAATGTTTTCCCCTCGACACAATGATGAGAGGATGACCACTTCATTTCCCTTTCTTGGTTGTTGCAGGCACTTCTTGGACGACTTCTATTCCAATTGTCTATATTTTATTTCTTTTTGAGGGTGTCTGGTTTCACCAAAACTTAGTGGTTCTAATATGATGCTAAGAGAGGGTACCAACCATAGGAACCCCATTCTACACATTTTTAATTTTATTAAATTTCTCTCTTTGATAATGGAAGACTTTATGACATTTTGGAAGACACTTTATGATTATTTATGATTCGATCCACTATGATCCCTTTTCACAGTGGATGGGGTAGGGTTGAAATTCCATGACCCCAAACTTCATAATGTTCCAGCTTTATTTTGTTAATGTGGTAGAAAGGAAAATAAGCCAACAGTTTAAACCAACCAACCATGTCGACCATTAATCATCCCTGTTTATATATAATTTATTAAATAAGTTCCAAACTCAATTGAGTTGTATTCTGCAAGGGATATGACAAGTTGCCAGAAGTTGTACAATTTGGAAGTGATTTAAGAGGGTAGGTGCAGAGACATGAAGGCAGGCTGGGCTTTGTAGTCTCTAGAGATTATATGATGAACATGTGGTGCTGCTCAACCTAGGAGACTCATGAGAATTGAAGTGCCAGAGAGAGTCATGAGATGTCTGTGATTGAAATCAATACTTGCACAATCCAATCTCAATGGTTTTTTTAATGGTTTTATGATTGATGCCCCATCAAAACGAAATATATGTCTTTCTTGAGAAACTGTATGGTGGTCAACTGTGTCAGGATAGGTCATGACAGCAACTGGGAAGCACTAATATTGATACTTGCATCGCCTCTAGCCAATGGATTCCAAAGATGAAGACAAGGTTTACCTTGCATGCATTGTTGGATCCTCTCATGTTAATTAGATAGAAGAATGATTTGGAAAATTTATTGGGTTTTTGGGAGGAAAAAAAATACTAAGCGAGTAAATTAACATTACTTCAAATTTGTAAAATGGCATTAAATTGGTAAAAATCTAAATTTTTTCTCAATCTTAAATATCAATTTTCATTGCACAGTAAATACACCAATATGATAAATTCAAACAAGTTGGTCAATATTTGAATAAGGATTCAAATCTACAATGACGAGAATAATAAGTAAAGTTGAGGATTGGGTTTCAATCTTGGGCACTACAAAGGCTTGTCACAATCAATATTTACACAGTGGATTTGTATTTCCATGCCAAGAATATGCTGGGAAAAGTCTTATTCAACTGCAATGAAAGTAGATATGATATCCTCCTTCATGTGAAGGAGTTCCATCTACTTTATCAAATTATGGATGGTAAAATGTAGCAAATGGAAACAACCTTGCTTCTTTACATAGAACCGACACCTCCTGGCCACCCTATGCCCCCTGTTCCAAGTGTTTAATTACATGGAATTCTCTTGGCACACAACCACTAGTAGTAAGCTCATAAATACTAATGGTCTTTACTTTTTATGTTTTCAATCCTTATGCTTATTTGGTCTTTATGGCTTTCATGACCATCTTTTGTATATTTTGTAATGATGAGCTTGGCCACTACCAACTGAAATTGTGGTTTTTGGAACACTATGGTTTGAACCCTAGCCAATTTTCTTAGTTGGCATAATATAAGTTTGTGAATTTGCAAAAAAAAATTATACATTGTAGTTTGACTCTTTTTTGGTATTTTTCTAATTAATTTTATTTTCCATAGAGATTTGTAGGAACTCGAAGTTTAAGTTATGAAATTTGTCTCATCTAAGGGTTTTTAGGGCTCTAACTCCATTTATTCATTCAAAAACACAATTTAAATAACAACAAAACATGATCTCACCCCAAAATCACAACATGAAGTTCTAACAAAAAAAACTAAAACATACCATTCTATTTTTATATATTAAGTTGATATAAAATCATCTATTTAAAATAGATATTGAATTATAATATTTTATTATGGTACATTTTAAAAAATATATTATGGGTGAAACATTTTAGTAGATAAGGTAAATGTGTAATTACTTTAGAATTGACACCTGATATATTAGGAATCAACATAGATTTATTTTAAATTCTAGAACTATCTTTTTTTCTTTTTTTCTTTTTTTATTTATCCCCCGGAAAAGTCGTAGTTTTATTCATAAGACAAAATTACATTTTGTAGATGCTAAAAGAATATGTGGATGTACTGCTCCTGTTTTCACAGAAATCAATGGAAAAATGAAAAATAAAAATAATAATGCTATTCTTTTCTCCCCTTCTTTTTCTCCACCTTTCGCCATCCTCCAGTAGTGGTGGTGGGGGGGGGGGGGGGGGGGGGGGGGGGTGGGTGGGGGGGCTGTTACAATCGATAGCTGATTTTCGGTTATGAGTATGGGAGAGTCCTTATCCGACTCAGATCCTTCTGATCCATGAGTTCTCTTGTTACTAGATATTTCCTTTCCTGTTTGCTGAGGGGCTTGTTGCTGCGGAGGGTTACCTTCCTCTTTCTTTGGTGTGTTGTTCTGACCTTTTTGTTCATCCATTTCTGCTTTATATTCTGTAGTCTCTGCTGTGTCTTCTTCTTCATCCAATGGGTCTGTATGTTGCCATCCTTTAGGATTCCTCTATTGCTTCTTGTTCCGTTCGGGGATGTTCCTTATCTATGGACAAGCACTGTGGAGGTGTCCTGTTTGTAGACATCCATGACATCAGAACGCTCTATTTTCATAGTCCAAGGTTTGTATCCATTGTGTATTATTGAATTTTAATATTATTCTATCTGGCAGTCCCTGACTGAGATCTACTTCAACACAAATTCTGGCAAAGGTAAATGTTCCCCTAGTGAGTCTGTCTCCATCAGTCTTTAAGAACTTTCCCAGAATATTCCCTATGGCGCTTAAAACCTTGTGGTGCCAAAAGTGTAATGGAAGGTTGTGCAACCTAACCCAGAGTGACATCCTTGATACCACCATTGTGTTGGCATCAAAATCTGGAAACCAAGGGGTCATGAAGAGCCCTGCGCTGCCCCATAACCATGGTCCCTTGCTGAGGATGTGTTCCTTTTCCTGTTCTGTATTAAATCTTACTATAAAAAACCCCTTAGGGCATAAATAGATTTCGTAGTTTGGTGTCCATGTAGTGTGAATCCAGTGGTGCAGAGCATTAGATTTGGGCCAAAACCCATTAAATCTACAGATAACTGAGTTGGTATATAGATATGAGTACAAATCGTTTACCTCATGCAGTTTGATGGTGAGAGCAAGAATCACTGATGTTTGTTCTACAATGTAGGGTCTGGGAAGTTCTGGCATTGTTGTTGTTTTGGTTTGCCCTTTCCCCTTGCCTTTGACTACATCTTTGAAGGAGCCTGTGTTCTTGGAGTTGGTTCTAGAGCATCCACCCCGCAGATGAATATTGATGATGATGATCGAGTCAGCAGTTATGTTATTGTCCTATAGGGAGTGATTGTCTTGTAAGCTATAGCCCCTGTGGATCAGATTTTGCCCATGTACAGGTAAACCAAGGAGATTTTGAATTTTATATCTTAGATCTTGGATCCTGCAGCCCTTCCAAAGCCTCAAGCAGTAATGTCTAACATCCGGTGATTTGATAAAGAACTGAATGAGGTCCCTCTCAGTAGGATTTAAATCCGTCTGAGTTAGACCTTGATCTATTGCCCGACCCCCCTATTTCGAAACAATAGATCCCCATCGTTCTGCTAGTCTCTTAGACCTTCTTCTGCGATTTTGGCTAGTGATTCAAGGCAGAGAGGTGTTTTGGCGATTGCATGCCCCCAGATCTAGGCCTTTCGTAGATTTCTCGGTCTTCTAGGTATCAGATCTATTAGATCGTTAACAGATATGAGAATGTTGCTGCCTTCCGTGGCATGTGTGATTGCCCCTGATCCATTCCATGGCCAAACAAATGTTGCGTTGCCGTGCTTTGGATTATAAAAGAAGTTTATGGAAGACAGACTGTCCCTTACCTCAGAGTCTCTGATTTGTAGGCTGCTAGATCCTGCGTTGAGAGCGTCAAAATTCCCTTGGTCATGGCCCTGAGCAGACACATAACAGATGTCTGCAACAACCCTCACCATCTCCTTCATGTACGCTTCAGCTCCACACCTTTTATTTGTCAAGCCGTTCAAGCTGCCTTCTGTGCAACCCATTGCCATAGCTCATACAGCAGCTTGGTTCATCAGATCTGGGGTATTATGTCGGATCACCCTAAAATTGCTCAGGTCCAGTATCCCGGGGTCGCTTTCCTGAAAGCACTTATTGACTTCAACAGTCTTCGCTACAACGGCAGGAACAGGGTTTATATGTAGCTCCCGATCCAAGTCTGAGGTTTACCTTCAGCAGGTGTGTGGTATCGTTGCATAGGAGCCCGCAGTAAGGAGAGGAAAAACTCGTTCTAGTTCTTATTGTGTTGCCGATTTTACGATGGGAGAAGGGCATCAAGGGCATAGCTTGGAGCTTTGATGTCGCGGCGATGGGACCGAGTGTTGCGGCTGGGCTTACTGTTGCCATGGTCTCCTGATGTAGCTTAATATTCAATTCTAGAACTATCTTGTACAAAGAGGGACCACAATTTGAATAAACATCTATTTATTTTAAATTCTAGATCTATCCTATATCAAGAGGGACCACAATTCCTCGAAATGTTTGCACCTTTAAAGATATGAATTCTCTCGGCATATGGTAGTTAAAAATATTTCAGTAGCATATTCCCCAATATAAAGAAGTTATAAATCCTTTTGTTGTGTTGAGAAGCACACTTCAACTTGTAATCTCTGCCTGCTATGTTATGTAAACATTTTGGTGGTTTTTTGGTTTTGACAACCCAAAGATAGATATACCAAAAAGATTAAATCAGTTCAAATAAAAACCTTTTTTAAGATAATAATTTTTTTGATTCCTCTCAACTCTTAGTAAATCCAAACTTAAATAATTTTTTCTAAAAATAAAATTAACAAATAACATATTAAAAATCAACTTAAAAATTAAAAACAAAAATTAAATAAAACTTTAATCTAAAGTTTCAATTTCAATTAAAATATTTCCATTATATATATGAACTAATCATATTAAAAATAAAAAAATTGCACCTTAATGCTTACATCATATCCATATCCATATAAAGGAGATTATAAATCTTTACATACTCAAAATTGAGTTGACACAAAACAAAATAAAATAAATTTGAAATATCACTAATTCCAAATGGTTAAATATCACTTTGGTTGGCTAGGCAATGAATTATCATAAATCATAGTCCGAAGAAAAGATGTAATACATACCAATGTAATTTTAGGGATAAGAGAGAGAGTATGCTATTACAAATTAAAGGGATTGAGTTTATATATATATATATATATATATAGATATAGATATATATATATAAAATATTCATTTCCTGAATAAGAGAGTTATGTAGTTTTTATATCAGCTTTAATTAATTTTCATGAGTTTTTCCTAATTTGATAAATGACTGAATTGTTTCCTTTATTTATTTTAAGATTTTTAAATTATTTGTTTTCAATAAGTTTAAGTGTTTTTTTTAAATGTCTTTCAAGTTATTTTTATGGTTATGATTATATTGTATTAATTTTTTCACTTATGATCGTAAATTTATGATTCAAAAGAATTTAGAAATTTAGTATATTTTAAATGATTTTTGTCTTTAATTTATGATATAATTTGAGTGTATTGAATGTTTATGAATATTCGTTTTTTAGAGGTTATAGGTTAGAATCTAAAAAGGGTAGAGTATGTATGTTTTTATTTTAGTAATTAAATTGACAGATGAACATCAATGTTTGAGTTTGTCATTATAACAGGAAACTAATGTTAGAGTTTGTCATTACTCCAAAGTCTGCAAGCATTAATAAACCTCCAAACCCTTACCATACCTTGAGTAGGCAGCTAGTTCCATGTTCCCATGGTGGTGGTTAGTCCACGTGATCGATTCCAAATCATAACAATTTTGTACCTATTTTCTTGCCATTTGAAAAACCGAATGAGACTCATAACATAGGCATAAGATTTTTGTCAAAATTATTAGTGCAATAGTCAAAATATGTTTGTATAAGCAACCAAGTCTAAACCTATTAGAACAACTAGTAATTAAAAAAGAAGCTTAAACTAGTAGCAAGGACAACATACTTGCTTTAGTGCAAAAAACTCAAAGCTAGTATTGCCATTTAAGTTGTGATAGGGTCATGTTTCTCCTCATCACTGATGGAAAATTTCAAATTTGCAATTTTCTTGGTGAGCAGAATGATTTTGTTGCCAAATTTGGTGATTTGTAGCTATAAAGCATCCATGTTGAGAAATTTCTTTTGTTGAGCCTCATTGAGTTCAACGAGAAATTTACCCATAATGGTTTTGATGTGCTAGTAAATGTCCACTATCTAAATGTAGTGAGTGTTGTCCAATTTGGTGATCTATAGCTACACAACATCCATATTGGGTCTCATTGCATTCAACTAGAACTTTACCAATAGTGGTTTTGATTTGTCGATAAATGTCTACTTTATGCATGTAATAAGTATGTTAGGAGCAAGTGTTCGTTGTGTCTGGAATCCATTATTCTACATTCTCTTCCACCTCTTTATGAGAAAGGAATCGTCGCTCATCTATGGCTTATTTCTCAATGATATCCATCTCCTCTCTAGCCGTATGAGAAATATGTTCTCACCAGTGGGTGCCTCTATGTTCTCTTGGGATCTTGAGCGAGGAAGCTCCTCCTCCCTTGGCTTCCACAATGATTATGAGAGGAGCCATGGTGAGGCATGGAAAAATTATGTTAAGGGGAAACAAAGATACAAAGGATATGAGCAGGTAAAGAAAACCCCAAAGCAACCAAAATTCCTAATGATATCCAACTAGGAATACACCTAGAATAAAGAAAGTGAACTGGAGCCATACATTGAATCAAGAGACCAAAGTTTATAGAACAAAGAACCACATGTAGAATGGAAAAACTTGGGATGCGAGAACAAGGGGCTTGAATTACTAATTTCAGTGGGAGGCCCCTACTAGATTAGAGAAAATTGCGAAAAATCCTGGAAATGTTAAGGTAACTTACCCATGTGAAGAGCGGAGTAGGACGTCCTTCCAAAAATTTTGATCTTTTAAAACTTTCAAGCCATAATTATGAGGTTGTCACCTTATTGGTTGCACTGAGGTTGTCACCTTATTGGTTGCACTGAGGTTGTCACCTTATTGGTTGTGGAGTGTAGTAGGACCAAGTCATAATAATGGTAATGTGCGAGAGTGATCATGACAGAGTGCAAGCTGAGTTTAAGTCATTGCCCATAACTACCTTCACGATTTAGTGACAAGCAGGTTGTCAAAACAATTCAATTGTCCCAACCTCTTAGTCATTAGAGGTGGTGGCCACATGGAGAGAGGATTCTTAGTCTGGGGTGGACATGGTGAGCACCCATAATGGGAAGATAATATTACAATAAGTTAATCAAATATATAAAAACAAATAAAAATAAATTATTTTCATATCCATGAAAGAGAAATTTAATATACACATTTAAAAGAAAAGCTAAAAGCTACTATATAAAAAGGGTGTTGTCTAACCATTACATGTTTAGAGTTTTTGGTAAGATTCCGTAGAAATTTTCTTAGGCCAAACATGATTTTTGTTGTTTAAAATTGGTTTTTCACTGTATATGGATTCACCACTTTGAAAAACTTATTGGGATTGTAGAGAGTTCACAACTGAAATTTGTGATGCCAACAAATCCCTACACTATAAAGAAGAAAAGAAAAAATAATATACTAAATTTACACATTAATAAAAATATTATAAATATGATAATTATATTAAAATATTATCATTTTCCTTCAATCATATTTACATATTAAATTTAAAGATAATTCACTTATTTATATTTAAATATTTTATATTAAAAAAATATGAAACAACTCTTAAGATATATATATATATATATATATATATATATAGATATATATATCATACCGTAAATATATATTCAAATGACAAAATATGTAATATTAGTCTTTTGTAAAGTTGCGACACCCCATGGTTATTTTATTAATTACTGTTGTTGTTTTTACTTTTACAGGTTATTTTACAAACTTAAATGACTTATGGCTCGGTGAAAAGGCCTAACAAACCGCGTGCTTAGGAAATTGAATAATTTAAAGAAATGATTTTTTTTGAAAGAAACTCTCCAAATAGTTAGGACGGTTACCAAGATCTCTCGCTTCCTATAGAGGTGAGGAAAAATCCATCTAAGGAAGGAAAAAAGATATGAGGATGGCATGTGAAGGCCAAATGACAGAGTGAGAAAGAGGATTGGGACTGATACCTTGCACAGGACGTTGTGCAGGTGAGCAGGATGCTGCCAAATTAAGGAGTTCTTGAGCATGACATTAGAGCCAGTGGAACCCTAGAAGAGATCCTTGAATTTGGAGTTCTATACTGGACTAGGTAGTCTTGAGGTTTAGGAACAGTCTAACACATGATTAATTCCTATACTGTCTAGAAGAGAGGAAGCTTTGGGGGAGATTGGATGTCATTGCCAGTCTCGTGGTCGGGCGGAGAGACTTCTTGATTAAATATTACATTGAAGCCAAAGAATAGATAAGTATTTCTGCATGTTTTTGTCTCTTGATGTTTAAAAGGAAGTTATGTCTCTGTACGTTAAGCAATAGAATATTTCTTGTTTTTTGAAAGAAAAGATGAATACAAAGAGAGTAAATTTTTATATTGGATGTATCCTGATGTAAGTATTGTTAATAGTTCTATGAAATACATTATGAAATTTATGAACTGTAAAAGAAAATAGGAATATTGTTTTATTGTATGTCAAGGGAAACCTGAAAAGAAAAGATACGAGAAAGATTGAAATTGGAAAATAAACCTTAACAAGAATAATAATTCGTGCATACATTATTTTCAGAAAATATTGTATCCAAACTTAATAGAATCTTGAAAATATGGGATTGCGAGTTAGTCGTGCTGGGGTTATGGTTAAGTCTCAACATAATAAGCCGTTTCTCATCTAAGATAGTCCAGAACCATGGCTAAGCTTAGTTAGCACCTCAGGGCAACAAGTAAATCCAAGATAACCTAGTTCTGCCTACGACTAGGTGACACAATGTTTAAGATAAAAGGTGTACATAACACATCGATAGATTATATTTATTGTTTGGAAAGAAAACATAAGCCAAAATTCATACAATAGAAGCCATACAAATCATGTAAATATAACTAAACAAAAGATTAATCATAGGAATACTTTTCCTTTACTTATAACTTTTGAAAACAATATGAGCATGCAACCGAAGCAATGTGGAAGGAGCCAACAGATTCAGTGCCATATTATATTCCCTTTTGAAATTTTAATAGGAATAGTGAATTAAGTCCGCAACTTAAACCATAGCTTAACCTTTGAGAATACTGGAAAATTAACAAGTAAAACAATGTTCATGTTTGTATAATGGTACATAGCCCTGGATGGGTATATGAAACACCAAGAGGTAGTTAGCCTTTTCAAACCCTCGAAAGGATTTACCCCTACTGCCTTTCAGTGTATATATATCTCTATATCTATATATATATATATATATATATATATATATATATATATATATATATATATATATATATATATATATATATATATATATTACAAGTCAACTAGTATAACAATCAAAACATAGAGACTTTATAACTATAAACCATCGAAAGATTATAGTTTGCTAAAAACTCGACTTGGGTTCAAGAATATTTTGAATGCAACTAAGAAGAGCAAGGATGAACCCATAAAGTCTTCGTGTAGGTTGAGAGGAAAAGAAGAACATGGAATGGATTTCATGAGTAAGTAGATGTACGCAGCAAGGACTACCATAAACAACCGAGATGAAGTTGTTGGAATCTCACTTGGAGACAGAACATACGTATGAAAACCCGGTCAGTGGAAACTCGAGGGTTTCTAAGATACACAATCTTTAGAAGAAAAGAAAAGAATGACAAGTTTACCTATGCAAATCGAGCAAATTCACACGTACATTCTGACTCTGCCAGACAAAGGGAGAGAGAGGTCGTCAATACATAATAACACAAAAAAGGGGTTATAAGCAAGAAATGACCACCATAATTACCCAACATAGAGGCACATCTCTCTCTCCAATCTGTTATGCTTCCTTTGACGGGAAAGGAAGTGAAAGAACCAAAAGGTACCTGCAACAATTAAGAGGAATTAGGGAGAAATTCCCTAGAAGTGCCAAATCCATAGAAATAAGAAGAAACTCTAGGGCAATGGGTTGTGGAACTTACCCCTTGGTAGGAATCCCTAGTTGAATTAAATTCCCTCACCAAAAAAATTGAGTTGCGGATCTACGAGCCCTAGCATCGAGAGGTAGGATGAAGGAGACCCTCGAATTCTGAGGGTAGGCAGTTACCTCAAACAACATCTGATTCACCTTTTCCGTAGGATCAAACATCCTCCAGATGGACGATGGATCTATGTCCATGTGGTCCGGGTGGGATGCGTATTAATATAAATACTGCATAGTAAAATAAATCACATTTAATTCCTGATAAGGCATAAGTCTAGTATTCCAAGATATTATGTTTGTGGGTGAATTTACATAGTAGCGAACTTAATATGAAATCGATAAAGCATTAACTAACCTCCACCATATTCAATATGGTTGAATCCTAAGGATATATTGAATATGTCACATTGTTAAAGCCTGTGTAGTGTGAGGTACATGTGCTATCAATCTTTTATGTAGTCAGAGTGTTTGTAAATATTTTGTATAAAGTGATGGTTATGGTATGTTGAATTCACCTTGGATATATGCATTTGCTTTGGGCTTGTCATATATATATATATATATATATATATATAATACTTGTTACAAATGGTATCAAAGCCACCTTTCAACATTGTGGCCAACTGTGCAATTAAGAAGTAAGAAAACTGTTAATGTGCACAATGGACAAGACAATATGCAAAGAGGTACTAAACCATCAATTAGATCCAATGAAACTTATATGGAAACTAATCCGGAGATGTGGGTGCAATTGGGAGAGGATTCTCAACAAGCTAATGTAGCATTGCTGGAGACAGTTCAACAACTACGAGTTGAAATGACTAATTTAAGAGCTGATAATGAAAGACTAAGGCAAGAACAAGAGAGAATTTTGAAAATCTTGTTAGACAAACAGAATCGGTGAGAACCAAACCAAAGTACCGATAATGGAAACCAAAATGAATTATTTTTCCAAAGGGATAATGAGGAATCCGAAGGGGGACGAAATGACGAAGATGGAAAATCTGATAATGATTCTGGTGAAAAAGGGGCTAAGAGACAGAAAGTTGAACTTCAGGGAGAATTCAAGAAGATAAATCCCCCAACATTTAATGGCGAAGTTGAAGAGGCACCTCAGGCTTGGCTAATTAATATGAATAAGTATTTCCAGATATATGAATATGATAATAATTTAAAGGCTAGGTTGGAAATTTACCAATTACAGGTGCCACTCTGTGGTGGGAAGAAATCAAAATAGTCTAGGAAATTAAAGAACAAGAGATAATGTGGAATGACTTTCAACAAAGTTTCAAGGTTAAATAATTGACTGAACGGTTCTAAGATGAAAAAGAAAAAGAGTTTCATGACCTAAGATAGGTCAGCTGACTATGGATGAATTTGTAACTAAGTTTACATCCTTATTAAGGTATGTTCCATACATTTGGGAAGAGAAATCAAAGGTGTAACATTTCCTCAGTATCATGAACATCTTCAAGAAGGAGAAGCTGGATTTTGATAACCCAAAGATCATTAGGGGAATTTTGAGGTCTAAAACGAGCCTCCTAAGAAAAATGTACAACCAAAATTAAAATTTATTAGAACCAATAGGATTCAAGCTGATGATGTCAAACATGGGGGATGATTCACCATTTTTGGAGTAAAAAAGTAAAAATATTAAAAATTAATAAAATAATAAAACTACTTTTTCAACTCGTATTTTAAGCTTATCTCCCTAAGATTTTACTCAAATTTCGAGTGGCAGTACTCATTGGATTCAAAATTTGATTCCTCATCCAAGGAGTTCCCATGTTGCATACTTTCGATGGACCCTGCTACATGAAAAATGAGAAATACATGAAAAACTTGATTACAATCACATTTTTCATGTAGCAAGGTCCAGCGAAAATACGCAACATGGGTATTATTTGTACGAGGAATCAAATTATGGATCCAATGAGTGTTTCCGCTCGAAATTTGAGTAAAACCATAAGGAGATAAGTTGAAAATACGAGTTGAAAAAATAGTTTTTTCTTTTTTCCCTCCAAAATTTGGTGATGTAATCTAATCTTATTTTATTATTTCCACTATTATTTTATAATTTCCTTAGGAGGCCCATTTTACACCTCACAATTCCCCTAATGTGATGGATGAAGCCTTCCAAAAGGCCCGAATTTGCTATCAGCAAATGAAACAAATACGGGAAAGCAGTACAAGTGGGTTGAAAAAAAAGGGGCATAAAGGTTTTCAAACCACTAGACATGTAAAAACTACTAATGGAAAGAATATGCAAACGAAATAGCAACTTAAGATACCAGGGAAAAATCAACAGAAGTTCAGACTACAAACTGAAGCCATGGAAACAGAGGTAGCAAGCCGACTGGAACCCAGTCAACAACAGAAACCCCCTTTGGAGTGTTGGGGATGTGGAGAGCCCCATTACTATAAAAATTGTCCTCACCATGCTCGTACCAAACAAGCTGCTAATATACAAGAAGCCTCTATAGTTGGAGAAGTGGCGAGGAATATACCACATGTGGCCTTAGATGATAATCAAGTTGAATATCAACCCACAATGATAGAAGTCAAAGGTAAAATATCTGATCATTCTTTTTTTATTTTAATCGACCCAGGTGCAAGCCTGAGTTATGCCCATCCAAAGTTAGTAGAATTGTGTCAATTGCAAAAAATTAAATTCAAAAATCCCTGGTTAGTGCAATTGCCTACCGGAGCCAAGTGAAGGGTGACTTCTAAAATAGAAAACTATCCTCTTGAGATAGCAGGGCATCAAATTATAGTGGATTTAAATATGTTACCTTTAGGGACCTATGATGTGCTGATCAATATGGATTGGTTAAAGAGGCATTGGTCCTTGGTAAATTGTAAAGATAAAACCGTAAGCTTCCTTGGCGAGGGTGGCAAGAGGCAGGAAATTCAAGGAGTAAAAAGAGCTATTAAATTACAACCTATTAATTCTAATCAATTAGGAAAATGAATTTGGAAAGGCTATAAAATCTATGTTATACAAGTAGGCTATACTAATTCTAGGGATAAGATAACCTCCTTGGAAAATTTACCAATTATTCGATAATTTATTGATCTATTTCTGGAAGAAATACCTGGGTTGCCACCTGTTATCACCCCAAGAAACTCTCCTGGGTTGTATATCAGAGATGCTCGGGAACATTACAAACTCAACAAAAATGTTGGAAAATGGTGGATGAAAGAAAGAAATGTTGCATATTCAAGCCAGATAACCACTTCTACTATGCTTGACCCTAGACATGGGTGAACACCCCCAGACTACAAGGCTTTAGACCACCAATTACTCACAGTTTAAGGAAAATGTGATAATGGAGAATACTAATCACACTAGCAGATGCACAGGACCCTGTGATGGCCAGCTGCAACCAGTTAAAAGGTCTGTAAATTTGTTTCCTAATACACAGATAGGATGACAACTCTCTGGCATTAAAATAACAGAAACCTGCATACAAATTCAATGATACATGCTAGACACAAACACAGAGGTGGGATGACAACCCCTCTAATGCTAAACATCTACAACACATGAATAAATGCATAACAGGCACAGCCTGGAACAAAGAAGAAGAAGTGGAAAGTGAGCAATTAACAACAAAAGAAGCTTGCATTAGCTGAAAATGAAGACTAGACGTTGCAGGTATCACAGTAGTTACAGTCTCCAGAAGTTGAAGCTTACAACAAAATAACATTCATCAACCTATTACATTCTGTCTTCTGGATATATATGGAGGTTGATTACAAAAATCTCTGCTAACCTATGTGTGGAGGGGTCATAACTGACCACCAACTGCATTTACAATTAGATATGGGTCTTCTGCTACAATCTGAATGTTTTAATGGACAGAATGACATTTACTGGTACTTTGTTGTCCTTCCTGAATAGATGAAGTATTATTTGAATGAATTTCAATAACTGTTGCAGTCATTGAACTGCTCGAGGATCGTCCTTCTCATCCTTGGCCGTGCTGTTCTTTGAATGTGGTAGCTGAGGATTTTATGTGCAGAGTGCTGGTGGGAAGCTGATCACTATTATCCTTCGTCCCTTGGAAGCGTGGCAGATGCAGTGGGCGCAGGCGGCATGGAGGCAGATCCACCATTGGATATCGTGGATCAACGGCGGGAAGCATTTCGCAACAGCTATCGGGAAGAAGCGGGAATCAAATTTGGGCCGTTGGATTAAACAAACGGGCGGCGGAGATTGAATCAGAGGGGCTATCGGGAGCAAAGGGGGAGGGCAATCGAGAGCCGTTAGATCTGCCCGTGGCAGATCCAACAGTTATCGCGCGGCAGAGAAGCGCAACCGTTAACGAGCGAGGAAAGGTGGTTTTGCGGGCGGGCGGTATTCCCCGCACCGCCTATCAGAGGCAGGCGGTTTCCATATAACCCCATGCGATCCAACAAAAATGTGACACGTGACGGACGAAAACCACCACCCCCGCGGGTTAACGTGTGTGCAAGTCGTGTGATCAGGGGGAGCGTCAACCGTCGGATCGTGCGATGAACACGATCAACGGTGGAGAAGAGAACAATGTTTAGCGTGCGATAGAATAGCGGTGACCGTCGGATCGTGATCCGATCGACGGTGGGGATTAAAGCAGGGGAATAAATGAGAGCTTCGAGTGATATGGTCGGGTCACATGGCGATCAGAATTAGCGCTAAGGGCCTAAAGTAGATAAGCTTACACAACGAAGTGACGGTGGAATAGAGTGTTTGAACAGGGAACCAAGAAGTTTCGGAGAAGGAGAAAGAGAGAAGGCGGGGCTATGGGGTGTGAAGAAGCTGAAGGAGGAGGGAAGAAGAGACTGCTGTGAGCTTCCTTATCGGCATGAACCCATCACCATACCCGAATTTGACCTCCAAACACTGAAAATTGTAGTAGAGCTAACACTGGCTCCTTCTGGGGATGAGATCCTCCCTGTGAGGTCTCAAGAACCTGCAGACCAATGCCTTCATGCAAAACTAACTTAAAAAACAGTGCCTAGTATCCATTGGGCATGGAGTCAAACCAAGTCTATACTAAAACCTGAAAAAGAAACTGCTTACAATCATTAAGGCCAGAGGACCTTAAACAACATAAATATTCAAAAATTGGCCAACTGATGGGCCACCAAAATTGTCTCTCCTGCTCTCGGCCCCTTCATCATAGAGCTACAAAACAGGATTTATTTGATCCTTTACCTCAAAAAGTTTAGGAAGTTTAAGCTTGATAGGTAAATATGGATCAAATTTCATCTCCCTTCTGTGTGCTCTCCTCCTTGGATGTTCATCATGGGAGCCTTTGTACACCTGCTGAATAACCATGTTTGCTGTGTACTTGTCTTTGTCATCTGTGGCCTGCACAATAAATATGAATGGTATACCAATATGTTCATGTGTAGGGGACACAGAAACCTCATCTACTCCTAAATCTTTCTTTGAACAATCCTCATCCAAGGAGGAGTCCCACAATTGTACACCCTCTTCCTCTGTCATCTGATAAGCTACCCTTTCAGTTTGTGTAGAGGCCATCTGAGCAGGTTTCAAAATATCAAGACTGAGAAGATCGTTAAGCAGAAGAAAATATCGCAGTAAGGAGCATTAGAATCAGGTAAGCCTTGCAATTTTTATGTATCTCTGCTAGTGTAGAAATACCTTCAGAGATTCATACAACTCCTTGTCATCCATTTCCCTTTCGAACCTCTGTTCAAAAAAGCATCCATGCTGTCCATCATATTCCTCTGTTTCTGTCATTCTTTTCATTGATCTATTCCACTCAGTCCACCAGTATCCCTTTCGTATACCTCAGTCATGGCAGGCCAGCAAGCTCTCACAAAGATAGAAATAATAGTTGCTGCTAGGTATGGACCCCTGGTCTTGCATGTCCCTTTGAATGCCATGCCTGCAGGAGATTATTAAGAATATATGCCTAAGTTTACTGGTGCAGATGGAGTAATAGCTGAAGTGCACCTCGAATATTTTTATAGCTATGCTGATAACTTGGATATCAATGAAGAGGATGTCTGGATGAGGGTTTTTGTTCAAAGCCTAGACGGGGAAGCTAGAAAATGGTTTAGAGAATTACCCCCTAGGTCTATTGCAGACATTGAGGCCCTAGATGATGTTTTCCTAAAGCACTGGGGGAATAATAAAGATCTGCTCTTTTATCATGATGAATTTGGGAACTTGCAGAGAGAAGATGGTGAGCTGCTGTCTGATTTCAATATCAGATTCAATCATATGTACAGCAGAATGCCAGTTGAAGTAAGACCTACCCCTATTTCTGCCATGCTTATTTATGCTAATGCCTTTGATTCTCAATTCTGCCTGCTGTTAAGAGTTAATTCTAATCAATTAGGAAAATGAATTTGGAAAAGCTATAAAATCTACATTATACAAGTAGGCTATACTAATTCTATGGATAAGATAACCTCCTTGGAAAATTTACCAATTATTCGATAATTTATTGATGTATTTCCGAAAGAAATACCTGGGTTGCCACCTAAGTGAGATATCGAATTTACCATAGAATTAGGTCCAGGAGCAACCCATGTGTCAAGGACTCTATATCGTATGAGTATATATGAATTAACAGAACTTAAAATGAAACTACATGGGATTCTTGATAAAGGCTACATTCGCTCAATTGTGTCACATTGGGGAGCTCATGTATTGACTATAGACAGTTGAACAAGATGACCATAAAAAATAAATACCCTCTACCAAGGATCGATGATCTGTTTGATCAAGTTAGAGGGGCTAGTGTGATCTCAAAGATCTATTTACGATCGGGATATTATCAAATACGTATAAAGGAGGAAGATGTTTGTAAGACAACATTATGGACTCACTATGGTCACTATGAGTTTGTGGTGTTACCCTTTGGGATCACTAATGTTTAACAACATTTATGAGTTTGATGAACGATATATTCCACCCCTATTTAGACAAATTTGTTTTGATTTTTATCGATGGTATTCTGATTTACTTAAGAAATTTGGAAGGCCATGAAAACATTTGAGAATCGTACTGCAAACATTGCGAGATAACCAACTATATGCTAAATACAGTAAGCGTGATTTTTATAAAGACCAGATTCAGTATATGGGACATATTATTTCATCAGAGGGTATAGTTGTGGATCCTGAGAAGATTAAAACTATCATGGAATGGCTCGTCCCCAAAAATGTTGTAGACATTCGGTATTTTATGGATTTAGCTGTATATTATCATCGATTTATAGAAGGGTTTTCTAAAACTGCCTACTCTATTACTTCTCTGCAAAAGAAGGGAAGGGATTTCAAGTGGAAAATAGAATGTCAACAATGTTTTAAACATTTAAAGCATTTACTGACCACTACCCTTATTTTGAAAGTAGCATACCTAGAGAAGGAGTTTACCATTTGCACGAATGCTTGCAAGGAGGGCATTGGAGGAGTGTTGATGTAGGATGGAAGAGTCATAGAATATGAATCCTGCAAATTGAAAGATCATGAACAATGATACTTTGCCTATGACTTGGAGTTGAATGCAGTGGTACATGCCTTGAAGGTATGCTGACATTATTTGATGGGAAAAAAATTCTTGTTAATGATCGACCACAACAGTTTAACGAGTTTCTTTAATCAACCTCATTTAAATGCCCTCCAAGCTAGATGGATTGCTTTTCTAAGTGAATTCAATTTTGACATAAAACATCTCAAGGGGAAGGAAAATCGAGTGGCTAACACATTAAGCATAAAACTATATTGTGTGTATGAAATTCAGTATAGCCGATTATAATCAAATTTTTCTAAGAAAATTAAGGAAGTTGCCCACAAAGACCCTAAATATAACTTCTTGTGGCAACAAGCTATCCAAACATGGGAATCGGGGATGAAATCTAATTATGGTCTAAACAATGACAATTTGTTGACATTTAGAAGTAGGAGATATGTTCCTAATAAGATTTATTTTAAGCAATTTATGTTGGATGAATTCCACAAAAGTTCTTATACTGCCCACCCTGAATATCAAAAATTGTTTTATGCAATTACAAAAGATTACTTTTGGCCAATTATGAAGAGAGACATCACTGAATACTTAGCTAAATGCTTGGAGTGTTAGAAAGTTAAGGCAAAACATCAACATCCTGTTGGGTTACTCCATCCCCTACCTATTCCTGAATGCAAATAGGATACAATTACTTTAAAATTTATTATGGGTTTGCCCAGATCCAAAAAGAAGAATGATTCCATCATGTTATTGGTGGATAAATTGAGCAAAACAACCCATTTTATACCAGTTAAATCCACATATTAAATGATCAAAATTGTTGAAATATTTATGAAGAAAATATTTTGGTTACATGATGTAACCAAAGTGGTGGTTTCAGATAGGGATGTAAAATTTACTTCCACATTTTGGAAATCCCTTTTTATACGATTAGGCACTAAGATCCAGTTTAGCACTGCATATCATCCCCAGACTGATGGGAAGACTAAGCAGGTGAGCCAAGTACTGGAGGACATGCTAAGAATGTATGTGATGCAAAAACCAACCAAGTGGGAGGAGTACCTCCACTTAGTTGAATTTACTTAGAATAATAGCTACCATGAATCATTGGGAATGAGCCCTTTCGAGGTGTTATATGGGAGAAGATGCAAAGTGCCCACAAATTGGAACAACCCTGAAGATAAGTTGGTACTAAGACATGATATACTGGCTGACATGGAACAAAGAGTAAAGAAGGTGCGTCAAATTTAAAAGATGCCAAGGACAGGAAAAAGGTTTATACGAACAGGAAAAGGAACTACAAGGAATTCCATGTAGGAGACCATGTTTACTTACAAGTTAAGCCTAGGAAAAGTACCTTGCGTTGGGGTGGTTGTGAAAAATTAGCACCCCGATACTAAGGACCTTTCGAGATTTTGGAAAGAATCATACCGGTGGCATATAAACTTGCTTGACCTGGTCACATTCGAGTCCATAATGTGTTTCATGTTTCATTATTAAATAAATATGTATGTGATCCTAGACATGTGATTAATTGATAAGATATGCATGTAAAGTTTGAATTTATGATTTGAACTATATGAATATAGATTACAACCAATATAAATCAATGACACGATGTGATTATGTCGCAAGTCGAATTGGATGGAGAGTTCTTGGTAGAGCCTATACGCCTCATCGAGTAGAGAGAAACAATGTTACGGAGGTGAGTTATCACCTAGCTTAAAGTGCAATAGAAGCACTTTAGCCAAGAAGAGGCCACCTGGGAAGATGAGGACTCCATGTGAAAGGCCTATCCTAATTTGTTCAAGTAGATTGAGCTAAACACTGAGGACGGTGTTTCGCTCGATGGGGGGGAAGATGTGACACCCCATGGATATTTTATTAATTACTACTACCGTTTTTATTTTTACTTTCGCTTTTACTGGTTAGTTTACAAACTTAAATGAATTATGGCTCGGTGAAAAGGCCTAACAAACTACGTGTTTAAGAAATTGAATAATTTAAAGAAATGAACTTTTTTAAAAGCAACTCTCCAAACATTTAGGACAGTTACCAAGCTCTCTCGCTTCCTAGAGAGGTGAGGAAAACTCCATTTAAGGAAGGAAAAAGGATCCGAGGATGGCTTGTGAAGGCTAGATGATAGAGAGAGAAAGATGATTGGGACTGATACCTTCCAAAGGACATTATGCAGGTGAGAAGAACACTGCCAAATTAAGGAGTTCTTGAGTTGGACATTACAACCAATGGAATCCTTGAAGAGATCCTTGAGTCTAGAGTTCTGAACTGGACTGGGTGGTCTTGAGGTTCAGGAACAGTCTAACAAGAGATTAATTCATATATTGTCTAGAAGAGGGGAGGCTTGGGGGGAGACTAGACGTCATTTCTAGTCTTGTGGTCAGGTGGAGAGACTTCCTGATTAAATCTTGCAGTGCAGCCAGAGAATAGATGAGTATTTCTGTTTTTTTGTCTATTGATGTTTAAAAGGAAGTTCTATGTCTCTGTATGTTAAGAAATAGAATATTTCTTGTTTTTCTTAAAGAACTGATGAATACTGAGAGAGTTAAATTTTATATTGGATGTATCGTGATGTAAGTATTGCTAACAATTCTACGAACAAAATTATGAAATTTATGAACTGTAAAAGAAAATAGGGATTATTATTTTATTGTATGTCGAGGGAAACCCGAAAAGAAAAGATAGCAAAAAGATTGAAACTGCAAAATAAACTTTAACAAGAATAACCATTCGTTCATACATTATTTTTAAAAAAGTTTGTATCTAAGCTTAATATAATCTTGAAAATACGGGATTGCAAGTTAGTCATGTTGGGGTTATCGTTAAGTCTCAACATAATAAGACGAAGCTCATCTGAGATAGTCCAAAACCATGACTAAGCTTAGTTAGCACCTCATGGAAACAAGTAGATCCGAGATAACCCAGTTCTTCCTGCGACCGGGTGACACAATTTTTAAGATAAGAGGTGTACATAACACATTGAGAGATGATATTTATTGTATGGAAAGTAAACATAAGCCCAAATTCATACAATATAAGACATACGAATCATATAAATTTAGCTAAACATAAGATTAATCATAGGAATACTTTTGAGGATCAAACATCCTCTAGATGGATGGTGGATCTATGTCCAGGTAGTCCGGGTGGGAGACGTATTTAATATATTTACTGTAAAATAAAATAAATCACATTTAATTCATGATCAGCGATAAGTCGAGTATCCCAAGATATTATGTTTTTGTGGTGAATTTACATAGTAGCAAACTTAAGGTTGAATCGATAAAGCAGTAATTAGCCTCCACCGTATTCAATATTGTTGAATCCTACGATTATATTGAATATGTTATATTGTTAACGTGTGTAGTGAGGGGTACATGTGTTGTCATTCTTTTATGTAGTTAGAGTGCTTATAAATCTTTTATATTAAGTGATGATTATGGATAAATGCGTTGGCTTTGGGTTTGCAATAAAAATAATCATTTTTTTTTGGTAATACTTGTTACAAATGTATATGATTATAAAAGCTTCAAATTTTGTTCGATTAATTTTAAATCAAGAATCTAATACAATAAAATATAAAATATAAAAATAAATTTTAAATATATCTAAATTAATCAAACTAAATTATAAAAATAAAATTATGAGGCAGTTCTTTATTATTAATAGACTTTATTAGGAGTTATCTATAATGCGACTTTTTGGAGATTCCGGTGACGGAATCCAGCTGAAGAAATTGAGGTTAAATCTTGATTTGTTGCAGTTAAAATGGTTTTTTAACTGCATATTTGGATTCAGCACCCTGAAAAACCCTTGGGACGCTTTGATTGTGCAAAAACTAGCTATCAAACTTGCGATTCCAATAAATTGCTGCCGGATTTTGACTGGAAAAACCCACCGGAAATGCTTCCAAAAAGTCGCATTATAGACAACTGCCTTTATTTATTTTGATTAAATATAAATTCATTTACATTACAAAATATATTAAAATAATCTATATTAATTAATATGATATCCTACTTAGCCTCACGGGGTAAGCGAGTTGGTAATCACAATGCGGTGAAGTTCGTTAGAAAGGTGGGCTCCGTATTGAAGGTCATGAGTTCAAATCCCCCGGACTTACCCTGGAGCTGTATAGAGGGGCAGGTGCAGCTCCCAATGGTTATAGAGGTAGCGGTCAGAATCGACCCTGTGTAACGCGAGTCACGAGGCTGCCCCTGTTGCCGATTCCATTGTAATAAAAAAAAATAAGATATCCTACTTTTTTATACTATTATAAATAAATATATTTAAAAATAATAGTATTTTTAACAAATAAATATTATTATTAATCTATATTTATTTTATATTAGCCCTAGCTCTAGTCTAGTCTAATACACTTTCGAAAAGTTTGGCGCTCACCTGACAAAGCATAGTGTTGAGCATATAACCACAATTATGATTCTCTGAGAACTCAAAAGAGAAAATTTGAATGATCTGTCTTTTCAATGTTATGTTTTGTTTTTAGAAAGCGATGGATGCTTGCTTTGAAAATGATTTACTTTATCAATAACTACTTTACTAGTCAATCAATCCTTCACACATTATCTGTCAACGACAATCGAATATAAATACAATTTTGACACATAATTTTTTTGCAGTTGGGATTGTTGATTGTTGTTTGATAGAGGTAGGTCCACAAATTTAAATATTATAGTCAGTAGAACCACCGACATAGTCCAATATCAAATTGATTTGAAAATATAGAACCGTGGTGGTTCCGAAAAACTTAAATTTATATATCTTCCTTTATCAAACAACACAATTCATTACTTTTTTTTCTTGGGCATAAATACTGACTAAAAAGGTTAATGCTTTTTATAACAATGATTTGTCATTGTTGCCAACTCATTGAATTCCTAGTTGCTTAATGGTTTGAGTTGGATTCACACCTTGCAAGTGATCCCCACTTACAATCTTTCATATAGAGTGCAACTATATGCTTCTGCCTCTGAACGCAGATCCTCACTATTAGGAAATAATGGAGTGAATGATGGGCCACCTTAAATTTCAAGGAATAAAACTTGTAGTTCCCTATTTTTAAGACTTTAAGAGGACCAGGGTTATGATTCTCTGAGGATTAAAAGAGAAAATGTGAACGATCTTTCCCTCTAGCTTCATTTATCAAAGCCTTTGTGCTTTAAGAGGAACGAGGTTATGATTATCTTAGGATTAAAAGAGAAAATCAGAAAGATCTTTCTCTCCAGATTTATCCTTTTTTAGCGAATTTCCTACGTTGGACATTTATTTACCTTCTCAATAACTACTTTCCATGTAAACCAAGCTATGACATGATAAAATCTTCCAGTTACATGTGGCCTATGTGGTTTTTTTAATTGTTAAAGTTAGTCGTTTTTCTTGTTGACCATGTTATGATATGATTAAATCTTCCCGAGTACTTGACATCTTGGGATTCTTTTTAATTTTAGAATTGAATTTTTTTAATTTTAAGATTAATATGGCCTTGTTTTAATTATTGAATAACAAGAGCGTTGCAATTATCAACCTAGTGTTCGTACAAACTTAAGAAGTGATAATACCATATGCACAGTAGGCTAAGCTCCACACAAGTCACTTTGAAGCAACGTACTAGACCAAGGTATACAAAGACCACCCTATAAGCTGAATCTAGATTTGCAAGGAAAGAAATTGCATCAAAGGAAAGTTTTAATTTTGTTGCAGAAAAGGAAATGGTACTGTATATGTTGACCTAATTGCAGAAATGTAAAGACTATACTATTTGCAAAAATGTAAAGGCTACACTACTTTAAAAAATGTAAACACAATCTACTTGTAGAATTAAATGTTGCATTCAAACGAAACCTAGTCTATGCATAGGAAACAACAATGCTGAAATGGAAACCCTAGCTTAAGAATAAAGAAAACAAACTAATCTATCTTGCATAAAGAAAAAGGGAATGTAAACAATCTTTAATCGTTATATTCAAAGGGATCAGACTTAGCAACAAATTTCATTAGATGCTTCACGAGGTAATCAAGAAAATCATTATTGTGCTATCAAATTCATAAATATGTCCATTAACCCTAACTGTTGAAATGTATTGCAGTGGTAGAAAGACAAGTCCTAAGTGGTCTTTAGTCTTCCTCAATCATGGTTTTAAAGCCTAAGGAACAATATTCAAGGCAAGGAAGAAAAGCTCAAGCTTCAAGGGAAATTCTAGTAAAGTTTACACAATGCTACAAGATGTTATAATATTGCTATAGGATTGCTATATGATGTTACAAGATTTCCCTCTTTTTCTACAATATTTGATCCATGAGAATTTTCAGGGTGGAGAAGGCGATCTAAAGGTAGGAAAGGGTAATGGAGGGTAGATAAAGGTTGTATGAGACCCTTTCCAAACTTAGTACCCTATAGGGGTCCATATTGCACAAGAATCAATACACACAGTGGCCTTAACTAACCCCGAAATATACTCTCGGTGAACAATGTTTTGAGGGAATTGTTGAGGTTGAAGAAAGGGAGATGGTGAGGGGGTAAGGAGTGTGAATAATAATGCTAACCCTGCATATCAGTAGTAGTACATGCACATCACAAAAAATCATTCAATATTGTAAACTCATAAGGCATATTGACAATGTAAATTGCAAAAAATTGAAATGACAGCGAAATAATGAGTTGAATTTTATATGAAATATAACTATTGCATTGAAAGACAACCTATATTTTAGTCTACACTAACCTTGCATCCACAAGAGGTTACACTTCATGTGCTTTAAAATACTACTAACCAATCACTAGCTTGCAGAAAACAAAGATACAAGAAAAGTACTAATAACAACTGCAAAAAGAAAGCAACTATATATTTTTGGCTTTGCTAATACATTATCCTCAACCACACTTCCCACAAGAGAGGTGGTAGATAGACCTGCACAAACCATTTTTATAAACAAACTTTGATAAGAAAGGAGGAAAATGTTGCTAGGAAAGAAAATGCATAAGTTAAATACACATGAGAGAGACTAGAGCCTCTGGGTTGGGACCTAACCCAAGGGGACTCAACCCTCTAGAACAATCTTGGATGGAAGATAACACAAAACTCCTCAGTAACATCAAATAGTGTTCCAATACATGACAAAGGAATGGAAATAACAAATCTGAGCTTCTAGAATGTATTAGTTTCTATCTACTCCAAAAATTTCGAATCTTGTTGAGGCCTTAGGCTTCCTTATTTATACAAAAGTCACTGAGGGGAAACCTCCTTGTAAAGAGGGTTACTTCCCTCCAAAAATCCCAAGAAAGATGGATCTAGCTCCCTGAGATCCTCAAAACCCTTGAGTGTATCAAATGTTAGTGGATCTTCAAACTATGGGTTAGTAAATTTAGGGAGAAAATTGATTTGTATGTGAGTAAATGTAGGGGACAATCCTCCTAAATATTCTCCAACTACCTCCAACATTATGATTTTAAGAATATCTATTGACGCATTCTCCCCTGATGATGGACTCACTTGGTAGTCCGAAACCTTGGGTTCATAAAACTCTACAACAGGTCATTCCTCCTCTATCTAATGCATTA
The DNA here is from genome assembly GCA_031772625.1 of Pinus tabuliformis. Classification (NCBI taxonomy): domain Eukaryota; kingdom Viridiplantae; phylum Streptophyta; class Pinopsida; order Pinales; family Pinaceae; genus Pinus; species Pinus tabuliformis. Next base: position 478,994,700 of record CM062809.1, on the reverse strand, counting down.
AAATTGTTGAAAATGCAACAAGATGATGGAGCTTAGTGAAAAGCAGTCGCCTTCACTAAGTGGGCCCGCAGGCTATTTTTGGTGCAAAGTCTATTTTTAGACTATGTCTATTTTTAGACATATGGATCATGGTCTATGAGTTGCATGATGTTATTTGTGGATGATTGGTCATGTTGGTAAAAATAGATGGACTTCTATTTTTAGACATATGGGCGGAGTCTATTTTTAGACTGCCAGTCTAAAAATAGAACAGTCGAATATTATTAGCTCTTAGTAATATTTGGACTATAAACATTATCTTATCCTCTTGCAGCACTTCAGTTCGAGCTACGGATGTGGCACATGCAACTGCCAGAAGGAAATACGCTTTTCTTATGGGTTATTTGAGCTATTGCATGATGGACTTCAGTTAGAACTCAAGTGATTGAGGTTGGTGGAGTTGATTGAGGAGTTGGTGGAGTTGTGTTCAGTTTGACTTAGTTGAACTAGTTGTATTTAGTCTAACTGCCAAATAAACTAGTGATGAGTGATGTGAATTAATTATTAATTAATTCACTAATTATTAACTCATAAATCAACTAAAGAATACATCAGTTAACTCAGTGCATGGACAGTTCAGTGGAGACAAGTGTTAGAGGTGGGTGAAAGAGTGAGATTGCTATCAGTTGTGACTATAGCTATGCATGAGATTTGCACAATCATTGATTGAGATTGCCAATGAGGATTGCGCAGTACAAGCCAAGGAAAACGAGCTTGGATCATTCCTATTCTAAACTTGGATTGCGCAGTAGAGGCAGGCAAACAGTGGAGGAGATTTGAACCTGTGACTTGTTCAGATTTGAGCTAGTTTGTGTGTAACAGGTGGAGATAGTACTGAGTACTTGTGAGGAGTATTGTACTATGTATTGTTACATGTTCTCTATCATTATAATATACAGATAGTTGGGGGTTTTCAGCTGTATGCTTTCCCCAGTACATGCTGTGTTGATATGTGTGATTGATGTTTCAATGTGCGCATGCGATTGTTTCTTAATTCTGCAAAATTGATGATCAACGTAGAGGAGGTTATGTATTATGCATGCATTCCGCAAATAGTGCATAATCGGGATAATCTCTGTGAATAAGTGTTATATTATTCAAAATTTCTACAAAACTCACTAGTAGAAAATGATGAAATTAGTGACTAGGTGACTAAAAAAATTAGTCACCACAATTATTTCAAGTGAATTACTACTAAATTTGAGAAATTTTAAGTGACCAAACTAAAAATGACTAACTTAAACGACTAATTTAGTTTAGGGATAAAATATATGACTAGATAATAAGTGACCAAACTAAAAGTGACTAACTAAAATGACTAATTTAGTCCCGGACTAAAATATATGACTAGATAATAAGTGACAAAATTAATAATGATTAACGTAAACAACACATATTCAAACCATGTAAACAACACATATGCAAACCTTTACAGGTGTAGAGCCTCCATGCGTGTGTGTGAGGGAAGGTGTTTGATATCTTATAGCTGGTTTCCCTTCATCACCAAAGAGGCTTAGGCTATGAGTGGATTGGCCAAGCAACCCTCATAATTCATTCCTTTGAGTTTTTGGGAAATCTCAAGTTAAAGTCCAACTAGTGCTAATAGATGGTCTCAAAGGTGTTTGCTAGGGTTTTTAAACAAGATCACTAGATCCCAATGCAATAGAGGTGCCTTGGATTTGTTGAAAAGTAAAATACCCCACGTGGCACCAAATGGGTGATTGATGACTACCAGCTAGAGGACTTAAATGTCCAAATTAATTGTGGAGGTCAAAACTACAATTGAAAAAAAACAACACACACGTGATAATTCACACTAGAATTCATCCTCTCACAATCAAGAGTTGATGAATAAAATGTTAATTCTTTGATGAAGCCAATGAAACCAAGAAGATCCTTATCAACCCTTACTAAAGTTAAGAAAATCTTCACAAGGAGGATACATATTTCATCCAATTAAAGATTGAAAGACATGCTCTTTTTTATTTCAAGGAAAACTTTATGGAGAAACTTGAGATCGACAACTCATTAGAGTGACTTGAGCTACACTTGAGATGAATGAAAATGATTTCCACTGTAACCTAAGAGTATATTCAATATGTTGCAATTCTATAATAATAACATACGATTTATCAAGGGTCAAGACATCTCTAAATACACTTGTGGGGTGGTCGCACTCCTTGGGGAAACTACCCTTCTAGATTGAAAGTCATGTTCTTTTTTACTTCTAGGAAAAGTTTATAGAGAAACCCAACACTGGTAACTAATCAAAGTGATTTGAGCTACACTTGAGATGAAATGGAATGATTTCCAATATAACTCAAAAGTATATCCAATATGCTGCAAGTAGATACTAATAACACGTGATTTAGTAAGAAGGGTCAAGACATTTTGAGATACACTTGCGGGGTGGTCCTACTCCTTGGAGGCTTCTACTTTTCCAGTGTTATAAAGATGGGACAAATGTCTCATCAGGAATTTGAACTAAGGTGAGGAAATAAAGAACTAAACAAATACTACAACATTGATAATAACCAAATAAACCAACCAACCAATTACTCTTTTTCCCTTAATAATTTTTTTTACCCTAATTTATTACCCCTCTCGTCAAAATTCCTTAGGTGAGGAAATAAAGAACTAAACAAATACTACAACATTGATAATAAGCAATTAAACCAACCAACCAATTACTCTTTTTTCCTTAATAATTTTTTTTACCCTAATTTATTACCTCTCTCGTTAAAATTTCTCCACAAAAGTTTCTTGGAAAACCCCTTATTGTAAATTTTTTTCTACACAAAATATTACCCCTTCCTTGTATTTTACCTAATAGACTCTCCTTACAAACACAAGTTTGATTTTTCCAACACTTAATGGAATATTATTTTTCTAGTGCTCACTCAAAAGTAAAATACACATTCAAATTTTGTTCAAAATAAAAAATAAATGATAAGCATATTTGAAATAGAACAAATAAAAACAGTGAACAAATAAAGAGGGTCCCATCAGACAAAAGTTTGATAGCTTTCAAAACTCACGCCCTAATTTGTGCGGTATGAAGTAGCAATCACATTCAAAAATTTGAGGGAGTATACAACATAAAGCACTGTAACAATAAGAATGAAAGATGGAGTCCCATGACCACTAAATATCTCGGAATAATTTGCATAGCCCTTGTAGAGCATGACGTCTTGCTGGGGATTGGAATCACAGTAATCGTTGTGAGAACATGGTTCAAATTTCAGTCTCAGTCTCATTCAGAATCCCTTCAAAGCATATAGCATACACTGGGTCTTGCTAATAGCGGACTTGAGGTCACTCCTCCCACCTCAGCGAGACCATGGTGGTGATAGTGAAAATCGAACCCGCGACCCACAACAGGTCAAGCCCTTGGTCATAGTCAAAAGGAAGATTCAACCCACTACCTCTATGGAGAGTGGCGGGAAGAATGAGGGTGATGACATGCGAACTATGCACAATTCAGGAGACAAGGCCGTGGTATTTGAGAAGACTATTTTGCTTCTGCTAAATAACTCTTGAGAATAAATGGTACAACAAAATCATCCATTGCAAATCATTTTGGCAAGTCCATAGTAGGAACAATGACCATTAGGGATTTTAGCGTTGAGGATCAGTTCTTGAAGAAGAACTGAGGCCTTATTGACAAAAAATCGAGCCCCTTTTTCCACATTTTCTAAGCCATTGAATGGTTGATTCAACGTCTGCAAGTGTTAAATGCAACTGTTCTTTGTTCCTTTGCTCTTTCTATGGTTCTACTCCCACAGGACAACTTCAATCCTGGTATGAACAATGAAACTAAATGTCAACTATGGGTGATTTCTGTTGTTACTGAATGTTTTTATGTATAAGATGATCATTCCTAACAATTTGAACTGGTGCAGGTTTCATTGGGATGGCCTTCTCTTATGGTCTATCATTGAACAGATCATTTGTTAAAAGTATACAAAACCAATGTACACTTGCAAACTACATTGTTTCTGTAGAACACATCAAACAGTACATGCACATTCCTAGTGAGGCCCCAGCTATTATAGAAGATCACAGACCACCGGATAATGGAGAAATTCATAGCAAGATGGAGTACCTGGCACAAACTTCCCTATACCACCAGGAAATAACTTTATGTACAAGTTCCAAGTGAAGGACCAGATAGGTAGCTACTATTACTTTCCATCATTGTATCTGCAGAAAGCTGCAGGGGGCTTTGGAGGACTAAATGTACCTATACATTTACCTGATCCCTATTCCATTCCCTTTGCCTGATGGTGATATCACTATGCTTATAGGTGACCGGTACACAACCAATGTTTTAGTAAGTTATTAATCCATCCTCGATACATGTACATCTCTTGAAATTAAAGAGACTGGCTATGTTCAACTTCAGCCTGTACACCAAAATGTTCTCTTGCAATGCATCAATCTCTGACTATATTCTATCTTTGGGCAGATCCTTAGAAGAACACTTGATGTGGGCAGATCTACTGGTAATCCTGATGCTGTTCACATTAATGTCTGTGGGCTACCAAATGAAATAACAATTATAGTGGAACAAGGTACTTATCGTTGATCTCTATCACAAGGCAATTCGCTAGATTTAGTATAGGTGTGTCTAGCCTTTCAACGATTCACAAGATCCAGTTTATTTTGATTTTATCTGATGGCTGTTGAATCCATTACTTCTTCTCTTAAGATATATCTAAAATGACCCATCTGTTCATTAAGTTTTTTGTGCCAATCTTTCAAAGTGATAAGAAATGAATTTGAGATAATGACTATGCACCCATTTAGTTGGGATGCATTTATTTGATTAAACAGAGTTTGAGAAGTCATTTTTAGGAATATTAGGATGTGAGAAGTAAATACTATGCTCAAAGCTACGAGCCTGTGAAGAAATTCAAAACAAAACATGCAACAAGTTTTCAACAACATGGTAACAACTCATCCTCTTACAATGATCACAATCATGCAGAGACATTTCACACATGCTAAATATTTCCTAATCCATATGAATATATGTAAGAAAATATAATGAATCAAGCACAATAGGGTGGAAAATACTAGCACAACTTGAATTTGGCTAATGTAAGGATTCCAATGAAATCCTTTAGCACAAGCTCAAATTATTTCATGAATCCAACACAATGAACAACCAAAGACCCAAAACCGACTCAAGAAAGTTAGTGCACAAATAAACACATAAATCCTCTCTTTACAATGCTAGTCCTCCATCGAACCTAAAACTACCAAGGCATATGCATCCAGTTCTCCTCCTAGATAGAAGTACCAAATGTCCAATATTCTAGAAGCACTTCTTGTGAACAATTGAGGGGCCAGACTCATCATATTTTGATTTTGAAATCCACATCTGCAATACACATAATAAGTGAAGATTTTTAGGTGAATCCAAAACTTCTTCCTTGATAAAATTAAAAAGAAATATTTATCAAAATTTAATTTTATCAAATTTGTATCAAATTGACCTTGATGTCATTCTTATTATGTTGGGCCAACTGTTGGGGATATTGTGGTGGTGGAATTGCGTTTTTGATCAAATCTCCCACCCCATTATCCTTCAATACCATTATGATCCTCCCTTTCAAAGAGATGATGTTAGAGGCTCCCTCTAAACAATGATCTACTCTCAATACTTGGTAGGCCATTCTGCTTCCCACAAACAACCTTGTAGTCCTTCAAAATAGGCTAAACTGTACAGATATTAATTTAAATCTAAGGATTCCATTTGTATGTGAGGAAGAGAGTGGAGAAAGAAAAGAGACCCAGATAACTGATATAGGTTCATAGAAAAATAGATCAATCACTTTGAACTCAAATATAATACCTTATGTATTGATACATATAGTGGTAAACCCAACTACACTTATGCACCTCATTATGCAAGCATAGGCTGCACAAAAGTATGATCAATGTTAGTAGACAAATCGTCCCTAAGGTCCTAGTAAAGCATTGTTACCACATCTGGGAAAGCAATAACATCTGACACAAACACACTTAAGAATTCAAATGTACAACATAAAAATACATTACAAGCACTAGCAACTGCTTCCAAACCTGGCACTCAAGGAACTTCCACAGTAAGACATGCTGCTGATTCAACATAGTTAATTGAGTTGTATCTTGTGAGTAATGACTATTTGAGAGATGTAGCAGTTGAAAATATATTTTTCTTTTATTTTGTTTTCATTCCATTCCCTATATGTGGGTTGAATTAAGTGACCTAAGGCATGTGTCTTTGGTGATTTATCTTGGATTAATTGGTATTCTTTGAAAATATGACTTGGATCATTGTTTCTCTATGTTGGAAGAGACACCTGTGATTTCAATTCTAAACCATTTCAAATGTAACATGTTTCATCGTTTAACTATTTATTCTATTTTTTTTCCAATATTCCCTTGGATGAATTATTCATCATTCATGTTATTTGTTGGTTGCGCAGGCTGGAGACTCTGGGAAGCCTCAAATGAAGCCTCATGATCCCTCTCATATTCTTCACATGAATTTAGGTAATGATAATGTGAACTTGAGTGGGACAGATAAACATTTCATCCTAGTGAGCATGCATACATGTTAAATTTTGGTATGTTCTATGCTTAGAGCAATTTACTTCAATTTTTCATATTAGCCCAATGACAATATTCAGATTAGCAATCACATCAGCATGATAGTTAAGTGCAGATAGAACAAAAAAATAAACCGCAGAAGACAAGCCAAGACAAGAGGACACAAGATGTGGCACCAGCCAGGGACAAACCCCAATGTGGGGAAACCCTTGATCAAATCTTCTTTAGTCTTCAATAGTTCAGTAGAGAGATAGAGATAGAGTACAATTATTTGAAGTCAATACTTGAATTTCCAAATAGAAGATCAGACATCAGATATCTTCACTATGAAGATGACACAATGAGGTAGCAAATCTGGCATCAAGGACTAAAGATATGCAATAGATGAACAACTAAACCAATTACCAAGAATACTGAGGCTTTCCTTCAATAAGACTCTCCTTCCTTTGCTGCTTCACTGATCATGACAAGGCTGCTAATATGGCACCTTTCATATGTTGCAAGGATTGGTGCATTTCATGGCAGACCTAGTCACTGGTTAGGGCACAAGCTCTAAGTGCCACAACACCTTAAACACACCCCATAGTCCACCTATTGACTACGGCTAGCCTTCATACAGTCCCTCCAACCACATGTTGCCTTATAGGGTTGCTTACCTTCTGAACGCAGTTCCTAAAATGCCTCCAATAACTGGCTATGGCCTGTGGCCTAGCCCAACAGTGGACTGTAGTTAATGTCCCTTCAATCAGTGTTCCAATCAGCCCTTAAACAATGATCCCTTGCTTCTCCTGCCCTGCAAATCCAGCTCAAGACCAACCTTATCATGCCCAAAAAACCTTGCATTATACCACGCTGTCATCTACAACAATGTGACTTTAACACTAGTCCTTCATGCTATTGAGATACTCCTTTTTGTTGTGGCTAGGTACACTCTTCTTGTTGTGTCTTAGGGTCCCTTTCAAGCTAAGATTATGTCTCTTCTAATTGCGGTTTGAGGCCTTCTTATGCTGTTGATTAGGGCCTAACAAATTGCGGTTAGCTGAGCTTTGAATAAGGCCTTTTCATGATAGCGAATAGGAGCCTTTCTAGACTATGTATGTGGCTCTCTTGACAGTGGATTAGGGCTGTTGATTAGGCCTCCTGTTGCTGCGGAATAAGGCCTATGTGTTGTGGGGAAAAATGCCTATGCAGGACGATCCTATCCACCTAAGGTGTGACAGTGCCTTAGCAACAAACAGAAACAACTATTCTGGTATTCTTCCTTTATGAATTAAGAATGAAGAGAGATAGATGGACTAACCGGTGTCTTCCGTTTGTCCCTCGATCCGGTTTCTCTTCTCCTTGAGGGTTCCCAGCTACTTGCCTTCTCGCTCGCCCAGCTTCAACAGGTTTTTGCAAGATCACAAGAAGAGAACACTACACAAAGACATAGATTCATATTCATAACTAGTTCAGGATTAGAAATGAACTAAACATACCAATGCAATCATACATCAAAGATACATCAGTATATAGGAGAAACCAAGATAGCTTTATTGATGAATAACAAGGTCCAGGAAGAGATACAACCAAGAAGGCTCCAATCCAGCATCTCCTTCCCAGCAAATGAAATTCCTATCTTCACCTTCCTTCAAAGCATTAAGCACCCAATGATTCCAATCTCAAACCAACAGCAATTCTTTGCAATAACAAAATTCCAGCCTCTAGATCTCATGGAGGAGAGATCCATATATAGATGTTTGGAGAGAGGATGAGTCAGCTTGAGATCTGACTAGTGTCCTCTCCCTCTGTCAGTTCTTGCTTCCACTTGGAGACTAAGAGCCTCTTACTCATCACTAGTCGAATTCCTTGAGGCAAGTGTCATTGGAGAAGATTCTGGAAGCTTCCAGGGTCTTTCCACCTCGTTGAATGAACTTGTCATTTGTCACTTCCCGCTCAGCGCACCCTGGTAGTGCTTCTACCTGCGTTGCAGTGCACCTAGCCAGTGCAATCTCTGCATTTCAGCGCAGACAGCTAGTGGAGCCTCTGAATTGATCCTGAATTGACTTGTTTTTGAGCAGTTTCTGGTGGAGAACTTCTGTGAATTGCTGTGGTTTGTTAGCCTTGTTCCTCTAGGGGTAGGAACAACATGTTTAGGGACTTTGGATCCCTTGGATTATGGACATTTCATGCTCAATGCTGTAAGGCACAAAAATGTCTATAACAGTTGCCCCCTAAAGTATGAGGCCGTTTATCGGGTGAAATGCTTTATTAGGAGGATCCGAAGTTCATTCAATGCTGGGAGGAGACCTGTAATAAGATACAATACAATACATTATTTTTCATACTGCTTTCATGATCTAGCTGAGGCAGGCATTCCCATGCTCAGCTTTATAAATTCATCTTTCTGTACATAGAACAGACAATCGTCTGATGGTAGACTGATAATTTTGATGACATTATCATCCTTTGGGTAGGATGATTATCTGCTGCAATGATGTACATGTCGATGTCTTTATCTTTCCTGAATATATATCGCAGCCCGGATGGATGAAACTAGATCCGGGGTCTTCAATCTCGTCCGATCTTCACTCTAAGTACAAGTCGATCCATGTGAGAATTGTTTTGAAGTCGAACATGGAAAGACATCGCTTGATTACCGGTCAATGAGGTAAACCGTTAACAAGCGCGAGAGGAATCACCGATAATGATAATGACCCTCAAGGTACTGCAGTACAATTCACGTGGTGTGAATAAGGGACTTGGCGTCGAACACCACGTAAAATCTTTCGGTCGAAGGTCATTGATGTATACCTGTCGCCGGAAGTGAGAAACTTGCCATTGAGGTATGCAAGCTTCAAAGTACTGAAGGGGGTGTTCCTAGATCAACTTCTTGGATAATGAGCTGATGTCGACAAGAAGTGATCCGTCAAAGGAGGGCCTTAATGAATCCCACATCAATGACACGGAACGGAGCTAATGATTTTGATGGAGGTGAAAACGATCTGATGACATATGATTTAGGGTGGCGGTCATGAAAGGATGAAGGATAATGTATGGCAGTGGATGGGACACAGTTGACTTCTCTGAACGACTTCTCTTGAACATATGGCGACACTTATGCGATGGATCGGTAGCATTACCCCAAATATGGATGGTATGGCGAGACCATGGTGATGTGACCGGTGAATGAAACAACCCAACCCGATTTTGGTACGGAGGAAAAGTGTCATGTTCAAGAGCGACTTGCTACCATCAAAGTTTTCTTGAGTTTCTCCCAATTTTTCCCCAGTCATTGCTGACCAGTACCTCTTTATTTTTGTCAAGCTTGAGGAGGATAACATATGCTTGTTCTATAACTTGCCCTTCGGGCAAGCCCATCGCTATGTTTTAACGAGCCTAGCGATAGTGAAACTCGTTCTCGTCTAAAGACAAGCTTGTCGCTATTTAATGCTTTTAACGAGTCTAACGACAAAGATAACTCGGTCCTTTTCATTTTTAGAGAGTCTGAAAAGGTACGTAAATTCAACTCCGAAAGTCCTTTTTCGTCATCTAATCCCTTAAGTCCGAAAAAGTATAAAACAATACAGAAGGGATGAGTTTTCGATAGTTTTAACGAGCCGAACAAAACAAGCGCTCGATCTTTTTGTGCAATAATCCCTCAGGTCCAAAAAGATTAAAATCTAGAGGAGGGATAGCACTTCCGGTCGCTTTAACGAGCTGGAAGGCCAAAACTCGGCAATCTTTTCATATTTTATGAGTCAAATGAAAAGAGCTTAAAGAAGACTCGTCTTTTGAGGAACGAGTGATAAAACGGGTTAGCAGCTGATTCCAGGTACGGGTTGGAATTTTCCAATCACGGCAGTGTCACAAGGATGGCTAGTGAAATCACTCTTCGCAGCTGTTCCTCAAAATGGGTAAACAATCATATGGAGGTGAACGATTGGCCAATGGAAAAGTGGAGGTGACGGTGCAAACACGACCGAGGCTTTAATGGCTGATAATGTTACATTCACAGTGGTTATTTACCGGAAGATAGTTCATTTTTTAACGAGCTTAAACGAGGAAAAACACTGCTCAATCTTATGTTTATTTTTTAACGAGCATGAACTATGTGCTAAAACTGCTCGGATCTTGCGTTTATTTTTTAACGAGCATGAACTGTGTGCTAAAACTGCTTGATAACCCAGTCATATGATAAGAATGTCTCGAAGATGCTATTTTTTATGGAGCTTAGATCTTACAAAGCTTTGCTCCGGATCCTTTCGTTATGCAAGTTCGGAAACGACTAATCCTACGAGTTTAAAGGGTTAGACCTACAGGTTTAAAGGGAAGGACCTAAAAATTTTAAAAAATAAATAGCCGCCCCTTGCTTGCACTCCAAAAGGTTTGCATGCCCCCAGGTATAAAGTACGATTTCAAAGTTACCCCTTCTTTAGTTCAATAAAACATTTGTTTTACCGGGAGAGGCCTACCTCTTTCAGGTTACCCAAAGATTGTTTCATTAATCTTTCAAACAAAACACTTCTTCGGCAATGTCTACCGAAATAGACAAAGGTGAGAGACTCCGTCTGTCAACTCACATAACTTTGACAAAAGAATCTTATTCTAGAATAACCCCCTTCCAGCAAGGGCGGGGTACAGACTAGTCATATTCTCCCGCGGAAACCTACCCTATACCCAAAGTTTTCCTGCCGAAGCAGACCAGGACGCATGCCCCCTGGGTTCCAGTCATATCCTTCCGAATCACTCGCGCTCATCGGGAGGACGGACCGTGGGTTGAGACATTTCTTGCGTGAAGAGACCATTTAGCGATGTTATATGATTATTTGCGATGCGTGATCCGGGAAACGAAAGCTGGTCCACGAGCTTGACCACTCTTCCTTCGTGCGGAAAACACATTACTCTAAAGAGTGAGGAGACGATGGCTCCCATGAATATATATAGTCTCGTCCAAGGAGTAGGTTATAATCCAAGGGTCCTTGAACGACCATCAATGTGATAGGCACATTGGGGAGGATCCCTAAAGGTCGACTAGTTCCTTTATCAAAGCCTGTCAGATTTCTCATTTCAGGCAAAAGCGCTGGCGAACCAAGCGCTTTCCAAGCAATAGAGGAAAGGATACTCACAGATGCCCCCTCATCAATGTTGGTGCCAGCCATTACCATTCTGTATATTTGAACGATAATTCTGAATGGTATGCTTTCTGGCAAACGGGGTCTACCTAGTTGGTTCCAGTCGAACGAGACAACTAGGTTGCTTGGTGGTGGGACCGAATAGACGGTCAGGTACGACTCTAACGAAGTTCCTTCCTGCGATAAAGGAATGGGAAAATTGCCCCCTTGTTCGTCGGAGTCTGTGTTGATGAAGAGAATTTGGACGGTGTCGTCTTTATTCTCCTCTGTGATGGTATCATTCGAAGATAGAACCTCTAAAGGCAAGACCGGGTCAACTGCCGCCTCGACCTTTTGACTTTCGTCAGGTATGGATTCGGACGGTTCATCCTCAACGATAGGTGCTTCGGCTGACCACCTGAGCGGGCCAGTCGGGTTCTCAACTGGTGAAGGACTTGGCAGGAGTTTTTGATATCCAGGAGGAAGTCGCGCTGGTAAAACCGGGCGATCTTCCAAAACTCTTTTAGCCTCGTCTAAGAAGGGACAGCGGTGGATGGCATGGTCGCCTTCGCACAATTTGCAGGGAAATCTAGCTTTCCCTCTCTGTCCTGTGGCTTCACTTTCACTAGTTGACGGTGTGCTGTCAACATGGCTATCAGAGGTTGATGCCACCGAATTGTGCAAACGGGGAGACCAGTCCCTTAGTATCCGAGGGATGCAGGGACAATCTCTGTGGAAGTGGTCTCCCTTGCATATGACACATGGTGATTTAGGCCTAGTCAGTGCTGTGTGTGGATTTTTGTCAGACGACACTTGTTTGCCCCCAGTCGTTTTTGGCTCCTTCTTCTTCTTCTCTTTCTTCTTCTTTTCCTTCTTCTCCTTAGGAACTTGGTTTTTTGTTTTACCAGTTCCGTCAAGCGAAGAGGAAGGAGGAGAGGAAGAATTAGATGAAGTAGAAGGCTGGTGGGTAACCCTGGTCTGGTCTAACTGTTGATTCGACTGTTCAGGAATAGTGGTGTTCTGAACGACATTGGTTGAGAAGAGCCAGACCGGCAAGCCAATTGTCAGTCCTGGAAGCGACAATGTGGCCATATGGGGCGCACCAACATCTCCCCAAGAGGAGAAGGGACTAGGATTTCCACCAAGGGGAATTCCTTGGTTGGTGTGCTCCATTTTCTCAACCTAAAGATCAACGCAGGAAGAAGGGGTGATTGTTCCGTTTAAAATAAATTTTAACGACGCTTTAGACACAACTTGCTTTTTCAATTTTAAAGAGTCGAGAAAAAGCTAAAGATGACTCTAGTCTCCTTCGATGTTTTAACGAGCCCGAAGTGACAAATGCTCGGCTGGACTTTTTCCGTTATAGAGTCTGAAAAAGGCCAAAAGGAACTGCTCTGGAGTTCTAGGTAGAGGGTGTGCCAAACTTTTCGCAAAACTGCAGAATACTTTTAAGGTACGGGCGGTCGATCTTCCTGAATGCTGTGTTTAGTGCATTGCGATCAGTAGGGCGGCTAACACGGCTTCCTAAGGATAAAGGTTTTATGCCTATAGGGGTCTCCCAATATATACTCGACGGTACGTTGGAGCACAATCCGTACTGGCGCTATCGTCCCTCAGGAGGAATCACCCACCATCAGCGAGATCGACAGTCACCAGGCTTTACGACGCCGGAACACGTCTCTAGCCTAGACCTCTATGTTGTGCGTTAAGTTACAAAGCGTTGTTAAGTTCATTCAATTTATTTTAGGTTGATCTTTTTAGAAGTTTTCCTTTTGAGGTTCACCACGAGATGTATGATACAATTCCTAAATGCAGTCTAAATATGATAAGCAAGCTTTTATATCTTTTCAACAATGAAAATCCTAGCTACAAAGGGAAAAGAAAGACACCATCTTTTCTCAAAGAGCAATCAGCACACTTTAATGCACTTTTCCTAAATCAAGCATGCAAACTATCAAGATGCAAATGCACAATGCAGGTGTTTGTTTTCCGCTCTCTTAATATTGATGCCTAAAAAGAAAGCTTTTTGTACAACTTTGAATTTGCTTTTAAATGACAAATACAAACAAGTTTACTTTTTTCGAAATCAGAAAGGGTAGAAGAGATTACAACACTTTACGACCTTCGAAATGAACACTTGTTTCGACACTTACAAGAGACAAACTCAAACCAAAAGCAAAAGTAAATGTATAATCAACTGCAAACAGCCAATGAACTCTCTCCTAAGATCACAATCAACAGATCTGAATCAAGGGCTACAAGATGACTATTTCACTCTTGCAAAGGAAGACTTTAAATGACGCCACAAACACATAAAAACACTCACAGTATTTTTGTACAAAAGGAGGCGGAATTTAAGCAGAGAAAAGGAGTTATCAGACAGGTACCTATGCTGGTTACAGGCTGCAAAAATCAGAGATCAAAACAAGGCAAAACAGAGCAGAGAACCCCAGCTGCACAAGGCTTAACTGGATCAACGCACCCCTAACACAGAGGTTTTGACATTTAGCGCAAGTAGCCTTCACGGGACCTGCGTTGAAATGCAGAACCTCTTCACAGAGTCTGTGCTGAAGGAGAAACGAGAGTTCCTCTGGGTTCTGGGTTACAGTTTGCTGATTAATCTACGGTTTCAGGCCAAATCAAAGCAACAAGCAAGGTACAATCAAAGGGATGCTTTGAGGGAGGGCTAAGATCTATCACAAAGGATCATCAAATCATTTGTGAGTCCATTGTTCAGATCATAGACAAATCCAGTGATTGGATCAAAGCAGCAGCTGTCTACTTTGCATCTAAGAATAGCAGATGCAGTTCGATTGTTGCTGTTGAGTATATGAAACAAACAATGATAGAAACACAAATAAAATGACTAAACAGATCTCCCCAGCAGAGTCGCCAATTTGTTGTGGGGAAAAATGCCTATGCAGGACGATCCTATCCACCTAAGGTGTGACAGTGCCTTAGCAACAAACAGAAATAGCTATTCTGGTATTCTTCCTTTATGAATTAAGAATGAAGAGAGACAGATGGACTAACCGGTGTCTTCCGTTTGTCCCTCGATCCGGTTTCTCTTCTCCTTGAGGGTTCCCAGCTACTTGCCTTCTCGCTCGCCCAACTTCAACAGGTTTCTGCAAGATCACAAGAAGAGAACACTACACAAAGACATAGATTCATATTCATAACTAGTTCAGGATTAGAAATGAACTAAACATACCAATGCAATCATACATCAAAGATACATCAGTATATAGGAGAAACCAAGATAGCTTTATTGATGAATAACAAGGTTCAGGAAGAGATACAACCAAGAAGGCTCCAATCTAGCATCTCCTTCCCAGCAAATGAAATTCCTATCTTCACCTTCCTTCAAAGCATTAAGCACCCAATGATTCCAATCTCAAACCAACAGCAATTCTTTGCAATAACAAAATTCCAGCCTCTAGATCTCATGGAGGAGAGATCCATATATAGATGTTTGGAGAGAGGATGAGTCAGCTTGAGATCTGACTAGTGTCCTCTCCCTCTGTCAGTTCTTGCTTCCACTTGGAGACTAAGAGCCTCTTACTCATCACTAGTCGAATTCCTTGAGGCAAGTGTCATTGGAGAAGATTCTGGAAGCTTCCAGGGTATTTCCACCTCGTTGAATGAACTTGCCATTTGTCACTTCCCTCTCAGCGCACCCTGGTAGTGATTCTACCTGCGTTGCAGTGCACCTAGCCAGTGCAATCTCTGCATTTCAGCGCAGAGCTAGTGGAGCCTCTGAATTGATCCTGAATTGACTTGTTTTTGAGCAGTTTGTGGTGGAGAACTTCTGTGAATTGCTGTGGTTTGTTAGCCTTGTTCCTCTAGGGGTAGGAACAACATGTTTAGGGATTTTGGATCCCTTGGATTATGGACATTTCATGCTCAATGCTGTAAGGCACAAAAATGTCTATAACACCATGGTTAGGGCACTAGGCCACCTTCCAGACTGCGTTTATGCCTTCTTTTTTACTAAGGCTAGGGCATGGCATATCCCCTTCAACTACGTCTAGATGTTCCTCCCTTGACTGTGGCCAAAGTGCTGCTAGGGCTTCTTCCTTTTAGATCTGCGGCTAGGGTTTGATCTCCTCGAGGACAACATATACTCTTTTATACTTCTCCTTCCACCAAAACCCAAAGAAGTGGAGAGAGAGAGATCACAAGAGATGTGTGTCAAAATGACTTGAAGACCTCCTCTATTTATAATGCCACGTTGAGGATAAGTTGGGGTAAATTGGTTGCTGGCCGACCTTGACAAATTGTCAAGTAGCACAAATAAATTCATATCTCCATGAATAGATTTTGGAATCAGATGATATTTAGATCGATCCTACACCTCTCAATGAGAGGAATCCAAGAAAAATATCAGCTACCATAAATAAGATGACCCACATGGAGTTTGGCGCTAGTTGCTAATTTTAACACTCCCTCTCAACTAAGGAGAACTCCATCGGCTAATCCATCAACTAGTCTATAATATATCTATCATCAATGCAGTGCCCTACATTGCACTGCTCTGCTTTGCTCTTCTGAACTATGAAGAAGAAGAAGTGACCGAGAATGTATCATACCATTCTCTACTGACCTGAAGTCAATCCCAAGAAGAGAGTGTCTCATACCACTCTTACTGACCTGAAGTCAGTTCCAATTGGTCCCAGATCAATGTCATCCTAGCATAGGGAGTATGGTGGTACACAATGCGTCCATTAGTAGTACTATGGTCCCTATCCTCATTTCCCTGCTCATTGGAAAGCTGAGAGGTACTTCCCATGAGTCCCAGGTTGCATGGGTAGGATGTCTCAACAGGAGAAAGATGAACCACTCATCCTGCCTACATGTCACCAAGGGTATCCCAGGGGAAGGCTGAACCACTCACCCTGTACACAAAAAATCACTAGGGGAAGGCTGAACCATTCACCCTATGATTGTGTCTTAGCAGGAGAAGGATGAACCACTCATCCTTCCTACATAACAGACCACTAGGGGAAGGCTGAATCACTCACCTTATGGTTGCTCATCGCTCCAAGAATTATCCCCAAGCGCCTCGGAGCTCCCAGAGCTCAATTTCCATATCATACAGGACCCTTAGGAGAGGGTCTCTCCACGACTCCTAGTCCTTCTCGGAAAGTCAACAATTTGACCTTTCCCAAGGGCTTTGTCAGAATATCGGTGACCTACACATCAGTCCCAATGTGATGGAGCCTTATTGCTCCCTATTGTATCATATCCCAGATAAAGTGGTACATGATGTCTATATGCTTGGAGCGATCATAGAACACGAGATTCCTCAACAATTGAATCCCACTCTGGTTGTCACATAAGATCATGGTGGTATTCAGCACGTGTCCAAACAACTCACTGAAGAGCTTCCTCAACCAAATAGATTCACACGAGGTCATACTCATAGCTATGTATACAGCCTCAGCGGTGCTCGAAGCAACTGACTTCTGCTTCGTGCTCATCTAAGATATCAAAGCAGAACCCAAAGAGAACCAACACCCAGAAGTGCTCTTACGATCCCCCACACTACTTGCCTAATCAGCATCAAAATAATCATGTAGCCTCACATCTTCGATAACGTATCTAAGTCCATGAGAGATTGTGCCCTGAAGATATCTCAAAAGATTCTTGGCACCAATCTAATGTGTGTGATGAGGCTCAACCATATATATACTCAATATGTTGATTGCAAAACATATATCCAAATGGAAGTTCACCAAGAACATCAATGCTATAATGAGTTGATGAAACTCAGAGGAATTTCTCAACTCAGGTCCGGCAACACTGCTGCATAAATTCTTAAAGTTAAGCTCCATCTGCGTAGTCACGGGCTTGCATTCCATCATCCTAAATTTGGAATCCAACTCCCTCTTACGTTTGTAAATGAGAGGGTCTTCATCTGTCATATAGAGGTCGTCCACATAAAGTACCAATATGAGAGGTCTATCATCCACAACCTTAAAGCAAGGGTTTGGATTGACTTCACTCCTAGTGAATCTCAACTTCATTAGATAGCTGTCAATCCTCTCAAACCAAGCCCGATATACTTGCTTCAAATCATAGAGAGATTTCTTTAACCTGTATACATGAGGTTCCTGGACATGAACCTTAAACCCCTTGGGTTGTTCTATATCAGAGGTCTCGCTACCTCTTGAGGGAAAAGCTCCCCTTATAAGTTTTCCCTTGGTACATCTCGGACACATACCTTTATGCTCTTCAGGAATCCTTGTCACCATCTGACTCACATCAGGTAGAGATGTGTCGCAAGACATGGCCCCCACTGGACTTCCTGCAACTTGATACAAAGTGCCAACCCTGAACCCTAGAGTAAAGGCATCTTTAAAATTTATTTTCCAAACACGTACCTTTCCATTTATGAATGCCACCTTGTAACCTTTGTCTTCCATTGCCGAAACAGACACTAGGTTCTTCTTGAGACTAGGTACATAAATAACTTCTTGCAAATGAATCGAGTTACCTTGATCTAGTTGAAGAGTAACATTCCCTACACCCTTTATGGGATAGGTGGCATGATCTCCAAGAATAATCTCCAAGTTTGTTTCCTTCTCTCTTAGATTAGAGAGAGCTTCCTTGAATCTGGTGAAGTGCCTTGAAGCACCACTATCAATATGCCAATCTCCCAAAGTATCCAGAGAAGAGGTAGTGGAGAGGGCCGATATAAGATAAAACTCCTTTTGCTTATCAAAAATAACATTTGATTCTTCATACCTGAAGTTCCTTGCTTTCTTGGATGGTCGATCATTACCTTGATGTCTTGCATTCCTTTTTCCTTTGTCATTGTACTTGTCATTCCTTCGATCATTGAAGTTGCCCCTAGAGTGATTGTGATCATCATCATGTGATGTGTCCCTTCTATTTGGACACTCCCTTGCATAGTGGCCAAACTTATTGCAAGCAAAGCATCTTCCTTTCCTTCCTCCTTTGAATCCAAGATTTCCATGGCAATGACCCTTAGATCCTGCATTGTTCTTCCTCTTGGCATGAGTGGAGAATGTAGTAGGGTTACTTCTATTAGAGGGCATCTCTTGCTCCACCATCTTGGTTTCTTCTTGAATGCATCTCGACATCAGTTCTTCAAACCCTGGAATTCAATCATTATTGAGAATAGTGGATCTGTATATACCACTCAGGTGGGAGTCCTCCAAGAGTAGTGAAAGTAAGTTCCATGTCAGATATGATTTCTCCAATCGATAGAAGATCATTCTTGATCTCGGTGATCCTTAAGAAGTAGGACTGAATATCCTCGTCTTTACCCTTAACATACTTCAGCTTATTTTTGAGAAATAAAATTTGATTTTCATCACTAACCTTGAACATGCTGATCAATCTGTCATAGATCTCCTTGAAGGTGTTTAGATTGGAGATGTAAGCCACTAGACGTTTGTCGATGGAATCTCTGATAATCTTCTTTGCTTTGACTTCACCCTTGGTGTACTTGTTCTTTGTAGCAACCAGTGCATTTGATGGAGGCTCAGGGATTTTACCCTTCACGTAATCCAACACTTCTTGCTCTTCCAATGTCAGATCTAGAGACATCTTCCATCCGTGATAGTTAGACTTTTCATGGAGCTTGGCTTTAGCTGGGAAGTGGGATGAGGAACCCATTGAGCCTTTTGTCCTTTCCAACTGTCTTCGGTGATTGCTCTTTCACTCTTGCTTGGGCTTTGTCTTTACCTCAACTTCGATACCATGTTAAATTTTGGTATGTTCTATGCTTAGAGTAATTTACTTCAATTTTTCATATTATCCCAATGAAAATATTCAGATTAGCAATCACATCAACATGGTAGTAAAGTGCGGATAGAACACAAACATAAACAACAAAAGACAAGCCAAGACAAGAGGACACCACTGGCTATGGCATGCGGCCTAGCCCAGCAGTGGACTGTAGTTAAGGTCCCTTCAATCAGTATTCCAATCAGCCCTTAAACAATGATCCGTTGCTCCTCCTTTAAGCAGCTTCTATTGCCCTACAAATCGAGCTTAATACCAACCTTATCATGCCCAAATAGCCTTGCATTATACCACGTTGTCACCTACAACAATGTGACTTTAACACTTGTTCTTCACGCTGTTGAGATAATCCTTTTTGCTATGGCTAGGTCCACTCTTCTTGCTGCATCTTAGGGTCCCTTTCAAGCTAAGATTAGGGCTCTTCTAACTGCAGTTTGAGGCCTTCTTATGCTGCTGATTAGGGCCTCACAAACTACATCTAGGTGAGATGTGAATAAGGCCTTTTCATGACAGCGAATAGGAGCCTTTCTAGACTGCGTATGTGTCTCTCTTGACAGCGGATTAGGGCTGTTGATTAGGCCTCCTGTTGCTGCGAAATAAGGCTTGCGGTTAGGGCACTAGGCCACCTTCCAGACTGCGGTTATGCCTTGTTTGTGACTGCGGCTAGGGCATGGCAGATCCCCTTCAACTGCGTCTAGATGTTCCTCCCTTGACTGCGGCTAGACTGTTTCTAGGGCTTCTTCCTTTTAGATCTGCAACTAGGGTTTGATCTCCTCTAGGACAATGTATACTCTTTTAGACTTCTCCTTACACCAAAACCCAAACAAGTGGAGAGAGAGAGATCATAAGAGATGTGTGTCAAAATTACTTGAAGGCATCCTCTATTTATAATGCCATGTTGAGGATAAGTTGGGGTAAATTTGTTGGTGGCCGACCTTGACAAATTGTCAAGTAGCACAAATAAATTCATATCTCCATGAATACATGTCAAAATCAGATGATCTTTAGATCGATCCTACACCTCTCGATGAGAGGAATCCAAGAAAAATATTATCTACCATAAATAACATGACCCACATGGAGTTTGGCCCTAGTTGCCAATTTTAATAATATATGTATGGATTTATGTTAATTTTAGATAACATTGGTATGTTCTATGCTTAAGAGAAATTATATTTCAATTTTATTATTATCCTAATATCAATTTTCAGATTAGAAATCACATTAACATAATAGTAAAATGCAGATAGAACATAAACAATAACCATAAGACAAGCCAAGACAAGAGGACACAATATTTGGCAGATGCCAGGGAAAAACCCCAATGTGGGGGAAACCCTTTGATCAAATCTTCTTATTATTCTTCAAAAGTTCAGCAGAGAGAGAGTACAATATACAAATTTATTTGCCCAATCACAGTCAAAATTTTTCCAGTCAACATGATGCCCTAACCAAAAAGTCAATGCTGGTCAACATGGCAGAATATCTCCTCCAAATCATCTCGATCAAAACTAGTCAACTCGGCCTCCAAGGATAGTCTGAATTAGCCCTAAACAGTCTCAAAAATATCAGTCAAACTTGGTCAATGCAGAGTCAAACCTATGGTCAAACTTGTAGCAGTCAACGCTGGTCAAACAACTCTGAATGCCTCGATTTTTGTGCCCAGAAATGTGACTTGCCCAAACAAAATATTCTCCAAGAAAAACACAGTCAAACTCGGTCAACTGCGCCCGTCAACGCTGGTCAAACCTTCATGCAATTCGGTCAACACCCAAAACAAAAATCGCAGTCAAACTTCACACATGTGGAGGAGAAGAAGGTTGCCCTAAAGTTGTACGACCCAATCAGATGAGGAGAGAGAGATATGTGTGAGAATGAATGATGTCGAAATGAGGTAGATTCACCTTCTATTTATATGCAACGTTGAGGATGAAAAGACATGTATTTTGGGCTTCTAAGCCTACATAAGTTTGTTGGCCGACCTTGACAATTTTTCCATAATAGAAATAAATTCATAATTCCATTTGTATATGTCAGAATGAGATGATCTTTAGATCAATCCTATACCTCTCGAAAAGAGGAATCCAATAAAAATATCAGCTACATTATATGAGCTTTTGAAGGTGGATTTTGGCCTTAGTTTCCAAATTTAACACTCCCTCTCAACTAGGGAGAACTCCACCTGCCAAACCATCTGTCAATCTGTACCATCTTTGACATCCCTATTATACCCTGATATGCTCTGCTCTGCTATGCTGAACCATGAAGAAATAATGAAGAAGAAATGATCGAGAATGTGTCATACCATTATCCACTGACCTGAAGTCAGTCTCCAATAATCGAGAGTGTATCATACCACTCTCCACTAACCCAAAATCAGTCTCCATTGATCCCAGATCAATATCAAACATCCTAGCATAGGGAGTATGGTAGTACTATGGTCCCTATCCTCATTTCCCTACTCATTGGTTAGATGAGAGGTACTTCCCATGAGTCCTGGATTGCATGGGTAGGATGTGCTGACAGGAAAAGGTGAACCACTCATCCTGCTCATATGCCATAGGAGAAGATGAACCACTCACCCTATGCATCTATCAACATGGGGTATCACAAGGGAAGGTGATCCACTCACCCTGTACACTACGCACCACTAGGAGAAGGTGAATCACTCACCCTATGGTTGCTCATTGCTCCAAGAAGTACCCCAAGCCCCCCAGAGCTCCCAAAGCTTAATATCCATCTCATATGGGATCCTCATAAGAGGGTCTCTCCATGAATCCAAGTCATTCACGGAAGGTTAATAAATTGACCTTCCCCAGGGGCTTTGTAAGAATATTTGTGACTTGGTCATCAGTCCCAATGTGATGGAGCCTTATTTCTCCCCATTGTACCGTATCTCGGATAAAGTGGTACTTGGTATCAATATGCTTGGAGAAGTCATGAAGCATGGGATTCTCAGAAAGATGAATCCCACTTTGGTTGTCGCAAAAGATCATGGTGGTATCCAACACATGTCTAAATATCTCACTAAAGAGCTTCCTCAACCAAACAGATTCACAAGAGGCCTTTCCAGCAGAAATATATTCAGCCTCAGTGGTTCTCAAAGGAACTGACTTATGCTTCTTTCTCATCCAGGATATCGAAGCAGAACCTAGAGAGAAGTAACATCCATATGTGCTTTTACGATCCACCACACTACCTACCCAGTCTGCATCAGAGTAACCATGGAGCCTCACATTCTCGGCGTTATATCTCAGTCCATATGTGATTGTGCCCCAAAGATATCTCGAAAGATTCTTGGCAGCAATCCAATGAATGTGATGAGGCTCAACCATAAACTAACTCAATGTATTCACTGGAAAACATATGTCCAGACGGGAGTTCACCAAGAACATCAGGGCCCCCACGAGTTGACAATACTTAGAAGGATTTCGGGCCCAGCAACACTTTTTCATAACTTCTTGAAGTTAAGTTCCATCGGAGTAGTCACAGACTTGCAATCCACCATCCCAAATATTTCAAGTAGCTTCACAATGTATTTTCCTTGAGAAAGGAAAATCTCACCTGGCTTTTGCCAGACCTCCAAACCTAGGAAATAATGCATCAGTCCTAGGTCCTTCATCTCGAATTCGGAAGCCAACTCCCTCTTGCATTGATGAATGAGAGAGTCTGCACCTGCCAGAAAGAGATCGTCCACATAAATTACCAAGATGAGAGGTCTATAATTCTCAACCTTAAAGTAAAGGTTCGAATCAGCTTCACTTCTTGTAAATCCCAACTTCATCAGATAGTTGTCGATCCTCTCATACCAGGCCCGGGGTGCCTGCTTCAACCCATAGAGGGCTTTCTTCAGCCTAGATACATGTGTCTTACGATCTTGGACTTTGAACCCCTCGGGTTGTTTTATATAGACTTCCTCCTTAAGTGAACCATGCAAGAAGGCTACCTTTGTTGAAGAATCTAGGGCACGCATAGTTAAGTTGATTCTTCGTTACATGATAACAATTTGTGAAGAGTTTTGACATTTTTATCTTAGCTTGATCTTCTTATCATTATTAGTGAGTATATGTTAGCTGCATCGAACTATTATAAAAAACAAAAGAAACAAGAACACAAATATTTGGCTTATTTCCAGGGCCAAAACCTCTCCCTCTTGGAGAGGAAAACCCACGCAAAATTCTTCTTATAGAGATTCCATTGATGAATACCAAGACCATGACCCTTAATACAATCTGCCTCACCAAGACCAAGACATCAATCCTCTGCTCCATCACTGCTGAGATCTTCATGATTGTTGCACCTATGAAGTCCTCACTGCTGCATCTTTCTCATATCACTGAGATCTATTGAGATCTTCACTGTGTTCTTCATTCTATGCTTTCATTTAGGGCTCCATTATGAAAGTCCTTATGATGACTGTTTTACCATGTTTCCTCGAGCACTAGGATCATCACCATACCTTACTGATCATATGTCAAGAGAATATGTTAATACTGTAATCCCTTTTTATGCCGAGACAATAAGTCTTTCACTATCATATAAATACATCCTTCAAGATAGTGATCTAAATCCTTATCCTTTTATTAATGCCAAGGCTATGAAGAATACCGAGCTTACTCTTGTCAGGATTGTGTCTTCAATACTGTAACCAAGTATAACATTACACTGCAATATGATGAGGGTATGCAATACACTTATATATCTATGCTGAGATAATATGCCAAGTATGTAGATCTACCTCTTGTAGTCCAAGTCACTTCTATTTATTACGTTTAGGCTGCTACATGAATGCAACCAAGTTCTATGAATCAGAACTGTCATGCGAGATCATATATTTCGAGATTGTCATTACAAGAATTATCATTATTCAGAGTAGGGGTTGTCACTCTGATGAGAGAGAGATGGTTAGTTAGTAATGAAAAGGTTATCCTTGACCAAATCTGAACCAAGAAGCAAATGCCAACCTTCTATCAGTCTGTTGTCCAAATGTTAATGATTATCCTGCCAAATATTGCACCAGACCTTCAATGTACCACTGTTAACAGAGAGATAGGCTCACTGTAGCTACTGTCAAGTATATATCAGTCTACATAAGTCAAGACAAATTATCAAATGAAAATAAGGAAGAGCTAATGCACAATATGCAAGTTTAGGACTAGAAGCAATGTACCATACCACTGAGATGCCACTGTTATATCAGATCAGACCTCTGCAAATTAGGATCAGTCAACTGTGGTAGTGATATCAGTCCTCCAACAACCAATATTAGTTACCCAAATAGTAAGGAATGAGTGCCAAACACTTATGATTTTTATGTGTTGATTTAAGAGTGTTTTTAGGCTTATTGTTATGAGTTTCTCTTGAGATTAGAGTCTGGAAACAATTGCTTCAGATCTGGAGTAGTATGACAGTGGGAAAATAGGTCAAAATGAAGAGGATTTGAGGCCTTGAAGGCCTTTGGCCTAGTCTCAAAGGCTGATATACCAAGACGGGCACCCAAATCACAATGAATAGGCTTTAAACAAGTGCCAAGATCCTTCCAAATCCTCACGTTGCTCCTGCAATCACAAAGGGTCAGTACTATACTCAAATGCAACCACAAAATTCCTTGGAAGAGCCTGCAGCTAGGGTTAGAAATGCCTAATAGGCCTGTGACTAGGCAAAAGGAGAAGGATTGATGCTTGAACATGACCCCTAGCCAAACAAAGACCCTTAATCAAGTGATAATAGGCCTGCAATCACAAATTAGTCACAAAATTTGATGGATCAATGACTAATATGGAAAATTCTCAATGTAAATCAATGTCAAAACCCTCCAAGAATTTTTCCAAACCTGAAAACACAAGTAGATTAGTTAATGATATGAATCCATTGTTATTCCCGTGAATATGGGTTCTTCGGTAAGGTAGCCACTGATATTAGTTCTTAAATCCAACAATTTGTTATATGGAATTGTGCATGTCTTAATTCTAATTCACCAGTAGAACTCTTTTGTGTTGTCCTTCTTTGGAAAGATTAAAAAATTCCAAGGACATGATGCATAGCAATGTCCACATCCTCTTCTTGCATCAGAGCTCAAAGCTCTCAGCGTATCCAAAATTACAACCAACAATTACTTGGCAGATTCTCATGCTATTTCCAATGCCCCAAAGCCTGATTATTGCTAACTGCAACATCTGGAGGCTCAGAATAGACCCTTAATCCAGAATGTGTGCTTCTGACAAGGCAAATCTCTTTGCAGGCAACTTTAAGACATAGTGGCATTGAAATGTTGGAGCAATAAAATTATGTATTATTGAGGTACTCTGCATCTTGCAAAGAGGGCAAGGTAGATGTGGAAAGGACATATGTTGTTATTTAGAAAGCGCTTGAGACCATTGTCATATACAATGATAACAAAACTTATCTTCACTTGGTTCCTAGCTGGAGTTTACTTCAAAAATCTTCGACATTTTAGCTCTGCAAGATTTTGCTACAACAACCTAAATCCACATCAATTTGAGTTGTTGAAGTGTTTCTTGGTTCCCTGGCCTGGTCTTCTTCCTTTGGTTCCAATACAGCAACATCATTTGTCACTGCTGGTTCCTCTACCTTTGTATCTTTCTCCATTGCTTCCTCATTTTCTAGTTCAATGCCCCAGATAACATTAATGATAGTGTCATACTTGGACTCCAATTGGTGTAGCCTGAGGCCTCTAAAGGAAAACATTCTCCTGAAGCCTTTTTTTATCAGTTTCATAAGCTAGTGATTCCTCAATGTGATCAATGATCTTCAAAGGTTTGAGATGATATGATGGCATCTTGTAATGGATCAATGTCAATTGTTTTTTGGGAACAATGATTGGTTCCATGAATATAACGGGATAATTTTCACATGACAGTTTGTTGGCCTAGAAAATGGTGTCAATGAAATTTGCAAACCCTAGAAGTCTAGAAGGATATGACTTGTATTGAAAGTACTTCAATAATCCGGATTCTCCACAGTATTATGCTTCTTATGTCGACGTTTCGAACCCCAAAGGGGTCCCATCCTCAGGACCAAATTTGATAAAATATGAATGACAGTTATTTTTGAGAGAAGAATCTTCCGACCAGAGTATAAATACAAAACCTAAAATTTTATATATATATAAGCCGACCTATGAATTTTTATTTTTATTTTAATTATTATTATTATTATTATTATTATTATTATTTATTTATTTTATTTTATTTTAACTTTAATTACTGTTGTTTATTAATTATTATAATTTTAATTATTTTAGTTATTTATTTATTTTTCATTTTTATTTATTTATTATTATTTTTTTTAATTAATTGTTAATTTAATCATTAATCCTTTAAAACTAATTAAATTAGTGAGACAAGTTTATATAATCTATTTGATTCCATTAATTATAGTTTTATTGTTTTAATTAATTCTACTATTTCATTATTATTTTTAAACTTAATAATCTTGAGAAGTAAATGATCTAATTATTTTCATTAATTTTATTAATATAATAAATTAATAAATTAATTTAATTAATTAATTACTCAATTATATCAATTAATTCATAAATTAATTAATAAATTAATTGATCTTGATAGATTAATTTATTAATTAATATAAGTAATTTATAAATTGATTAATATTCATAAATTAATTAATATACTAAATTAATATAATTAATTAATTATTACTTAATATAATTAATCAATAAATTAATTCATATCATAAATTAATAAAATAATTTATATAATAAATTAATATAATTAATCAACAAATTAATTAATTATATTTTATCTGATCAATTAATTAATTATATTTTATTTGATTAATTAACTAATAAATTAATTAATTAATTAGTTAATTAATTGATTAATTTTAATTTTATTTATTATTACATATATTTATTTATTTATTTATTTTTGGAACTAAGCTTCTAAAGGTTTGGAGGGATTTTTCTGTCTAATCAGGGGGAGCCAATTTCCACTAATCTCACTCCCATTGTCCCTGTTGAGTTTCTGAGGAAGCTTCATAATTTCAATAGCCTCCATAATTTTTCTCTTTTGATAATGCTCCTCCCTTGCAATGATTCTGGCGTCTTCTAAACACACATGATGCTTGGTCTTGGATGATTGCTCTGCAAGGGCTGATGTACCAGATCTCCCATTCTTAATATCAGCTCCGTGCTCTTTGAGTCTTATTTTCAAAGATCGTCATGTTTCACCAATATAACTCTTGCCACACGAGCAATCAATCTTGAATTCAAAAATAACTGTCATTCATATTTTATGAAATTTGGTCCTGAGGATGGACCCCCTTTGGGGTTCGAAACGTCGACATAAGAAGCATAATACTGTGGAGAATCTAGATGATGCTACTTCAAAAAACTACCACAGAAGCCTAAAGTCTAACATACTTCAATAATATCAACCTAAAGTATGGTTGTCATCATATCTAAAACAAGCCAAAGGATATGTGGAATATAGCCTTCAAGATGTGACGAATTGTTTGAATGGTTGGCAATGTCATTAGAACTTACTAATGCCCTGTTCAACGAGAGAGACAAGAGATATATGAAATAGATGTGAAATATATGAAAAAATTATTTCGATAATAAATTAGTCATCGACTATTTTAGTGTGGCCCTTTTTATATGCCATGTAACAAGTTACCCTTGTAACTACCTTATAGCTAATGTGAGCTATTAACAAACGTCAACACTTAATAATACTAGCAATGTTTGGCAGTAAGGTTGGTTGAGTGCAGAGGCTATGGGATTGGAAGCTTGATATGAAAAGAAATGGCAAGGCCTTTGTAAGGTTGGAGTAGGGCTCTGTCAGACTTAGAATCGAGAAAACACCTTGGCATGGAACAAAAACCCTTCTTCAAGTAAGTTCACAACAAGTCTAGTATACAATGCATGTAAGAAGTAGATGCAACAGAAGAAACCTAGTGGCACTGGAGGGTATAAAAAGTAAAAGCCCAAATGAATTCTAGAATATTCATGTGGTTAGCATTTTTAAATAAATCCTTGACCTCGGAGGCCTTTTGAAAAAGGGCCCAACAAGGACCAAATAAGTGAACTATTTGTATGTGTGAAGTGGAACAATTGACCATCTTCTGGTACAATTTACTTTCTCAAAAGAGGTTTGGAAGCTTATTCTTCCATTAATAGGTGGATAGGGTTATTTTGGCAAGGAGCATCCTTGCTAGATTGTATGAGGTCTCGAATCAAAGAAAGATCTCTCAAAGCACATATATCACTGCCTCTAAATGCCCCAAGATCCATTTGGTTAGCAAGAAATGCTAACATATTTGAGAAGGGAATACCTCCATTTCATGTCCAAGAACAAATCAAATTCCTCTATCATGGAAACAGGTGTAAGGCCAAGACAAACCCAAAGACAAGTATGGAATCTAGAGATTGATAAATCTCACCCATGGGCCTTTTTCGGTGGAACCTGTCGAGGAACTCCTGGCAACTGTGGGGCTAGAAGGGATATATACATATTCATGGGAATAACAATGGATGTGGGTAAGCAATATGTTTATTCAGTAAAGAATAAATTCTTTTGTAGAGTCATTGGGTTTACCATGGTAATGATCGTAACATTTAGTAGTATTTCGTTTGTTTGGCTGTGGTTTTGAGGTTGAGACAGGGCATCACCATGTTAATGACCCAGAGTCAAACTTAGAGGACATAGAGCTTTGGATTATAAGTTGACTGAATTTTATGAGATTTAAATGCAATATCAATTCAATAATTAATAAAAAAAGTAGTTTCATACATATTTTGGGGACTGGCATTAGACATCCTCTTTGCATTGTTTTCCTTTTTTCCTTATAAAATCCCATCTGCATTATCCTACCATGGTTTCTTACATATTTTGGGCACTGGCATTTAGATATGTTGTTTGTATTTTTTCCATATAAACTTTCATTTCTCTCTCTCCTTAAAGAGTTTGCATTCAAAAATATATTTTCTTCTTCTTCTTGATTTTGTTTTGTTTCTTAAACAATCTTTCCTAAGTTTCAACCTTTTCTGAGGTCTACAGTTTGACATGTTTTATTTTGGCTCTATTCAGATTGAATGAGAATTTGGCTCATTTGACAGATACATATGGAACTTCATGACTTTCAAGCCCATTGTGGACAAACAAAAGTATGCAAGGACCATTCCTATGAAGTCATCCAAAATAGAAACTTTTAGCAAGGATCTGGTGAAGCAAAAGTTTCGCTTTATTGGCCCAAAAATCATATAGTCCTTCATGCAAGTTGTAGGCCTGACTAATGATCATCTTGTAGATTGCTTCAGACATGAAAAATGCCTTAGACTATCCCAGCAAGAGAGTTGCAACTAGAGTGAATTCCAGTGACCAATGTTACAAAATCAGCTAACTATAATGTTTTTAACTAGGCTATTGAGATGCTTATGATAGAGGATGCTCTTAGTGAAGATCCATCTCCATATTTGAACAAATTTGAGTGGAGAGTGAGGCTTCCACTGACCCAGTGACAACAACAGTAGTTGGTGTGCATTCTCAGATTGACTTCTTTGTATATGTTAAGAGTTGTACTCTATACAAAAGTCTTTGTGAATATCAAGATCCCTTAAATTTTATGAACAAAGACTGGTAAGTAATGTCACTAATATATTATGCATGGTTTGAACAAGTTTGTCACAATCCTTCCTAGAGTGCACATCAACAGTCTCAGATAGCTGGACAAAATGTTGTTTGTCTAGATTTAGGATCTACTAATTCAACTGATCTTTGCAGTTGGCTAGAAGGATGTCCATATGCTTTTAACTCTAAATATTTTTGAAAAGAGAGAGTTGATATATCTTCAAAACTAAAACAAGTGGGTATAGTAGGTGAATGCTCCATTCTGATGATTGTGCTAAATTTGTCTTTCCAAAAGTTGTACACTTGTTCAAACCCCATCATACCTTGTGTCAATTTGCCTATAGTCTGTTACCCAGAATGCTCTGGATGTCCATGTTCAGAAAGGGCGGTATTGACCTTGTTTTCAAACAACTTCTCTTGTGTGTGTTCACTTTGACTCCATGTATAGAAATTTGAACTGTCAGTTTGAATTGGAAAATAAAAACTACTTGTGTTATCAGTATTGGGAGAATGGGAAGCTGAAGCCAGGGTCTAGAATTGAAGATACTGGATCTTGCACATAAAAGTTAGAAATCTAATTTCAACTTTTTATCTCATAATTATGTATGATCACTATTCCTCACAGGAAATTAGTCCTCATGAGTCTTCGTATATGTTCTACTACAATGGAACTCTTTTTAAAATAATTAAGTTAATATAACCATGCACTAGCTGTGATAAATAAAAATCCATTAAGTTTTTGTAGGGTCGTATACCAATATTACTTGTAACTAGGAGGGTAAGTTTGTAACTAAGTCACATAATCACAGATGTAATCAATACATTCTATTGCATTACTCAAGACATCACTATCATATAAGAACTATTATTTTTTTAGGACTAGAGGAAAATGTGTAAAGAGTAATTCCCCGAGAAAAAACATCACTATGCTAGAACATGACTCCCCTGGCATTCATTTTGAAGCTTCTATGATCTGAGATATTTGTAAATCGTAGGAGCTCAAGTATTTTAATATATAGCTCATGGAAAACATGATTTCTTAGCTGTAGAACTATTTCTAGTTTTCCAGCACTGGGCTTCATTTTTAATAAAAAAAGTGACAAGAAAATCTAAATCAAATAGCATACAATGATTTTCATTAGATTTGTGCTTTAAGATAGGTCAGCTGTATCACCTGCCTCATATAATGTTGGATGTGTACCACCAATGCATGCGTACACATTCACTACATAACTATAATCTAAGATCCTACTGAACAGAAAATGCTGACATACAAATGAAAAAGTTAAATTATAAAATCCAGTTGGAACTTGAAAGTATGAGCTTCCAAAGACATGGCCTGAATTTCTACATCAAAGTATAACCTGTCATTGATTCACCTCACAAGTAGAACATAGTATGGCATGCCCTGTACATAAATTTTTCTTCACCTTTCTTATTGACCAAACCTCTTATACATGGGATGTGGATCCTTAGCCAAAGGAACAAACTGATCAAACGAGGTTCTTCGGTAAGGTAGCCACTGATATTAGTTCTTCAATCCAACAATTTGTTATATGGAATTGTGCATGTCTTAATTCCAATTCACCAGTAGAACTCTTTTGTGTTGTCCTTCTTTGGAAAGATTCAAAAATTCCAAGGACATGATGCATAGAAATGTCCACATCCTCTTCTTGCATCAGAGCTCGAAGCTCTCAGCGTATCCAAAATTGCAACCAACAACTACTTGGCAGATTCTCATGTAGTAGACCTAACAGTGATCACTCTTTGGTAGTAAGGTTGGTTGAGTGCAGAGGCTATGGGATTGGAAGCTTGAGATGCAAAGCAATGGCAAGGCCTTTGTAAGGTTGGAGTGGGGCTCTGTCAGACTTAGAATCGAGAAAACACCTTGGCATGGAACAAAAACCCATCTTCAAGTAAATTCACAACATGTCTGGTATACAATGCATGTAAGAAGTAGATGCAACAGAAGCAACCTGGTGGCACTGGAGGGTCTAAAAAGTAAAAACCCAAATGAATTCTAGAATATTCATGTGGTTAGCATTGTTAAATAAATCCTTGACCTCGTGGGCCTTTTGAAAAAGGGCCCAACAAGGACCAAATAAGTGTACTATTTGTATTTGTGAAGTGGAACAATTGACCATCTTCTGGTACAATTTACTTTCTCAAAAGAGGTTTGGAAGCTTATTCTTCCATTAGAAGGTGGATAGGGTTATTTTGGCAAGGAGCATCCTTGCTAGATTGTATGAGGTCTTGAATCGAAGAAAGATCTCTCAAAGCACATAGATCATTGCCTCTAAATGCCCCAAGATCCATTTGGTTAGGAATAAATGCTAACATATTTGAGAAAGAAATACCTCCATTTGATGTCCAGGAACAAATCAAATTCCTCTATAATGGAAACAGGTGTAAGGCCAAGACAAACCCAAAGACAAGTATGGAATCTGGAGATTGATAAATCTCACCCATGGGCTTTTTTCGGTGGAACTTGTCGAGGAACTCCTGGAAACTGTGGGGCTCGAAGGGATATATACATAAATGAAATTCATAATATCGCATTCAAAGAAGGCCTTGGGTTAGGAACAAACGATGCAACAGTGAAGGCTTTGGGCAAGGTACAAACAATGTGACAGAGTGGAAGAGTTAGGAAATTTTACTGAAGCTGGAAATGGAGAAAGACATCTCTAAAATTTAGATCCTAGATAAAACCAAATTGGTTATAAACTGGGTTAATGGATTGACTGGCATACAAAAATGTAGGTTTGATACCTTTGTTTGATCAAGTCAAGATGACAAAACATATCTTCAATGACATTTCTTACTCCCATATCTTGAGGGAGAACAATATGGAAGCAGACACTATCAAAACAAGTTCTAAATGTAGAAGGGATATGGGAGATATTGGAAGAACATGTTAGTGTACTATTGTCAGTCACAAGAAGACCCTTGTGTCCCATTCAACTCTCGCTCTGTTTTCTATTTCTCAAACATAATTCAAGAATGCTGATGAGTTCTTTATTTAAGAAGTCAGAATGCTTTGTAAAGACGGTTATTGTTCTTTCCTGTACAAATTTATTTTTCTTTTTATCATTTGTAATATTGGGTCTAGGCTTGCTTGTATTTTTTGAAGGTTTTAAGACAGTTTTTTAAATGCCTCTCTCTGATTTTGATAAACAGAGAATAATATCAAGGTATCCAATGCCTCTATAGTATGTAAACTTTTTTTGAGAAGGAAATACCTCCATTTCATGTCCAAGAACAAATCAAATTCCTCTATCATGGAAATAGTTGTAAGGCCAAGACAAACCCAAAGACAAGTATGGAATTTGGAGATTAATAAATTACACCCATGGGCCTTTTTCGGTGGAACTTGTCGAGGAACTCCTGGAAACTGTGGGGCTGGAAGTGATATACACATAAATTAAATTCATAACATCGCATTCAAATAAGGCCTTGGGTTAGGTACAAATGTTGTGGTAGCGAAGGCTTTGGGTTAGGTACAAACAATGTGACAGAGTGGAAGGATTTGGAAATTTTAGTGAAGCTGGCAATGGAGAAATACATCTCTAAAATTTAGATCCTAGATAAAACCAAATTGGTTATAGACTGGGTTAATGGATTGACTGACATACAAAAATTTAGGTTTGAGACCTTTGTTTGATCAAGTCAAGCTAACAAAACATATCTTCAATGACATTTCTTACTCCCTATCTTGAGGGAGAACAATATGGAAGCAGACACTTTATCAAAACAAGTTCTAAATGTAGAAGGGATATGGGAGATA